>CM038679.1:461563802-462163802 GCA_021605205.1 Aegilops longissima
GAGGCTCGAGAGGTCGCACGCCTGCAGACCTGGCGGAGATGGAGATAGCCCCGAGGAGCCGCCTCAGGCTCAGATCCTCCCGAGGCCCCGGCCCGGGGCTCATGAGGATCGGCTCCCGCAGCCCACCGAGTCTGCTACACCAACACCCCTTCGTCCCCAACTTCACCAGGTGACATCTTTAAGTTTTGTTTCCGGCTGGGAGTGCCTTCAGGTCAGATTATTCCCAGGCAGCTGGGGTCCGTCCTGCGGCGGTATCCTTTATCTCATGTCATTAGCTTATCCTGCTGGGGGCGCCTGGCTGCATCATCCCCAAGCCGCCGGGCCTGTCCCAGCTGCATGTATCCTTCTTACATTTTCCTTAGGATTATGTTCTCGCCCACCATGCTTGTTATTTGGTGCCTGTTCTGGGTGACGGAATCTTGCACGTTAAAGGGGGGTGCTCGAGCATCGTGACTCAAGGCTCCTACCGCTCTTTGGCCCTCACCCTCTGGTCTTGTCCATGGCATCGCGACCTCGCTTGCCAGCGACGGCCGAGACCACCCCCGAGCCGGACCCGAGGACGAGTTTCATCATCTAACACAGCTTATGCGTTAAAGGGGGTGCCCGAGCATCGCGACTGTGGCTCCTACCAGCTCTCCGGCCGTCACCCTCTGGTCTTGTCCATGGAATCGCGACACTGCTTGCCGGCCGACGGTCGAGACCAGCCCGAGAGCCGGACCCGAGGACGTAGAGTTGCTGCATCTAACCCAGCTTGCGCGTTAAAGGGGGGTTGCCTGAGCATCGCGACTCAGGGCTCCTACCGGCTCTGCGGCCCTCACCCTCTGGTCTTGTCCATGGCATCGCGACCTCGCTTGCCAGCGACAGCTGAGACCAGCCCGAGAGCCGGGACCCGAGGATGTAGAGTTGCTGCATCTAACCAAGCTTGCGCGTTAAAGGGGGGGTGCCTGAGCATCGCGACTCAGGCTCCTACCGCCTCCGCCCTCACCCTCGGTTTTGTCCATGGCATCGCGACTGGCTTGCCGACGGCCGAGACCAGCCCGAGAGCCGGACTCGAGGACGAGAGTTGCTGCATCTAACCCAGCTTATGCGCTAAAGGGGGTGCTTGAGCATCGCGACTCGTGGCTGCCACTGCCTCCGCCCTCACCCTCTGGTCTTGTCCGTGGCATCGCGACACAGCTTGCTGGCCGACGGCTGAGACCAGCCCGAGAGCCAGGACCAAGACGAGAGCACCGCATCCGCCAAATTTGCAGGAACACACTCAAAGATAAGGCCCAGAGCCAGCGCAACCCGCTTGAGGTAGGGGCCCGTGAGCCCTCAAGGCTGGCTCATGGGTGCCCCAACACACCTCGCGAGGCCTCTCGCGCCTCTCCAAAGCAACTAATGGCAGGACTAATGATCGCCACGGCAAGCTCTTGTTCCTTTTGTGGTGAACCTACAGGGTCCCTCCAAGGAGCACGAAACGACCTCGCCACGCAATCTCTCGCCGTCCAAGGCACGGACCTAGCGCCGCACCAGGAGGCATTGTCCTGACCCTCGAGATAAGTCACCCTCCGGACACACTAGTTATCACAACACCATCCCCATACTCAGTGCAACCCCGTGTTAGCAACGTCGCTCTCTTTTCTCACCGAATGATGGCTGCTTGAGCGCCAAGGGGGACCCCCGAGCATCGCGACTCGAGGCTCTTATCGACTCGGCCGCCACCTCCTGGCCTTGACCACGGCATCCCGACCTGGCATACCAGCGACGGTGAAGCCGCTTTGGGACTGGGACCTGTCGGCGCAGAGCATCAGCCCTCGTGAGGACCGGAAAGGAGGAAACTCGAGCTAGAACGGAATGAGCATCTCGCACCGCCTCACAATAAGGATCATATTGACAAACGGTTACAAACATTTTACAAGCCCAAGGGTACATTCTTGGCTCCTCGCAGGAACAAAAGACGCTAATCCTAAGGAGTCCTAGCTACGGGGACCATCGCGCAGACGCCATCATCAACAAGGCCACCCGTCCGCGCCAACCCCATCCAGATCAGGGCGGCGACGACTGACGAGCCCGCCTGCTCCGGGAGCGCGCAGGCTCGGAGGCTCAGTAGCTGTCGCCGCTTCGTCTCCAGCGTGCCAAGAGCTCGGGCGGAGTCGCTGGATCCTCCGGCAGTTAAATCGCTGAGGAGCTGCCAAGGAGTGGTCGGTCGGCCTCTGTCTCACCGCAGCAGACCCGACCACCTCTCCCGGGCAGCACTCCAGCCGACGACCCTCGCGTCAAGACCTTGAAGGACACCATCGAAGCACCATCGTACTCCAGGTGGATCGTGAGGGCGCCCCTCGTCCTGCAGACTCGGGCGACCTCGCCCAAAGATCGAGTCATGAAGACTCGCCTGGGCGACTCTGCGCCTGGTCGCGAGGGTGCCGCAGCCGGGGCGTGCGCAGCTAGAGTCTCTGGGGTTCCTTCGCCGACGACGGAGGCGAAGAAAGAAGGAAGACGAATCCAAGACTTAGGAGGCGTGGCGACGCGAAGCACGAACTCCCGGAAGGAGCCCTCGGCGTGGACTCCAGGGGGGAAGACGCACACCTTCGTGACCCGCCAGCGTTGTCGGCGGCGCCGCTCGTGGCACCCGGCGTCACCTCCTTCAGAGCCGCCAACGTGCACGTACAAGGTAAGAGGAAACCCTGGTGGCGGCTGCAATCACCAGGGCATGGGCGCCTCCTGGCACGCGCTCTTGCCCTGACACCAGAGGGCAAGCCGCTTCTTTGGGGGGAGCAGGTCAGGATCCTCTTGAGGAGCCTTTCCCTTCTCTTCCGTGGAGAACCGGCGGATCGGAGCCATGGCAACCAGATTAAACGAGGAGGAGGAGAAGCGAAGGATAGATCGAAGGGCGCGCCGTTCCGCACTTATAGCCGGGCGGCCAACCGTCGTCCTCCACGATCACCGTAATCATGACCGACTATGCATGCAGGACCGTCGAATCCGGTGGTTACCGAGGCATCGGGGAAGCAAATCGCGAAGCGCCCAATCAACCACCATGCGGCGCCAAGGCCGCAGGCTGTTAGGGCCCGTGGACGCTCGCGACTTGCCCTTTCGCCTCCGCTCGCCAAGTTCGGTGCGCCGTGGGCCCGGGCTATTGTCGGCGTTCTAGGAACGGGGTCCCCAGACTTGCTCGCCGCGGCCTGCGGCGTGGCTCAAGGAGGCCCAAGACGCCCATCTTCATCAACGCAAGATCAAGACCCTAGCGAGGGCCAAGCCTCACGGGCGGACGACAAGGAGCTTCTCGAGCACGGCCTCACAGGCTGGCTCATGAGGAGGCGGAGAGTTCAAGGCAGGGTACCTCGCGAGGTGCCCATGACGCAAGCCATGACGACCAAGGGCGCCAGCCCGCACAGCGTCCTCCTTTCCTCTTTGGTGCAAAGGGAGCAAGAGCAGGCGAGAGCATCAAGCAAAGGCATCCGTTTCGGGGCAACAAGACCAAGACCAGCCCAACGGCTGCAAGGGAGTCATCGTGGAGCCCAAGCACGCGTCATCACCAGAGCCTTTGGCAGGCGAGGACCAACTTTAGTTAGGATAAGTGTACCCGCTGTTCCCCTTCAAAATGGCCAATTGTTGGCGCCCTTCCCGCTCAATGTTTGGGAAGAGGCCCAGGGCCTTCGCCTATAAATAGGAGTAGCCACACTCAGAGCTAGGGGCAGCAGGAAGAGGGGCAGCTGGAAGAGGGAGAGAAGGGAGGAGACCAGAATCCTCATCGAGAAACCAGTAGCTAGAGCGACTGAACACCACCTAGCAGTTCATCACACCCGCCAAGAACAGACCCTCGCGAGGCTGTTCTTCCTTGTATTGTTCCTCATCAGCCCAAGAGGCAATCCACCACACCACACACTGGAGTAGGGTATTACACCACAATGGTGGCCTGAACCAGTATAAATCTCGTGTCTCTTGTGCTGTTCCGTTTAGTAGTTTAGGTCCCAGCGATTCGGTGAGGTGCGAGACGGTGGAGGGTTGGATCTCCGCGCGCACCCCAGTGTTCGAACCTCAAGGGACTGCCGGAACCCGAAATCCGACAGAGCCCGGCCCCGCGCATACCTCAACCGTCGTTGGGCCGAGCGGAGACCAGGATGGACCAAGGAGTGAGGGGCTACGTGACCAGTTAGGCTCCTGAGTCGCGATGCTCAGGAGCCCCACTTGACGCGCAAACAGCTTATAGGGAGAGTATGCGAGGATAGGTTAATGTTCTACATCGGCAGAGCTCGGCCCCGCGCATACCTCAACCGCCGTTGGGCCAACCAGAGACCAGGACGGACCAAGGAGTGAGGGGCTACGTGACCAGTTAGGCTCCTGAGTCGCGATGCTCGGGAGGGGCGTGCGACGACCAGGTCCGGTAGACCTGGTTGGATGGCGTGCGCTTGGGCGTGACCCGAGCGCAGCCCCCAGGTCAGGGAGACTTGGTTGGGTTGCATACGCTTGGGCGTGACCCAAGCGCAGCCCCCTCGCGCGGCCCTCCCGAGGGGAGGCGTTGCGGTGAGGCCGGACGTTGAGCTCTGGGGCTCCCTGAGGCTGGTATGACCGTGAAGTTGCCCTTAGTTGTTTATCACCGGTAAGGAGCATAGTGCTTCCGCCAGCACGGGCGAGCCTGCCTCGGCAAGTGTCGACGGCCAGCGCTGAGCATGGTGCTTCCACTTCAGGAGTGGGAGGGGCTCCTCCGAGGAGAGCCCCGGGCGCGATAACCCCGCCCTGACACGTGGCTTGCACGGCAGGGCTAGACGAGGTGTATCTGGGCACTCGTGAGCCAGCGCGGGACTCACTAGGCCACCCAAGGCGGGTTGCGCCTGGTCTTGGGTCTTTGATAGCTGTGTGTTCCTGCGAGACGGTTAGTTATAAGTGCTCTCCACACTCAGGTCCCGGCCCTCGAGCGAGCTCACCCGCCGCTGGTATGCTAGGTCACGATGCCGTTGTCAAGGTCAGGGGGTGATGGCTGGAGAGCCAGTAAGAGCTCCTGAGTCGCGATGCCTAGGAGCCCCCTTTTAACGCGCAAGCGAATTGCATGAGAGAGGGGTGGACCCGTGGCAGGTGGCAATCGAGGTGGTGGTAATCACAGGTAGATTACGCGTGAAAGGCAAATGAGGTCGGGTAAAAACGGAGAAGATACACGCCACTGGGTCAGGCCCGGGCGGCTTGGGGATGATGTAGCCCGAGGGGCGCCCCCAGCGAGGTAAGCTAAAGACATGAAGAAAAATGGATACATGCCTCAGGGACGAACCCACGCGGCCTGGGAATGATGCAGCCCGAGGGGCGCTCCCAACTGAATGAACTTGGAAAATGTCACCTGGTTCTATTGATGAAGGGTTTTTGAGGCAGCTGAAGGTACGCGGTGAAGGGATTGCTCCTTACGAGCCACTGGGGCCCTGAGCCTTGGGAGGCTCTGGGGGCTCAGGTGGTTCCCTGAGGACCGTCTCCATCTCCGCTAGGACGGCGTGGTGCCTGGCCTCCTGAGCCGCCAGGACACGCTGTAGGTTGCGCTGATAGGCTGATGACATGCTCGGCAGACCGAAAGGCATGCGAACGTAGCTGTGTGGTGGACCCTCGCAATAGCCCACGCGCGAAGTATAGAAAGGCTCCTGAGATGCGGCCCTGTTGAGCCCTGGGACGTCGTTGGAGACGCGCAGCCCGGCATCCTCGCCTGGATGGGGAGCTGCGCCTCGTGAGCCGCGGTCGCCGCGCATGGCCCCTGCGTCTTGCAGTTCTTGAGTGGTCTTGGTGATGAATTCCTGAGCGGTGGGAGCTCCTCGCCCTGTGACCTCCTGAGGGAAACATGCCTGGAAGCACGCCTCCAAGTGGTGCCCAAGCGCCTCCCTCGTGATGTTGGCAAGGTCTGAGGCCCTCCAGAAGAGAGCCCCCGAGCCCTGTCCGAGGAGGGCACTGGGCGCGCCTTCCTATGCGATGGAGGGAGGCGCCCCTGGAACGGGCGCTTATCCTGACGAGGTTCCAGTTACGACGCCATCCTCCTGGCATCCTGCACGGCGCAACTGCTTCTTCTTCTTCTTGGGGATGGCCTCAGGAGGGCCCTCGCCCTTGCTATCGGGGTCGTCGATTGCTGTAGCTTGAAAGGCATGCTCGAGGGAGCACACCGCGTCTCTTTCTTCGCATGGGACCATAATGATTCCGTCGCTTCTCGGCATCTTCAGGATGTTGTAGCCGTGATGGCTCACCGCCATGAACTTGGCGAGGGCTGGATACCCGAGGATGGCGTTGTACGGTAGACGGATGTGCGCGACGTCGAAGTCGATGAGCTCGGTGCGGTAGTTCTTGCATTCTCCGAAGGTGAAAAGGAGGCGGATCTGCCCTATCGGTGTGGTGGAACCGTCGGTCACTCCTGAGAAAGGCTTGGTAGGCTGAAGCTGGTCATATCGCACTTGGAGGTTGTCGAACGTGTCGACGGACAGGACGTTGAGCCCTGCGCTGCCATTGATGAGGGTCTTGGTAACTTGCACGTTGCTGATGACTGGTGAACAAAGCATCGGGAGGGCGCCAGCAGTGCCTACGCACTTGAGCTGATCTGCCGAGTTAAAGGTGATGGCGCACTGGGACCACCTGAGCGGGCGCGTGGCTTCAAGCTTGGGGAGGACTGCATTCACTTCACGAGCAAACTGTTTGAAGATGCGCTGCGAGGCTGGGGCCTGGGCTCTGCCCAAGATGCAGGTGATAGCGCGCGGCTCCTTGAAGCCCCCAGCCCCCTCGTCCTGATGGTGGTCGTCATTCCTTCTTGGAAGTGGCGGCAGCGGGGGAAGACCGGCGTTGCCCTAAGGACGATCCTCACCAGGCTGGTCCCTCCAGGCGGCCTCGCGAGGATGATCCTGCCAGCGATCCTCACGAGGCTTGTCGCGACACTCCTGGCATGGGCCACGGTCGTCCCAGCGCCCGCCTCCACATCCTCCTCCTCGGCCGTAGCCCCGGTCGCTGCGCTCGGGGCGTCGACCGAAGCGTCCTTCGTGAATGGCTCTAAGCTCTTGACAGTCGCTGGTGTTGTTGGTATTCAGGTTGTGGAAGGCGCAGAACGGTCGGCTGCTCTTGGACGATTGGGGCTGGTCTCTGCCTTGCTTGGTGTCCGGCTCCGCTACGAGCACGACTGCTCCCTTGCGCTTCACGTCCTTGGCCTTGGCTTTCTTCTCCTCCGGGTCCACAGTCGGCAGCTCGAGGAGGGAGAGGCGCCCTTCCTCAACTCTTGCGCACTTGGTCGCCAGGTTGAACAGCTCCTGAGATGTGCACAACTCCTCGTGGATAGCGAGCTCTTCCTTCATCTTAACGTCGCGGACGCCATCAGAGAACACGGAGATGATGGCCTCGTCTGTCACCTTGGGGATCTTTAGACGAATGTTGTTGAAGCGCTGGATGAACTTCTGGAGGGTCTCCCCTGGTTGTTGCTTGACGCGGCGTAGGTCACCCGCGGCCGGCCGGTGGCCGCGAGTGCCCTGGAAGTTGGCGATGAAACGGCCGCGCATCTCGTCCCAGGAGGAGATCGAGCCTGGAGGCAGGTTTAGGAGCCACGAAAGGGCGTCGTCTTTGAGTGCCATAGGGAACGAGTTCGCCAAGACTTTTTCGTCACCGTCGGCCGCCTCGATACTCAGCTCGTAGAGCTGCAGGAACTCCAGGGGTCGGGGGTGCCGTCGTAGCGAGGAGGCAGATCCGGCTTGAACATGCTTGGCCAGGCGACGCTACTCAGCTCGGGGGTGAAGGCGCGGCAGCCAGCCATGGTCGCCGGGGCCCGTCTTGGAGGTGGAGCTTGGTCTTGACGCCCACGTGCTGCCAGAGCAAGCAGTGCGGGGTCCTTCTGCGGCGGACGATCCTGGCGCGGCGGTGCGAGGAGCGGCGGAGCGTTCTTTTGCGGTCGAGGGACTTCTTGGCAGCTTCTTTCTTCACGCGCGGGCGCAAGACGCGGCGGGTCGCATCGTGGGGCCGCGCGCCTTGGCGCCAGGGCGCCGTCTTGGGGCAGAGGTGGTGGAGGCTCTCCGTGAGCTACATCGCCCATAGCTGGCGGAGGGTGAGGCCGAGAGAGGGACAGCGCAGGGGAGCCCCCTGCGGCATGGACGAGCTCGGCGATGCGGTCGAGCCAATCCTCGTAGAGGTCATCGACCGGGCGGTAGCGCAGGAGCTCGTGCGCCATGAGGAGCGCGGCCCGAGCGTCCATGGGAGCGCGGCGAGCGTGGGATGAGGAGCCGGCCAGGGTCAGCGATGGAGTGGCGGTTCAGCCGTCCCGCCGCACCGAGGGGTGCAGCGAGGACGCTTCCTGCTCGTTCCTCGCTGAGCTGGTGGTGGCGTTGGCGGCAGGAGACGGGGAACGACAAGGTGGCCCACCGACGGGAGCCGTCTGAGCGACGCGAGTGGCTAGGGCAGCCCGGCGCTCAGCACGAGCACGGCGAGCGTCCTCCATGGAGTCGACGGAGCAACTGGACGCGAAACGACAGAAAGGAAGCTCCGGCGCACCCCTACCTGGCGCGTCAAATGTCGAATCACGGGTTCCGGCAAAACTCTCAAGGTTCGAACACTGGGGTGCGGCCGGAGATTTCCTCCCTACCGATCTACGCCCTAGCTCGCTAAGATCTCGCGGACGAACTCGACGAACTCACGACACAAAGACACAAGATTTATACTGGTCCAGGCCACTGTTGAGGTGTAATACCCTACTCCAGTGTGGTGGTGGTGGATTGCCTCTTGGGCTGATGATGAACAGTACAAGGGGAAGAACAACCTCCTGAGGCGAGGTGTTCTTGTGCTTGGCGAACTTGTGTGTGTGAGATGCCTCACAATGGGTTATCATATGCCCCTACTGTGGTGGCTAGTTCTACTTATATAGGCCCTAGTCCTGTTCCCCAATATTGAGCGGGAAGGGAGCCAACAACGGCCAATTTGAAAGGGGACAACTAGTACAGCTTATCCTAACAAAAGCGGTCTTCGCCTGTGAAAGGCTCTAATGATGACGCCGTCTTGGGCTCCACGATGACCTCCGTCCTGCCATCCTACTGGTCTTGGTCTCGTTGCACCGATATGGAAACCTTTGCTTGATGCCTTGGTACTCCACGCCTACGCTTGCCTCCTTAGCACCGAAGAGGAAACAGGGACGCTGCGCGCGCTGGCGCCCGCCTGAGCTTGATCGTCATGGCTAACGTCACAAGATTCTTGTGGATCATAATGGGCCGGCCCAGCTAAAGGCCCACGAGATTTCACCGACATTAATGGGCCGGCCCAGCTGTAGGCCCACAAGATTTTGAGGACCCTAGTAGGCCGGCCCATTAACTAGCTGCCATGTTTTGGGCCAAATGCCGACCCATATTTGATCCGGTCCATTAATGGCCTGCCACGTTCCGGGCCTAATAATGGCCCATATATGATCTGGCCCGTTAAAAGCCTCCCACTTTCTGGGCCAAATCACGGCCCAGATCAGGTCCGGCCCTTTAAGAGGCTTTGGGCTCAATTATGACCCATATCAGATTCGACCCGTTAACTGGATGCTATGCTTTTGGGGCCACTTGCTAAAGGCCCATTTAGTAATTCGACGTGATATTAGTTTCAGCCTGTTAAGGGCCCGTTTAACATTTCGGCCCTATATTAATTTCGGCCTGTTAAAAGCCCGTCATATAGTTGGGCCTAACTACGACCCGGTTTGCATCCGGCCTGCTCGCAGCCGATATCTGATTGGGCCAAACAAGGACCGAGACAACTTTGGCCTGTTAAAAACCCGTGATTTGATTCGCACAATCATGGGTCGGGGGCCATTTCAGGCTGCTGCCGGCCCGTGAGCTATTCGGCACATTTCAGGCCCAACCTACTTCTCAGCCTCCTAAAAACCCATTGAGTTTTCTTTGTAAAAGAGGGTCGGGGTTACTCGCCTATTAAAGGTCCGAATCTACTAGTGGGCCAGTTTGACGGGGCCCATGATGCGGATCATACATCGTGATTGCATGACGGCCCGATTATGTACCGTAATTTTACGGTTTGGCCGGTTTACAGCGAAGACAGGATATATATATATATACAGTAAAATAACTGCAACATCGTGAATAAGAAAAAACCTAGACTATACAATGAAGAAATTACGGCATATTACATCCACCGGGCATCAAAGTTCGCCACTATGATAATAAAGCACAAGCAGACAGCAGATTACATATACTGGGCATCAAAGATCGCCACTAGTGCAAATAAACACGCCGACAAAATAATATACAAAACCGACCAGCACTTCAATAGAGTTCAAGAAAGGTTAGCCTCGCTGGGAGCTGCAGTAGAAGCAAATGAGCAAGATGATGAGATCTGCACTTGTTCAACACTTATATCTTCCTCACTCGAAAGATAAACAAGCAGACAGATGACATGTTTTGCACATAAAAGTATCAAGGTTGACAATTCATCACATTTCTTCGATTTAATAAAGTGACACAGCTTTAAAATTGCATTAACACAATATGGTATTGTTCAGGTCAAGACATGGTAGGAAATGACATTGTGAAGAAGGAGTTGGCAGCTTCACGACACCACTGGATTACAGATCAAGAACTCGTAAGTATCAATGGTTAGTGTGCTGTCAATTTATCCCATTTCAGATTGGCAAATAAAGATACGGTTTAAATAATAGTAGAATGATATGACAATGTTCATAGTTAAGACATTGCAGAATATGACATTGTGCTGTAGTGGGTAGGTTCACCACACCACTGGATTACGGATGAAGAACATAAGCATACATGCAGTGCAAAATAAGATCACTTGCTCTGTATAGTTTAATTTACATGGTATGAAGAAGGAACTTGGTTGTACAACTGAAAACTTAAATTGAGAAGGACAAACTTTTGTTTATGAACTACAAAATAAACTTTAAACATGCAATTTGATGCAAACACTAGAAATAAACAACTGTTGCAGTCATGCCTAACCAAATATACACAACAAAGTTTGAAGGCTTGAGAGGGACAAACTTACATTACTGGTGAAGACAGGCTCTATAAAGCCCTTGTCCATGCTGATGGGGGGGGGGGGGGGAATTCAAGAAGTTTAGCATAGAATCTTCTTCATAAGCATTGCCTTTATTCTACATTTTGATAAGATTAAATATAGATGTGATAATATACAAAAAAATGGAGAATATTTAAGATAAGATGAAGAGTGATGCTACATAACCAAGTAGCTATAAATGTATGTGCAGCGATACAGGCAAATGGCACAGCCAAGAGCAATGCACATCTAAACTTCTTCAGTACCAACCTTATGGTAAGAGTAAATAAAGATCTGATGTGTAGAAAATGGAGGGCAAAGGAAAATAAGCTGCAGAGTGATGGTACATGAACAACTACCTGTCAATATAAGTACACTGATAAAGGACAACATGTACTTACAAGAACAATGCAGAGCTAAAAAATTCATTGGCATTGATATATTCTACACTAATGTAACCATTCATACAGATCAGATAATTTGGAGCTAACAATTGATAAGCAAGCTATCATGCATACTGCTATCACATAATGACCCGGTATGTATGCAAGTACAAAGTGATACAGACAACAGTACTAACAAGAGCAAAGCAGCGGGCAGCATATTTGCGATATCCTGTCGTTCTTTTCAAACTGGAATTCTTCTTCGAGCAGATTTCTTGCAAAAAAGATACGTAAGGAACATCCAGAAAAGTAGAAGTTCAAATTGTCATGTGATTTCATAGACAGTACCTCATCCTGGAAACAAGACCAGTGCATAACAAGGCTTTTCCATTCAATGTCTTCTAAATTTAGCACAGGAGACTTCACCGAAATTCGCTTATAGACTTGCCATCAAAGTGTGATTTCCTCGGGTAACACCGACATCTGCTGCAATGCTTCCTTGAAAAGCACAAGCAAGCTTTGCTCGTCATGACTATCCAGATTGACCTCGCCTAGTTACAACAATGTAATGTAAATCATTAATGTGTTCGATCAGCGAAAACAGAAAATAATAACCATGAATAATAGCACTTACACGTAAGTTGGACAGAAGATGTGAAAATGGTGTTTGTCTTCACTATAATCTTCCCATGATGGGAATATATGCACGTAGTCCCTAACAACATTGAAAGCATTGTCTTTGAACTGGGAATAATGGAATGGGGTTCCAATCTGCAGGATTTGGCCGTCTCGCAGCTTGGGATAGGTCTTCGGCGGTGGACTTGTTGTACTTTTGTCAAGTGGGATTTTTCTCTGTACGGCTGGTGCTATGGCAAATGAAATCGGAATACGCTTTCTTTGGAGTGCGGGTCCTGTGTGGTGGGGCTAGTGGTGTGGCCAGTGAAGTATGGGTACAGTCTGCTGGAGTCGGTCCTACGTTTTGTGTCACTGGTTGTACAGCCAATATAAGTGGGGAGCTGTCTGATTTCTCCGGCACCACCACGTTTTTCAAGGACTTTGCTGGTGCTGCTTCAGGTTTGGCAATCACCCTCTTCCTTTTTGATGTCTGATGCACAAGAACAACATTTGAGTGGAAAAACATGGTATGATGACAGATGGAATATGTATTGATAATGGATGGGCATGGCATCTCGAGTTATATGATGAGTAAACTAAGCATATGGCGGTGCAACAAAGTAGAAGAAATGCAAGACAACATATGCAAGATACGTGCAATCAATAAAACCTTGCCAAATTACAATAGGCACCTTGATGGGTGAACAGGTGTAACGCCCCGGATTCGATGCGCCAAGTGTCCTTCAGTTATTCGCCGTCGTTGCCATGTCATTTTCTTGCGTGTTGCATTTTGCCATGATATCATCTGCATTTCATCTGCATGTTTTTCAAAACTTGCATCCGAGCATTTTCCCCGTTGTCCGTTTTGCAATCCGGCACTCCTATGTCTCCCGGTGCCCCCTTTTACCTATTTTCGTGTGCGGGTGTTAAACGGTCTCAGAATGGACCGAGGTTTGTCAAGCGGCCTTGGTATAGCACCGGTGGACCGCCTGTCAAGTTTCGGATCATTTGGAGGTCGTTTGATACCCCAACGGTTAACCGGGTAACCGTAAAAGCCCTCTTTGTGTTGCAGCCCAACACCCTTTCCAAAGTGGCCCAAAACCAACAAAACACCCCTCCATGCTCTCGGTCGTTCGATCACGATCGCGTGGCCGAAAACCGCTCCTCATTTGGACTCTCCTAGCTCCCTCTACCTATAAATATGCCTCCCCCGTCCAAATTCGGGTCCCGAAACACTAAAATCTCCTCCCCGCGCCGCCGGACACGTCCACGTCGCGCGCGGACGTGTCCGACCTGCTCCGCCGCCGCCACGTGTCGCCGCCCGACTCGCCCACGCCCGCCGCCGAGGCCCGCCGTGGCCAGATCCGCCCATGCCTGGCCGGTCGCCTGCCGCCGCCTCATGGGCGCCGAGGCGCTTTTCGCGCCCGGCCGGCGCCTTGCCGCCGTCGCCGCCCTCGCCACTCCGTCGCCCGGCAAGCTCCGCCGCCGCTTTCAGACCACGCCGGTGCCGCCCGCTCCGCTTTCTTCTCCCCGTCGCCGTCGGTCCTCCTCCGGCGCGCGCCCGCCCGCCGCGCCGCCCATCGCCGCCGGTCCTCCTCCGGCGCGCGCCCCGCCCGCCGCTTATCGCCGCCGCCACTCCCGTCGTCGCCGCCGCCTTGCGGATCGGGAGGAGCCCGATCCACTTCGCCCGTGTTGACTCCCCCCCCCAGGTCCAAATCCACTAAGTCCCCGATTGTCTGTGTAATTATCATGACATTTTCATCATGCCATAACTATCTACATATTGCTCCGTTTCGTGCGTGTAATATGTCAAATTGTTCGTCTCGACGAGTACATTGTTTCATCTCATTGCATCATTTACATTTGAGCTCATCTTGATGCCCGAAATTCTGTTAGAAGAGGGCTATGTGATGTTAGTTGCAGATTCTTATCAGAACATGCTCTTTTGTCATTTTTGCCATGATTGATGTGTGCATCCTTTGAGGCTGATGTCTACATGTGTTTTGTAATATGCCATGCCATCTTTACAGGGGTGTATGCCATGTATTTTTGTGATCTCTGTGGTGACTAGCACAAGCATGCAAACTAGGCTTCTTGATGTTGCTGATTTCAGCCCTGCTCACTGATATTTTTATGCCATGTAAACTTGATGCTACCAGAGATCCATGCTTATTTTGAGATACTTCAGTAAGGATGTTTTGAACATATGGTTATGCTCTATCCATCCATGCCCTTGTTTGCAATTATGGAGTGCCATAGCTTGAGTCAATCGAGCTCTACTTTTGCTATAAAATGTTTCCTGGCAGATTGTTTACATGTTATTCAATTTTGCCAAGGTTGTTGTAGTTGATCCATGTATGCTATGATGTTGTTCTTGCCATGTATAGCTTCTATGCCATGTCTTATTACTGTGAGTTGCCTTGCCATGCCATGTATTTTTCTGTAGTGAGTGGTTCAAGCTCACCAACATGCCTACTTATTGTTGTTCCTGCCATGTATGAATCTGTCATATAACTTGCCATGTTTACATGGGTGCTATCATATTTTCTGATCCTTTTTGGCTTATGGTAAGTAAAGGACTTTTGTTCTATGCATTTAGTAGTATCATGCCATGCCTTTGTTTGCCATGATAAGTTCCTGTAGCATGTTGTTTGATAGCTCTAAACATTGCAACCTGATGTTATTTCCTGATAAGTCTGAAACTGTTATTATTTGCAATCTTGCCATGTGTTTTTGAGCATGTTCTAATGATTTCTGGAGATAGCTCAGTGTTCATGTTTTGTCATGCTTTACCTGTACATCATGTTCATGCCTTTTGTTTTCATATTGTGGTGCTGTAGCATAGTGTTTTAATGCTTGCAGTTTGCCTAGTTGCTGTTTTGGACAGATTGTTGCTATGACTTGTATAGGGTGTATGTGTTAAACCGTTGCTCCGTTTTGAGTGTGATCTATATGAAACTTGCTTGATTTTGCATGTAGTTTCATATTATCATGTTGCATCCATGTTTTGAGGTCTTTGCTTGATGTTTGTATGCATTTTGCATCAATGTCATGTTTATCTTGTTTTGCTCATATCTTCTAGGCCGTAGCTCCGAATCTAATGAACTTTATATGTAACTTGACTAGAATTTCGTGTAGATCATCGTGGTGCATCTTAACTTGATGTTTAACAACTTGAACATAAGGTTTATTCAGATCTGGACCAATTTCGAAATTTGCATATGAGGACTTACCGGAGTTGCTCTATGTTGTTCCCGGCCTCATTTAAACTTGCCTTGATGTGTTGCTCTTGTTTGAATCATCTCTTGCCATGAGTAGCTTCATGTAGCCTAGTCATGCATCATGTTTGTTGTGCATCTTGTCATGTTCATGTGTGGTGTGTTTACTATGTTGTGTGCTTCTCCTTGTTAGTTCCCGTTTCGTTGCGATCCTGAGGATTCGTTCGTCTACGCTTGGTTCGGCTTCTTCCGTTCGTCTTTTTCATGGATTCGTTCTTTTTCCTTGCGGGATTTCAGGAAAGATGACCGCTACCCTGGATCTCACTACTATCATTCCTATGCTAGTTGCTTCGTTCTATCGCTATGCTGCGCTACCTATTACCTGTTTATCAAGCCATCCCAAATTGCCATGTCAGCCTCTAACCTTTGACACCCTTCCTAGCAAACCGTTGTTTGGATATGTTACCGCTTTGCTCAGCCCCTCTTATAGCGTTGTTAGTTGCAGGTGAAGATGAAGTGTGTTCCTTGTTGGAACATGGAGATGTTGTTCCTTGTTGGAACATGTTTACTTGTTGGGATACCACAATATATCTTATTTAATTAATGCATCTATATACTTGGTAAAGGGTGGAAGGCTCGGCCTTATGCCTGGTGTTTTGTTCCACTCTTGCCGCCCTAGTTTCCTTCATATCGGTATTATTTTCCCGGATTTTGCGTCCCTAACGCGGTCGGGTGATTTATGGGACCCCCTTGACAGTTCGCTTTGAATAAGACTCCTCCAAAGAAGGCCCAACCTTGGTTTTACCATTTGCCTCACCACCACCTACCTTTCCCTTGGGAGTAATTAACCCAAGGGTCATCTTTATTCAGCCCCGGGCCAATGCTTGTCTAAGTGTTGGCCCGAACCGAGTAGATCGGGGCCCCTCGGGAAACTCGGGTCTGGTTTTACTCGTAGGATGTCTCATCCGTGTTGCCTCGAGAACGAGATATGTGCAGCTCCTATCGGGATTGTCGGCGATCGGGCGGCTTTGATGGTCTTGTTTTATTGCTGTCGAAATGTCTTGTAGCCGGATTCCGAGACTGATCGGGTCTTCCCGGGAGAAGGAATATCCTTCGTTGATCGCGAGAGCTTATCATGGGCTGTTGGGACACCCTGCAGGTATAAACTTTCGAGAGCCGTGCCGCGGTTATGTGGCAGATGGGAATTTGTTAATATCCGTTGTAGTAAACTTGAAGCAAACTCTTCTAAAATACACCAACCGTATGCGTAACCGTGAGTGTCTCTTTTCGGGTTGATCGAGAGGAGAACACGGTTTCGGGTTATGTCGACGTAAGTAGGAGTTCAGGATCACTTCTTGATCATTACTAGTTGGCGACCGTGCCTTTGTTTCTCTTATCGCTCTCATTTATGTATGTTAGCCACCATATATGCTTAGTCGCTGCTGCAACCTCACCACTTTACCCCTTCCTTTCCCTTTAAGCTTTGCTAGTCTTGATACCCATGGTAATGGGATTGTTGAGTCCTCGTGGCTCACTGATTACTACACCATCGATTGGTGTACAGGTTATGCGATGATCATGACGCGAGAGCGATGTTTGCTTGTATTGGAGTTCTTCTTCTGCTTCTTCTTCAATCAGGGGATAGGTTCCAGGTCGGCAGCCTGGGATAGCAGGGTGGATGTCATTTGATTTCCTGTTTATGTTTCATCCGTAGTCGGATGTTGTTCTTGTATCCGATGTATTGTTGTATTCTTGTGGCATTTGTGCCTTATGTATGTATCCCCATCTATTATGTAATGTTGATGTAATGATATCCACCTTGCAAAAGCGTTTCAATATGCGGGTCTATCCTTGGTGGGACCTTCGAGTTCCTTTTGGATAGGGTCGCATATTGGGCGTGACAAGTTGGTATCAGAGCCTCGACCGACCCTAGGAGCCCCCTTGATTGATCGTGTAGTTTGGCCGTTGTCGAGTCTAGAAGAAAACTGTTTTCGGAGTCTAGTTATATCGGAGAGTAGGAATTATTTTTACTCCTCTGTCCCTTCGTCGCTCTGGTGAGGAATCTTGACGTAGGTGTTTTGAATTACTCCTCTTCCCCTTCAACTTTTCTTTAGGTTCACGCAGTTGGTTTTCTGATCGTTGCTCCTCAGCTCTTTTGATCCAGTGCATTTCTCGTCAAGTCGACTCGAACCCCTTCATCTTTGCAAGTTCAATCCTCAGTTGTTTTCTTTTCCCACCCGCCCACCCCTTCTTCTTCTCGAAACCGGAGTCTGTAATCGAGTATCCATCCTACTCGTGTGAAGTCTTTGCTTTCTCTCCTCAATGATTTCAACCGGTGTTTCCTCTTCAAGTTATTCATCGGGTTTTCCCCTTCCAAGTTGCCTTTGTTTTTCCCGCCCTCCCACCCTATTATTCCCGGAGTTCGAGTTTCTTCGGACCATCAATTCCATTCGTGTGGACCCTCTTCAGTCTTCCCTCAATTATTTTAACCGGTGAATTCTCGTGTCGTTTGACATTCTTCATCTCTTTTCTTTTCCGGTGCACTCAATTCAAGTTTTCGGGTTAATTATATTCTTCTCCTCGGCTCAAGTGTGTTCTCCTTGCTCATTTGCCTCTCGCCATTCAATCATTCCGGAGCTCAAGACATCTTAGGAGATTCGTCTGTGTTCCAATTATTTCGAGGTTGTCACCTCATTCAAATATTTCAGTTCTTCCGGTGCATCATCTATCTGTTCGACAATCCTTTCCAACGGTGTTTTTCTTTTTAGTGGCCCCTAACCCACAGGTCTTTCCCAGGATCTTACCTGACTCTTCTATTTCCCCGGAGTTATTCTCAATTCTTTTCAAGTGTGGCGTAAGAATGGATTCCATCAGTCACATGCCTTTTCCAAGATCAATTTCAAATCATTTCATCGTTGGCTCAACCTCTCTGTTTTTCTTTCTCCCGGAGTATCTCAATAATTTTGGTGGTGTTTATCGTCATCCTTTGAAGACCGAAGTAGAGTTTTCCCTAAATCTCGTCCGTTCTCCCAGAAGATTCGCGGTGCTAGCTCGATGTTATCCTATCAAGTTGTTTCCAGTTGTGCAATTCTTTTCATCCATCTGGAGTACTTCAGGTGTTGCTTTCGCTCTCGATCATCCGGAGGCCTTGTTTTCAGAATATCTCTCCATTCTAAGTTTTTCAAATTCGTTCTCCAATTATTCCATATTCGTGCCCCTTCGTTCGTCTCAATATTCTTCCGGTGCTTCGTTCAAGTATCCTCTAATCAGTTCATGATCTCTTCATTCTCTTGTATCTAAATTCCCTCAAGTATCTTTGGGCTTTTCTAATTCTTCCCGGTGATTATTTCTTTTTAATCAGTCATTTCGAATTCTCACGGTGGTTCGTTCAAGATTCTTTTCCTTGATTATCATTTCAATCCATTCGTTCTCTCAAATCCTACCGGTGGTTCATGAAGACTTTCTCAAGTTTTGTGCGATGTTTCCCCTTAATCCTTTTTTCAACGAGAATAAGTTTTATGCCAAATCCATTGCTTGTCATCAATTTAATTTGATGAAGGATAAGCATACAATAAATCTTATTCTTATTTCCTCTGAGTGAGTAATCCTTTCCTTCGGAGTTTGTTCTTGTTGAATAAATTCTAGTTCAAGTGTTTCCATCTTTTCTTTTCCGGAGATCAATTTCCTCGGCCATCTCGTCGGAACCTCAACTAAATCATCGCAAGGCTCATCTTATTCTTTCGTCCTTCATTCTATCTCATCATCCTTTTGTTACCGGAGTTCTTCATGGTGGATCTTCATGATTTAATTCATTCTTCAAGTGTTCATCAAGATTCTTGTTCAAGGAGTTCAAGTATCTTTTCTTCTCGCGTCTCGAAGCGCAATTAATTCTCCGTATTCTTTTGAAGTGGAGTTTTGCATCTCTTCGTTCTTCTCAGCTATTCAATCTTTTCCGCTTGTGGTCGGTTATCACCTTATAATTTTGAGATGTTTTCCATAAGTCCACAACAAGCTTATTCTTTCGTTGTTGACTTTCTCAACAACTCCAGTCAATCCTTCCTTCTAAGTTCTTTTCATTCAACTCTTTTAATTCTTCCGGAGGCTTTGCGTTGTTCATCTCATCAAGTGTCATTTCATCTTGTGAAGTTCGTGTTCTATCCTTCCATTTTCAGCCGGAGTGCTGCCTAAATCATTTCAGTCTTATTCGTTTCTTTTTCTCATTCTAGCCACTCCGGTTAGAACGAGTGTTTCATAGTCTATCTGATTCCATGAGCTTTTGATTCTCATCGTTCTCGTCGTTCCTCTCTTCTTCTCGACTGCTCTCGATTCTTTGCTTCTTCTCTTGAGTTTTTGTTTCACCTCATCCCTTTTCCCTTCCGTCTCGGTCCTAAGATCTCGGGACGAGATCTCTTGTTAGTGGAGGAGTGTTGTAACGCCCCGGATTCGATGCGCCAGGTGTCCTTCAGTTATTCGCCGTCGTTGCCATGTCATTTGCTTGCGTGTTGCATTTTGCCATGTCATCATCTGCATTTCATCTGCATGTTTTTCAAAACTTGCATCCGAGCATTTTCCCCGTTGTCTGTTTTGCAATCCGGCACTCCTATGTCTCTTGATGCCCCCTTTTACCTCTTTTCGTGTGTGGGTGTTAAACGGTCTCGGAATGGACAGAGGTTTGTCAAGCGGCCTTGGTATAGCACCGGTGGACCGCCTGTCAAGTTTCGGATCATTTGTAGGTCGTTTGATACCCCAACGGTTAACCGGGTAACCGTAAAAGCCCTCTTTGTGTTGCAGCCCAACACCCCTTCCAAAGTGGCCCAAAACCCACCAAACACCCCTCCATGCTCTCGGTCGTTCGATCACGATCGCGTGGCCGAAAACCGCTCCTCATTTGGACTCTCCTAGCTCCCTCTACCTATAAATATGCCTCCCCCGTCCAAATCCGGGTCCCGAAACCCTAAAATCTCCTCCCCGCGCCACCGGACACGTCCACATCGCGCCGGACGTGTCCGACCTGCTCCGCCGCCGCCACGTGTCGCCGCTGACTTCGCCCCACGCCGCCGCCGACCACAGCGCCGCCGAGGCCCGCCAGTGGCTCAGATCCGGCCCGCTGCCAGTCACATCGCCGCCGCCTGGCATGGCGCCGAGGCGCCTTTTTCGCCGGCCGGGCGGCTACCATCGCGCCGCTTCTTCGCCACTCCGTCGCGAAAAAGCTCGCGCCGCTTTCAGACCACGCCGGCGCCGCTTCGCCCGCCGCCTTCTCCCGTCGCCGCCGGTCCTCCTCCGGCCGCGCCGGCCCGCCGCCGCCGCCATCGCCGCCGGGCCACTCCGTCGTCGCCGCCGCCCAAGATCGGGAGGAGCCCGATCCACTTTGCCGCGCTGGACTTCGTGGTCCAAATCCACTAAGTCCCCGATTGTCTGTGTAATTTTCATGTCATTTTCATCATGCCATAACTCTCTACATATTGCTCCGTTTCGTGCGTGTAATATGTCAAATTGTTCGCCTCGATGAGTACATCATTTCATCTCATTGCATCATTTACATTTGAGCTCATCTTGATCCCAGAAATGCTGTTAGAAGAGGGCTATGTGATGTTAGTTGCAGATTCTTATCAGAACATGCTCTTTTGTCATTTTTGCCATGATTGATGTGTGCATCCTTTGAGGTTGATGTCTACATGTGTTTTGTAATATGCCATGCCATATTTACAGGGGTGTATGCCGTGTATTTTTGTGATCTCTGTGATGACTAGCACAAGCATGCAAACTAGGCTTCATGATGTTGCTGATTTCAGCCCCTGTTCTGCTGATATTTTTATCCCATGTAAACTTGATGCTACCGAGAGATCCATGCTTATTTTGAGATACTTCAGTAAGGATGTTTTGAACATATGGTTATGCTATATCCATCCATGCCCTTGTTTGCAATTATGGAGTGCCATAGCTTGAGTCAATCGAGCTCTACTTTTGCTATAAAATGTTTTCTGGCAGATTGTTTACATGTTATTCAATTTTGCCAAGGTTGTTGTAGTTGATCCATGTATGCTATGATGTTGTTCTTGCCATGTATAGCTTCTATGCCATGTCTTATTACTGGGAGTTGCCTTGCCATGCCATGTATTTTTCTGTAGTGAGTGGTTCAAGCTCACCAACATGCCTACTTATTGTTGTTCCTGCCATGTATGAATCTGTCATATAACTTGCCATGTTTACATGGGTGCTATCATATTTTCTGATCCTTTTTGGCTTATGGTCAGTAAAGGACTTTTGTTCTATGCATTTAGTAGTATCATTCCATGCCTTTGTTTGCCATGATAAGTTCCTGTAGCATGTTGGTTGATAGCTCTAAACATTGCAACCTGATGTTATTTCCTGATAAGTCTGAAACTGTTATTAGTTGCAATCTTGCCATGTGTTTTTGAGCATGTTCTAATGATTTCTGGAGATAGCTCAGTGTTCATGTTTTGTCATGCTTTACCTTTATATCATGTCCATGCCTTTTGTTTTCATATTGTGGTGCTGTAGCATAGTGTTTTGATGCTTGCAATATGCCTAGTTGTTGTTTTGGACAGATTGTTGCTATGACTTGTAGAGGGTGTATGTGTTAAACCGTTGCTCCGTTTTGAGTGTGACCTATATGAAACTTGCTTGATTTTGCATGTAGTTTCATATTATCATGTTGCATCCATGTTTTGAGGTGTTTGCTTAATGTTTGTATGCATTTTGCATCAATGCCATGTTTATCTTGTTTTGCTCATATCTTCTAGGCCGTAGCTCCGAATCAAATGAACTTTATATGTAACTTGACAAGAATTTCGTGTAGATCATCGTGGTGCATCTTAACTTGCTGTTTAACAACTTGAACATAAGGTTTATTCAGATCTGGACCAATTTCGAAATTTGCATATGAGGACTTACCGGAGTTGCTCTATGTTGTTCCCGGCCTCATTTAAACTTGCCTTGATGTGTTGCACTTGTTTGCATCATCTCTTGCCATGAGTAGCTTCATGTAGCCTTGTCATGCATCATGTTTGTTGTGCATCTTGTCATGTTCATGTGTGGTGTGTTTACTATGTTGTGTGCTTCTCCTTGTTAGTTCCGCTTCGTATGCGATCGTGAGGATTCGCTCGTCACGCTTGGTTCGCTTCACGCTCGCCTTCTTCATGGATTCGTTCTTCTTCCTTGCGGGATTTCAGGCAAGATGACCGCTACCTGGATCTCACTACTATCATTGCTATGCTAGTTGCTTCGTTCTATCGCTATGCTGCGCTACCTATTACCTGCTTATCAAGCCATCCCAAATTGCCATGTCAGCCTCTAACCTTTGACACCCTTCCTAGAAAACCGTTGTTTGGCTATGTTACCGCTTTGCTCAGCCCCTCTTATAGCGTTGTTAGTTGCGGTGAAGATGAAGTGTGTTCCTTGTTGAACATGGAGATGTTGTTCCTTGTTGGAACATGTTTACTTGTTGGGATATCACAATATATCTTATTTAATTAATGCATCTATATACTTGGTAAAGGGTGGAAGGCTCGGCCTTATGCCTGGTGTTTTGTTCCACTCTTGCCGCCCTAGTTTCCGTCATATCGGTATTATGTTCCCGGATTTTGCGTCCCTAACGCGGTCCGGTGATTTATGGGACCCCTTGACAGTTCGCTTTGAATAAGACTCCTCCAAAGAAGGCCCAACCTTGGTTTTACCATTTGCCTCACCACCACCTACCTTTCCCTTGGGAGTAATTAACCCAAGGGTCATCTTTATTCAACCCCGGGCCAATGCTTGTCTAAGTGTTGGCCCGAACCGAGTAGATCATGGGCCCCTCGGGAAACTCGGGTCTGGTTTTACTCGAGGATGTCTCATCCGTGTTGCCTCGAGAACGAGATATGTGCAGCTCCTATCGGGATTGTCGGCGCATCGAGCGGCTTTGCTGGTCTTGTTTTATTGCTGTCGAAATGTCTTGTAGCCGCGATTCCGAGACTGATCGGGTCTTCCCGGGGAGAAGGAATATCCTTCGTTGATCGCGAGATCTTATCATGGGCTGAGTTGGGACACCCCTGCAGGGTATAAACTTTCGAGAGTTGTGCCCGCGGTTATGTTGCAGATGGGAATTTGTTAATATCCGGTTGTAGTAAACTTGAAGCAAACTCTTCTAAAATACACCAACCGTGTAGCGTGAATCGTGAGTGTCTCTTTTCGGGTTGATCGAGAGGAGAACACGGTTTCTGGGTTATGTCTAACGTAAGTAGGAGTTCAGGATCACTTCTTGATCATTACTAGTTGGCGACCGTTCCTTTGTTTCTCTTCTCACTCTCATTTGCATATGTTAGCCACCATATATGCTTAGTCGCTGCTGCAACCTCACCACTTTACCCCTTCCTTTCCCTTTAAGCTTTGCTAGTCTTGATACCCATGGTAATGGGATTGCTGAGTCCTCGTGGCTCACAGATTACTACACCATCAGTTGCAGGTACATGTTATGCGATGATCATGACGTGAGAGCGATGTTTGCTTGTATTGGAGTTCTTCTTCTACTTCTTTTTCAATCATGGGATAGGTTCCAGGTCGGCAGCCTGGGATAGCAGGGTGGATGTCGTTTGAGTTTCTGTTTATGTTTCATCCATAGTCGGATGTTGTTCTTGTATCCGATGTATTGTTGTATTCTTGTGGCATTTGTGCCTTATGTATGTATCCCCATCTATTATGTAATGTTGATGTAATGATATCCACCTTGCAAAAGCGTTTCAATATGCGGGTCTATCCTTGGTGGGACCTTCGAGTTCCTTTTGGATAGGGTCGCATATTGGGCGTGACAACAGGATAGGCCATCTTCCTTTGACTCCTCGAGGTTAGAATATTCATTAGGATGATATTCTGAACAAGAATCAACAGGTGGGTAGGGTACGAGTTTCATTGCTTCCAGAATGGCACTCAATGCCTTGGTGCCAATTTTGTAAGTCATTGCAGTGTTCCACAATATTCTTCTGATGCACAGATTCTGATATTCACTGTAATTGCGTATAATATCTGAGAACCATGAAAACATAAATATTTATGAGATTATATTTGTAATGCAGATGATATTCTAATATAGGGGCACCCCTGTAAACACGTGTGTGCTATCACTGGAATCTTATGAGAGAGCTCATGTGTGCTATAAAATGGTGCGTGCATTTATATAATCTGGCACAAGTACACAAAAAAATAGGCTCCAGAAGTAAGGATAGCTGGCAGATGATAGGTTCATAATATACTGTATAGAGAGTTTAACCATGATAACAAGAGCACACAGCAACTAGGTAGATCATAGTGCACATAACAGGGGTACACCATAACCACGATATATAAATCAGGAAAGTGGACCTGGCTTGAAAATACGGTGTTGTATTGCCGCTAGTAATTGAAAGCCTATCGATCACGTACAGGCCAGCTCTATCGAACATGGTAAAGAAGAGCAAGCATATTTTGGATAATAAAATGTTGGTTGCACAGTGCCCACACATGATGAACCAGAGCGCATTAAGAATGCAACTCCCAACTATCTCTCGACCATTTCAGGCGGTTGGATGAGGATCCTACATCTCCTAACGCTTCTTCTTCCTCGTCTCTGATTCTTCCCATACAGAACACCGCACGGGCCGCCGGCCGGACCACCGGCCCCCATCGCCTGTGTTCCTCCGCCACCCCCACCCCCACCCCCGCCCCAACCCCCACCCGCGTCGAGCTTTCTTCGTTCGGCGAGGCCCCACAACCACCCGAGCCCGTTCGATCGCACCGGTGAACTCCGGCGAGCTCTGAAAAATCGACTGACCAATTTTGAAATTTAGTCTACTGTGATTTAACTAGTGTGGAATATAAAAGGGGAAAACTATAAGCATTGGGAGTATAGTGTTGAGCGTGCCATGGCGGATCTGAAGGTGCAAACCGGACAAAGGAAACTTCGCAACCAAGACAAGAAATCAGAGTAAAGCAGTGGCGATTTATTTTCTTGCTGTAATAAATAAGTTGAGCAGATACGAAAGAGTACCGCCTCTGGGGCGGCGCCGTGTACACATCTGCTGAGAATTTGACGGTACTGCGGTAGCGATGGCTATCGGCAGCGTGGAAGCAGATCTAGGAGGGTAGACGGTGGCGGCGGGCGCGGTGGACGAGACGGTCGTAGGAGCGGCACCGGCAAGGTGGACGACGGCGGGGATGAAGCGAGAGGACGGGATGCAAGGATCCCGGTCCGAAGCCATGGATGAGAGAGGTTGATCTCTTGTAATGGACCGCGGCGTCGGGGTATCAGCTACGGCATGGTGGAGGAGGACGGCGGTGGAAGGGGTGGCGGACGGCGGTGGATGGAGGAGGGTGTGGTGGAGAGGGTGTTTTGGCGCCCACGGAGTACGAATTGGGAAAAGGGAGGTAGAGAGGAAGGGGGGAACCATGTATTCAGGGCGCGCTTGTCTCAAATGCTTGAAATTTACAAACTTAGCCCATGTTTCAAATTTCTACTACATCACAAAGAACATTAGTCGGTTGGGGATAGGACGGCAATCTCGCATACACGAATATTTGCCGACGAGAGTTTGTTTTGGCGCCCACCGTATGAATATGAATCGGGAGGAGTCGCTTTCGCCAAGGACACACTGTGTTTTGGCGCCCACCGTGTATGAATGCGGGTGAGAGGTGGTTACGTCACGTTTGGGTGAAATTACAAACCTACCCCTATCGAAACCTATAGAAATCCAGCAGATAGGCTTTGCGTGGAAGGGATAGGCAGTAGTGATTTCCATCTCACAGATTTTGGTTTTGGGCAGTTACTGCGACTTTCCCCGCTTCGTTCAAATTTTGCAGAGTGCACGTTTACCGTGCCAACTCAATTCGAATCCCGTTTGTATACTATTTTTTTCGGACGGGATCCATTTTCAATTGGAATTACATTCTATATACATCATCTTTTTAATATATACTTTCAAAAGCACAACACCATTTATACATAAATATGGTTTACAAATGGCATGATCTCAGATTCATAAGGTTGTATCCATCAATTTGGATTTTCAAATATTTGAAACCACTTTATGTTGAAATCCAATGTATGCATTCCTCGCTAACTGTCTCTAATTAATGTGTGTTTCATGCGGGTTTTTTTTACTTCTCAAACATGTATAATGTGTTTCACACAGGCAACATATAGTGTAATCCCGTTTAGACATTAATTGCATATAAACCATGCATTGTTTGTAATTGAAGAATCTATGGATCACCAATATTGATAAACTATATAACATTACACGTGTGCCCAAATTCAAATGAATATGCATGTTTGATACACCAATTTGCGTTATGATATTATCGATGTCGTGATCTCCAGTTTAAATATTTGAATCCCCTTTAATCCAGATATTCGTCTCATATAGCTATCACTCATGATTATATAGGACTATCTCTCTCGACCTATACGCGTTCATCGTCTCTCAGGTACCTCACGTGCTACCTGTATGTCGACAATGATCTTTTATCTTCGTAACACACTGACGGTACTCTCTCCCTCGACCTTCATCACTCTATCTCTCTCTAAGTATATCTCGCTCGTTGCTATGTGTCTCTAACTATGATTCTCCATGTGGAATCTCTTTCTCTCACATAAACACAAAACTTTGTCTCCCGGGGTCTCATTTCTCTCTACTATTCCCATGTGTGTCACTCGCACACCCCTCATACAGAGATGTCTTTCGCTCCTTAGATATGAGAACCTACGACTCTTCCTCTTCAATATATCTTTCTCACACACAAACACAAAATCTATCTCCCAGGGTCTCATATTTCTCCATTGTTCTCTTCTATGTCACTCACACACACCCTCTCTCCCTAGAGATATCTTGCGTTCCCTCGTATGTCTCTCTAGCTATCACTCTCGTTGTGTAATATCTTTCTCTCTCGCAGACACAAAACTCAATCTCTCTGGATCTCATTTCTCTCTGATATCTGTTTGTATGTGACTCACATGCACCCTCTCTCTATCTCTCTAACACCCACACACATAACCCAACCTTCTGATCCACTCGACTCCTATCTCTAACGCACACTAGCTAGCATCTTTATCTTTCTATTTATCTGTTTCTCCATCAACCTTCTTTCTCGCCCTCACTCTTGATTCCTATCACGCTGAAAGTGCAACTATCCCTAGGTGGTTTTGGTAATTCATAACAACATATAGCTCATTGAGCTAATGCTATTCCAAGACTATTATTTCAGGAAAGCTCAATGAATGGCATGGCATGGATGATGAAAGTGGATCCCTCAAAATACTAAGGACAAAGGATTGGCTCAAGCTCAAAAGCTCAAGACTCTTCATTTTACATTTTAGTGGTCCAAGATCACATTGAGTCTATAGGAAAAGCCAATACTATCAAGAAGGGATGAGGTGTTGCTTAATGAGCCTCTTGCTTCATGTGCTTAGTGATATGCTCCAAAACCCTCATCTACTTTCTCACAATCCACAAATGACCTAAACCCTAAACCAAAATCGGTCACACCGAATCTTCCTACCCGGCACCACTGATTTCAAAAGTCATAGCCACTGCCACAAACCCTAGGCAAATCGGTCCTACCGATAGGGATCTCGGTCTCACCGAGATGGGATTGTAATCTCTCTGTTTCCCTTCGTAACGTTTCGGTCTAACCGAAGTGAGCGGTCGGTCCCACCGAGATTGCAATGTAAACTCTCTGTTTCCCTTTTGTAACATTTGGTCTCACCGAAAAGAGCAAATCGGTCCCACCGAGTTTACCTGACCAACTCTCTGGAAAGCTTATTACCAAAATTGGTCTCACCGAGTTTGTGTAATCGGTCTCACCGAGATTACGTTATGCCCTAACCCTAACCGAATCGGTCTCACCGAGTTGCATGTCAGTCCCACCGAAAATCACTAACGGTCACTAGGTTTACTAAATTGGTCCGACCGAGTCTGTTGAATTGGTCCCACCGAGTTTGGTAAATTGTGTGTAACGGTTAGATTTTGTGTGGAGGCTATATATACCCCTCCACCTCCTCTTCATTCGTGGAGAGAGCCATCAGACTGAACCTACACTTCCAACTTACCATTTCTGAGAAAGAACTACCTACTCATGTGTTGAGGCCAAGATATTCCATTCCTACCATATGAATCTTGATCTCTAGCCTTCCCCTGTTGCTTTCCACTCAAACCCTCTTTCCACCAGATCCAAACCGATGAGAGAGAGTTGAGTGTTGGGAGACTATCATTTGAAGCACAAGAGCAAGGAGTTCATCATCAACGCACCATTTGTTACTTCTTGGAGAGTGGTGTCTCCTAGATTGGCTAGGTGTCACTTGGGGGCCTCCAACAAGATTGTGGAGTTGAACCAAGGAGTTTGTAAGGGCAAGGAGATCGCCTACTTCGTGAAGATCTACCGCTAGTGAGGCAAGTCCTTCGTGGGCGACGGCCATGGTGGGATAGACAAGGTTGCTTCTTCATGGACCCTTCGTGGGTGGAGCCCTCCGTGGACTCACGCAACCGTTACCCTTTGTGGGTTGAAGTCTCCATCAACGTGGAGGTACGATAGCACCACCTATCGGAACCACGCCAAAAACATCTGTGTCTCCAATTGTGTTTGAATCCTCCAAACTCTTCCCTTTACTTTCTTGCAAGTTGCATGCTTTAATTTCCGCTGCCTATATACTCTTTGCATGCTTGCTTGATTTGTGTGATGATTGCTTAACCTGTCCTAAGATAGCTAAAATCTTTCAAACTCTAAAATTGGGAAAAGGTTAAGTTTTTAATTGGTCAAGTAGTCTAATCACCCCCCCCCCCTCTAGACATACTTCAAGGTCCTACAAGTGGTATCAGAGCTTTGGTCTCCATTTGCTTTGATTTCCATAGCTTTTGGTGGTCATAGCCTAGGTTTCACAACCTAGGAGAGTATGGCGTCAGCGAGGAAATTATCACCGAGAGGTCCTTACTTTGATGGTACTAACTTTGCTAGTTGGAAGCATAAGATGAAAATGCATATTCTCGGACATAACCCCGCCGTTTGGGCAATTATTTGTATTGGCTTGCAAGGTGAATTCTTTGATGGGAGAGAGCCGAACCGTGAAGCTAATGCTGAAGAATTGAAGATGCTGCAATACAACGCTCAAGCTTGTGATATCATCTTCAACGGATTGTGCCCCGAAGAATTCAACAAAATCAGTCGTCTTGAAAATGCAAAAGAATTTTGGGATACTTTGATTGATATGCATGAAGGTACCGAATCCGTCAAGGAATCCAAGTTGGATGTGCTCCAAAGTCAGCTTGACAAGTTCAAAATGAAGGATGTTGAAGGTGTCGCTGAAATGTACTCTAGGCTTGCTCTTATTACAAATGAGATTGCCGGCTTAGGGTGTCACATCCCTAGTTCTGGTATGCTCGAGGCTAGCTAGTCATGTGTGCATCATGTTTAAATTCCATTTAAACTTTGAAACGGGGATTTGTGAAACCCTCAAAATCATTTCTGGAAATGACCTAGATAAAAATTGCTCCAAAAAGGTCCAACAAAATGCTCATGTTGCTCTCCGAAAATATTGGATGATATAAAAATCAAACCAATATTTTAGGAGCTCATAAGTATTTATTTTGGGAACTTGGAATTAATGCATAATTATTTGCATTGGATATATATATATATATATATATATATATATATATATATATATATATATATATATATATATATATATATATATATATAATATGTCCAAAAATTATGCCATTTGTTGAGGAGCTCTGCAATAATACTACTAGCTCCTGCAAAATTTGGCATAAGAAAATAAAATGATATAGTATTTTTATTAAACCAAAACAAATGTCAGAAAAATAGAAAACAGAAACAAAAGTGAAAAAAACGCTTACCTGCACCCACCTCCCTGTGCAGCCCGTCACTATGCAGCCTGGCCTGGCCAAGTGGCTCAACAGCCCGCCCAGCCGACCGGCAGCGCCATTCGTCGCGTCCTCTGGCGGCGCCAGAGGACGAGAGGCTTCGCCGCCTCACAGACATGGGCGCCACGCAACCTGCCTGCTGGTCTCTCCCAGATCTCTCGCCGTCCCGGACGACGCCACGCACCGCCCGCACCTCTCTCCTCTCCTCGCTCTCCTCCTTCCTGGTTCTGTCCCTGCGACCGCCCGAGCACCACTGCCGCCGCCGACGCCGCTGCCGAGCCACCGCCTCCCCTCGCCTCTCGACACGCAGCAGAGCTCCGCCTCGCCTCGAAGCTCTTCGCTGGCCACGCAAGCCGGAGCGCCCGTGGAGCCGCCGCCGTCGTCATCTTCATCTCCGTCGCCGGAGATCGCTTTCTTGCCCGCCGTCTTCAGCAGATCCCGAAGCCGCTGACAAGCCCGTCAGATCCGCTGTGAGCTTCGCTCCGTCCCTCTCTCTCCATTTCTCTGTTCTCGTCGTAGCTCCTTCCCCTCCATGGCCGTAGCTCCTCGCCGCCGTCCATGCCGCCGCCGTCGCTTAGCTGCAGTAGCTCACGCCACAAGACGTCAACATGCTCAGCTGCATCCCAGCAAGCCAACGCCACTGCCCGTAGCCCCTGTCGTGCACCGTAGCCCCTTCTCCTCCTCGCCGAACTCGGCCGCTGCACGAGCCTCGGCCTCCCGGCTCCTCCCGCGCCCGGTGGATGCGCGCGAGCACCAGCTCCTCGGAGATGGTCTCCGTTGCCCGGAGGGACGCCGGAGGGCAAATCCCGAGCCTCCGCGCGTCTGCCTCGGGCTGGGCGGCTAAACGCCAGCTGGTTTGACCGCCTTGACCCCACTGCTCGACAAGTGGGCCCAGCCCTGCTAATTGTAGTTAAATGTTAATTAAACTTAATTAGCCTACTGATACTGACATGTGGGCCCCAGCCCACTAACTAAACTAGATTAGTGTTAGATTAATGCTAACTAAATTAGATTAGTTAGGTTAGACACTGACATATGGGTCCCACTGGTCAGGTTTGACCTGGACCGAGTCAGTTGACCGCTGACGCCAGGCTGACGCAGTAAATCCTTTTCTGGATTTATTCTTATTTAGGAAATTCCAGAAAATAGTGCTAATTTCTAAAAATCATATAAATTCAACTGTAACTCCAAATGAAATAAATTATGTATGGAAAATGATCAGAAAAATCCAATCTATCCATCTGTAGCATTTTCATGCATGTTAGAACAACCTATAGCTGCTGTTTAGGACAAATCATATAAAGGGCATTTAAACCATCACATATGGAGTTTGAATTTGAATCTTTGATTCAAATCAACTTCATTTAACCTATTGCTAGTTGCATTAGCTCAAATCACATCATATTGCCATGTCACATTCATGCATCATATTGTTGCACTGCATTGATTGTGTTCTTCCTTGTTTGCCGGTGTTTGTCCCCTCTCGATAGACGTGCCTCCTACGATGAGTTCGATGACACCGATGAAGAACTATATTATATTCAGAAGTGCCAGGCAAGCAAAAACCCCTTGTTCATTCCGATACAATCCCAATCTCTTGCTCCTGCTCTCTTTTACTGCATTAGGACAATAACAATTCAACTGTTACATGCTGCGGTTGTTGAACCCCTTTATCCTCTGCATGACCTGTCATTGCCACAGTTAATAGATGAAACCCACTAGCATGAGTAGGAGTTTTTTGCGCCCTGATGTGCCTACTCATTCATGCTTGTTTGTCATGCCTGCTATTGCTTAGAGTTGAGTCAGGTCTGATTCATCGGGGATGAATCGGAGGTGTGTGAACATGTCCTACTGTTGAGAGCTAAGTATGTGAACACGATTTGGTAAAGGTAGCGGCGAGAGGCCATGTAGGAGTACATGGTGGGTTGTCTCATTGTAGCCGTCCTCAGGAACTGAGTTCTGTGTTTGTGATCCATGAAACAGTTACTACCACACATTGGGCTCCGGGCACTCCAAGCTCTCTCGACTTATTAATCAACATGATCTCTGTCCAGGAGTTGCAACTAGTTTTTTGGTGTTTGTAGGTAGTGTTAGTAGTCTACCAAGTGGCACCCGGTATAGGTGGGCTTGGGACAGACTAGGCACCGTGGCACGGTGTACCAAGCGTAGAACCACCCGTCGAGGTGGGCTTGGGAACCCTGCACACATCGTTTGGGGCCGTGAGCGACACCCCGGCCGGATCTCCTTGTGGATGTAACCCGAATAGGCGATAAACCTGGACTAGAGACTTGTGTGGTTAGTCAGGCCGTGGCCGACTCCCTCGCCAGGCTTCCGCTTGAAGGTTGCTGAGATACACGAGGTGTACATGGAGGTAAGTGGCGAGAGCGTGTGTGAAGAAGTACACCCCTGCAGGGTTAATATGATCTATTCGAATAGCCGTGTCCGCGGTAAAGGACTTCTGGGTTGCCTGTACAGTTCATAGAAAAGTGAAAGTGGATACTCTAAAATGCGCAAGAAAAGCGTGAGTGTTATGGATGGCATTCTCGTAGGGAGACGGAAGCGGATCCATAGTGGCGTATTGATATGGTGAATATGTGGACTCGTGTGCGCCACCTCAAAAGAGTTACTTGCAGTTGTAGTTCAGGATAGCCACCGAGTCAAAGCTGGCTTGCTGCAGTTAAACCCCACCACCCCTTTGTTGATAATGATGCATATGTAGTTAGTTCTGATGTAAGTCTTGCTGAGTACATTTGTACTCACGTTTGCCTATTTTATGTTTTTGCAGAGAGAATTCAGTCTCACTAGTATTTCCGCGTGGAGTTCGATGTTTAGCTTGATACCTCAGCTACGATCTTGTGCCCTCGGCAGGATCTGGTAGATAGTCAGGCTTCTCAGCCTTTTTCATTTGTAGATGTCTGTACTCAGACATGTTAAGCTTCCGCTTGTGCTTTGACTTGTATGCTCTGAATGTTGGGTCATGAGACCCATGTTTGTAATATCTCGCTCCTCGGAGCCTAATGAATAAATACTTGAGTCGTAGAGTTATATTGTGATGCCATGTTGTATTTGCACATATCGAGCATATTGTGTGTATGTTTGTAATGCTTGGTATGTGTGGGATCCGACAATCTAGTTGCTTATCCTTGGCAGCCTCTCTTATGGGGAAATGTAGTCTAGTGCTTCCTTGAGCCATAGTAGTCCGCTACAGCCCGGTTCACCGGAGTCCTGCTAGCCCAGCACTAATGCTCAGGACACTTGAGTGGCCGGCATGTGTTTCACTTCGTTCCTGTGTCTGTCCCTTCGGGGAAATGTCACGCGGTGACATCCGGAGTCCTGTTAGCCCAGTGCTACAGCCCGGATTCACACGCTGCTGACCGACATGCTCGACGTTGATTCATGTATGTCTGTCCCCATGGGTTAGTGCCGCTTTGGGTTCACGACTAGCCATGTCGGCCCGGGGTCTCTGTCATATGGATGCTAGCGACGCTATCATATACGTGAGCCAAAAGGCTCAAACGGTCCCGGGCCATGGTAAGGCGACACCCGTGGGAATACCGTGTGTGAGGTCGCAAAGTGATATGAGGTGTTACCAGCTAGATCGATGTGACTTGGAACCAGGGTCCTGACAGCTTTGGTATCAGAGCCTGACTGCGTGTAGGATTACCAAGCCAAATCGGTCGAAGTTGTGTCTAGAAATGCTTTAGTTATGTAAGGGAATTGATTGTGGAAGGGAACGTAAGGCTCTTTTTACTCCTTATACCTCATGGCCTTCTGATCTGAGTCAACCTCTTCTCTTCTACGGGGATTAAGAACTAGGCCTTCTCATCTATCTATCAGGATGACGTGTTACTAATCCATAGACTTTTAAGATTGTTGGTTTTAAGCCCCAGTTCAGTTTCTACTACTTCAGTGTGTTCATAGTTGGTCTCAGAACCTTGATATTGTGATGTTGAGTGGTCATGCCACCATTTTTGCAGGATATCTCAAATCCTTTTGAGCATTTACAGCCGTTATGCTGTCCGAGTCATCCCAGGTTTCTAAACTATCTGATGCATTTGCAAATTCTTCCTTCCTGTTCACGGTGTCCTTTTGGTCAGAATAAGCACACTAATCGTCTGTTGAGGTACTCCTTGCCTTGACATATATGTTGGAGCTAGTATTATGACCCTAGGCATCTTAGGGGATCACCTGGTAATATGGCCATATTTTGTGTTCCCAGTGTGATGATTCTGGCCTTCATTCTCGAAAGCATCCCGTGATGCCACTTAGTAGTAGGTATTCTATTCCTGGGTTCTTGTACCCGAGATTCACCCTACTTACCTCGTGTTGATAGTGTTGCTCGTACCTTTAGGATATTAGTAACCCTTGCGTTAGTCCTCGAGGTCCGTGGTATATCCTTCTTCCAAATACCATGAACTATTTATGGCAGAAGTTCCTCGTTGAACCAAAAGATCACAACCAGAGTGCTCGTGATGGGTTCTCCATTATATTTTGTGACTCTGCCAGTTCAACCTTTCTGCATGGTTTATGCGGAAGAAATATGTTGAACTCGTTCGACATGCTAGTCCATGCATCCACAACTCAGAAAATCATATTTTCTTTTAAGTTGTCCCATTTTAGTTGTCTTCCGACCCTCGTCTATCAATTGATAGTGAAGAGCATGCGTGCATCTGTTAATCGATGCCTACTACTCTTGTGGTCCGTCAGGAATGACTAGGAGAAACAAACTCCAGTACCTCATCCATATCTAGGATTGGGTCAAAGCAGTTGTATTCCGCAGATCAAAGTGCCCATCCAGCTTTTGATTCTATTCCACCTGGAGTGTTACTATCTTTATGTCAAGAATGTCATGAGAATTGCACCACCTCTTATGAATTCCTGACGCAGTGATACTTCTCACCATCATTATTCATTCCTCGGTCCCGTGTTGTTGTAACCGGAATGCCGACAAGTGAATGGTGGTGTGTGAAATCAATACTCCTAGCAACCCTTTTGCTTGGTAGTTAATGGACAATATTCTCATTCTTAGCGTGTTGGTTATTAAATCATCATCCTAAGATTGATCGTGCTACCTAGTCCTTATTTCTGGTGCACTCTTCGATCAATGAGTTAGGATTGTGCCAATCCCTCGCTCTTTTGATCATATCGTCTTGCCCTGGAAAGCAAGATTATTCTCGAGCTTAGTAGCATATTGGTGGTTCGTGATTTTCCGAATATCTTCTCGGAAGTATTACCAGGTTGTCACCTGACCGCTATGTTGAGTTCGTGATCAAGTTGGTTTTCTTGTAACCACCCTTTCTCCAAGAATCTATGCTGGATACCCCTGAGCTAGTTGGCTAAGTTGGACGACAACTTGGAGAGTTGGAAGATAAAAGCTTACCTAACTTAGTTCGTTTCAAAGGGATATCCTGGTGTTGGTGTGTGTTGAAGAAAGATGATATGTTCATCGATTGGTTCCCGTGATCAGTTGTTGAACCTATTGTTTTATCAGAACTTTGATTTGAGTGTGGGCTATCGTCAAATCAAATCAGAACCAACGATATTCGTAATGTTGTCTTACTCGTGGTTGATTCCTCGAGCATACATCATTATATTCTTGGGTCTGACCAATGCTATCACCGTGTTCACTTAATTATGGAATTCCATTTATATGGAAATCTAGATGAATTGATGTTGAGCCCATCGACAACAACCATGTCCTCCCCATGATTTTGCTGAACATTAAGCGAGTGTTGGAAACTTTTGTAAGCATTATCTTCATGTTCCGCTCATGAAATATATGTTTGGTGTAAGAAGTGACTTTCTCCAAGTTCATGTGCATCAGATGCAAGTTGCAGCCATGAATTTGAGAAAGGTTTGTTTTGTTTCCTCTGGAATCATCCCAAATCAGTCATGCATACGTGCAAAGTATTCTGTGGATTGAAGACTTGCAACCTTCATTCTATACGTATCCCTAGCACACCAAGTGTCGGTGTCAAAACCGGCGGATCTCGGGTAGGGGGTCCCGAACTGTGCGTCTAGGCGGATGGTAACAGGAGACAAGGGACACGATGTTTTTACCGAGGTTCGGGCCCTCTCGATGGAGGTAATACCCTACTCCTGCTTGATTAATATTGATGATATGGGTAGTACAAGAGTAGATCTACCACGAGATCAGAGAGGCTAAACCCTAGAAGCTAGCCTATGGTATGATTGTTGTTCGTCCTACGGACTAAAACCCTCCAGTTTATTTTGACACCGGATAGGGTTAGGGTTACACAGAGTCGGTTACAATGGTAGGAGATCTACATATCCGTATTGGCAAGCTTGCCTTCCACGCCAAGGAAAGTCCCATCCGGACACGGGACGAAGTCTTCAATCTTGTATCTTCATAGTCCAGGAGTCCGGCCAACGGTGATAGTTCGGCTGTCCGGACACACCCTAGTCCAGGACTCCCTCAGTAGCCCCTGAACCAGGCTTCAATGACGAGGAGTCCGGCGCGCATATTGTCTTCGGCATTGCAAGGCGGGTTCCTCCTCCGAATACTTCATAGAAGGTTTTGAACACAGGGATAGTGTCCGGCTCTGCAAAACAAGTTCCACATACCACCGTAGAGAGAATAATTTTTGCACAGATCTGCTGACGTATTCCGCAGCATGACATCACACCACGGCCAAGCCTTTATACGAATCGTTTTTACTGTTCCACCTTAGCGCGTTTAGCGAGGCAGTTTCCTTTGCACGTCTTACCAAAGCGTAGATCGTGCCCCCCTTATTCCGGGATTCTCATCAATACGGACGTGGGTAACCCAACCGTGCCCGTTGGCACGCCTCCTCTATCGAAGGCGAGTCCCAATCGACCACGGGGAGGGCTCTTTGGTATTCAACCTCTTTATACTGAGACCAAGGCCCTCTTATTTTTTCCACCCTCCATCGAGTTCGCCTCGCGCTTCGAGTTCTAACACCCAAAGCTTCAGATTTAGGCGCTCGGACCTTCGACGATGTCCGCTCCGACCAGCTCGGCCGATGGATGTCTTCTTCCGTCACGAAGAAGATGTGCTAAAGCTGCGAGACGCCTGTATCTAACGGCGAGATCTCGATAGGCTGCCTGCTCTAGGGCAGGTCATTCCCACTCCGAGCCCGGCGAGAGCGTGGTGTTCGTGGTCTCACTTCCTTCGGGTTTAGGCTTCCGACGGATCCCTTTGTGCGGGGCTCATGTTTTATTATGGGCTGGATTTCCATGACTTGAACTGAGTCCATCCTCCATATCTCGTCATCATCGTCAGATGTGAAGCCTTCCTCCATATTACCCCTCACTTTGGATTGTGGCTCAAGACCTTCAAGGTGGAGCCGAAGATGATCGAGGGGCAACAAGCAGAGTGCGGAGGGGCGGTCATAAGCAAGTGTGCTGATGCTCCATGGCCCGAGGGCTCTTTTCAAGAGGAGCTTGGTTTGTGGCAATGGGAGTGGTTTTAAATCACCGCTCCCAGGGGCACCAAATGGGTGGCGCCACCCGCCTTCCGCTCAGGTCCACCATAGCGGCTGGCATCATGGATCAATCGGGGGCTCGACTGGGGGCCGTCCAAGGACGTTCCTCTGCTACAGGGCCGTATTCGAGACCTCCAAGAAAGAGAGATCAATCTGGTCGTGGCGGCGCAGGTTATGCTGATTCGGCGCCTCGCCTCGCAAACGCGCGCCTTCGTCTGTGGGAGTTTAATCCGAGGGACCACGAGCTCAACATTTTATGGGCGCGACGCCCAAGGAGATGTACAAACTGTTCTTCGGATCACAAATGAAGTGTCCGGACTTGACCGAGGACGCAGGTCTAAGCTGCAATCACCAGATACTCAAGTAAGTAACCTCAGAATCGGACAGGCTGTTCATTCATTTATCATATATATGCCCTTTAAGGGAGCCGTTTCTTGAACAGAGTGGATAGCCAAGGCAAAGTTGATAAGTTGTCCGGCTCCCCTCCCAGAGACCACGCCGGATCCCATGCTGACCAAGATGTTGAAGGCCGCGCCTTTTAAAGAAGGCGAAGGGGGCAGCAGGGAAGCAACTGCCTCTACGAAGGAGGTTTTCAAGGAAGAGGGGATCAGGGATCCTCCCCTCCAAGGGGAGAAGAGGACCGCTTCTGAAGACCCGGAAGCCAAGGCCTCAAAACGGGGAAAGAAGTCTTCATCAGAAAGTCCGGCGCCGGGAAGTACCCCGGCCGCACTGTTTCCCCAAGGGGATCAGCCCTCCAGCGAGCCGTAAGTAAAAAGAAGGGGTGATGTGAATAAAGAACATCCCTGTATTTATTTCTCAAGATAACCGAAATTGTACCTTGTAGTTCGGATCTCTTCCCTTCTCAGCAGAGCTCGTCTTCGGGGGATCTTCGTCCGGAGATGATAGAGAGTGAGACGCCTCCACCTATCGTGACCTCGTGCGAGGCGGGCGACCCTGAAGTGTCGTCATGGAGAGTTTCCCTGAGTCCGGTGGGGCCGGACGGTCTGGCGCCAACTGGCGTGCGGTCGGAGGAGCTGAAGGACCTACTCGGACGAGCGTATATCTCAGAAGATCACCGTGCGCTAATGGCCACGGTAATTGAAAGAATTGCATCCGCTGAGAGCGGATTGCATGAAGTCGCCAGAAGTTTACTGACGGGGTTTGAGGTACGAAAAAATTGATGTACCTTCTGACAGTTATGCATATAGAATGCGCCCTGTATAGATAGTAGCCCCTGAGACTCGGTATGCTGTCACAACTGACAGCGTGCCGAGGATCATAATCTCAGTACTAACATGTCGCCGTTCCTATGTAGGTGGCAGGGCGTCCAGTGGCTAGTCGGACTGATGGATTTGCCGAACTAAAGCTGCAACTTGACGAGGCGGATGTGGACATCGCGCTGGTCAATAAACGGTTTGACGAGTCACAAGGTATGCGACTTCTCCGCGGACACCTGGTAAGCGAGCTTGATGCCCATGCCTTACTACTTGTATGCTTTGATGCAGACGGTGCCGCTGCTGTGGTGAGGCCGCGGGAGGAACTTGCCCGAGCTAAAGAGCAAGCCCGAAAGAGTAATGCGGCCGCTTTAAAGGCGGTCAAGAGCTGAAAGTTTAACGGGCTGCTCACCGCCAAGCAAAGAGGAAATGGCCGATTTGGCCTGAAACTGAAGAATACTACCGACCGCTGCGAGGTTCTTGGAAAAGAACGCTGCGGAACAAGAGGACCTAAAAGGCCACCGCCGAATCCAAGGATGCCTGCTCGCTATGAGAGCTGCCAAGGAGGAGCTGAGTCAGCTGGGGATATTACGGCTGGAAAACCATTTCGCTGCTGGAGGAAATATACGGATCCGGTATGCTCAGTTGGACAAGCTGTGGAGTTTGGAGGATGCTTATCTCGACTTAGCGGCGAAGCGCCATGGACGCGATTGAGCGCTTCCGAGGCCAGAAGGGGCACAGAAGGGAAGAGCTATTTTGGTCGCAATTCCATAGTCCGGAGCGTCCTCTTCCGTTGACCGATCGGTTGGCCGAATGGGAAGAGCTGAATCGATTGTCCGGACTTTCCATGAAGCATGTCATGACTCATTTGTGGCCAGGCGGACCCCAGCTAAAGAGTTATTTTGGCTTAGTGCAGTAGTTCCATGGTGCGGTACCGCGTATCGATGCAATGAAGCGGTCGGCGTGTATTGAGGGGGCGCGGATGGCTCTTGCCCCTGTCAAGGCATACTGGGCTGAGATGAAGGCCACCGATATCACGTCCCCAGACTCGGACGGCAGCCGCGTACCAGTCAAACGCTATTTTGAGGAAGTTCTTCCGGGCGCTCGTTTAATAGAGACGCAGTGCTCGAAGGATGTTATGTTTGAATGACATGTATAATTTTATAAAACAACATTTCAATTTAATGTGAGAGCTTTTTATACTTGTTCCTTCAAGTAGCAAACTACCTCCTGTGCGGCCGTTGACGTATATATGTATATAACCTGAAAGATGGCACTCTTCGGCTTCAGCCCCCACGCACATAGTGCGGGGGTGTTTGCAAAGAAGTCGCGCTTTCACACTTAATCCAACGTCTTGGTCCTATAAAGGAGGTGGTGGCGTAGCAAACTAGGCAACCGGACTATAATTCTTTATCACTTTCACTTAGACATAGGGGTTCGATGGTGGGGCTACTATATAGCCCCTGGGGGCACCGAACTCTCCCGAATTCGGGGTGCGTATGTGCCTGACCGGAAAACGGTCCTTCGTTAATGCGGAGGAATTCTAAACATTCCGGTGAGTCATTGAGTGGTTGACCAGTCTCGCTATATCATGATAGTCAGTTTCGCTTTCATCGAGGTGCTCGCCCGCCGAACCGGGCACAATCGCAGAGTTCTCCGGTGCCGCGTTAGCCGATAGAATGGAACGTAAGGCAGCAAAACACGTGAGCCGGGCAAACCCAACATTTGACCAAAGACATGATTCGAGCTGATGCATATAAGGCCTAACTCGAGACGCGCGAACACTCCCTAAGGTATTCGGTCTTTTATAAAGCTGGCGAACAATGCCCTTGGTAACAAGCCCATGGTGTCAGTGCACGCAAACTTCGACGCGCCGATGCCAAAACGCCAGCCTCCTCCTCGGTTATAATAAGAGACCGGGGATGAGTAACAACAAGAGACAGTGAAAAAGGTTTACGAGGGTTTTAATCTAAAAGAATCCTTGCAACGGGTCCTCGCTGCACGTCTCGCTTTGTGTCTCCGCGCAGCCGTATCCTCGACGGGTATAGCACGACGCTCATCTCGTAAAAGAGAGGAACTTAGTTTGAAAAAATCGCACTAAAATGTAATTGGAAATAAAATAGAGTATGATTAAAAAATGAGTAAGATTGAGCTTTATTGTCTCTTGTTGTACATGCGTGGAGCCCCTTGTAATGGGGGTACGCGGCTAGTAAGCATCATGTTTATTTATGCCGGACTCGCCTAACCGTGTCCAGGGTCTGAACGACCTGCTTTAGATGCTTTTGGCCAGCAAGGACGTATTAGTGTGAGGCTGTTAAGGCAGTCTCACATTCTTTCCTTGAGGGACACGTGCAGCTTCCCTTTAATGAAATGATGCCTCGTGGACCGGGCATTTTAAGTTTAAGAGATGCATAATGCGGTATTGCATTAAAGCGGGCGAAAGCTTCGTGTCCCAGTAGTGCTTGATGGCTACTTTTAAATGGGGTGATGTGGAAGACCAACTTTTCCCGACGGAAGTTGTCGGGTGAGCCGAACATAACTTCCAATAGTAGGGAGCCTGTACAATGGGCATATGTGCCTGGCATTATTCCTTGGAAGGAAGTGTAGCTATGGCTAATCCTGTTTGGGTTTATAGCAGGTTTAAATCACTGCCACTGTCCATTAGGACTTGCGTAAATTGAAGACCGTCGATTATAGGTTCTAGTATCAAGGCAGTCCATCCTACGTTCCGAATACTTTCGGAGTAGTCCTGATGGTCGAAGGTAATTGGTTTTGACAACCGGTGTTTGGACTCCGTTGGGGTAGATTGTGCGGCGTGTAATTCAATGGGTGCCGCTCTGTTTTCCCCTTTTGTTACTTGAAGTAAGTTTACTGTTTTGACCTCTTGTGGGAAATTCTTCTGTTTTCGGGGCTCGCTTGTGGTGCTCGTCATCGTCCTCACTTGGTGTGTCGAGCCCCTTGTGTTCGGCGTTGAGTCTGCGGACTGCTTGAAGACCCAACAATCTCTGTGGGTATGGTTTGCGTGCTTCCGGAGTCTTGTGGATTTGGCATATCTTGTCCAAGATTTTGTTTAAGTTGGATAGCTCATAGCTATTGTCCTTAAGGGGCAGTTTTTTATTGTTCTGCCGTGAGCTTTTGAATCCGGCGTTGACTGCCGCGCTCTTTGGACTGTTCCCCTTAATCCGGCGCTGGTCCTTGCTGCGTCGTGGTTTCCCATTTCCATCCTTGACTTCGGATGTACTTGGGTCGCTGGTACTGCATCTTGCTAGCCATCTATCCTCTCCCGCGCAAAAGCGGGTCATGAGGCTTGTTAGTGCGGCCATTGTTCTTGGCTTTTCCTGGCCAAGGTGTCTGGCGAGCCATTCGTCTCGGACGTTGTGTTTAAAATCTGCTAAGGCTTTGGCGTCCGGACACTCGACTATTTGGTTCTTTTTGGTGAGGAACATGTTCCAGAATTTTCAAGCTGACTCTCCGGGCTGTTGGGTTATGTGACTTAGATCGTCTCCGTCCGGAGGTCGGACATAGGTTCCCTGGAAATTGGCCCGAAAAGCATCCTCAAGCTCTTCCCAACTACCAATGGTGTTTTCGGGGAGGCTTTTAAGCCAATGCCGGGCTGGCCCTTTGAGCTTGAGGGGTAGGTATTTTATGCCATGGAGATCATCTCCTCTGGCCATGTGTATGTGGAGGATATAATCCTCAATCCAGACTCCAGGGTCTCTTGTTCCGTCGTATGCCTCTATGTTTACGGGCTTGAATCCCGCTGGGAATTCATGATCCAGAACCTCATCGGTGAAACATAGAGGGTGCGCGGCGCCCCTGTATTTGGGTGTGCCGTGATGTTCGGATATTTGACGTGTTGTATTGCTCGCCAGAACTTGTTTCCTTGGCCTGTAGATAGATCTAACTGGGCCATCCTTTTGGTGCGAATCCTTATGCGGATCGTGTGCGGCTTGTGTCGGCGCCGCTTGCCTTTCTCGCTTGCCATGTGGTCGTCTATCCGACCCGGCGGCCTCTTTGTTTTTTGATCGTGGGGGTTCTACGGCCTCCTCATCGAATTCGGGCAGTAGTTTGCGCTTTGGGTAGCTCTTTGCTTGGCGGGTCGCCATATTTGTCTGATGTTGAGTAATTTACTCCATCTCATTCGGAGTGCGTCTTTCGCTGTTCTGAGCCTTTGTTTCTGCTTTTTCAAGCTACGCGCAGTAGCGAGGAGCTCTTTGTGGAGGTTCTTCTGATCCAATGACGTGTCCGGCGTGAGATCATCCGGACTCTTGTCCTTGCCGGGGACGGGTTGTTTGTCCAAGTTGGCCTGTTCGGATGGTTGCTCAATGGCATGTTCGCTGTCGGCGGCTCACCCTGCTCTATGGCTGGGTCGTGTGGGCGCTTATCTTTGTCGAGGTGGGGTTTTGAGCGGCGCTTACGCCGCCGCTTTGACTGCTTCCCGAGGGAATTTTCTTTCGCAGCGTCCCGTCGTTCCTCGTTATCGCTTCCCTTCGGTGTGTCCACCATATATATATCGTAAGTTGAGGTGGCCTCCCGGTGCCCTGTGGGCGCTGGTTCTTGATCGTCTCCGGCACCGTCGTCCATACCGTCGATGTCTTCGGAGTCGAAGTCGAGCATGTCGGTTAACATCGACAGTGGCTATAAAGTGGGTGGTGGGTGGGCATTGAATTTCTTCGTCGTCCGAATCCCAACCTTCCTGAGCGTAGTTCGGCCAGGGCTCCCCTGACAAAGAGAGAGACTTTAATGAGTTCAGGATATCGCCAAAGGGCGAGTGCTGAAAGATGTCCGCGGCGGTGAACTCCATAACCGACGCCCAGTAGGATTCGACTGGCAGGGGCGCGGGAGGTTCGGACTCCGGAAAGGAGTCCGGCACCTAGGAGTCAAGAGCTTTGCAAAGGACAGGGATGGTGTTCGGCTCAATCGCCGTAGAGATTTCAGCCCCCGAGGCGGTGTCCAACCAACCGTCCTCGATCGGCGAAACCGGCTCCGGATTAAGTGTCGGAGCGGGCACTGGTGCGGCCTCCAGGGCACTGTTCGGCGGCAGAGCTAGATCATACCCATCGAGACAGTGCGGCATGCTCGGCTGTGGCTCGAATCCGTCGAAGATCAAGTCTCTTCGGACATCGGCCGTATAGTTCAAGCTTCCAAATCTGACCTGATGGCCAGGGGCGTAGCTTTCTATCTTCTCCAGATGGCCTAGCGAATTGGCCCGCGCAGCAAAGCCACGAATAAGAAGATCTGTCCAGGAGAAAAGTCTCACCTGTCTTTGCATCGTTGTCGATGATTGAAGGAGCCATCGGGCCTATAGGTGACGACACGGAGGAACTCTCAATGAAAGCACCAATGTCGGTGTCAAAACCGGCGGATCTCGGTAGGGGTCCCGGCGTGCGTCTAGGCGGATGGTAACAGGAGACAAGGGACACGATGTTTTTACCCAGGTTCGGGCCCTCTCGATGGAGGTAATACCCTACTCCTTCTTGATTAATATTGATGATATGGGTAGTACAAGAGTAGATCTAACACGAGATCAGAGAGGATAAACCCTAGAAGCTAGCCTATGGTATGATTGTTGTTCGTCCTACGGACTAAAACCCTCCGGTTTATATAGACACCAGATAGGGTTAGGGTTACACAGAGTCGGTTACAATGGTAGGAGATCTACATATCTGTATCGCCAAGATTGCCTTCCACGCCAAGGAAAGTCCCATCCGGACACGGGACGAAGTCTTCAATCTTGTATCTTCATAGTCCAGGAGTCCGGCCAACGGTGATAGTTCATCTATCCGGACACCCCCTAGTCCAGGGCTCCCTCACCAAGCCACTGATTGATTTGTTCAAGGAGAAGAAGTTCCTTCTTAAGAGCATGACTTATCCAAGGATTTCGATACCCTTGTTGATGGTTCCCCACCTGAACTCGGTAGTGTTTTACTATAAGACTACTACGTGGCCATGCTTGTCTTGGATAGCGTGTTCACAGGTTTGTAGTAGAACCAACTCATGTTTTGGAGCTTGCTATCGTAGTTCATTTTCCGAGAATCTCGCAACGTCATCTCGTCGGTTTGCGTTGCAAACTTTCTTTTCTAGACATGTTGTCTGAAATATCCTGTTACCAACCAGATTTGAATCTCAGGCAGATGTGATGGTTGGAACTTCTTCCAAGAGCTATGATATGGGTTCCAGTGAGGTGGACGCACCTAGCTGGAAGCACTGTTATTGTAGTATCTTGATTAAGCCATTTGGTCACCTCCCATGAGGATTTCGAATGACTTATTCTAGAAGTTGTTCCTTATGGATTTTGTGTTCCCGAAGTCCGACCTTTACTTGATGACCATGTTGATGCCACTTTGAATCATGATAGTGGTATCTTAAACATCAAGGAGAACATTGGAAGCGGAGTGCTAAATGTCTCTCGGTCGATCATCCAGATTTCGTTCTCTTGGCCTCGCTAAGGGGAAGTCTGAGAAGGTGTTATCTTCCTTTGTATCCGCATCATCCATCACTATTCATCATGGTAGTAAGATGTGTTGCCGGGATCCTCAAAGACGGATGTTGGTAAAACCTTGATGACTATGGAAATGCTCAAGTTCTTGAGAGCACACTCAGTCACTAGGTTATATCCTCGGTATCAATTGGAATGTGCCTTCCGTTTCCTGAGTTGTTCTATAACCATAGTTTCCTTTCCTAACTGAGTATGGCATTTCCCCGAACCCCTTTCAAACGATCGTTGTGAATTGCCTTAGCCTAGAATGGAGAGTTTCAATGATCCTTTCCGATAGAGTTTATTTCTAACGTCATCGAGTTGGATGAAGATCTAGAAAGCAAATACGTCAAGATCAATATGAAGCAATGAATGAACATCTTGAGAAGGGCAGTTGGATCGTGAAGATCGTGTTAGCTTGTGACCCTTCTGACTTCTTACCTCATGACTTGAATCTCGGGACGAGATTCTTGTTTAGTAGGGGTGAGCTGTCACATCCCTAGTTCTGGTATGCTCGAGGCTAGCTAGTCATGTGTGCATCATGTTTAAATTCCATTTAAACTTTGAAATGGGGATTTGTGAAACCCTCAAAATCATTTCTGGAAATGACCTAGATAAAAATTGCTCCAAAAAGGTCCAAGAAAATGCTCATGTTGCTCTCTGAAAATATTGGACAGATATAAAAATGAAACCAATATTTTTAGGAGCTGATAAGTATTTATTTTGGGCATTTGGAATTAATGCATAATTATTTGCATTAGATATATATATGTCCAAAAATTATGCCATTTGTTGAGGAGCTCTGCAATAATACCACTAGCTCATGCAAAAATTGGCATAAGAAAATAAAATGATTTAGTATTTTATTAAATCAAAACAAATGTCGGAAAAATAGAAAAGCAAACAAAAGTGGAAAACGCTTACACGCACCTACCTCCTGTGCAGCCATCCATCATGCAGCCTGGCTCGCCCGATGGGCCCAACAGCCAGGCCAGCCCGATTGGCGCCGATCGTCGTCCTCTGGCGCCGGGAGGCCAGAGGACGAGAGGCCTAGCGCCAGCGGCAGCATGCATGGGCGCCACGCAACCTGCCTGCCTGGTCTCTCCCCCGGACGCTCTAGCCGTCCCGGACGATGCCACGCACCGCCCCACACCTCTTTCCCTCTCCCTCGCTCTCCCTCCTTCCCTGGTTCTCTCCAGCGCGACCGCCCGAGCACCACCGTCGCTGCCAAGACGCTGCTGTTCTGTAGGCACGGCCTCCCCTCGCCTCTCGACACGCCGAGAGCTCCGCCTCCTTGCCACAAGCTCTCCACGAACCCACGCAAGCCGGAGCGCCCCGTGGAGCTGTCGCCGTCGTCATCTTCATCTCTGGTCGCCAAAGATCGTCTTCACCGCCCCGCCGTCTTCAGCGCGTCCCCGAGCTCGCCGACAAGCCCGTCGCGTCCGCTGTGATCTTCTGCTCCGTCCCCCTCTCTCCATTTCTCCGTTCTCGCGTCGTAGCTCCCTTCCCCCGCCATGGCCGTAGCTCCTCGCCGCCATCCATGTCGCCGCCGTCGCGCTAGCTGCCGTAGCTCACGCCCGCGCGCGTCAACATGCTCAGCTGCCTCCCAGCAAGCCAACGCCACTGCCCGTAGCCCCTGCCGTGCATCGTAGCCCCTTCTCCCCTCCTCACCGAACTCCGGCCGCCACCGTGAGCTCTGCTCCGGCGAGCTCTGGCCTCCCCGGCTCCTCCCCCCTGCCCCAGTGGATGCGCGCGAGCACCAGCTCCTCGGAGATGGTCTCCGCTGCCCGGATGGACGCCGGAGGGCAGATCCCGAGCCCTCCACCGCGTTCGGCCTCGCCGGCGGCTAAACGCCGGCGGGTTTGACCGCCTTGACCCCGCCGGCCTGACAAGTGGGCCCAGGCCCCTGCTAATTGTAGTTAAATGTTAATTAAACTTAATTAGCCTACTAATACTGACATGTGGGCCCCAACCCACTAACTAAACTAGATTAGTGTTAGATTAACGCTAACTAAATTAGATTAGTTAGATTAGACACTGACATATGGGTCCCACTGGTCAGGTTTGACCTGGGCCGGGTCAGTTGACCGCTGACGTCACACTGACGCCAGGCTGATGTAGTAAATCCTTTTATGGATTTATTCTTATTTAGGAAATTCCAGAAAATAGTGCCAACTTCTAAAAATCATATAAATTCAACCGTAACTCCAAATGAAATAAATAATATATGAAAAATGATCAGAAAAATCCAATCTATCCATATGTACCATTTTCATGCATGTTAGAACAACCTCTAGCTGCTGTTTAGGACAAATCATATAAAGGGCATTTAAACCATCACATATGGAGTTTGAATTTGAATCTTTGATTCAAATCAACTTCATTTAACCTGTTGCTAGTTGCATTAGCTCAAATCACATCATATTGCCATGTCATATTCATGCATCATATTGTTGCATTGCATTGATTGTGTTCTTCCTTGTTTGTCGGTGTTTGTCCCCTCTCGATAGACGTGCCTCTGACGATGAGTTCGATGACACCGATGAAGAACTATATTATCTTCAGAAGTGCCAGGCAAGCAAAACCCCCTTGTTCATTCCAATACAATCCCAATCTCTCGCTCCTGCTCTCTTTTACTGCATTAGGACAACAACGATTCAACTGTTACATGCTGCGGTAGTTGAACCCCTTTATCCTCTGCATGACTGTCATTGCCACAATAAATAGATGAAACCCACTAGCATGAGTAGGAGTTGTTTGAGCCCTGATGTGCCTACTCATTCATGCTTGTTTGTCATGCTGCTATTGCTTAGAGTTGAGTCGTGTCCGATTCATCGGGGATGAATCGGAGTGTGTGAACATGTCCTACTGTTGAGAGCTAAGTGTGTGAACACGATTTGGTAAAGGTAGCGGTGAGAGGCCATGTAGGAGTACATGGTGGGTTGTCTCATTGCAGCTGAGGGAGTCCTGGATTAGGGGGTGTCCGGATAGCCGAACTATCACTGTTGGCCGGACTCCTGGACTATGAAGATACAAGATTGAAGACTTCGTCCCGTGTCCGGATGGGACTTTCCTTGGCGTGGAAGGCAAGCTTGGCCATACGGATATGTTGATCTCCTACCATTGTAACCGACTCTGTGTAACCATAACCCTATCCGGTGTCTATATAAACCGGAGGGTTTTAGTCTGTAGGACAAACAACAATCATACCATAGGCTAGCTTCTAGGGTTTAGCCTCTTTGATCTCGTGGTAGATCTACTCTTGTACTACCCATATCATCAATATTAATCAAGAAGGAGTAGGGTATTACCTCCATCGAGAGGGCCCGAACCTGGGTAAAAACATCGTGTCCCTTGTCTCCTGTTACCATCCGCCTAGACGCACAGTTCGGGACCCCCTACCCGAGATCCGCGGTTTTGACATCGAGATTGGTGCTTTCATTGAGAGTTCCTCGTCGTCGTCATCTTTAGGCCCGATGGCTCCTTGATCGTCAACAACAGCGGGCTAGGGTGAGACTTTTCTCCCGGACAGATCTTCGTGATTGGCGGCTTTGCTGCGGGCAATTCACTTGGCCATCTGGACCAGATCGAAAAGCTTCGCCCAGGCCATCAGGTCAGATTTGGAAGTTTGAACTACGGCCGACATCGGCGGAGACTTGATCTTCGACGGATTCGAGCCACAGCCAGCGCGCCGACTGTCTCGATGGGCGCGATCTAGCTCGCCGCCCGAGCGATTGCCACGGAGGCGCTGCCGGCGTCGCTCCGACCCTTTGCCGGGCCGACTCCCCGATCGAGGGCGAGTGGTTGGACACGCCTCGGGGCCTCACGATCTCAGCGGCGTTTGGGCGAACTCCATCCTGTCGCTGCGAAGCCGTGACTCCAAGGTGCGGACTCCTCTCCGGACTCGAACCCTCTGCGCCCCTGTCGAATTCGATTGGGCGCCGATCATGGAGTTCCTTTGCGGCGGACATCTTCGGCACTCGCCCTTTGGCGACATCCTGGTCACTAAAGTCTCTCTCTTTATCAGGAGAGCCTGGCGGGACTACGGTCGGGAAGGTTGAGATGTAGACGACGAAGAAATTCAGCGCGTAACCACCACCCACTTTGTAGCCCTTGTCGATGATTTAACGACATGCTCGACTTCGACTCCGAAGACATCGGCGGTATGGGCGGCGGCGCGGAGGCGACCAGAACCAGCGCCCACGGGGCTTTGGATAGCCACCTCAACTTATGATATATATATATGGTGGACACACCTAAGGGAAGCGATAACGAGGAACGACGAGACGCTGTGAAAGAAAATTCCCTCTGGAAGCAAGAACTCCCCGAAGACCAAAATGAGGCTCGCTGCATAGTACGGCGATCCAAAGCGTATAAAGTCCATGAGGAGAGCTCTATAAGAAAAGCACAACAGGAGTCCTTCAAGGTGTATCTCCGAAGAGGAAGGCGAAACCTCCTGGCTGAAATTCATGCGGGACTGGGTGGGCACCACGCCGCAGCCGGGCCCTTGTAAACAAGGCCTTCCGTACAGGATTTTATTGGCCGGCGGCCCGGCAGAATCTTGAGATTTAGTCCAACGATGCCTCGGTTGCCAGCTTTTTGCTAACCAAAGCCACATGCCACCCGCCCTCAAAATATACCCATCACCTGGCGTTCGCGGTGGGGGCTTGACATGGTTGGACCCCTTAAGGGAGGAACCCACAAGCAAAAATACCTATTGGTCATGGTGGATAACTTCACCAAATGGATAGAGGCCAAGCACTGTTAAAAGCGGCGAATCCGGGCGGTGATAGACTTCATATCGGGGTAGTGCACGTTCGGCGTCCCCCACGGTATCATCGCGATAGCGGCACCAACTTCATGGCGATGAGGTCAAATTATGGTGCAAAACATGGGCATCAAGCTCGATTCGCCTCGATCTATCACCCTCAAACCAGCGGTCAAGTCGGCGAGCAAGCGGTCTAATCATGGCGGCATTAAACCCAGACTAGTGCGGTCCCTCAAGGAATCTAACACGCCTTTGGGTTGAGGAGGCTCGACTCACGTACTCTGGGGCTCGGACCACGCCGAATCGTACTACGGAATCACACCATTTTTTATGGTGTATGCGGCAGCGAGCGATCTTGCCTGCGACATAATGCATGACTCACCTCGGCGTGCGCATGTATGAAGAAAGAAGCCGAGCTCGTCGGCGGGACAGTTGGACACATTGGAGGAGGAGCGGCGTGGCAAAAGCTTCGTTCCGCATTTTATTAACAGCGAGGCTCGAAGATATCAAAGCGAGGAAATGCGGGCCAAAGCTTACAGCGTTGGCGAACTAGTTCTCGCTGTCGGACAAGAAAAGGACAAACTCAAGTCCAAATGGGAAGGTCCCTTCATCATCGACCAGGTCTGACCGCGGAGCATACCGTCTGAAAGCGCATCGGATAACCGACTCGAGCGAACCCATGGAGCGCAGCCCGTCTGAAGATTCTCGCCTAAGCGTCGGACTCGAGTTCGTCTCCTTCCTCGTCCACATTTCTATTTTTGATGTGTTTTTTCTCTCCTTCCTCCTCCTTCTTCTTGAAGCCTTTAGAGGCTCGTTTGCGCTTTGTTCGCACATACTTGATGCGCTGCCAGCGCTCATTATACACTGGGGCTTCTTTAACGAAGCTTATTTATCTGAGGCTTCATGCCCAACACATGTATCAAACTTCGCATGTACCTTTTACTCACCATGATATGCATCGATATGACTTAAGTTTGGCCAAGCTGGGTTGCTGGCTCCTGTGCTTACCCTACATTCTCGATTGTTGGCTAGGCGGTAAAGGAGCACCTCTGTGATTATTCTTGCCGGTCGGCGGATGTGTACCTCAGGTGGGTGAAGCGAAAGCTAAGCGTTCTTAAGGGAGTATTGGCGGTGAACTGAAAGATGATTTTAACTATTTATCCATTTGCCCCAGATGATTTTACGCTTTCTTAGCAGTTTGGACATGCACTTTAGGGCATGCCTCCCGGGAAAGAACATAGCGGAACTATTCTCCACGGAAGATGTTTCTTACTATCCATGTAATATAACATAACTAGTTGGGCACTTATGCGATACAGCAATAATGACCCCTCGTCTTGTCTCCATGCATGCCCGGTTCTTATATAACCACGAGGTATTCGGACACCTCGGACTATTGGGTCGAGGTGAAGCGAAAAGGTCCGCTATGACAAGCGATCTACAATCGGCTAGAAGACATTTTTCATGTCATATTCAATTACATAGTCAACTCGACTAATTGTATTCCTCCTCAATGCCATCTAATAGGCTATTTAATTTACAATCTTGCTAGGAATACTTGGCGGCCAATTCTACTTGGCCGTACACTACTTTCTGAGGATCTCCTTCCCATCGGGCCCCACAGGTCCGACCTCGGCCATGTGGTTTGGGTCAACAACCGTGTGCAGCGTCTTTACCATGGCCCGGGCCTCCTGGCGCCTTGACGGCAGGCTGATATCTTCCATAGTCGGAAGCGCCTTCTTTGTGCTCCTTGAAGCCGCTCTGCCAGCTCCCCAATGCCTTGAGCGGGGAGATAGATAGCCACAAGGCCTGGCGGCGCCTTTCATCACCTGCCGAACTCGTTCGTGCAGTAGCGCTTGATTCGGGAAGAAGATCACCGAAGAAGCTGGGCATCTCCTCCTCCTGACGACTGTGAGCAAACCTACATACATGTTTATGTTAGTCGCCTTCCTCGCCGAACTCTTTCAAAGTTTGTTTAAGCACTTCTTGAAAATGCATGACGAAGCCGTCGATTCTCCTTCTGGTCGGACAAGCTGAGCACGAACATCTTTTAGTTCCTCGCCCGGTTGGGTGTTGGCATCTTGGAGGTTATTTTTCTCTGCCGCACCCTTGTAAGCATGCTCTCGCCGGCCTTTAGCTGACGCAGAGCTGTTGCTTGTCCGGATCCATCCGGCGCTATCTGCAATGTTAATATCAGATTTATGCACATGCCGCACTTGCGAAACTACTTTACTTTGAAGGGCATATATTACGGAGGAGTCTTCATGGCTTCCCGGTCAGCGCAGATCTTGACCTCAAGTTGGGCCTTGCACTCTTCAAGCTCTGGGACAAGCGGGTATTCTTTTAGTAAGAACCTGCATTCCAAATGATCCTTAAATCAGTTATCCTAACTATTTTAAGTCTCGGGAGACTCTTGGCATATATAATCATCAAAATTCCTTACCGTATGTCTTTCACATCTTTGCTCGTGGCTCTGGCTAGGCCATCTTGAGCGACACGGAGGTGCGCTTCTCCCGAACTGAAGGCGTCCAACGCCTCTTTGGAGAAACATGCGTCACGTAGAATAGTCCGGCGGAGCCTATGATTCATGGCGCTCTCCACCTCCGACTTGGTGGCGGACAGTCTGTCGGCATCCTCCGTTGGAGGAGCATCCGACGCATGCCTTGTGTTTTTACCCCCTTCCGGACTCGGCTTTTGAGCCTGGTTGGCGGAGGTCCGATTGGCAACTTCTCCAGACTTAGTCCGGCTAGCGCTCTTTTTCCTGAAAAAACCACGAGCGCCAGTATGCCTTCCAGGAACCTCTCCTTAAAACACGATGGCACATCATACCGTTGCGGCGACGTCTTGAGTCGTACCGCACTTCTTTTTCCTTTCTTGGCCAAGCCGCCTTGTTGGGACGCGGCGGCAGGCGGCTTCCGCTCGAAGGCACCCCTCGAAACACCATCAAATACGTGCTGATTAGAAATAAAGCACGGGTGGGTCATAGTATCGGACTTGGTCACGGTTACAGGAGGCGGAAATAATCCGGGGTAGTCGGGCGTAATGGCAGCAAAGCATTATCGATGCTAAGTTGGTGGAACACCCGTCGATCAGCTCCACCTTTATATCCGGGTCCTCTTGAGGCGGATCGAGGACCGTTCGGAACCTCGGGTTGTGAAGCGGGCTGTGTATCTTCTCCACGGCCGGCGCAGTTCCTGCGTAGAAACCATGAAATGAGATATTTAACCACGGGAACATGGATCGGACAGGCCACAAAGATGTTTGCTTACCCAACCGAGGATTATTGAAGAAAACCCGCTCGATGGATAGCGGCGGAGAAAATCCTCCTCCTCCCTTTGTACATGGCGGACAAGGTCTTCACCAGTTCGGTGACGATCCGGCCCTTTGCGGCCATGGCGGGTGGCATCGTCCTCCCGTTGAAGTCCCACATGGGATGGCCCCTATATTGGGCGGCGGCACTCCCCTCATAATGCAGATTGCCATGGCTCAATCATGGTCAATCCGGCATGAGCCGCAATCTAATTCGGCTCATCAAGTAAAGGGCGTCGGTCATTTTCCCTCACAGGGGCTCCACGGCGCCCGGCTTAGGCGCTTCTTGAGAGGCGTTGCTAAACTCCGGAAGGCCGATCCGAACAGGATCCGGCAGCGGGGCGTCCTCCATGTAAAACCATTCCGAAGGCCGGTCTTGAGCGCCTTCTTGAGGGTTCGGATAGATATCCGGTCCGGCGATCGCCATAGTTCGGCTCCGCCCACTTGATATATTGACCCCTCATGAGGCGGGGTACAAGGCAGAATAATCTCTTCCACGGCGCAAAATGAGCCCGACGCCCAGAACAGTTCGCAAAGGGCCACGAAGCCCTTGATGTGCAAAATGGAGGCGTAGCGTAAGGTGGTGCAACTAGAGGCCGTAGAACTCCAAGAGCCCCGGAGAAGCAGATGGATTGGAAATCCGAGTCCTCTTACTAGATAAGAGACAAAGCATACCCGCTCTCCTTTAGAGGATCGGGGACACTCTCCTTGCTTTCCGCCCTTGTAGGTGGCAAGTCCGGCTCGAACCGGAACCATGAAGGTCGGGGAAGAAATCCCTTGGTTTGGAGTGTCACTAGCTTGCTATCTGGTGAGCATCTCTCCCAATTTCGAGGCTAAGGGCTGGGGCTGCGAAGGAGGAGCAGCGTCGGTATCCATGATGGAATGGATTTTTGTCGAAGGCGCTCCGATGAAACCTCAGCGGAGGGTTGGTGTGACTCAGATCTAGATCCTCGTCCCTTTATAGGCGGCTCATTTGCGCAGCTAGGGGATAAGTGTAAAAATACCCTGGCTTTTGCATTCATTCAAACACGTGGAAGATGGCCATTATTGGGCGTGGAAGCCAAGGGCGCAGCATTTATCGAAGCCGGACACTATTGACAAGTATATGGAATTTGGAGAAGAACCCGCCTCGCAATGCGAAGACAATCTCTGGCGCGGACTCATCGCCATTGGAGCCTGGTTAGGGGCTCTTGAGGAGTCTGGATTAGGGGTGTCCGGATAGCGAACTATCACCGTTGGCGGACTCTGGACTATGAAGATACAAGATTGAAGACTTCGTCCGTGTCCGGATGGGACTTTCCTTGGCGTGGAAGGCAAGCTTGGCGATCGGATATGTAGATCTCCTACCATTGTAACCGACTGTGTAACCCTAACCCTATCCGGTGTCTATATAAACCGGAGGGTTTTAGTCCGTGGGGCGAACAACAATCATACCATAGGCTAGCTTCTAGGGTTTAGCCTCTTTGATCTCGTGGTAGATCTACTCTTGTACTACCCATATCATCAATATTAATCAAGCAGGAATAGGGTATTACCTCCATCGAGAGGGCCGAACACAGGTAAAAACATCGTGTCCCTTGTCTCTGTTACCATCCACCTAGGCATGCGATTCGGGACCCCCTACCCGAGATCCGCGGTTTGACACCGGCAATGACCATCCTCGGGAACTGAGTTACGTGTTTGTGATCCATGAAAGCAGTTACTACCACACATTGGGCTCGGGTACTCCAAGCTCTCTCGACTTATTAATCAACATGATCTCTGTCCGGGAGTTGCAACTAGTTTAAAGGTGTTTGTAGGTAGTCTTAGTAGTCTACCAAGTGGCACCCGTCTGAGGTGGGCTTGGGACAGACTAGGCACCATGTACGGTGTACCAAGCGTAGAACCACCCATCAAGGTGGGCTTGGAACCCTGCACACATCGTTGGGGCCGTGGCGACACCGGCGAATCTCCTTGCGGATGGAACCCGAATAGGCGATAAACCTGGACTAGAGACTTGTGTGGTTAGTCGGTCGTGGCCGACTCCTCGCCGAGATTCGCTTGAAGGTTGCCGAGATACACGAGGTGTACATGGTGATAAGTGGCGAGGCGTGTGTGAAGAAGTACACCCTGCAGGGTTAATATGATCTATTTGAATAGCGCGTCCATGATAAGGACTTCTGGGTTGCTGTACAGTTCATAGACAAGTGAAAGTGGATACTCTAAAATGCACAAGATAGCGTGTGTCGGTGTACTAGAGTAGGGGTACCCTAGTATCCCTAACTTCGTGCGGGCGATTCTGACATCCAGCGGCAAGGCTTGCCTAGTGACGCCAAGGTCCTCCATGGTTCCTTTGGAGCCATTCAAGAACAAAGTATTTAAGCCAAGGAGACAAGGCCCGGCAAGAGGAGCTTGCGGGAAGAATACTCGAGGCACGCAGCGGAAGACAAGACCCGGCAAGAGGAGCTTGCGGGAAGGCTCGATGGCGACAAGCTTCCGGACGCGAAAAGGATTCAGCGGCAAAGCGCTTGCATGGCGAGCAACTCTCTTTATCTCCGCTCGGCTCATCCACCAGCGATGTCGCCATGGGACCATTCGGTAGCGGCGTGTCAAAGCTGTCTTGACCAGCGGAGAACAGCGATGGCGGCGTGACAAGATTGCCATCGTGGGCGGTGGCGCCCAGACGGTCCACTGTTGCCTTTGTTTAGGCGACATGGGCGGTCATTTAATCTTTGTCCCCTGCCGTCGAGTTAGGTAGAATACCTTTGTACAAGTAGCTATACCAACCGCAACTCATTTTCCTTTTTTGCCCTTGTCTATGTTGCCACCTATTGGTGACCCCTTGAGCATATAAAAGGAGGCCCATGCATAGCGTAGAAGGGTTCAGCTCATTGAAACCGAGAGACACTCATGCTAGGTCTTGTAGCTCCATGGCTCTCTAGCAAGAACACAATACAATCGGACAAGCAGTAGTAGGGTATTATCTGGCGGAGAGCTCCGGCTGGGTAAACTGCTCGTGTGCTTCCGCCTCGATCTGCTCTTCGTGCGACCTCCGCCCCCCCCCACCGAACGAAAGGGCTCGGTCCGCCCGATCCCATAGGTGTTCGTGGGTCGATCAACTTCCCGACATCTCTGGCGCGCGGTAAGGCGGTCGAGGCTGTGTGAACCTGATCCGGCGTTCACACGAGCAACATCTTCATCATCTTCATCAACATGCCACCGAAGAAGAAGGCTTGGCGGCAGCGGAGCCGTCACGTCGATCCGCCACCACCGGAGCAAATGGGTGGTGGGGTAGACACCGGCGGAAGCGGGCACCGACGAGGAGCTCATGCGCTGCCAAGTCCAGAGACAAGGCCGCGGAGACCTCGGCATCCGTACATGCACCGCGCTGTCTCGAGAGCAGCGGGACCCGACAGCGTCATGGTATTCACAATACCATCGTTCGTTGGATCAAGACCGGTGGAGGATCGCGAGGCCCTCAAGACCAGCGTGCTGCCTTGACATCTTTGGCACGAAAGCGAATGCGGCCGCTGGGCGGGATGCTGCTCCTTCTAACATAGTTAGAAGTCGAGCATATCCGCTCCTCGCACCGTTCACCACTGCCGCCCGCCACTCCGGCGGAAGCCTTGGCGAGCTCAAGCTGCTCCTAGACTACCTCTCAACGGCCGACAAAATCGGCGAATGGAGAGCCACCATCGAGTCTCGCCGGCTTTGCCAGCGGCGACTCAGCGGCAACCAACTACATTGCTGCAGCGGCAAGGCGACAAGGCGCGAGCGGTGGCGGCGAAACCTGTGGGGTGCAACCACCATGCACTCTCCACCCGAAGGCCAAGATCGCCAACTCGCCGGATCCACCCAGCGGCGACTCCACCGCGTCGCCGGATCCTGAAGCTTCGCCGTGATCAGCGCCAAGTTCTTCCTGAACGGCAGCAAGAAGGCGCTTCGAACTTCGCGCAGCGCCGAAGAAAAGCGGCGTCAATCCGACCAGCGCGCTGGGCCCTCTGTCGATTTGCATGCGCCCAGGAGACGAGGCGACTTGCGTCTGTGATAGAGTTACCCTGCGTTCACTCGTGAGCTGCGGCAAGTCGAGGCCGGCAAGAAGAATTTCAAGCGGGCGTGCCAAAGAAATGCGATGGCGGGGCGCATCCGTCGGAGTTCCTCAGCATCTACACCATCGCGGTGCAAGCTGCGAGGGGGCGAGGCGACAAGATCTCGCCAACTAATTCCCTGGTACTCAAGCCCAATGTCGGATCTGGCTCATGCACTTGCGAGCGGATCCATATCCTCTTAGGCAGATCTATGCCATCGGTTTGTCGGCGCCTTCACGGTGACCACAAGCCTCATGGACAAGAGAGTGACCTTCATCTGCTGCGCCCGAAGGAAGGAGAGTCTGCGCAAGTTCATTGAGAGGTTCAGCCGTGTACACTACAGCATCCCGAGAGGTCCACCACGCAGCGGTGATCGGTCGTTCCATCGAGCGTGCGGAACCGCAGGATGAGGAGGAGATGGCGATGTGCAAAGTCAGGGCGTCGGTGAGCTGTATGCCTGGCCGACAAGTGTGCGTCTTTGAGGAAGGAGAGACTCGAGGAGAGAATCTGAAGCGAGGATCGATAGTGAGGCTGCTCCGGCTAAGAAGAGCGGCGACGGAACAACGAAGGAAGAAGGGCAAAGAGGTGCTGGTTGTCGAAGTCCGAACAGCGGTGGTGCCGCCAAGAAAGACAAAGTTGGTGGCTTCGGCAAGGAGGTTGCGGCTGGCACCGCATTGCCGACTGTGTGACGCCGACAGCGAGGACAGCTCAACAAGCGATCTTGCAAGATCCACCGCACCAAGGCCATGACCTCGAGCTGCAAGAAGGTCGAGCAGCTTGTTGAACAAGAAGGCTGAGTCTGGCTGCACGACAAGGAGAAGGCCAGGAAGGTCTTTGGGGAGTTGGCAAGAAGCGCCCGGCCGGGGAGGACGTCAGCAAAGCCAAGCAGCGGCAAGGAGACAGACCTCCAGCGGCGCGACAAGGATGAAGGCGGCGGCGGCGATGAAGATATGGAAGACAAGCGAGACCGATGAGCGGGAGTTCGAGAAAGCCACAAAGGTCCTCTGCATTGGCGGTGGTGCTTCTGCGCATACCTCACACCGCCAAGTCAAGCAACGGATGCGGAAGTTAATGCGGCAGAACAATCCGTAGAGAGTCCATGCAAGCCTCACGAAATGGTCCACCGCCTATCATCTTTGATATTGAGGATCACCTGATCGCATAAGCTGCGGTCGGTGCTTGCCGATGTTGGTGTCACCAACTATCCGCAACCTCAAGGTCACTAAGATGCTAGTTGGGCGGGGCGGCAAACCTGATCTCCTCCGCGGTGCTCGAAACTCCAAATCCTGACGGTGAACTCGAAGAAGCGGCACATTCAAGGAATCAATCGAGGAAGGAGCAAGCCGAAGGGAAGATCACGTTGCGGTAACATTTGGCAGCGAGCTGAACCGGGGCTGAGAGAGGTCACGTTCGGCGTTGCTGATTTTCCATTACCTTACAATGGGATACTCGGCCGTCCAGCACTCGCCAAGTTCATGGCAGCCTCTCATTATGCATACAACTTGCTCAAGATGCGGTAGCGATAAGTGTCATTTCTGTCCATGGCGACAAGAAGGATGCTCTTATCTGCGCCGACAAGATTTACCGGAGGCAGCAAGCGCAACAGATAGCAAGTCACTTGCCGCTGAAGCTCCCGGAGGAAGGAAAGCCAAGACCAAGTCCGGCAAGAACTCGATGCCCACTCCGCAAGCGCACCTCTTGAGTGCTGCGCTACCGTCGAGGGCGCACCATCGAGCTCCACCGGCAAGTGCAAGAAAGGCGATGGCAGCTCCACCAAAGACCAGAAGGTGCCCGCCAAGGAGGGCGGCACGGTGGTACCTTCACCATCGGTGCCGCTCTCGACCCTAAATAGGAAAGCGCTCGTTGCTCCTGCGAGGCGAGCGTCGGCGTGTTTGCGTGGCAACCGTCGACATCCCGGTGTTCCCGGAAAGTAATTGAGCACCACCTAGCTATACGTCCTCATGCGCGTACGTCAAGCGAAAGTCGAAGAAGCGAAGCGGTGGGCGCCTAAATTCATTGCGGAAGAGATCAAGAAATTGGAAGCGGCGGGCCTTGTCGAGGAGTGCTCCATCCTACGTGGTTGGCCAATCACTGTAGTTATGCATAAGGAAAATGGGAAATGGAGACTTTGTATCGACTTCACAGATGTTAATAAAGCTTGTCCCAAAGACCCATTTCCCTTGCGGCGCATCGACAGATTGTGGACTCCACGGTGGATGTGATTTGCTTTCATTTCTTGATGCATACTAGAATATCATCAGATCTTCATGGCGAGAAGAGGATGAGGAAAACCGCATTCATCACCCCATGTGGCACATATCTTGTTTTGTCACGGATGCCTTTTGGGCTAAGAATGCTGGTTCAACGTTTGCAAGAGTAGTCCATGGCGCTTTTGAGCATAAATGCTGCAGAAATGTAGAAGCCTACATGGGCGACATAGTGGTCAAAAGCAAAAGGACAGGCAACTCTGGTTCAAGATTTAGATGAGACCTTTGCAAATCTGCTTGAGGATCAACCTCAAGCTCAACCCGAGAAGTGCGTGTTTGGAGTCCCTTCGGCAAGCTTCTCGGGTTCTTCGTGTCTCAATGAGAATTGAAGCCAATCCGGACAAGATCAAGGTCATTGAGCAGATTGAAGCACCAAAGCGCGTCAAGGATGTATGAAGACTTGCGGTTGCGTGGCTGCTCTCGGCGAGTTTATCTCTAGATCTGCTGAGCAGCATACCGCCATTTTCAAGATTTTGAAAAAGCAGGTCAATGAAATGGACTCCCGAAGCGGAGGCTGCGCTGCAGGACTTAAAGAGGTACCTGTCCTCCACTCCAATACTTGTCGCACCTAGGCCACAAGAGAAGTTCTTTGCTATATATAGCGGCAACCAATAAAGTGGTTAGTGCTGCGTTAGTAGCGGAAAGGGAGCAGATGATGAGCCCGACAACAAAGCGGATGCATCCGGCGACAAGCGGGGCTTCACCCGAGAATCTGGTCCCGACAGCGATGGATCTGCTTGTGAGGCGTGCGAGAAGATGCAAAAAAGGATGGTGCAGCGCCCAGTTTACTTTGTCGGTTCCCATACTGGGGGCTAGATCAAGGTACTCTGGTGTGCGAAGTTGCTTCGGCCTTCTCATGGCCTCGAAAGCTCGCCATTACTTTCAAGCACATGAAATCCACGATCGTCACTCGCTTTCGGCCCGAAGGATATTGCAAAACCGAAGCAAGGCGGGATTGTCGGTGGGCCTTTGGGCTGTCGAGCTTTGGCCTCAAGTTTGAAAGCACTTCAACTATCCGTAGCGAGGGCATTGGCAGAGTTCATAGCAGAATGGGCGTAGCGCAAGATGAAGAAATTCGAGCGAGCATCCCGTCGAGGAAGCAAGCAAAGAGTGGCTGATGTACTTTGATGGAGCCTTCTCGCTGCAAAGGCGCCCGGTCTTTGGCGTCTTGCTTATCGCACCACGGAGAGCACCTCAAGTACATAGTTCAAATGCACTTTCCCAAGGAGCAAGCGACAAACAATATTGCGAGTATGAAGGTGCACTTGCGGTCTCGAGGATAGCGGTGGACCTTGGGATCAAGAAGCTCATTGTCAGGGGTGACTCGCAGCTTGTCGTCTGTCAAGTAAACAAAGATTACGAGTCCGTTCATGGAAGCCTACGTTGATGAAGTGAGAAAGCTAGAAGAGCACTTTGGCTGCCTGCAGATGGAACATGTTCCAAGAGCTCGAGAATGATATTGCGGACGATTACATCAAAGTGCGCCGCCTCAAGTTACACAATGGAACCAGGGTTTTTGTGCTCAAGTGACTCGGCCGGTTATAACGCCATCAAGCTGGACAGAACAAGAAGAGGAAGTTGATTTCGGTGACTATTTTCGGCGAGCTCCCGAAGCCGCCGCCAAGAAGGTCCCAGGATCAACACCAAGAGTCTTTGAGGCGATCTGCTCCAGACAAGCCCTAGGGTTTGTTTCGTTGAAGCGAGCGCTCCCGACAAGTTTTGCTCGGCAAGCTTGCCGGGAACATCAAGCTCTGGCGGAGCTGCAGGTTCTTGCCGTGAAGCGGATGTTCCCCACGGCAGCATATGTGCCTTTGGTCCTTGTTGCCGAGCCACAAGCTCCGGCATGGGCACAACAGATTGTCCATTTCCTTGAGACGGAGAACTTCCGAAGAGCAAGAAGAAGCGGAGAGAGTAGCCGGCGGTCAAGTATGTACGGTTTGTCGACAACAGCATGCAGAAGAAGACTCAGCGGTGTGAAATTGAAGTGTATTCACGGGAAGATGGACGAAGCTGTTGGCGAAGATACCTGGAGGCATATGTGGTCACCACATTGGCGCAAGAGCACTTGCTCGTAAAGCTTTCCGGCAAGGTTTCTTCTGGCCGACAGCCCTCCAGGATGCAACTGCACAAGTAACCAAGTGTGAAGCGTGCCAGTTCCATTCCAAGTAGATACACCAGCCAGCTCAAGCTCTCGGCGATCCCTTTATCCTGGCCATTTTTGAGTGCAGGGCTCGACATTCTTGGCCCCTTTCCCGAAGCTGTCGGGGCTTTGAGTACTTATGCGTTGCAATCGACAAGTTCACAAAGTGGCTGGAAGTGGAAGCGATGAGAAGGTGACGGCACGGTCAGCGATCAAGTTCTTGGTCGATTGTTTGCCGTTTTGGAATTCCTAACAGGATCATCACCGACAACGGCACACGGTTCATGAGCCGCACCTTCATGCGATGCGTCCAAGATCTTGGCGCCAAGGTCTGCTTTGCTTACATTGCTCATCCGAGAAGCAACGGCCATGCGAGAAGAGCAAATGCTGAAGTGTTGCAGCGGGCTCAAGACCAGAACTTTCGGCGAAATTTTGTACAAGTGCGGAAGAAAGCTGGATTGAGGAGCTGCCGGTGGTTCTTTGGTCGTCGGGGCGGCCGTAAACGAGTCAGCGGCGGACACCTTCGCTCTAGTCTATGGGAAGAGGCAGTTCTCCCCATGGAACTTCGTATTCGGATCACCTCGAGTGCTCGCTTATGATGAGCTTGAGCAAGAGCAGCTGCGACAAGATGACGCGCTGCTCCTTGAGGAGGACCGTCTTGAGCTCTTGTCACGAGCTGCTCGTTACCCGCAAGCTTTGCGCCGCTACCATAACCATAAAGTTAATGCGGAAGTCTCGAGGAAAGCGACCTTGTTCTTCGGCGCATTCAGTCCGCCAAGAATTCCAACAAGTTGACGCCGAAATGGGAAGGCCCTTATCGGGTGAAACGAGTCACTAGGCCAGGCGCTGCCCGCCTTGAGACCGAAGATGGCAATCCGAAAGGAAGGTTCCCTCGCACACATGTTAGCCGGGGTGGAAGGAGAAGATAATGGTCTGGACTAAGTATCGCTCGAGGAAATTTCGCCTTACCGGGAGACAAGCTACAGAAAAGCTAAGTTGCCAAAGTTTGAGCAATCAACTTTTAAAATTTTAAGTTATCTTCCTCGAACGATAGTACTTTGTATGGAAAACACATGCGGCGGAGGAACCAACTCGTAGCTAGTCGGCGCCCTTACTTTGTTTGAGTCGCTCAACAGCGTAAGTGAGCTGCAACTAGTTGCGACAAGGTTGCTTGTCGGAGCGGCACCGCCCGAGGCTCTTGGCGTTCCGCACTCAGTATTTCGCGACAAAAGGTGCCAGGCGCCGACAAGTTCCCTAAAAGCGTGGGGCACAAACATACAAAGGAAGGAATCAAGTAAAGGAAATAACATTGCAATCACTGCCCAAGATAGAGTTATATTACAAAATAGCTTGTCATAGATCTAATAAATTGTTCTCCTAAACATGATCGGCTGACAAGGGAAAGATAAAATTGGCGGCCTAATCTCGCGGTGCGCCATCAACCCTTGATCTTGCCCACCTTGTCCACAATGGGTGCGACAAGGGCTTTGGCCGCCTCCACATCGGCATCCGGCGGCGAAGGACTTGAGGGCGCCGGTGAGGTTGAACTGGGTTGCGGAAGGCCACCTTCATCGGCACCTTCTGAGAGGCTCCCGCACTGAATCTGGCGCGATTCCTCGGCCAGCTGCTTTGGGATCTCTTGGGTCGTGAGAAGCCTTCTGCACGCCCTTGAAGAACAAGCTGAGCTTGGCGCTGGGTTGGAGGCGCTCGTCGGAAGAGTACCCAAGATCCACCATCCCCAGCTCCATCAGCTCCGTGTCGATGGCGGCGGCAATATTCACAAGAACCTCGGTCCAGTGCTCCACATTCTCCCTGAAGGTGCTCTGGGCGGCAGTAGCACTCGCCAGCAGCGCCTCATCGGCCTTGATCTTCTCCAACAGGCCCACCTCCCGCTCCTTGGCGCCGTCCAGCGTCTGCATCAGGGTGGTCAGTTTCAGCTCAAGATCTGCTTTGGAGTCCTTGGCGGCGCTGAGCTCCTTGCTCCTCTCAGCGAGACGGTCCTGCAGCTCGCCAAGAGTGTAGGCGTCCTTCTCGCGCTCGTGCTTGAGTGCAGGAAGCTCCTCGCCGCTCTTCTTCAGACTGGCCTCCAGCTGCGTCACCTTCGTCTCCAACTCCTTCTTGGCGGCCTCGGCAGCTGCGGTAGCATCCTTTGCTTCATTAAGAGCTCCGCCAAGTGTCTCCTCACGCGCGGCAAGCTCCTCCTGATGACTGTCGAGATTGATCTTCCGCTGCGCCAGCTCGCCTTCCTGCGCGGATGGCTTCTCGGCACCAAGCCTCTGCTGCTCTTCAACCTCTGCCTTCTCGAGGATGAAGGCTTTGCGCGCCTCAACAATTTGCTCCCGCTCCTCTGCCAAGGACCGGAGAGCTTCTGATTGATCCCGAAGCTCCTCCCGCTTCTCGATGTCTGCTCCACCTTCGCGACAAGCGCTTCCGGAGACTCAACTTGGCTTGCCGGAGCGCGGTAAGCGACAACAGCTTCTTCAGCGGCTGCTCCTCCTCGGACTTCGCGCTGCTGCTGCTTGGCACGTCGACCAGCGTCAGCCAGTGAGGCCGAGCAGCTCTTCATCAAAGATCTCTCCTTGACCGGCGCCACAGGAGCTCGATGCCGGGGAGCTTGATGAAGGCACCGTCGCCGACCTTGGATAGGCGCCGGGCTGGGGCTCTTGAGACCTGACGCTGCACCGATGGCGGAGGGATCGTGCCGGTCGGCGCTGGAGCTCCTGCGGCCTCGAGGTCGCCAAGACGACGCTGCATTCTTGTTTGTCATGCCTGCTATTGCTTAGAGTTGAGTCGTGTCCGATTCATCGGGATGAATTTGAGGTGTGAATATCCCACCGTTGAGAGCTAAGTGTGTGAACACGATTTGGTAAAGGTATGGAGAGGCATGTAGGAGTACATGGTGGGTTGTCTCATTGCAGCCGGAGGGAGTCCTGATTAGGGGGTGTCCGGATAGTCAACTATCATCACGTATTGACTCTCGACTATGAAGATAAGATTGAAGACTTCTGGCCCCGTGTCCGGATGGGACTTTCTTGGCGTGGAAGGCAGCCATTGATATGTTGATCTCTACCATTGTAACCACTGGTAACCATAACCCTATCCGTGTCTATATAAACCGGAGGGTTTTAGTCCAGAGGACAAACAACAATCATACCATAGGCTAGCTTCTAGGTTTAGCCTCGATCTCGTGGTAGATCTACTCGTACTACCCATATCATCAATATTAATCAAGAAGGAGTAGGGTATTACCCATCGAGAGGGCCTCAACCTGGTAAAAAACATCGTGTCCCTTGTCTCCTCGTTACCATCCCGCCAGACGACAGTTCCAGATTCCCACCTGAGATCCGGTTTTGACACCGAGATTGGTGCCATTGAGAGTTCCTTCGTCGCCATCTTTAGGCCCGCGGCCTTCCGATCACAACAACGGCGGGCTAGGTGAGACTTTTCCCGGACAGATCTTCAGATTCGCGGCTTTGCACCGCGGCTAATTCATTTGGCCATCGACCAGATCAGCTACGCTCGCCATCAGTCAGATTTGGAAGTTTGAACTACACGGCCGACATCGGGCGGAGACTTGATCTTCGACGGATTCGAGCCAGCCTGCGCCACAGACTGCCTCGATGGGCACGATCTAGCTCATTACCAACAGGCGTTCTCGAGGTCAAGATCAAGCGTTGGCCCACCTTTTTCGCTGAGCCGACTTCGATCGAGGACGAGTGGCTGGACACCGCCGGGGCTAATCTCAACGGCGCTTGAGCCGAACTCCATCCCTCGTCTCTTTGCGTAAGACCAGACTCTAAGGTGCCGGACTCTCTCCGGACTAACCTTCAGGCCGCTAATCGAATGGATGGGGCGCCGTCATGGAGTTCATCGTCATGACATCTTTTCAGCACTCACTCTTTGGCGACATCCTGAATTCACTAAAGTCTCTCTTTATCGAGAGCCCTGGCCGACTATTTGTCGAAGGCTGGGATGACGACTAAGAAATTCAACGCCCAACCACCACCCACTTTAGTAGCCATCACGATGATTTAACCGACATGCTCGATTTCACCAAGACATCGACGGTATGGACGACGACGCCGAGACGACTAAGAACCAGCGCATGGTGGCAATCGGATGGCCACCTCAATTATGATATATATATGGTGGACACCTAAGGGAAGGAGTAACGAGGAACGACGAGACGTCTGAAAGAAAAATTCTCCGGAAGCAAGAACTCCTCAAGACCAAAATGAGGCTCGCTGTATAGTACGGCGATCCAAAGCGAGTAAAGTCCATGAGGGAGAGCTCTATAAGAAAAGCACAACAGAGTCCTTCAAAGGTGTATCTCCAAGAGGAAGGCGAACCTCCTGCTGAAATTCATGCCGGACTGGTGGCACCACGCCGCAGCCCGGCCCTTGTAGGCAAGGCCTTCCAGCATAGGATTTTATTGGTCATCCCGGCAGCGCGCAGGATTTAGTCCAACGAGCGCCTTCGCTGCCAGCTTTTTTGCTAACCAAAGCCACATGCCACCCACCGCCTCAAAATATACCCATCACCTGGCTGTCATGTCCGGGGCTTGACATGGTTGGACCCCTCAAGGAGGAACCCACAAGCAAAAATACCTATTGGTCATGGTGGATAATTCACCAAATGGATAGAGGCCAAGCTCGTTAAAACGCCAATCCGGGCCGGTGATAGACTTCTATCAGGGTAGTACTGTCACGGCGCCCCCACAAAGATTATCATCATAACGGCACCAACTTCATGGGGGTCAAGGAGGTCAAATTATGGTGCAAAACATGGCATCAAGCTCAGCCACGCCGCCTATCACCTCAAACCAACGGTCAAGTCGAGCGAGCAAACGGTTCAATCATGAGCGCATTAAACCAGACTAGTGCGGTCCTCAAGGAATCTAACACGACCGGGTTGAGGAGCTCGACCAGACTGGGGCCTACGGACCACCGAATCATTTACCGAATCACACCATTTTTATGGTGTACGGCGCAGAGGCAGCCTGCCTCGCGACATAATGCATGACTCCACCGCGCATGCATGTATGAAGAAAGAGAAGCCGAGTCTGACGGCGTGACAGTTTGGACACATTGAGGAGGAGCGACGGGCAAAAGCTCGCCCGCATTTTATTAAACAGCAGCTCAAGATATCAAAGCAGAAGCACGGGCCAAAGCTACAACGTTATTAACTAGTTCTACGCCTCGCTTGACAAGAAAAAGGACAAACTCAAGTCCAAATGGGAAGGTCCTTTCATCATCGACCAGGTCCTGACCGCGGAGCATACCACCGCTAAACGACGGATAACCGACCAGCCAACCCATGGAACGCAGCCCGCCTACGAAGATTCACGCTTAAGCCGACCGAAGTTCGCTCCTTCCTCCGGCCCACATTTTATTTTTGATGTGTTTATTTTCTCCTTCCTCCTTCTTCTTGAAGCCTTTAGAGGCTCGCTGCGCTTTGTTCAAGACATACTTGACGCGCTGCCAGCGCCATTATACCTGGGGCTTTAATGTAAGCTTATTTATAACGGCTTCATGCCCAACACATGTGTCAAACTTCCGATGTACCTTTTACTCACCATGATATGCATCGATATGACTTAAGTTTGGCTGTTGGGTTGCTCCCGTGCTTACCCTACATTCTCGATTGTTCAGGAAGGTAAAGGAGCACTCTGTGATTGTTATCGCCAGTCAGTTTGATGTACCTCAGACTGGGTGAAGCCGAAAAGCTAGCGCTCTAAGGGAGTATTCGGCCGTGAACTGAAAGATGATTTTAACTATTTATCCATTTGCCTGTGATGATTTTCTCGCTTAGCAGTTTGGACACGACTTTAGGGCATGCCTCCTGTGGAAAGGAACACTTAACGGAACTATTCTCCCGAAGATGTTTCTACTATCCATGTAATATAACATAACTAGTTACTTGTCCACAGAATAATGACCCCACGCCTTGTCTCCATGCATGCCCTTTGCCTATATAACCACGAGGGTATTCGGACACACCTGCACTATTAGGTCCCGAGGTGTCAAAAGGTCCGGCACAAACGATTCAATCCGCCAGGAAGACATTTTTCATGTCATATTCAATTACATAGTCAACTCCGACTAATTGTATTCCTCCTCAATGCCATCTAATAGGCTATTTAATTTACAATCTTGTTGAATACGGCGCCAATTCTACTTGGCCGTATACTAAGCTTACAGGATCTCCTTCCCATCAGCCCCACAGTCCACTCGCCATGTGGTTTGGGTCAGCCTTCCCATGTTGTATTTGCACATATCGAGCATATTGTGTGTATGTTTGTAATGCTTGGTATGTGGGATCCGACAACATAGTTGTTTATCCTGGAAGCCTCTCTTATGGGGAAATATAGTCTAGTGCTTCCTTGAGCCATAGTAGTTCTACAGCCCGGTTCACTGAGTCCTGCTAGCCCAAAGACTACTACTCGTGACACTTGACTGGCCGACATGTGTTTCACTTCGCTCTCGTGTTCTGTTCTTCGGGAAATGTCACGCGTGACATCCGAGTCCTCGCCTAGCTTGCTACAGCCCGGGTTCCCGTGAGTCCCGTTAGCCCAAAGGCTACAGCCCGGATTCACACGCTGTCAACCGACATGCTCGGTTGATTCATGTATGCCTGTCCCCATGGGTTAGTGCCGCTTTGGGTTCACGACTCAGCCATGTCGGCTCGGTTCTTCATCATATGGATGCTAGCGACGCTATCATATACGTGAGCCAAAAGGCGCAAACGGTCCCGGGCCATGGTAAGGAGATACCCGTGGGAATACCGTGCGTGAGGCCGCAAAGTGATATGAGGTGTTACCAGCTAGATCGATGTGACTTTGAATCCTGGCCCTGACATAGGGAGTGAAGAGATGACCGATAGATTCATCATTAAGAAGATCCTAAGAGCATTGGATGGAAAGTATGATACCGTGTGCACATTGATCCAAATGATGCCAAACTACAAAGATCTCAAGCCAACGGAAGTCATTGGAAGAATTGTTGCTCATGAGATGTCACTCAAGGATAAGGAGGAACTTCACAACAAGTCAAGTGGTGCTTACAAAGCCTCAAGTGAAGCTCCCACATCATCAAGTGAGAAACAAACCTTCAATGAAGAATTGAGCTTAATGGTGAAGAACTTCAACAAATTCTACAACAGTAGAAGCAAAGAAAGAAGCTCCAAGTCAAGGTCTTATCATGACAAAAGATCTTCTAGTCGAGAGCGCAATTGCTACAATTGTGGGAGGCCTGGACACTATTCCAATGAGTGTACGGCACCCTACAAAAGAAGAGAAGATTCTCCAAGAAGAAGAAGCGAAAGAGAAGAATCACCACCAAGAGAGAGGAGGAGTACAGATGATCGTTATGAACGAAGATCCTCACGGAGAAGCAAGGATTCAGAAAGGAAGGACAAATCATCAAAGAGCTACACAAAACGAAGACATCAAGCTCATGTTGGTGAATGGGTATCCGGCTCCGACTCCGACAATCACTCCAAGAGAAGCTATCACTCCACTCCGAATATACTCAAGATGAAGGTGTTGCTGGTCTAGAACTTGTGTCAACCAACTCCTACAACATATTTGATTCACCAATTGAAGGAATTGGAAGATGCTTCATGGCCAAAGGTCCAAAGGTAACACATCCTGACTATGTTGATTTCAATAGTGACGAAGATGACTTGCTTGTGGATGATGATTTACTTGTTGACAACTCTAGTGATGAATACTATGATGAAACGTCAATTAATCATGCTAATCAAGATAAAATGAATGACAATGATAAGGAGAAGATTGAGCTTCTAACTAAAGAACTAAACACTCTTAAGTTGGCTCATGAAACTATCTTCGAAGATCATCGAGAACTTTTAAGGGCTCATGAGAAGTTACGCTTTGAAAAGCTCAATCTTGAGCAAGAGCATGAGTTCTTAAAAGCAATCAATGATGATCTCCGAAGAAAAGTTCTTCTTACATTGCCAAGCCGCTTACTCCTATCTACTTACATGCCTCAAGTAAAGTCTAGTAACAAGTACAAGAAAGATACTTCCTCTAGTAGTAACAATAATAATGTCAAATCCAATATTGTTGCTTCTAGTAGTTCTCTTTATTCCACTAATGATTCTCTTAGCCAAGTTACACTCGAGCAAGAAAATAGCTTATTGAAGGGAATTATAGAGAAAGGTGTTTACAAGAGCCTTGCCGGGAGTAAGCAATTCGAGGAAATTGTACGCAAGCAAGGAAGACACCGAAGAATCAAGGTGTTGGTTTTGAACGAAAGTTCAATGCCAATGGAGTTGAGGGAAGAAGATCAAGACCCCAAGACAAAGTTTGTTCCTCAACAAGAGAAGTATGATCCTACTTCCTTCAAGGGAACACAAGCACAAGATGATCTTCCACCACAAGACCACAAGAACAAAGGCAAGGACAAGCTTCAAGAAGAGATTGATGCATTTGAAGAAGCACCTAAGGCCTCGTTCAAGTGGATTCCCAAGACTACTACAAGTTCTACTTCATCAAGTACAACTACAACTCCAAGGATTCCCATCAAGATGATGTGGATCCCAAAGAAGAAGAACTAGAGAGTTCTCGAGGGTGACTCCGCCAACATTCTTCACACATATCATTATGGCAAGGACAAGTGCAATAAACTTCCACATCTTGCACTAGTTCAAGGAGTCACAAACCCTCATGTTGGTAAGGCAAGGGACAAGGTAACCTAATGATTTCATGGACATCATCTTGTGTGTGCATCACTCTATGTCTATGGATATTCTTGTTTGTTCCTTGTGGGACTAACCCATGTTGGCAAGTTGAAAGTGCAACTCACTCCAAAGGATTGCTCCAATTGATCTACATCAACATTGAGCATCAACATCTTCAACACCTACATGAAGTCATCATCGACAAAACCCAAGGTTAGTTCATCCCTCTAAGGGGGGATCTCACATCTAGGGGGAGCTTAACTCTAAAAATTGAGTCAAAGCAACTCTAATGGTGTGAACACATCAATGCATTATGTAAAAGTGATAACCCCACTTGAGCTTAAACGATGAGTATGACCTATGATCAAATGTTTATCATTTGACTCCTAAGTCAATATACTCATATATAGATGACCTAGTCATCGCCAATTGTTTGATAGATGCTAGAATTGGTTGTGCGTGCTTTGTCACATATTTCATTTGTCATTTTATTGTGTGAGCATGTTGGTGCATATTTTACTCATTCAAGGACATCCACTTGTTGTTTTGAGTGTTTGGTTCTTTCTTCTTTTGGCCAAGTGGATGGACAAGAATGCCTAAGAAAATTCTCTAGCTATCTATGCTTTTCTCGTCTCAAACTCTATTCATGCTACATCACAAAATTTGATCAAGTCGATTCGAACCACTCAGGTGAGGAGCACTTGAGTCCCCGATTCGTCATAGACTTAAACTTCCAAACTTCTTTGTGATTCTCGGTCCGACCGATTCCTCCATTTCGGTCCTACCGAGATCACTAAGTCGATCTAGGTTTTCAATCTCTGCAACCGATTTGAACTTTTGGTCACACCGAGTTGCTGTAATCGAACACAAGTTATGCATCTCGGTGCCACCGAGTTGTTTCACTCGGTCACACCGATGTGGTCGGGCTATATATAGTCACCGGCAAAATTTTGAAATTTCTCCAACCCCTTCGCCATGAGATAGCTCGCTCGCCTCCAAGGTCTTCGGATCGTCTCTCGCCACCAGCCGCCTCCTCGTCGCTGGTCTCCGCCGCCATCAACGGAATTCAACCCCGCTGCCGCCGTAGCAAGTTCATTGCCGAGCTAGGTATGGACTCAATCATAGTGCTATCCTCATCCGATTCCTGGCACATTGTGTTCTTATTGATTCTTGCCACGATTGAAACACTCCTATCCAATCAAGCAACCAGTAGATTAGATGAGATTTGAAAATTTAGGGTTAGGTTTCACGAAACCATCTCGCACTCCACCGAGTTGAAAACTCGGTCCCACCGATTTGGCTTATGCCATTGCACTAGTAACTCTCGGTCCGACCGAGAATTGCTAATTCGTGCGACCGATTTTAGGACTTTGTGAAACCCTAGAAGTCTCGGTGCCATCAACTGTGACTCGGTCCAACCGAAGTTCATCGTTCAGTTCCAAACTGCTTCGTATCACCGAGTTTGAAAATCGGTTGATCCAAATGCTTTTTCCGAAAACTAAAACTGAATTTTTAATCATTCTTTGCAAAAATCTCTGCATTTTGTGATGCTCATCCACTCTATCTCATCTATAACTCTTCACTGTGGTCAGCAGTCAAGTGTTTGCAGATGTCGCATCAGAGTGACAGCCGTAACAGGTCACAGAGTAGATTGACATGAGTGAGGGCACTAGTCCCTCCAAAGACTTCAGATGAAGGCAGCAGGAGCACTCCTAGCAACCTGCCTAAGGCTGCTACCAGGCAAAGGAAGAAGAGAACTTCAGACTATGAAGATGAGGATTATAGAGCAGAAGAAGATGAGGCTACCTCCAAGAAAGTAGTACTAAAAAAGGAGTATGGCTCAGCAAAGCATACAAAGCCATGCATGAAGATTAAAAGGCCTGCAGGAAGACAACCAATGTCCAAAGCCAGAGACTCAACTAAACTGCCAGAGAAGCCTGATCCCAAAGAGCCAGCTGCTGAAGGAAAGAAAAGGAAGGAAAGGGTCAAGAAGACCATGGCCAGAGTTGTTGGTCAACCTTCCATGATGGAAGATGAAGAAGAGCTTGCTGCACCAGCACCCAAGGCACCAAAGCTTATGGGTGATGCTATTAGATCAGGGGCTGCAACATCTAAGCCCAAGGAAGCACCTGTCGGCGTTCTGGGAACGGGGGTCCCCAGACTTGCTCGCCATGCCCGCGGGCGTGGCTCAAAGGAGGCCCAGACGCCCATCTTCATCAACGAACTCAAGACCCACGCGAGGGGCCAGATTGCTGGGCGGACGACCAGGAGCTTCTCGTGCACGGCCTCGCCAGTTGGCTCATGAGGAGGCGGAGAGTTCAAGGCGGGTACTCGCGAGGTGCCCATGACACAAGCCATGAAGACCAAGGGCGCCTGGCTGGCGCCAGCCACAAGAAGGCCCCCTTCCTCTTTGGTGCAAAGGGAGCAAGCGCAGCAAGAGCATCGACAAAGGCATCCGCTTCGTGCAACAAGACCAAGACCAACCCCAACGGCTGGAATGCAGTCATCGTGGAGCCCAAGCAAAGGCCATCACCAGAGCCTTTGGCAAGCGAGGACCAACTTTAGTCAGACAAGTGTACCCGCTGTCCCCTTCAAATGGCTAATTGTTGGCGCCTTCCCGCTAATATTTGGGAAGAGGCCTGTGGCCTTCGCTATATAAGTAGAGCTAGCCACCATTGTAGGGGACGATCGGATAGAGGGAAGCACCAAGAGAGAGAGAGACCCGAGCCTCAAGCTAGAGCGACGGACACCACTTAGCAGTTCATCGCTTCCACCAAGAATGCACTCGCGAGGCTGTTCTTCCCTATATCGTTCTTCATCAGCCCAAGAGGCAATCCACACACCACACACACGGAGTAGGGTATTACACCACGATGGTGGCCTCGAACCAAGATAAATCTTGCGCCTCTTGTGCTATTCTTGCTAGTAGTTTAGGTCCTCGCGATTCGGCGAGGTACGAGACGGTGGAGGGTTGATCTCCGCACGCACCCTGTAGTTCGAACCTTAAGGGTCTGCCGGAACCCGAATCCGACATTTGGCGCGCTGTAGGTGCGCTGAATCTTCCTTTCGTCGCTTCGTTTTTCCTCGACCACCGCAACCATGTTCGACGCTGCCGGGCTCTGCTGAAGCGCCGAGCCGCTTCGCCTCCCATGTCGCCAGACGGTTCCCGCCGGCGGGCGCCCTCGCTGCTCCTCGTCACCGTTGTCAACGCCGCCATCGCCCGCCGGGGAACGAGCAGCAAGCGCCGCCCCAGACTCGCCCATGAGGCGGACGGCCGCACCGCCACGCCTTTATCTCACCCTCGCTGGTTTTCATCGCAAGCACTTCGCGCTGCCATGGAGGCCCGAGCTGCACTCATCGCGCTAACGAGCTCCTGCGCTACCGCTTCGCCGACGACGCTTCACGAAGAATGGCTCACCACGCCGCCGAAGCTCGTCCGCTCTGCTGGAGGCAACCTCGCGCCATCCGCTTCGCTGCACCGCACTCGCCATGCGCTGGCGATGAAGCTCCCGGGCGCCAGCCACCTCCTCTCAAGACGGCGCCTGGCACTAAGGCTGCCTCGGGCGGAACCTGCTCGCCAGCGCCGCACGGCAAGAGCAGAGCTGCCAAGAAGTTCTCGCCCGCGAAGAAGCTGCCCGAGCGCCCCGCCCAAAGACGCTCAAGACCTCTCGCTGCCCCCAGCCAAGGGCGCAGGGAGGCCAGCAAGACCAAGCTCTCGCCGCCCGAGGCCCCCCGCTGCCACGGCGGGCTGCCGCGCTTTCACCACCGAAGGCGCAGCATCACGCGGGCCCGCTAAGTTCAAGCCTGACCTGCCTCCACGCCACGACGGCACGGCTGACCCTACGGAGTTCCTCCAGCTTCACGAGCTGGGCATCGAGGCTACCAACAGAGATGAGAAGGTCATGGCGAACTGGTTTCCATGGCGCCAAGGACGGAGCCCACACCGCTTCGACCGCCCTGTGCACGATCTCTTCTCGGCCGAGATGCGCACCCGCTTCATCGCCAACTTTCAAGGTACTCGCGACCGCCACCCGCCGTGAGCGATATGCGCCGAATCAAGCAGAGCCGGGAAACCCCGCAAAAGTACATCCAGCGCTTCAACAACGCACGCCTCAAGATCCCTGTGGTAACGGAGGAGGCCATCATCTCGCTTTCTCCGACGGCGCGGCGCGACGCCAAGATGAAGGAGGAGTCGGCGATGCATGAAGATCTGCACCTCCCCCGAGCTGTTCAGCTTGCACACTGCGCGCCAGGCAGAGGAGGGCGCCTGCCATGGATCCCAAGAGAAGAAGTCCAAGGCCAAGGACTTGAAGCGCAGGCTGCTGCCGCTCGCGTCAACCAGATTCCAAGCGAGGCAGAGGTCAGCCCGAGTCTTCCAAGGGCAGCCGGCATCATGGTACCACCACCTCCACACCCACAACACCAATGAATGTCAAGAGGTCCGGCCAGGCGCGCAAGGAAGGGTCGGCAGACGCCTGAGCGCAGCGACCGGGCTTCGCCGAGGAGGAGGAAGGAATGCAGGATGCTGGGAACACTGCTGCTCAAGGCCAAGGGTGGCGCGACCAACCTCGCGACGATCACTGCAAGACCCACTCGTGAGGGGGGGCTAGAGGATCAGCCTTGTGAGGATCGTCCGCAAGGGAACGCAGGCCTCCTCACCGCTGCCACCGCCAAGGAGAATCGAGGACCGCCACCAGACGAGGGGCTGGGGCTTCAGAAGCTCGTGGCGATCGCTCTGCATCCTTGGCGGAGCTCAAGCCCCACCTCTCACCTGATCTTCAAGAAGTTCGCCTGCGAAGTGAATGCAGTCCTCCCCAAGCTCGAGTCCACGCGCCTCGTGTGGTCGGCGGGCGCCATCACGCTCAGCTCACGGATCAGCTCAAGCGCGCAGCCACACCGGAGTTCTCCCAATGCTTTGCTCCCCAATCATCATCAACGGTTGGTCACCAAGACCTCATCGACGGCGGAGCAGGGCTCAGCGCCCCGTCCGTGGAGACATTCAACAATCTTCGCGCCCTACACCACCTTCAGCCAACCAAGCCTTTCTCCGAGTCACCGACGGCTCCACGGTCCCGATCGGGCAGGTTCGCTTCCCATCACCTTTGGGGCCCGCGACAACTACCGCGACCGAGCTCATCGACTTCGACGTCGCCCACATTCGCCGCCAGACAACGCCATCCTCGGTACCCAGCGCACATTAAGTTCATGGTCAGAACTCCACCATGGCTACAACATCCTCAAGATGCCAGAAGCTGTGGGTCATCACGGTGCCCTGTGAAGAAGAGAGAGATGCGCAGCTCCCCGAGCGAGCTTTTCAGCCGCATCACCTGGAAGACCTGCACCACAAGCAGCAGGACGCCCCCGAGGTAGCACCCAAGAAGAAGAAGACATCGACCGCCCAGCTCTTCAAGAGACAGTTCTCGTGGCCCGTGACCGGCCAGGGGGAGCCTCCTTCCATCAGAGATAAGAAAGCGCCGCCCGCGCCTCCTCAGTGGCTCGGGGCACTGAGGGCCACCGACCCGCCAAGGTCTCGAGGGAGGCGCTTGGGCACCACGTGAGGCGTGTTTCAAGCACGCTTCCCGCAAGGTGAGCAAGACCAAGAGGACAGAACCTCAAGAGTTGATCAGCAAGGCCATTCAGAGCTACAGGAGTCAAGGGTCATGAGGGCAGCCGCCACTCACTGTGGCCCCCATCCAGCGAGGATGGTGGGCTACGGCCCTGATCGACATACCAGGCTCAACCGAGCCGCATCTCAAGAGCGCCTCTAGCCCTCGCGAGTGGGACATTGCGAGGGTCCGCCCCACAGCTACGTGCGCATGCCTTACGGCCTGCCAAACGCGGCTGCTGCGCACCATCGTCTCATGAGGACCATCCTAGAGGCTGAAGAGGTCAGGCACGCCGCAGCCCTGACGGAGATGGAGATGGCCCATGAGGAGCCGCCAGCGCCTCCGGAGCCTCCCGAGGCCGCCGGGCCTGGGGGCTCATGAGGATCGGCCTCCGCAGCCCACCGAGTCTGCTACATCAACAACCCTTCATCCTCAACATCACCAGGTGACATCTTTAAGTTTTACTTCCGGCTGGGAGCGCTTCAGGTCAGATTATTCCTGTGCCGCTGGGTCCGCCCTCGTGGCATGTATCCCTTTTATTTCATGTCTTTAGCTTATCTTGTTGGGGCGCCCGGCTGCATCATCCCCAAGCCGCCGGGCCAGTCCCAGCTGCATGTATCCTTCATGCGCTTTTCTTAGGATTATGCTCGCTCCACCATGATTGTTATTTGCGCCTTCTCCGGGTGGCTAAATCTTGCACGCTAAAGGGGGGTGCCTGAGCAGCGTGACTCGTGGCTCCTACCGCCTCCAGCCCTCACCCTCCGGTCTTGTCCATGGCATCGCGACCGGCTTGCCAGCCGACGGCCGAGACCAGCCCGAGAGCCAGGACCCGAGGACGAGAGTTTCGCCATCCAATCCAGCTTGCACGCTAAAGGGGGTGCCCGAGCATCGCGACTCGTGGCTGCTACCGCCTCCGCCCTCACCCTCCGGTCTTGTCCATGGCATCACGACCTGCTTGCCAACCGACGGCCGAGACCAACCCGAGAGCAGGGACCCGAGGACGAGAGTTGCTGCGCCCACCCAGCTTATGTGTTAAAGGGGGGTGCCCGAGCATCGCGACTCGTGGCTCCCACCGCCTCCGCCCTCACCCTCTGGTCTTGTCCATGGCATCGCGACTGGCTTGCCAGCCGACGGCCGAGACCAGCCCGAGAGCCGGGACCCGAGGACGTAGAGTTGCGTCATCTAACCTAGCTTGCGCGTTAAAGGGGGAGTGCTTGAGCATCGCGACTCAGGGCTCCTATCGGCTCTCCGGCCCTCACCCTCTTGTCTTGTCCATGGCATCACGACCTGGCTTGCCAACGACGGCCGAGACCAGCCCGAGAGCCGGACCAAGACGAGAGCACCAAAGATCCGCCAATTTTGCAGAACACACTCAAGATAAGGCTAAGAGCCAGCGCAACCCGCCTTTGAGGTAGGGCCTAGTGAATCCCACGCTGGCTCACGGGTGCCCAGACACACCTCGCCCAGCCCTCACCGTGGCAGCCACGTGTCGTGGTGGGTCAGAGGCGCCTGGCTCCTCCCGAGGGGAGCCCTCCCACGCTCCAAAGGAAGCACCATGTTCGCTACTGGCTGACGACACCGCCGAGGAGTGGCTATGTCCAGACGCATGCGGAAGCGCTTATGCCCGCGCTGGTGATAAATAATCGAGGGTGACCTCCGGTCGATCAACCTCGTGGAACCCAGAGCTCAAGAAACCGGCCTCGCCGCAACGCCTCCTCGAGCGCCAGGCGAGAGGGCTGAGCACGGGCTGTGCCTGGTCACGCCTGCACGCGACGCCACTCCAGCCAGCCCTCGGCCTGGTTCTGTCAGACGCCACTATCACGCCTAATATGCACCCTATCCAAAAGGAACTCAAGGTCCCACCAAGGATAGACCCAGATATTGAAACGCTTTTGCAAGGTGGATATCATTACATCAACATTACATAATAGATGGGGATACATACATAAGGCACAAAATGCCACAAGAATACATCAACAATATACATGAGAACAACATCCCACTATGGATGAAACATAAATGTAAACTCAAACGACATCCACCTTGCTAGCCCAAAGCCGCCGATTCGAACCTATCCCCGATCTAAGAAGAAGTAGAAGAAGAACTCCAACACAAGCAAACATCGCTCAGGCCATGATCGCCGCAGACCTGTACCTGCAATCGTTGGTGTAGTAATCAGGAGCCACGAGGACTCAAAGAATCCCATTACCATGGGTATCAAGACTAGCAAAGCTTAAAGGGAAAGGAAGGGGTAAAGTGGTGAGGTTGCAGCAGCGACTAAGCATATATGGTGGCTAACATACACAAACGAGAGCGAGAAGAGAAACAAAGGAACGGTCGTCAACTAGTAATGATCAAGAAGTGATCCTGAACTCCTACTTACGCCGACATAACCGTAAACCGTGTTCTCCTCTCGATCAACCCCAAAAGAGACACTCACGGTTACGCACACGGTTGGTGTATTTTAGAAGAGTTTACTTCAAGTTTACTACAACCGGATATTAACAAATTCCCATCTGCCACATAACCATGGCACGGCTCTCGAAAGTTTATACCCGCAGGGTGTCCCAACTTAGCCCATGATAAGCTCTCGCGATCAACGAAGGATATTCCTTCTCCCGGAAGAACCGGCAGTCTCGTAATCCCTGCCACAAGACATTTCGACAAGAATAAAACAAGACCAGCAAAGCCGCCGATGCGCCGACAATCCCGATAGGAGCTGCACATATCTCATTCTCGTGGCAACACCGGATGAGACTAGCTACGAGTAAAACCAACCCTCGGGTTGCCTCAAGGTGGCCTCAAGCAGTAGCTCGGTTCGAACCAGCACTTAGAGAAGCACCGCCCTGGGGGCTAATAAAGATGACCTCGGGTTAATTACTCCCAAGGAAAGGTAGGTGGTGGTGAGGCAAATGGTAAAACCAAGGTTGGGCCATGCCGAGGAGTCTTATTCAAAGCGAACCGTCAAGGGGGTCCCATAAATCACCCGACCGCGTTAGGGACGCAAAATCTGGGAACATAATACCGATATGACGGAAACTAGGGCGGCAAGAGTGGAACAAAACACCAGGCATAAGGCCGAGCCTTCCACCCTTTACCAAGTATATAGATGCATTAATTAAATAAGATATATTGTGATATCCCAACAAGTAAACATGTTCCAACAAGGAACAACATCTCCATGTTCCAACAAGGAACAAACTTCATCTTCACCTGCAACTAACGGTTTGAGCATAGCGGTAACATAGCCAAACAACGGTTTGCTAGGAAGGGTGCAAAAGGTTAGAGGCTGACATGGCAATTTGGGAGGCTTGAGGAACAAGTGGTAGGTAGCGCAGCATAGCGATAGAACGAAGCAACTAGCATAGCAATGATAGTAGTGAGATCCAGGTTAGCGGTCATCTTGCCTGAAATCCCGCAAGGAAGAAGAACGAGTCCATGAAGAAGATGAAGCCACGAAGACGAACCAAGCGTAGACGAACGAATCCTCACGATCGCAACGAAACAGGAACTAACAAGAAGAAGCACACAACATAGTAAACACACCACACATGAACAAGGCATGATGCACAAACAAGCATGATGCATGACAAGACTATATGAAGCTACTCATGGCAAGAGATGATGCAAACAAGAACAACACATCAAGGCAAGTTTAAATGAGGCCGGGAACAACATATAACAATTCCGGTAAGTCCTCATATGCAAATTTCGAAATTGGTCCAGATCTGAATAAACCTTATGTTCAAGTTTTTAAACATCAAGTTAAGATGCACCACGATGATCTACACGAAATTCTAGTCAAGTTACATATAAAGTTCATTAGATTCGGAGCTACGGCCTAGAAGATATGAGCAAAACAAGATAAATATGGCATTGATGCAAAATGCATACAAATATCAAGCAAACACCTCAAAACAAGGATGCAACATGATAATATGAAGCTACATGCAATTCTAAGCAAGTTTCATATAGAGCACACTCAAAACGGAGCAACGGTTTAACACATACACACAATACAAGTTATAGCAACAATCTGTCCAAGACAGCAAGTAGGCATATTGCAAGCATCAAAACAATATGCTACAACACCTCAATATGAAAACAAAAGGCATGGGCATGAATTACAGGTAAAGCACAACAAAACATGAACACTGAGCTAACTCCAGAAATCACTAGAACATGCTCAAAAACACATGGCAAGATTGCAAATAATAGCTTCAGCACTTGTCGGAAATAACATCAAAGTTGCAATGTTTAGAGCTATCAAACAACATGTTACAGGAACTTATCATGGCAAACAAAGGCATGGAATGAATATACTAATTGCATAGAACAAAAGTCCTTTTGTGACCATGAGCCAAAAAGGATCAGAAAATATGATGGCACCCATGTAAACATAGCAAGTTATACTACAGATTCATACATGGCAGGAACAACAATAAGTAGGCATGTTGGTGAGCTTGAACCACTCACCACAGAGCAATACATGGCATGGCAAGGCAACCAACAGTAAGAATACATGGCATAGAAGCTATAAATGGCAAGAACAACATCATAGCATGCACGGATCAACTACAACAACCTTGGCAAAATTGAATAACATGTAAACAATCTGCCAGGAAACATTTTATAGCAAAAGTAGAGCTCGATTGACTCAAGCTATGGCACTCCATAATTGCAAACAAGGGCATTGATGGATAGAGAATAACCATATGTTCAAAAAATCCTTACTAAAGTATCTCAAAATAAGCATGGATCTCTCGGTAGCATCAAGTTAACATGGCATAAAAATATCAGCAAAACAGGGGCTGAAATCAGCAACATCGTGAAGCCTAGTTTGCATGCTTGTGCTAGTCACCACAGAGATCACAAAAATACATAGCATACACCCCTGCAAAGATGGCATGGCATATTACAAAACACATGTAGGACTCAAGTTCATAGGATGCACACATCAATCATTGCAGAAAAGACAATAGTGCATGTTCTGATAAGAATCTGAAACTAACACCACATAGCCCTCTTCTAACAGCATTTCGGGCATCAAGATGAGCTCAAATGTAAATGATGCAATGATATTAAATGATATACTCATTGATACAAACAATTTGACATATTACACGCACGAAACGGAGCTACGGATGCAGAGATACGGCATGATGAATAAGGCATGAAAATGTTGAAATAACTCGGGACTTAGTAGATTTCGGGGTCAACCTCGATTCGCACGGATATCGAAGCGGCGGCGGATCTCGCCGATCGCTGGCGCCGTGGCCGGAGTTGTCGGGGACGGGCCGGGAGGCGGCCGGAGGAGGGCGCGAGGCGGCGAGGGCGGGCGCGCGCGGGCGCCGAGGGCGACGGAGGGAGTTTCGGGCGCGGGCCGGGCACGCGCCGAGGCGGGAGGCGGCGCTGGGCTTGCGGAGTTCGGGGCGGCGGGTCAAGGGAGGCGCGCCGGGCGGAGTTGGCCGCGGGGAGAAGGAGGCGGCGGCGGCATGGGCGGCGGCGACAGCGCCGGACGCCGGGCGGCGGAGGGCGGTGGCGAGCTCGCTGCCGAGGGCGGCGCTGGCGAGGCGGGGCCAAGCTGCTGGGCGGAGAGGCTGCGGCGGCCGGAGGGGGCGGCCGGGCGGCGGGCGGCGGGCTGCTGGCCGCGGCGGTGGCGGGAGCCGGACAGCCACATGGCAGGCGGGATTGGGCGCAGGGCGGCGGCGCTGAGGTGGCGGCGCGGATTGGCCGGGTGAGGTGGTCGGCGGACGTGTTCGGCGCGGACGGACGCGTCCGGCGGCACGGGAGGAGTTTGCTAGGGTTTCATCTGCGAATTGATCCGGAATTTCGGGAGGAGGGGTGTTTAAATAGGTAGAGGGAGCTAGAGAGTCCAAATGAGGTGCGGTTTACCACATGATCGCGGATCGAACGACCGAGAGCATGGAGGGAGTTTGTTGGGTTTTGGGCCACTTTGAGAGGTGTTGGGCTGCAAAGAGAAGGAGACTTTACGGTTACCCGTTAACTGCTGAGTACCAAACGACCTCCAATGATACGAAACTTGACAAGCGGTTCATCGTGCTATACCAAGGCCGCTATAAACCTCGGTCCATTCCGAGACCGCTTAACACCCGCATTACCTAAAATAGGTAAAAGGGGGCGCCGGGAGACATAGGAGTGCCGGATTGCAAAACGGGCAACGGGGAAAATGCTCGGATGCATGAGACGAACACGTATGCAAAATGAAATGCACATGATGACATGATATGAAATGCAGATGATGACATGGCAAAGTGCAACACGCAAGCACATGACATGGCAACAACGGCGAATAACTGGCAAACACCTAGTGCATCGAATACGGGGCGTTACAGCCACTCCCCGAGTGGAGCCAAGGTACGCATGCCGCTTGAGCGCCAAGGGGAATCTGAGCATCGCGACTCAGAGCCTAACTGGTCACGTAGCCCTCACCCTTAGTTTCGAAGGCTAACGGGCGGTTGGGGTATGCGCGGGCCGGGCTCGCAGACGAGAACGGTGGATCCGTCTACGCCTCACCTCCCTACTTGCTGTTCAGGCGCCTAAGGGGACTGCCGAGCATCGCGACTCAGAGCCTAACTTGTCACGTAGCCCTCACTCCTTGGTCCCGGCCCTGGTTTTTGGTCGGGCTAACGGCGGCCGAGAGACGGGGCCGGCTCGGCCAGCGAGAACACAAGCAAGTAGGAAGCACAAATTTCAAGGAATTCAAAAAGAAATATTACAGTCCACACTGTTATCGCAGTACCAAACGCAGTTTAAACGCCCCGAGGCATGATACATGTGCAGGAATTAAAGCAAGACAGAGCCGCAGCTGAGTCACTTGTCGCGGTGGAGCAGCGGAGTGGGCTCACCTCATAAAGCAGCAGGGTCGGCAGCGCACCGCTCGCTTGGTATCAAGGCCCGGAACTTCCCTAACAGAGCCTCACACGAATTCTTCACAGCCTCGGCAGCGGCAGCTGCATGCTCGCCGCTTCGCGGCTCCAACAGTTGTCCATGTCGACGCTGGGATCGCAAGATAGATGTGGTGAGGATCTGCGCCAATGCCGCAGAAGACAAGACCAAGGCTGCCCTCAGCCGTGGGGCCAAGACCAAGGGATACATCTTCAAGAGCGCGGATCAGAAGGGAAGCAGCTTGGCGGGGCCGCCCTTCCGCGCCGCCTGGGCTCTCCAGCCGCTGTCATAAAGCTCCCTCAGCAGACACGAGCCTTCACCTCCATATCCATGAAGGCCACGCGGTCTTCAAGAAGAACACGCGCTTTGGCGCCCAGCTCGACCTTCCTCGCCCCGCTTCCTGCCCCAGCACAAGGCGGTCACGACGCTTCTTCAGCTTGGCCTCCCGGTCCTGATGGTCACGCCACAGCCTTCATGCCTTCCTCCTACTCCTGGCGGAGGCGGGCCTCGGCGAAGCTGGTTCTGCAGCCCTTCACCGCCTCCAAATGCCTCACAATGACTCGGATGCTGGCTGCTTCCCTGTGGCAGCATCGGCTACCTTCATGAACAGCCTGCTTCTCCTCGCCACAAGCCGCCGGCTCGGACCAGCGCCACCAATCAAAGCGCCGGCACGAATCTGCATGAGGCCAGCTCCAAGCGCCTCGCCACTAAGCGAGTGTTCAGGTTTAGAAGATCTCGCCGCAGCCGGTCCAGCTTCAGCAAAGAAGACGGTCCAGACCACGGAGGAGTCGGAGAGGCAGCAGTTGGCGGAGTAGGAGGAGTTGGCGGCGGCGAACCATCGCGCTCGAGGCGGAACCAGCGGCGCCACGGCAACGGTGGAGGCAGCGCCAGCAAGGCCACCTCGAGTCGCCTGGGACAAGGGGCTGAGTCGCTTCAGCTGGCTCAGCAAAGCCTCGCGAGGACGCCCGGCAGGAGAGGCCTGGGCGCCGGGATCATCATCGCTGGGCAAAGGCACCACCACGGATGGGGCCTCAGAGCCCCTTCAGCTTCTCGCCGCGCCACCTGATCAAGAGCATGGACATCGATCTCGCCGACAAAGCAATAATCAAGACAGAAGCACGCACTTACGTGTCGCCGCCGGTGGATCTCGAGCAGCCTCCCGCCATACTTGAAGCCCGAGAGCCAGCTGCAGGATCGCTTCAAGGGGACCAGAGCGGAGGCGTTGTTCACGGATCGCCTGGGCCGGGCGAACCCGAGGGGACCAGCCGAGTTCGGTCCTTCTTCGGATCGGGCAGCCGCCTCCCCGCCATCCTCATCTTCGCTGCCGCCACTCTCGGGAGGCGGAGAACGCGGGCCAGTGCCGCAGGGAGGGAGCCCTTGACTCGCCTCGAAGTCAACCCCTTTCCTCGCTCCTTTCCTCCACCTCTTCGCCGAGTCGGAAGAGGACACGCCCACCAGGTCCTCCGGAGTCCTCGCGGGCACGAGCCCGCCCCCATTGAAGGCGGGCATGGACCCCACAACCTGCTCCCAATCCTCGCTAAGAAACAGGGCGCTGGGCGCCCGGTCTCGCCACATCGCTTCCAACCAAGGACTGGAGGATCGCCGCCAGATCTCGCCGCCAGGCCACGGGGTCAAGTTAGGCCTCCACATCGAAGCGTAGCATCGCGAAGCGGAGCCAGCTTGGTGCTCCAGAACTCCTCAAGAACGACGCGACCGGTCAGCCTCGCCGCCACCAAGATCGTCTGCCTTTCGGATCTGCATCCATCCTCTCCAAAGACTAGCCAGACGAGGATCCCAAGCTTCGGGACCGCCGTCCGGAACTCCTCGGCAGTCTGTAAGGATCAGCCGAGGGTGGATCCGCCAAGATCCACCAAGACCCACTTGCTCCTGAAGCCCTCAATCCGCTTCCTAGTGTTTGAAATGGAAATGGCTCCGCCGTATGCGACGAAGCTCGCGCACGCGGAGACGGGACCACGGGAGAATCGGAGGAAGAAGTAGTGGCGCAGCAAGGCCACCGAGGGCTTCACCCCGACATGGGCCTCACAATAGTAGGCGAAGATTGCCAGAAGAAGGATGGAATTGGGATGAAGGTGCAGAGCTTGAATGTTGTAGTGATGGAGGACTGAGAAGAAGAACTCGTAGAAGGGAGGCGATGCATCAGCAATGATGGCGCGCCAAGAACGGGTAGAAGGTACTCCCCGACTCGTGGGCGGAGGAGCCGCCTTGAACACCGACGCTCATTGAAGACTGCGCCCGCCACCGGGCGATTGTGGCAAGGCTCGCCACGACACATTCGGGCGGGTCCAAGGCAGAGAGTACCAGTGCTCCGCCAGGGTTTGGCGAAGGAGCCATGACTGGCCGGGGTACAAGGCGGAGGGATCTCAAGGTCTTGGAAGGTGGAGGAGAGGCGCAAGAAAGGGATCCGAGCAGCAATCGGCGGAAGTAAAGGAGGCAAGGAATATGCCGCTTATTATCAACCCGCTGTTGTAGAGGCGCCCACGCCCAATCAACCGCCACGCTGGCGCCTAAGGCCACAGCTGTTAGGGCCCACGACGCCAGACTTGCCCTTTCGCCTTCTCGCACGCTGTTCGGGCGCCGCCGGGCTCGGGGTTACTGCCGGCATTCTCGGGAACGGGGTCCCAGACTTGCTCGCTCGCGCCTGCGGCGTGGCTCAAAGGAGGCCCAGACGCCCATCTTCATCAACGCAAACTCAAGACCTCGCGAGGGGCCAAGATTGCAGGCGGACGACCAGAGCTTCTCAGCACGGCCTCGCCAGCTGGCTCATGAGGAGGCGGAGAGTTCAAGGCGGGTACTCGCGAGGTGCCCATGACGCAAGCCATGACGACCAAGGGCGCCAGCTGGCGCCAGCCTGCAAGCAAGAGCCCCCTTTCCTCTTTGGTGCAAAGGGAGCAAGCGCAGTAAGAGCATCGACAAAGGCATCCGCTTCGTGCAACAAGACCAAGGCCAGCCCCAACGGCTGGAATGCGCCATCGTGGAGCCCAAGCAGCGCCATCACCAGAGCCTTTGGCAAAGCGAGGACCAACTTTAGTCAGATAAGTGTACCCATTGTTCCCTTCAAATGGCTAATTGTTGGCGCCTCTCCCGCCAATATTTGGGAAGAGGCCCAGGCCTTTGTCTATATAAGTAGAGCTAGCCACCATAGTAGGGGGACGGAGGATCCGCCATTCGGAATCCAGAGAGAGAGATAGAGACCCGATCCTCAAGCTAGAGCGACGGGATACCACTTAGCAGTTCATCGCTTCCACCAAGAACAGACCCTCGCGAGGCTGTTCTTCCCTGTATATTCCTCATTTTCCCAAGAGGCAATCAACACACCACACACTGGAGTAGGGTATTACACCACGATGGTGGCCTGAACCAGTATAAATCTTGCGTCTCTTGTGCTGTTCTTGCTAGTAGTTTTAGGTCCTTGCGATTCAGTGAGGTACGAGACGGTGGAGGGTTGGATCTCCGCGCGCACCCCAGAGTTCGAACCTTAAGGGTCTGCCGGAACCCGAAATCCGACATTTGGCGCGCTGTAGGTGCGCTGGAATCTGCCTTTCGTCGCTCGTTTTTCCCCGACCACCGCAACCAAGTTCGACGCTGCCGGGCTCGCGCTGAAGCGCCGAGCCGCCTCGCCTCCCATGTCGCCCAGACGGCTCCTGGCCGGCGGGCATCTCGTTGTTCCTCGTCACCGCTGTCAACGCTGCCACTGCCCGTGGGGAACGAGCAGCAAGCATCGCCCCAAAGACTCCGTCCATCAGGCGGACGGCCGCACCGCCACGCCTTTCCTCACCCCGCCGTTTTCGCCGCGCGCTGCAGCAAGGCTGCAATGGAGGCCCGAGCTGCACCTATCGCGCTAACGAAGCTTGCGCTACCGCTTCGCCGATGACGCTTTACGAAGAATGGCTCGACCGCTGCCGCTGAAGCTCGTTCGCTGCGGAGGCGCACTCGCCGTCCGCTTACGCCAGACCGCACTCGCTCGCTGGGCGATGAAGCTCCCGTGCGCTCATCCGCCTCCTCTCAAGACGGCGCTCGCCCTAAGACGCGCGCCTCGGGCGGAACCTGCTTCGCCAGCGCCGCTGCTGCAAGAGCAGAGCTGCTAAGAAGTGCCTCGCCGCGAAGAAGCTGCCCGAAGGCCCCAGCCCAAAGACGACAAGACCCTGCGCTACCCCCAGCCGCTGCCAAGCAAGACCAAGCTTCGCCGTCCGAGGCCCCCTCATGCCACGGCGGGCTGCCGCGCTTTCACCATCGAAGGCGCAACGTCGCGCGGCCCGCCAAGTTCAAGCCGCACCTGCCTCCACGCCACGACGCCATGGCTGACCCCACGGAGTTCCTCCAGTTTCACGAAGGCATCGAGGCTGCCAACGGGATGAAAAGGTCATGGCGAACTGGTTTCCCATGGCGCCAAGGACGGAGCCCGCACTGCTCCTCGATCTGGCCCTGTGCACGATCTCTTCGGGCCGAGATGCGCACCCGCTTCATCGCCAACTTTCAAGGTACTCGCGACCGCCACCCGCCGTGAGCGACATGCGCCGAATCAAGCAGCAGCTGTGGGAAACCATGCAAAGTACATCCAGCGCTTCAACAACGCATGCCTCAAGATCCCTGTGGTAACGGAGGAGGCCATCATCTCGCTTTCTCCGACGGCGGCGCGACGCCAAGATGAAGGAGGAGCTGGCGATGCAAGAAGATCTGTGCACCTCCCTGGAGTTGTTCAACTTGGCGACCAAGTGCGCCAGGGCTGAGGAGGGGCGCCTCTCCCTCCTCGAGCTGCCTTGCACGGATCCCGAAGAGAAGAAGTCCAAGGACAAGGACATGAAGCTCAAGGGGGCTGCCGTGCTCGCAGCCGAACCAGACAACAAGCGAGGCAGAGATCAGCCCGAGTCTTCCAAGGACACCACGACCTCCACACCCACAACACTAATGAATGTCAAGAGCTCCGGGCCGTGCGCGAAGGAAGGGTCAGCAGACGCCCTGAGCGTAGCGACCGGGGCTACGGCCGAGGAGGAGGAAGGAATGCAGGACGCTGGGAACACCGCGTCCCGCGCCAATGGTGGCGCGACCAACCTCGCGAGGACCGCTGGCAAGACCCACCTCGCGAGGGGGGCTGGAGGGATCAGCCTCGTGAGGATCGTCCACAAGGGAACGCAGGCCTCCTCCACCGCCGCCACCGCCAAGGAGAATCAAGACCGCCATCAGACGAGGGGCTGGGCTTCAGAAGCGCGGCGATCGCTCAGATCTTGGGCGGAGCTCAAGCCCCAGCCTCTCACCGCATCTTCAAGCAGTTCACCATGAAGTGAATGCAGTCCTCCTAAGCTCGAGTCCACGCGCCTCTCGTGTGGTCGGGCGGCGCCATCACGCTCAGCTCAGCGGATCAGCTCAAGCGCGCAGCCACAGCCGGAGTTCTTCCGATGCTTTGCTCCCCAATCATCAAGAATGTGCTAGTCACCAAGACCTCATCGACGGCGGAGCAGGGCTCAACGCCCTGTCCGTGGAGACATTCAACAATCTTCAAGTGCCTTGCCAACCGCCTTCAGCCCACCAAGCCCTTCTCCGAGTCACCGACGGCTCCACGGTCCCGATCGGGCAGGTTCGCTTCCCGTCACCTTCGGAGCCCGCGACAACTACCACACCGAGCTCATCGACTTCGACTTCGCCCACATTCGCCTCAGCCAGATAACGCCATCCCTGGTACCCAGCGCTGGCAAGTTCATGGTCAGAACTCCACCATGGCTACAACATCCTCAAGATGCCAGGAGCGGCGGGTCATCACGGTGCCCTCGTGAAGAGAGAGATGTGTGTGCTCCCCGAGCGAAGCCAGCGGCATCGCTGGAAGACCTGCACCACAGCAGCAGGACGCCTCCCGAGGCAGCACCCAAGAAGAAGAAGACATCGACCGCCCGCTCATCAAGAGACAGCCCTCAGGACCGAACTGGCCAGGGGAGCCTTCCATCGTGATAGAAAGCACGCCGCGCCCTCAGCAGGGCTCGGGCCTCCTCGAGGGCCGCCACCCGCCAAGGTCTCGAGGAGGCGCCGGGCGCCACGTGGAGGCGCAGCCAAGCACGCTTCCCGCAAGCAGGATCAAGACCAGGAGGACAGAACCTCAAGAGTTCATCAGCAAGGCCATTCAGAGCTACAGAGTCAAGGGTCATGAGGGGCAGCCGCCACCACCGTGGGCCCCCATCCAGCGAGGATGGTGGGCAAGGCCCAAGATCGACATACCAGGCTCAACCGAGCCAAGATCTCAAGAGCGCCTGCCCTCGCGAGTGGGGCGCTGCGAGGGTCCGCCAGACATTTTCAGACGCATGCCTTATGGCTCGCCAAACGCGGCTGCTGCCCACCAGCTGCCTCATGAGGACCATCCCTGAGGCTCAAGAGGTCAGCACGCCTGCAGCCCCGGGCGGAGATGGAGATGGCCCATGAGGTGCCGCCAGCCTCCCGAGCCTCCCGAGGCCCCGGCCCGGGGCTCGTGGAGGATCGGCTCCCACAGCCCACCGAGTCTGCTACATCAACAACCCTTCATCCCCAACATCACCAGTGACATCTTTAAGTTTTACTTCGGCTGGGAGCGCCTCGTACGTGATTATTCCTGTGCTGCGTGGGTCCGCCCTCGCGCATGTATCCCTTTTATTTCATGTCTTTAGCTTATCCTGTTGAGGGTGCCCTCGGCTGCATCATCCCCAAGCCGCCGGCCAGCCCCAGCTGCATGTATCCTTCATGCGCCTTCCTTAGGATTATGCTTTCGCTCCACCATGCTTGTTATTAGGTGCCTTCTCCCGGTGGCGTAAATCTTGCACGCTAAAGGGGGTGCCCGAGCATCGCGACTGTGGCTCCTACCGCCTCCGCCCTCACCCTCCGGTCTTGTCCATGGCATCGCGACCTGGCTTGCCCGCCGACGGTAGAGACCAGCCCAAGAGCCGGGACCCGAGGACGAGTTTCGCTTATCCAATCCAAATTATGCTGCTAAAGGGGGTGCCCGAGCATCGCGACTGTGGCTCCTACCGCTCTCCGCCCTCACCCTCGGGTCTTGTCCATGGCATCGCGACCTGGCTTGCCAACGACGATAGAGACCAGCCCGAGAGCCGGGACCCGAGGACGAGTTGTGCGTCTCGAACCAGCTTATGCTAAAGAGGGGGTGCCCGAGCATCGCGGACTCAGGGCTCCTACCGCCTCCGCCTCACCTCGGGTCTTGTCCATGGCATCGCGACCGGCTTGCCAACGACGGTAGAGACCAGCCCGAGAACCGGGACCCGAGGACGAGTTGCGCCATCTAACCTAGCTTGCGCTAAAGGGGGGTGCTCGAGCATCGCGACTGTGGATCCTACCGCCTCCGCCTCACCCTCCGTTTTGTCCATGGCATCGTGACTGCTTGCCGACGGTAGAGACCAGCCCGAGAGCCTGGACCAAGACGAGAGCACCGCATCCGCCAAAATTTGCAGGAACACACTCAAGATAAGGCCCAGAGCCGTGCAACCCGCTTTGAGGTAGGGCCTCGTGAGTCCCCGCTGGCTCACGGGTGCCCCGACACACTCGGGCGAGGCCTCTCGCGCCTCCAAAGCAACTAACGACAGGACTAACAATCGCCACGGCGAGCTCTTGTTCCTTTTGTGGTGAACCTGCAGGTCTCCCCAAGGAGCACGAACGACTCGCCATAATCTCTCATCGGCAAGGCACGGACTGGCGCCCGCCAGAAGCATCGCCCCAACCTCGAGATAAGTCACCTCCCGGACACGCTTAGCAACATCGCCTCCTTTATCACCGAATGATGGCTGCTTGAGCGCCAACGGGACCCCCGAGCATCGCGACTTAGAGGCTCTTATCGACTCGGCCGCCACCTCCTGGCTTGACCACGGCATCGCGACCTGGCATACCGCGACGGTTGAAGCTGCCTTGGGATCGGGACCCGCCGGGCAAGAGAGCACCAAGCCCTCACGAGGTCCGGAAGGAAGAAATCGAGCTAGAACGGAATGAGCATCCCGCATTGCCCTCATAACAAGGACCATATTGACAAACGGTTACAAATATCTTACAAGCCCCCGCTGGGTACATTCTTGGCCTCGCAGAACAAAAGACGCGAATCCTAAGGAGTCCTATTTACAGGACCACCGCCGCAGACGCCATCATCAATAAGTGGACCACCCGGTCCGGAGCCAACCCCATCCAGATCAGGGGTGGCGACGGCTCGACGAGCCCGCCTCGCCCGGAGCGGGCGCAGCTCGGGGCTCAGAGCTGTCATCACTGCCACCGGGCCGCCAAGAGCTCGGGCGGAGTCGCTGGATCCTCCAGCTTCGCCGCCTCGAGAAGCTGCCAAGGAGTGGTCGGTCGGCCTCCGCCTCACCACAGCAGGCCCCGACCGCCTCCCGGGCAGCACTCCAGCCGGCGGCCCTCGTGATCGAAAAGCTTGAAGGACATCACCAAGCGCCTGCAGACTCCAGTGTGGATCGTGAGGGCGCCTCGCCCCGCAGACTGGCGACTCGCCCCACTCGAGTCATGAAGACCTCGCCTGGGCACCATCGCAACCTCGCCTGTCATGAGGGTGCCGCAGCCGGCGCAGCAGCCAGAGTCCCAGGGCTCTCTCACGGACGATGGAAGCGAAGAAAGAAGGAAGACGAATCCAAGACTTGGGAGGCGCGGCAACGCTGGCACGAACTCCCGGCAGCAGCCCTCGGCGTGGACTCTGTGGGGAAGACGACACCTTCGTGACTCCGGGCTGCGTGGCGGGCGCCGCCAGGGCGCCCGCGCCACCTCCTTCAGGCCACCAATCTGCACGCATAAGGGAAGAGGAAACCCTAGTGGCGGCCGCACGCACTCAGGCACGGGTGCCTCCTCACGCAAGGCCCCGCCTCGACATCAGAGAGCAAGCCGCTTTGGGGGGAGCGGGTCAGATCCTCTTGAGGAGCCTTTCCTTCTCTTCCCCGGAGAACCGCGGATCGGAGCCATGGAAACCAGACGAGATGAGGAAGAGGAGAAGCGTATGATAGACCAGAGGGCGACACTGCTGCATTTATAGTCGGGGAGGCCAACCGTCGGCCTCCAAGATCACCACCATCATGCCCAGCTCTGCATGCAAGGACCTGTCGAAACCAGGCGGTTACCGAGGCGTCGTGGGGATGCAGTGCGCCCACGTCCAATCAATCGCCACACGGCGCCTCAAGGCCGCAGCTGTTAGGGCCTCACGACGCCAGACTTGCCCTTTCGCCTCTCGCACGGCCAAGGTCGGGCGCGCCAGGCCCTCGGGCTACTGCCGGGCCTGGGAACGGGGTCCCTGACTTGCTCGCTCAAGCAGCCTGCGGCGTGGCTCAAAGGAGGCCTAGGACAGCCCATCTTCATCAACACAAGCTCAAGACCTCGCGAGGGCCAAGCCTCACGGGCGGACGACCAAGAGCTTCTCGTGCACGGCCTCGCAGTTGGCTCATGAGGAGGCGAGAGTTCAAGGCAGGGTACTCGCGAGGTGCCAATGACGCAAGCCATGATTTACCAGGGCGCCACTGGCGCCAGCTCACGCAAAGATCCTCCTTTCCTCTTTGGTGCAAAGGAGCAAGCGCAGCGAGAGCATCAAGCAAAGGCATCCGCTTCGTGCAACAAGACCAAGACCAGCCCCAACGGCTGGAATGTAGTCATCGTGGAGCCCAAGCAAAGGCCATCACCAGAGCCTTTGGCAGGCGAGGACCAACTTTAGTCGATAAGTGTACCATTGCCCTTCAAATGGCTAATTGTTGGCGCCTTCCCGCCAATATTTGGGAAGAGGCCCAGGCCTTCGCCTATATAAGTAGAGCTAGCCACCATAGGAGGGGGACGTAAGGATCCGCCATTCAATCCGAGAGAGAGAGAGATAGAGACCCGATCCTCAAGCTAGAGCGACGGGATACCACTTAGCGCTCATTGTTTCCACCAAGAATGTACTGCGAGGCTGTTCTTCCCTCAGATGCTCCTCATTAGCCCAAGAGGCAATCCACACACCACACAATCGAGTAGGGTATTACACCATGATGGTGGCCTCAACCAATATAAATCTTATGCCTCTTGTGCTGTTCTTGCTAGTAGTTTTAGGTCCTTGCGATTCGGTGAGGTACGAGACGGTGGAGGGTTGGATCTCCGCGCACCCTGCAGTTCAACCTTAAGGGTCTCCGCCGAACTCAAATCCAACATTCAAGCCTTTTGTTCCTACGAGGAGCCTAGAATGTGACCATGGGCTTGTAAGATGTTTGTAGCTTCACTTGTCAATATGATCCTTATTGTGAGGCAAAGCAGATGCTCATTCCGTTCTAGCTCAGCTTTCTCCTTTCAATCCTCACGAGGGCATGATGCTCATGCCACAGTGTCCCAGCCCCAAGGCGGCTTCACGCCGCTGGTATGCCTGTGTCGCGATGCCGTGGTCAAGGACAGGGAGGTGAGCGCCCGAGGTCCGTAAGAGCCTCCGAGTCGCGATGCTCTGGGGTCCCCTTGGCGCCAAGCAGCCATCATTCAAGCTGAGAAAGGAGAGCGACGCTGCTAACACGGGGTTGCATTGAGTGTGGGGATGGTAAGGCGATAACTAGTGTGTCTCGAGGGTGACTTATCTCGAGGGTCAGGACAATGCCTCCGGTGCGGGCGCTAGGTCCGTGCTTCAGGCCGGGCGAGAGATTGCGTGCAGAGGTCGCCCATGCTCCTTGGAGGGACCCCGCAGGTTCACCACAAAGGAACAAGAGCTCGCCGTGGCGATCGCTAGTCCTGCCATTAGTTGCTTTGAGAGGCGCGAGAGGCCTCAATGGTGTGTTGGGGCACCGTGAGCCGCCGCAGGCTCACGGGCCCTCACCAAGGCGGGAAGGCGCCTGCCTGTGGCCTTATCTTCGAGTGTTCTGCAAATTTGGCCAGATGCCGGTGTTTCACGCCTCGGTCCCGCTCGGCTGGTCTCACCGCCGCCGGCAAGCCAGGTCGCTGATGCCATGGATAAGACCAGAGGGTGAGGGACGGAGAGCCGGTAGGAGCCCGAGTCGCGATGCTCGTGCACCCCACCTTAACGCTGCAAACCAGGTTAGATGCAGCAATCCCACGCCTCGGTCCCGGCTCGGGCTGGTCTCACCGTCCGGGCAAGCCAGTCGCATGCCATGGACAAGACCAGAGGGTGAGGGCCGAGAGCCGGTAGGAGCCCGAGTCGTGATGCCTGTGCACCCCTTTAACGCCGAAGTTGTGTTAGATGACGTAAACTCCACGCCCGGTCCCGGCTTCGGTTGGTCTCAGCCATCGCTGCAAGCCTGTGTCGCGATGCCATGGACAAGACCAGAGGGTGAGGGCTGGAGAGCCGGTAGGAGACTTGAGTCGCGATGCTCGTGCACCCCTTTAACGCAAGATTCCGCCACCTGTGAATGTGCACCAAATAACAAGCATGGTGAAGCGAGAACATAATCCTAAGGAAAACGTAAGAAGGATACATGTCGCTCGGACAGGCCCGAGTGGCTTGGGGATGATGCAGCCAGAGGCGCCCCAACAGATAAGCTTAATGACATGAAATAAAGGGATACATGCCGCAGGACGGACTCCACGCTGCCTGGGAATAATGCGTCCTCAAGGCGCCCCACCGGAAACAAAACTTAAAGATGTCACCTAGTGAAGTTGGGGACGAAGAGGTGTTGGTGTAGCAGTCTCGGTGGGCTGCGGGAGCTGATCCTCACGAGCCCTCAGTTCGGGGCCTCCGGAGGATCCAGAGGCGCTGGCGGCTCGGGGCCATCTCCATCTCGCCAGTGGCTGCAGCGCGCTGCACTTCTCGAGCCTCCGTGATATCCCTCATTAGATGCCGGTGAAGCAAAGAACCGCTTAAGGTGCCGGGCATGCGACGTAGCTGTGGGGCGGCCTCGTGAACGCCCCACTCATGAGGACCAGAGGCGCCTAAGACGCGGGTTCGGTTGAGCCTCGTATGTCGATGCAGACGCTGCAGCCCACCATCCTCGCTGGATGGGGGGCCACAGTGGTAAGGGCGGTTGGCCCTCATGACCCTGACCTCAGAGCTCCTGAATGGCCTTGGCCGACGAACTCCTAAGGGTTCGCCTCCTTGCCTTGCCCCTGCTTATGGAAACGTCAAGCATGCCTCCACGCAGCCAAGCGCCCTCGTGACCTTGGCGAGGTCGCTGCCTCCATTGAGAGCCCCCGAGCCTGCCTAAGGAGGGCGCCGGGCCGCTTTCCTATGCGATGGAAGGAGGTTCCCTGGCCCGGCGCGGGTTCTCGAGGGGCCTGCCTCTTGAGGAGCCGGGCCGGTCGATGTCTTCTTCTTCTTGGCGCGGCCTCGAGGCCTCCCGCGCTGTGGTCTCAGGCTCTTCAGCGATGCGGCCTGAAAGGCTCGCCTGTGGAGCACACCTGCTCTCTTCACAGTGGCACCGTGATGACCCCGCCGCCTCGGCATCTTGAGGACGTTGTAGCCGTGGGGTTACGGCCATGAATTTGGCCAGCCGTACCCGAGGATGGCGCTAACGGCAGGCGTAATGTGGGCGACTTCAAGTCGATGAGCTCGTGCGGGGTAGTTGTCGCGAGCCCCTGAGGTGACAGGAAGGCGGACCTGCCCGATCGACTGTGGAGCCGCTGTGACTCCGGAGAAAGGCTTGCTATTGAAGCTGACCGAAGGCACTTGAATATTGTTGAATGTTTCCACGGACAGACGTTGAGTCCTGCTCCCGCCGATGAGGGTCTTGTGACCAAAGACGCTGTCGATGATTGGGGAACAAAGCATCGGAGAACTCCGTTGTGGCTGCCAAGACTTGAGCTGATCCGCTTAAGTTGAACATGAGAGACGACGCTTCCACCGAGAGGGCGCGTGGCCTCGAAGCTTGGGGAGGACTGATTCACTTCCGGCGAACTGCTTGAAGATGCGCCGAGAGGTCAGCTTGAGCTCCGCCAGGATGCAAAGCGATCGCACGTGGTTCCCGGAAGCCCTAGCCCCTCGGCCCCACCGACGGTCCTCAATTCTCCTTGGCGGCGGCGGCAGCGGAGGGAGGCTCTGCCCTGTAGGCGATCTCGCGAGGTTGATCCTCCAGCCTCCTGAGGCGGGTCTTGCCAACGGTCTCGCGAGGTTGGTCGCGCCACCCTTGGCGCTGGGCCGCGGACTTCCCAGCCCCGCATTCCTTCCTCCTCCTCGCCATAGCCCCGTCGCCGCAGGCCAGAGCCTGCCAACCTTCCTTCGCAGACGCCCGGAGCTCTTGGCATTCATTGGTGTTGGGTGCAGGTCGGTACACGCAGCACCGACCGCCTTGGAGGACTCGGGCTGATCTCCGCCGCCAGGTCTCGTTCGCCGCGAGTACGGCAGCCCCCTTTGCGCTTCACGCCCTGGCCTTGACTTCTTTTTCGATCCGCGGTGCAGCTCGAGGAGGGGAGAGGCGCCTCCTCAGCCCCGGGCGACTTGGTCGCCAAGTTGAACAGCTCCAAGGAGGTGCATGAGATCCTCATGCATCACCAACCTCCTTCATCTTGACGTCAAGACGCTGCTGGAGAAGGCGTAGATGATGGCCTCCTCCGCTACTCCTGGGATCTTGAGGCGCGGTTGTTGAAGCGCTTGATGTACTTTTGCAGGGTTTTCCCGGCTTCGCTTGATTCGGCGCAGATGTCGCCACGGCGGGTGGCCGGTCATGAGTACCTCGAAGTTGGCGATGAAGCGGGTATGCATCTCGCCCAAGAAGAGATCGTGCTCGGGCCGATTCAGGAGGCAAGGGGCCCTGCTTGAGCGCCATGGAAACCAGTTCGCCATGACCTTTCATCCCCGCTGGCAGCTCGATGCCCAGCTCAGAGCTGGAGGAACTCGAGGGTCAGCTGTGCCATCGAGCGAGGGAGGCAGGTCTGGCTTGAACTTGGCGGGCCACGCGACGCTTCTGCGCAGCTCGGAGGTGAAGGCGCTGCAGCCCGCCGGGCTGCTGGGGCCTCTTGACGACAGAGCTTGGTCTTATGGGCCTCCTCGCGCCGCAGCCGGGGCAGCGAGGGTCTTGACGGCTGGAGCGGGAGCGCCGAGCAGCTTGTGGGCGAGGAACTTTGACAGCTCGCTTGCCGCTACCGGGCGCCGGGCGGAGCGGGTTCCGCCAGGGGCATAAGCGCTTTGGGGCCAGGGCGCTTGAGGAGGAGGGCGCTGAGGCGCCCGGAGCTTCATCGCCAGCAAGGGCGGGTGCGTGCAGCCGAGACGACGTGCGGGGCGCCTCTGCAGCGCGGACGAAGCCGGGCGACGGGTCGACTCCATTCTTCATAGATGTGCCGACGGGCGGTAGCGCAGGAGCTCGCTTGCCGCGATGTGCAGCCCGGCCTTCCATGGTCGCTGGGTGGGCGCAATGTGACAAAGAACCAGCGGGGTGAGCGAAGGCGTGGCGGTGGCGGGCCGCCCCGCCATGGACGGTGCCGACGATGCTTGTTGCTTGTTCTCGCTGGCCGGTGGCGGCGTTGACGGCAGTGACGGGAACGACGAGGTCGCCCACCGACGGAGCCGTGGGCGATATGGGGGCGTAGGGCGCTCGGTGTTTCAAGAAGTCTCGACGGGCGCCGATATGGTTGCGCTTGATCGGGAAGAACGAGGCAACGAAGGAAGATTCCGTGCACCCCTACCGGCACGCCAAATGTCGGATTACGGGTTCCGCAGACCCTTGAGGTTCGAACACTGGGTAGCTGGCGATCCAACCCTCCACCGCCTCGACTCGGGCCGAATCACTGGGACCTAAACTACTAAACGGAATAGCACAAGAGACACGAGATTTATACTCGCTTAGGCCACCATTGTGGTGTAATACCCTACCCAAAGGTTCCGGTGTGGTGGATTGCCTCTGGGCTGATGAGGAACATACAAGGAAGAACAGCCTCGCGAGGGTCTGTTCTTGGCGGTGTGATGAACTGCTAGGTGGTGTTCAGTTGCTCTAGCTACTGGTTTCTTGATGAGGATCCGGATCTGGATCCTTCTCCCTCTTCCAGCCTGCCCTCTTCCAGCCTCCGAAGTGGCTACTCCTATTTATAGGCGAAGGCCCCGGCCTCTTCCCAAAGATTGAGCGGAAGGGCGCCAACAATTGGGCATTTTGAAGGGGAACCGGGTACACTTATCCCGACTAAAGTTGGTCCTCGCCCGCCAAAGGCTCGTGATGACGCTTTGCTGGGCTCCACGATGACTCCTTCCAGCCGCTGGGCTGGTCTTTGGTCTTGTTGCATCAAACGGATGCCTTTGCTTGATGCTCTCGCCTACCGCCTCCCTTTGCACCAAAGAGGAAAGAAGGACGCGCAGCAGCTGGTGCCCGATCGGGCGCCCTTGGTCGCCATGGCTTGGCCATGGGCACCTCGCGAGGTACCCTGCCTTTAATCTCTCCGCCTCCTCATGACCCAGCCTGACGAGGCCGTGCTCGAGGAAGCTCCTTGTCGCCCTCCCCACGAGGCTTGGCCCCTCGCGAGGGTCTTGAGCTTGCGTTGATGAAGATGGGCGGCCGGGCCTCCTTGAGCCACACCGCAGGGCCGCAGCGAGCAAGTTCGGGGACCCCGCTCCTCGTAACGTCGACAATAGCGCTTGCACTGAAAATTAGTTTGTGTAGGGTATCAGCAACGTATGTGAAGTGTTGGTGGGCTGTAGATATATATGTTGCAATGCTGCAACACTTCGTCGATTACCAACGCAATTATATGTGTTGTTGCAGACCCTTCCAACGCCACCAACGGCAACGGATACTAATCCGTTGGTGTAGATCTTGCCAACGCATATATGGACATTAGGCAACGCAACGATGTGTTGCTAAAGGGGTGTTTCTGTTGTAGTGATCCCAGACAAAGCCCTAGAGACTTTCTCTTTTGGATCAGTCCACTTTCTTCTACCAGGGCTGCCTACAATCAATTGGATCCTAAGGCACACTCTATTGCCTAAGTCAGGTGACCACAACATGATCAGAGGGCATGCAATCAATATGTTGCATTTATTTGATGTGCCTCGGAAATTCAAGGTCATGAGCCTTATAGTTGAAACCATTAAGAGGACTGCAGCAGATCATAAGAGGAGTTGTGGATATGCCCCTCAGATTCAGGAGTTGATTAACTCAAAGATGGGCACAGGCAAATATCTATTGGATAAGGAACATTTTCCACTTTATCCAGACTTTGAGGACAATGAGGTTGTCATGAATGAGAATGATCCATCATCAGTTCAAGCTCAAGAGAAGAAGGAGAAGGCAAGGAAGGAGATGGATGCCAAGATGCCAACTCAAGAGGAGGCATCTGAGTATTTCTTGAATAACAAGCACGAGCAGCTTGGTTACTTGATAGCATCATCTCTGAGGATTGAGAAGGGATTGGCCACCCTCACTCAAAATCAGGAGAGCTTGGAAAGAATCATGGAACAAAAATTCTATGATCTAGATGTCAAAGTAACGAGATTGATCGGTACAGTGGAGCAGCTGCAGGATGACATGCAGGAGAGGAAGGGCAAGACTACCACCAATGTATTTGCACGAGTGCCTAGAGCTCAGAGATCAGATGCAGTGCGATTGCAGGACACTAGAGCAACATCATATGCACCACCACAGCTCCTACAGCTCCAAAGGCAAGCAGCTCCAAAGACCAACTCCTCCAGCTCCCTCTACATCAACTGAAGTCTTCGTCCAAGGAGCCATCTCTACATCACCACCTAAAGATCAAGCCTGAGAGTCGACTAGCACTATGCATTTTCTATGAACTTTTTGGTAACTTGTTGCCAAAGGGGGAGAAAAATGTATAGATCATAGGCTTCGAGATAGAGAGTGTCGCTTTTGTTCTCTCTTGATTTGGTGGTTCAAACTTGTTTGCTTTTGATTGCTTGAGATACTATGCTACTCTTGTGAGACATTGATGATCATGTGTTTGATCATAAGCTACACTTATGCATGTTTGATGATATTATCTTATCTATCCTATGTGATCATTCACCATGCTTGGTGATGAGTGCATGTATTCAATCTTTATCATTTTGAGCGCTCCACCAAGATGTATGTGACATGGAAGAGTAACCCATGAGCCTAATTCCTTGTGTATTTGCGGTCCAAAGCAAATCTTAAACTATGCACAAATTTAGGGGGAGCTCTTGCTTATTACATACTTCTCAAAGCGACAATGCTTTTCAATCTTATTATCATTTGTCGAAGCTTTGATCTATATGTTGTCATCAATTACCAAAAAGGGGGATATTGAAAGTGCAACTATCCCTAGGTGGTTTTGGTAATTCATAACAACATATAGCTCATTGAGCTAATGCTATTCCAAGACTATTATTTCAGGAAAGCTCAATGAATGGCATGGCATGGATGATGAAAGTGGATCCCTCAAAATTCTAAGGACAAAGGATTGGCTCAAGCTCAAAAGCTCAAGACTCTTCATTTTACATTTTAGTGGTCCAAGATCACATTGAGTCTATAGGAAAAGCCAATACTATCAAGAAGGGATGAGGTGCTGCTTAATGAGCCTCTTGCTTCATGTGCTTAGTGATATGCTGCAAAACCCTCAGGTACTTTCTCACAATCCACAAATGACCTAAACCCTAAACCAAAATCGGTCACACATAATCTTCCTACCCGGCGCCACCGATTTCAAAAGTCATAGCCACTGCCACAAACCATAGGCAAATCGGTCCTACCGATAGGGATCTCGGTCTCACCGAGATGGGATTGTAATCTCTCTGTTTCCCTTCCTAACGTTTCGGTCTAACCGAAGTGAGCGATCGGTCCCACCGAGATTGCAATGTAAACTCTCTGTTTCCCTTTTGTAACATTTCGGTCTCACCGAAAAGAGCAAATCGGTCCCACCGAGTTTACCTGACCAACTCTCTGGAAAGCTTATTACCAAAATCGGTCTCACCGAGTTTGTGTAATCGGTCTCACTGAGATTACATTATGCCCTAACCCTAACCGAATCGGTCTCACCGAGTTGCATGTCAATCCCACCGAAAATCACTAACGGTCACTAGGTTTACTAAATCGGTCTGACCGAGTCTATTGAATCGGTCCCACTGAGTTAGGTAAATTGTGTGTAACAGTTAGATTTTGTGTGGAGGCTATATATACCCCTCCACCTCCTCTTCATTCGTGGAGAGAGCCATCAGACTGAACCTACACTTCCAACTTACCATTTCTGAGAAAGAACTACCTACTCATGTGTTGAGGCCAAGATATTCCATTCCTACCATATGAATCTTGATCTCTAGCCTTCCCCAAGTTGCTTTCCACTCAAACCCTCTTTCCAGCAGATCCAAATCCTATGAGAGAGAGTTGAGTGTTGGGGAGACTATCATTTGAATCACAAGAGCAAGGAGTTCATCATCAACGCACCATTTGTTACTTCTTGGAGAGTGGTGTCTCCTAGATTGGCTAGGTGTCACTTGGGAGCCTCCGACAAGATTGTGGAGTTGAACCAAGGAGTTTGTAAGGGCAACAAGATCGCCTACTTCGTGAAGATCTACCGCTAGTGAGGCAAGTCCTTCGTGGGCGACGGCCATGGTGGGATAGACAAGGTTTCTTCTTCGTGGACCCTTCGTGGGTGGAGCCCTCCGTGGACTCGCGCAACCGTTACCCTTCGTGGGTTGAAGTCTCCATCAACGTTGAGGTACGATAGCACCACCTATCGGAACCACGCCAAAAACATCCGTGTCTCCAATTGCGTTTGAATCCTCCAAACTCTTCCCTTTACTTTTTTGCAAGTTGCATGCTTTAATTTCCGCTGCCTATATACTCTTTGCATGCTTGCTTGATTTGTGTGATGATTGCTTGACTTGTCCTAAGATAGCTAAAATCAGTCAAACTCTAAAATTGGGAAAAGGTTAAGTTTTTAATTGATCAAGTAGTCTAATCACCCCCCCCCTCTAGACATACTTCAAGGTCCTACACACGCACACTACATATGTTTCTCTCTACATGCAGTCAAGTGCCCTCTGACACACATATATAACTTCACCCTTTGAACAACCCGACGGTCATCTCCAACAACCAAACTAGCGGATGTCCCTCTAGCTAGCATCTCCATCTCTGTATCTATCTGTAGTTTCTCCGTTAACATTTCTTTCTCGCACGGAGTCTTGCTTCCTATCACCCACACTATATATGTCTCGCCATACATATGCATTTATAGGTTGGTCTCTTTTGCACAATCGTTGCGCCTCACTCCCTCTGCTCGCCATAGATGCATGCTCCAGCCCACGCCACTATCTCTTAAAGAAAAAAATACATGCTCAATTGTCGGGCCTTCTTCCCTGCATTCTCACATGCATGCATATTTGTCGGATTTCGGGTTCCGGCAGACCCTTGAGGTTCGAACACTGGGGTGCGCGCGGAGATCTCGCCCTCTACCTACCTGCACCCCGCCGCCTCGCTAGGATCTAAACTACGAAAGGAACAACACAAGAGACACAAGGTTTATACTAGTTCGGGCCACCATTGTGGTGTAATACCCTACTCTAGTTTGTGGTGTGGTGGATTGCCTCTGGGCTGATGGTGATGAACAATACAAGGCAGAACAGCCTCACGAGGGCTCTGTTCTTGGCTAGTGCGATCAACTGCTAGGGGGAGTTCAGGTCTCTCTCTCTCTCTCTCTCTCTCTCTCTCTCTCTCTCTGTTCAAGGTGCCTCCAGCTACCGATTGGATGCCAGATGCCTCTACACTGTGGGTGGCTATTCCTATTTATATGCAAGGGCCCTGGGCCTCTTCCCAAATATTGAGCGGGAAGGGCGCCAACAATTGGCCATTTTGAAGGGGAACATCTAGTACACTTATCCTGACTAAAGTTGGTCCTCGCCTGTCAAAGGCTCTGGTGGTGGACGCCGCTTGGGCTCCACAATGACTTCCTTCCTGCCGTTGGACTGGTCTTGGTCTTGTTGCATCAAATGGACGCCTTTGCTTGATGCTCTCGCTTGCGCTTGCTCCCTTTGCACCAATGAGGAAAGGAGGACACTGCGGTGCTGGCGCCCTGGCGCCCTTGGTCGTCATGGCTCGCGTCATGGGCACCTCGAGGTACCCCCGCTTGATCTCTCCGCCTCCTCGCGAGCCACTGACGAGGCCGAGCTCGAGAAGCTCCTGTTGTCCGCCTCACAGGCTTGGCCTCGCGAGGGTCTTGAGCTCATGTTGATGAAGATGGGCCGTGATGGGCCCCCTTTGAGCCACGCCGCAGGCCGCAGCGAGCAAGTCTAGGGACCCCGTTCCCGAACGCCGACAGAGCCCGGGCCCAAGCGCGCCCGGACTTGGCCGGCAGGAGAGGCGAAGGGCAGTGCTGGCTGCGGCGGGGTCCCTAACAGCCGGGCGGTTTTGGCACCGCATGGCGGTTGATTGGACGTGGGTGCCTCCACTTCCCCACGACGCCTCGGCAACTGCACGAATTGACAAGTCCCTGCATGCAAAGCGGGTTATGATTACCTGCGATCGTGGAGGTTGGCGGTTGGCCTCCTCTGGCTTTAAGTACGGAACGGTGAGCGCTCCTTTGGTTCGTTTCCTCTTGCTTCTCCTTCTTCCCGGTCCTTGCTCCGTCTTGCTACTATGGCTTCGATCCGCCGGTTCACCGCGGCGGAGAAGGGAAAGGCTCCCCGAGAGGGTCCTGACCCGCTTCCGCCGAAGAAACGACTAACCCTCTGCCATCGGAATGAGGGTGCCCTCCAGGTGGTGTCGAGGCCCTGGTGCGAGCGGCCACCACCAGGGTTTCTGCTTCCCTTGTATGCCCAGATCGAGGGCCCTGAAGGGGTTGATGCAGAACGCCACGGGCGACGCCGGCGCCGGCGCCGGCGGGTCACGAAGGTGCGCGTCGTTTCCCCTAGAGTCCACGCCGAGGGATCCTCTTGAGAGTTCGTGCTCCATGCCGCCATGTCTCCTCGGTCTTGGATTCGCCTTCCTCCCTTCTTCGCCTCCGAGGTTCCACGGGGAGGATCCCTGGAGCTCTGGCTGCAGCACACCGGCTGCGGCACCTTGGCGACCGGGGCAGAGGTTGAGGTAGTTGCCCCGGGCAAGGTCTTCATGACTCGAGGCTGGGGCGAGATCGCCCAGTCAGAGGACAAGGGTGCCTCGCGATCCACCGAGTACAACGGCGCCGGTCATGCTCTTCAAGGTCTTGATGCGAAGGCGCCGGTGGCGTGTTGCCCGGGAGGCGTGATCGAGGCCCCCGCCATGGCGAGGCTAGGTTCGCCGGCCGCTCCTCGGCAGCTCCTCAGCGGTGGAGGTGTCGAGGGTCCAGCGACTCCCGAGCTCTTGGCGACTGGACGAGAGCGGCGACAGCCTCTGAGCCCCGAGCTCTGCGCCGCTCTCGGAGCAGGGCGGGCTCGGCAGGCCGTCGCCGCCTCTGATCTGGTTGGGGTTGGCGCCGGTGCCTGACGGCCCATTGTTGATGATGGCGTCTTTTGCAGGAGCCCGTGTAGTTAGCGTTCTTTAGGATCTGCTCCCTGCGAGGAATCAAAAGCGCGCCCCATGGGGGCTTGTAAGGTGCGTGTGGTCCTGTTTGTTAATATGATCCTTGTCGTGAAGCAGTGCGAATTGCTCATTCCGTCTTAGCTCAGTTCTCCCTTTTGAACCTCGCGAGGGCTCGACGCTCTGTGCCGACAGGTCCCAGTCCCAAGGCAGCCTTCAGCCGTCGCTGGTATGCCAGGTCGCGATGCCGTGGTCAAGGCAAGGAGGTGAGCGGCCCGGGGTCCGGTAAGAACCCCTGAGTCGCGATGCTCAGGAGGTCCCCCTTAGCGCTCAAGCAGCCATCGTTCGGTGAGAAAGGAGAGCGACGTTGCTAACTCGGGATTGCGTTGGGTGAGGGGACGGTGCCGTGTTAGTTAATGCTTCCGGAGGGTGACTTATCTCGAGAATCAGGAGTCGCTTCCTGGTGCGTTGCCGGGTCCGTGCATCGATAGGCGAGGGGTCGCTTGGCGAGGTCCTCACGTGTCCCTCCCCTCTCGCCTTTGCTCCCCTTTCTTCTCTACGTCCTCGGGTCCCGGCCCTCGAGCGAGTCTCACCGGTAGTCGCTGGTATGCCGTGTCGCGATGCCGTGGTCAAGGCCGAGGGTGAGGCTGGAGAGCGCCAGGAGTCTGAGTCGCGATGCTCAGGCACCCCCCCCCTTTAACGTGCAAGCGGTTCGCGCGGATGAGAGTGAAGGAGACACCGTGGGGCCTCGCCTGGCGCTGCTCCTTGAAGAGATCCTGCAGGCCCATCACAGAAAGAACATAAGTTCGCCATGACAATAGACAGTCAGACGTTAGCTGCCCCGGACGAGGTGGCGCTATGCGGGGCTGCCGCGGCTAGAGCTCAGCCATTCAGGTTTGTCGGCGTTGCAGGGACGGACCCATGCGCAAGCGTCGTGCCGTTAGGGAGCAGCTCCATCAGTTGGTGTCAGTTGAGCGGGCAACTAGGTCAAGCATGTTAATCACGAAGGAGCAAGTCCATTTAGATAAGCGCAAAGAAGACGAACATCGCCGTGTCGGGCCCGAGCGACCTAGGGATGATGCAGCCCGAGGGGCGCCCCCAACAAGATAGCTAGGAACATGAAGTAAAAGGGATACATGCCGCAGGGATGGACCCACGCGGCCTGGGAATATTGCAGCCCTGGGGGGCGCTCCTAGCTAGAAATGAAATTTGAAAGACGTCACCTGATAGCGTTGAAGACGAAAGGGTGTTGGCACAACAGACTCGGTGGACTGCAGGAGCCGATCCTCACGAGCCCCCAGGCTCAGGGGCCTCGGGAGGCTCTAGAGGCGCTGGTGGCTCCTTGTGGACCATCTCCATCTCTGCCAGGGCTGCGAAACGCCTGGCCTCTTGAGCCTCCAGGATGCACCTCATGAGGGCGCGTGGCAGCCGCGTTCGCAAGCCGTAAGGCATGCGAACGTAGCTGTGGGGTGGACTTTCGCAGCGTCCCACACGAGAGGACCAGAGGCGCTCCTGAGAGGCGACTCGGTTGAGCCCTGGTATGTCGATGCAGACGCGCAGCCCACCATCCTCCTGGATGGGGTGCCACGGCAGGTAAGCGGCGGCTGCCACTCATGACTCTTGACTCCTGCAGCTCCTGAATGACTGGTGTGAACTCCTGAGGGTTTGCCCTCCTTGCCTTGCTCCTTCTTGAGGGAAGCGTGCTTGAAACATGCCTCCAAGTGGTGCCCAAGCGCCTCCCTCATGACCTTAGCAAGGTCGGTGGCTCCTCGGGAGAGCCCCGAGCCCTGCTGAGGAGGGCGCCGGGCGCGCTTTCCTATGCGATAGAAGGAGGTTCCCCCTGAGGAGGCGTGGACCCTGAGGGGCCTGCCTCCTGAGGGGCCGGGTCGGGAGATGTCTTCTTCTTCTTGGGGGCGGTCTCGGGGAAGCCTCCTGCTTCTGCGATCCGGGTCTTCCAGTTATGCGGCCTGAAAGGCTCACTCCAGGGAGCACACTACGTCTTTCTCCTCGTAGGGCACCGTGATGACTCCGCCACTTCCTGGCATCTTGAGGACGTTGTAGCCGTGGTGGGTTACGACCATGAACTTGGCCAGCGCTGGGTACCCGAGGATGGCGTTGTATGGCAGGCGAATTTGGGCGATGTCGAAGTCGATGAGCTCGGTGCGGTAGTTGTCGCGCGCGCCGAAGGTGACAGGGAGGCGAACCTGCCCGATCGGGACCGTGGAGCCATCGGTGACCCCAGAGAAAGGCTTGGTTGGCTGACGCTGATTGTAAGGAACTTGGAGATTGTTGAACGTTTCCACAGACAGGACGTTGAGCCCTGCCCCTCCATCGATGAGGGTCTTGGTGACTAGCACGTTGCTGATGATTGGGGAGCAAAGCATCGGGAGGACTCCGGCTGTGGCAGCACACTTGAGCTGATCCGCTGAACTGAACATGATGGCGCACGCCGACCACCTGAGGGGGCATGTGGCTTCGAGCTTGGGGAGGACTGCATTCGCTTGCATGAGCAAACTGCTTGAAGATCGTTGAGAGGTGGGCTTGAGCTCCGCCCGGGATCAAAGCGATCGCGCGAGGCTCCCGGAAGCCCCCAGCCCCCTCGTCCTGATGATGGTCTTCATTTCTTCGTGGATGCGGTGGCAGAGGAGGTAGGCCTGCGTTGCCTTGCGGGCGATCCTCGCGAGGCTGATCCCTCCAGCCTCCCTCGCGAGGCGGGTCCCGCCAGCGATCCTCACGAGGTTGAGTCGCGCCATCCTTGGCGAGACGCGGTCTTCCAGCGTCTGTGTTCCTTCCTCCTCCTCGGCCGTAGCCCGGTCGCTGCGATCGGGACGTCGGCCGATCCTCCCTTCTCGCGGCTCGGAGCTCTTGACATTCTTTGGTGTTGTGGGTATGGAGGTCGTGGTACCGCACCGTCCGCCCTTGGAAGACTCGGGCTGATCTGCCCGCTTGGTGTCGGTTACTGCGCGCGAGCACGGCAGCCCTTGCGCTTCACATCCTTGGCCTTGGGCTTCTTCTCTTCTCGGGTGCGGCGGGCAGCTCGAGGAGGAAGGCGCCCTTCCTCAGCCCTGGCGCACTTGGTCGTATAATTTGAACAGCTCAAGGAAGTGCACAAGTCTTCATGCATCGCCAGCTCCTCCTTCATCTTGACGTCCTGCACACCGTCGGAGAAGGCGGAGATGATGGCCTCCTCGGTTACCTTGGGAATCTTGAGGCGTGCGTTGTTGAAGCGTTGGATGTATTTCTGCAGGGTCTCCCCTGGTTGCTGCTAGATGCGGCGCATGTCACTCACGGCGGGTGGCCGGTCACGAGTACCTTGGAAGTTGGCGATGAAGCGGGTGCGCATCTCATCCCAGGAGGAGATCGTGCCCGGAGGCAGGTTCAGGAGCCAGGTGCGGGCCCCATCCTTGATCGCCATGGGAAACCAGTTCGCCATGACCTTCTCATCGTTGGCGGCTTCGATGCCCAACTCGTAGAGCTGGAGGAACTCTGTGGGGTCGGCCGTACCGTCGTAGCGAGGAGGCAGGTATGGCTTGAACTTGCGAAGACCGTGACGCTGCGCAGCTTCGGTGGTGAAAACACGGCAGCCTCTTTGTGGCCATGGGAGGCCTTGGGTGACGAAGAGCTTGATTTTGCGGTTCCCCATGCGCTTCGGCTGGGAACAGCGTGGGGTCTTGACCGGCTGGAGTAGAGAAACGCGGGCAGCTTCTTGCGGGCAAGGACTTCACGGCAGCTCTGCTCTTGCGCTGGTGCGGATGGGCGGGTTCGCCCTAAGGGCCCAGCGCCTTGGGCCAAGGCGCCGTCTTGAGGGCGGCGGCGCCCGAGCTTTCGTTGCCAGCGCAGAGCGCGGTGCTTGATGTGGGGCCAGACGGGGCGGGGAGCCCCTGCGGCTCAGACGAGCTTCGGCGGCGGTCGAGCCACACTTTGTAGGCGTCGTCGGACCAGTAGCGCAGGATCTCGTTTGCGCGATGAGCGCCAGCTCGAGCCCCCGTAAGCGCGGAATCGGAGATGAAAACAACCAGGCGAGTGAGGGGTAGCGGTCTGCGGCCGTCTTGCCTCACGGAGGATCTTTGGGGCGATGCTTGCTGCTCGTTCCCCGCCGGGCGGTGGCGGCGTTAGCAACAGCGGCAGCAGCGAAAGGCGGCCGGCGCAGGAGCCGTCTGAAGCGGCGCAGGAGGCAAGCGGCTCGGCCTTCGGTCGCAGGCCAGCGGCGTCGAGACATGGATCACGGTGGTCGACGGAGAAACGGCGTGACGGAAGGCAATTCGGCGCACCTACTGGCGCGCCAAATGTTGGATTTTGGGTTCGGCGGACCCTTGAGGTTGAATTTCTTGGGGTGTGCGCGGAGATCTCGCCCTCTACCTACACGCACCCTGCTGCTGCGCTAGGATCTAAACTCTGAAAGGAACAACACAAGAGACACAAGGTTTATACTAGTTCAGGCCACCATTGTGGTGTAATACCCTACTCTAGTTTGTGGTGTGGTGGATTGACTCTTGGGCTGATGGTGATGAACAATACAAGGCAGAACAGCCTCGCGAGGGCTCTGTTCTTGGCTAGTGCGATGAACTGCTAGGGGGAGTTCAGTCGCTCTCTCTCTCTCTCTCTCTCTCTCTCTCTCTGTTCAAGGTGCCTCCAGCTACCGATTGGATGCCAGATGCCTCTACCCTGTGGGTGGCTAGTCCTATTTATGTGCAAGGGCCCTGGGCCTCTTCCCAAATATTAAGCGGGAAGGCGCCAACAATTAGCCATTTGAAGGGAACATCTAGTACACTTATCACGACTAAAGTTGGTCCTACTTTGTCAAGGCTCTGGTGGTGATGCGGCTTGGGCTCCCAATGACTTCCTTCTGCCGTTGGACTGGTCTTGGTCTTGTTACAAAGAAATGGGCGCCTTTGCTTGATGCTCGCCTGCGCTTGCTCCGTTTGCACAAAGAGGAAAGGAGGACCTTTGCGGGCTGGCGCCGCTGGCGCCCTTGGTCGTCATGGCTTGCGTCATGGGCACCTCGCGAGTTACCCGCTTGATCTCTCCGCCTCCTCGCGAGCCGGCTGGCGAGGCCGAGCTGAGGAAGCTCCTGTCATCCGCCCACAATCTTGGCCCCTCGCGAGGTCTTGAGCTTCGTGTTGATGAAGATGGGCGTGATGGGCCCCCTATGAACCACGTCGCGGGCGAGGCGGGCAAGTCTGGGACCCCGTTCCCGGAGCGCCGACAATATCATACTAATCAGTCTCTCCCATGTCGTTGATCTTATGACTTATGTCTTCTTTCTTTTATCGATCGATCATGTGTGGCACACACACACACATCCACGTATACATGTATACCTCTCACACATGCACGTTCAAGGTCTCTATGTCTCCATATGTAGTTAATTACCCTCAATCCTAACGCCACATCGAATCGTTCTCCTCTTTTGTGCACATAACTTCCGCTTTGGATGGGTAGAAACACACTCACATAACAATCTCCTTCTATTTCCCCCCAGCCGCCTCTCACTCTTCCCCTATATCCCAGAAACCAATAAGACCGTCCCTTTGTTTAATTCCGCTTACATGCACCATCGATATATAGTAGTCTTCCTCGGTGTCTCTCGAACAAACACGTTCTCTCGATGTCGACTCCTCTCACGCACACACACCTTCTCTTCCCTCTCTACGGGCATTTTCTCTCTAGCACCCCATCGTTGGTGGCCTCTGCCATACACATAACCTCTCTATGATGAAGCCATGCACATTTAAATTACACCGCCACAGAGGACCCCGCGACACACACACACACACATACACACACGCACACACACACACACGCACCCCCCCCCCCACACACACTAAGACTCCATCTCTCTCTCTCTCTCTCTCTCACACACACACACACACAAACACACACACACACAAACGCATGCACGCACACCCCCCCCACACACACACACTAAGACTCCATCTCTCTCTCTCTCACACACACACACAAACTAAGACTCCATCTCTCTCCTCTCTCTCACACACACACACACACCACACACACTAAGACTCTATCTCACACACACATGCTCTAGGTGGAGCATTTGTTCCTACCACCCTTCATCCAACCTTACCCGTATGATAAACAATCACCTTTATTTACTTGCATAACATGGACAAATTCCACTTTACTTTAGTAGTCAGCAAACTTATCATCTGTACCATTATAAAAAATGAGTTAGCGGTGATGGTGTGCCTGCCATCTTGTAATACAGACCGTATGATCTATATCTGAGGATAGAAAGCAAACTATGATAATTTTACAAAAGATACCCGCACCTCTCTCCACATCATTATCTACCACAACCTCATTTCTCAGCAATTAAAAAAGGAATAAGTCTCTTGAACAATCTAGCATGCATGGTGGCCACTGCCGCCTGCCGGCGCCGTCCATCCCCATGCCTCCGCCCATTCCGACCACTAGTCACCACCACGCTCCACTCCTCCTCGCCTTATCTCTCATCTTTCATTTTTTTGATGACATTCTCGAGATACCAGTTTTCGATAAAATTCTCGAGATATCATTAGATTTTACACATGGGATTACTCCTGCATGGGTCAATCACAACAGGTGTTTTGTAAAAAAATGCATATTGATGTTCCGTAATGCGAGAATCTTGCTTGTAATTATATAGCATATCACGGCAGGAAGTGACATTTTTACGACACAACCACGTTAACATGGCCACGTAAATCACTAGCTAGAGTAAATACCATTATACTTATATCCCGATGCAAAGGTTGAGTACATGTCGAAGAGTAGAGTCGCTTTTACGCACTCTGTCTCTCGAATCTCTCTCACACACACCCGATTCGTGGCGCCCACTTAAGCGGAACACGTATGTTACAATTTGTGCACCCGCAGGTACACGTGATGCAGCGCATTTATTTAAGCCAGAAGGAGAACCCAAACAGTAGCTGCATTCATTCCCCTCCTGCCGCCTCTTCACTGGTCCCCGTCGCCCGGTAGCCATGGGCCGACCAAAGGTAACAACATACGCCATACTCCCGCCGGAGCGGCGGTTTAATATGGAAATTTTAGTGGTCATGCATGCATGTTTTTGTGCTAGCACTCCTATATAAGGGTTGACGGTCGCTTCCCGTGGGCGTCTTGTGGCGGTGGAAGAAGGAAGGGAAGGAAGCAGGCTGTGGAGTAATGTTTTTACCACAATTTCTTAGGAAACCGAGTGTAATAATTGAGTAGTTTTGCAAACTACGATACTACACAAAGCGGTTCAAAACCTATACTCCCTTGCCAGCGTCGCTTCCCGTGAAATGGTCGCGTCGCCCTAGGCGTCGATGCTGCATTAATGCCCGCCAGGCGGGGCGACCTATCATTGGCGCCCGGCTTTGAAGTGGCGCGACGGTCGAGAAGCGCCCTTCTGGTGCCTGATTGCTCGGCGTCGAGACTTGCCATAGGCCTGTTTGGATCCATGGGTTAGAGTTAGTTTGAGCTAGTTGGGGCTCAAATAGCCCTAAAGTATCCAAGCATGAGGGTTTAAATTGGAGCAAGTTGCCGAACCCACCAAAAAACTATCCCACCCAAGTGGTGCTAGCGGAGATAGTTCTCATTGTGACCCTTGAAAAATCACTTTTCTCTCTCCATGAAGTGCATTTATTGTCAATCTAAACCTGTCACCCAAACACCTCTTTGGCTATAGTTAGTTCAGGGTTAGTCATGAGTTAGTCTAACCTCTAGCTAAGTTAGAGTATCAAGCAGAGGCGTTATAGGACATGCAAGTTGCTCAAAGCATACGAGGCAAATTAAATGCGTGAAAGGATTTTTTTCTTTTGAAAGCGAAGCGTGAAAGGAATTTTTTTAGAATGCTCTTGGCATGTCGCTAACATGTGATAGTTAACTGACCTCAATAGGCGGCAGAAATGCCAGCCGCCGCACTTTGATAGAGGCGAGGAGGGAGAAGCGATCTGACTCTTTGGACTACTAGAGATAGGTGTCATGCGGAAGCCAAGAAATATGGTGATAGCGTGGGTTAGCCACATACTAGTATGATGTAACTACCTTTGGGCTGCCGTGTTTACGTACTCTTCGATCCTTTGTGGAGATGATTGGTTAATTTTATATCGCTGAATAATATTAAATATTATGAGTGCGGGCGGCTCCTACGAGGTTCCTTGCTCCTTCTCGTTAAGTCCGGAATCTATGTTCTTCACTCTATTTTTTTCGTGAGCTTTTTCATCCTTTTGCCAACATACGAGACATCTAGCATCAAGGTGCACGTGTTATGCAAGGATCGTTCCATCTATATGAAGAACACGTGGAATTTGGAACTACTGAGGCAGACATGTACCGAGGGTGGACGTCTGAACCTGAGTAATGTAGCGCATAAGTGAAGTAGAAAGGCACAAATGGTATGAACATGCGTGGCATATAGGGTGTGTTTGGTTGCGTTCTCGTCTCGGCATAGTTGTTCCCTCTTCATGCATGCTCAACTCAACACCCTCTTCATGCATGCTCTCTTCATGCATCTGCTAGTGTATTTGTGCTAAACTAGTGTGGACTCATGCACCCTCCATACACTCTACCAAACACCCAAAAGTAGGTCGAGAAGGGAACTCTTGGGCGGCGATTGTCTCTTCGACGTACTACCACTAAATCTTATGCGTGCAATGCGGTGATGTTATAGATGCGTGCCTATGTACTCTACTACTACTATATTAGTTGGAGGCACATATTAACTTTTATATTTGTTTATGTGTATGCCCGAGACCATCCAACTAGGCGTGTCTTTCTCTTGGTCGCACTTTGTATCGTTCATACCACTAAGTACTACTACGTGTGGTCTCCGACCAGAAGTGGAAGAAGTGGAGGCGCTCTACGCTGTTTTTTTACGCTGGGCTCTACCATGTTGTTCATGTCCCTCCTTTCGCGATGGTGGGACATCCGGCCGCGTCTTTGTGTTTGGCACCCTTCGTCGTAAGAGTTGAAGCGCTAGCATTCATCAAAATAAAAATAACTATAAATCGGTAGTGATACTATTTTTTTGTGAACCAATCAGCAGTGATACTATACCATGCGGTTTCCTTGTTCCTCGATATCGGAAAGAATATTTCCGTTAAGCCAACATGTGGGACATTGACCATTCGGTCCACTTGCCATGCGCAGAACTCAAGGAGAGTCACCCGGTCGTCGAGCCGCGGTAACAATTATCGGCATTACAGGGAGCAGGGGTCCCGGACTTTCACACTGCGGCCTGCGGCGTGGCTCAAGTAGGGGCCCAGCGTGGCCCAGCTTCATCAGCTCAAGCTCAAGACCCTCGCGAGGGGCCAAGCCTCGCGGGGCGGACGACAGGAATCTTCCTCACGAGCAGCCTCGCCAGGCAGGGTCGCGAGGAGGCGGAGAGATCAAGGCAGGGTACCTCACGAGGGTGCCCCGTGATGCAAGCCATGACGATCGAGGCCAGGCGGGCGCCAGGCGGGCGCCAGCCCGCGTAGTGTCCTCGTTTCCCCTTTTGTGCAAAGGAGGCAAACCACATGCCAAGGCATCAGGCAAAGGTTGCCGCTTCGGTGCAACAAGACCAAGACCAGTGAGCAGCAGGATGGAGGTCATCATGGAGCCAGGGCGGCGTCCTCGTCGAGCCTTTGGCGGTAGAAGACCAACTTTAGTCAGGATAAGTGTACTAGATGTTCCCCTACAAAATGGCCAATTGTTGGCGCCCTTCCGCTCATTATTTGGGAAGGGCCGGGGCCTCCCTCTATAAATAGGACTAGCCACCACAAAGAGAGGATCGGTCGATCAATGCGGAAGAGACCGAGCTAGAGCCCCAGAGAGAGAGAGAGAGAGAGAGAGAGAGAGAGAGAGAGAGAGAGAGAGAGAGAGAGAGAGAGAGAGAGAGAGAGAAGCGATTGAACTCACCCAAGCAGTTCATTGCACCAGCTCAAGAACAGCCCCTCGCGAGGTTGTTCCCCCTTTTTATTGTTCATCATCAGCCCCTGACGCAATCCACCACACCACACACTGGAGTAGGGTATTACACCACATCGGTGGATCGAACCAGTATAAACCTCATGTCTCTGTGTTGTTCATCGTTCGTAGTTTAGATCCCTCGCAATCCTTCATGCATGAGCTGGTAGGGGAAAGATCTCCACACGCACCAGTGTTGAACCTTAAGTGCTGCGGAACCCGAAATCCGACATTTAGGCGCACCGGTAGGGTGTGCGGAATCTCTTCCGCTGGTTGTGTGTGATGTTCCGTCGTGTCCATGGCTGACGCTCGCCGAGCTCACGACGAGCGCCGGGCTGCTCAGCGCCCTTCAGGTGCATGAGCGGCTCCGTCGGCGGACACCCCCGTCGTTCCCCGTCGCCTGCCTCCAACGCCGCCACCGACCCAGCGAGGAACGAGCAGCAAGCCTCGTCCCAGCATCCATGGTGAGGCGAGAATGCCGCACCACCACTCCTTCGCTCGCCCCGGCTGGTTCTTTTTCCCGCGGGCTCCGCGCTCCCATGGAGGCCTGAGCTGCACTCATCGCAGCAAACGAGCTCCTGCGCTACCGCCCCGTCGACGACGTCTACGAGGAGTGGCTCGACCGCGTCGCCGAGCTCGTCCGCGCTGCAGGGGGCTCCCCCGCGCCGTCCCTCTCGCTGCCTCGCCCCACACAACGCGTGGGAGGTAGGGAGCCGGAGGTGCCCCCGCCACCTCCTTCCCAAGAAGGCGCCCTGTCTCCAAGGTGTGTGGCCCCGGGCCGAGACCCTCCGCGCCCATTGCCCGCGCACCAAGAAAGGAGCTGCCAGGAGATCCCTCGTCCCCAAGAAGGTGCTCACGTGCTCCCTGCCGGGCCTTGCGACCACGCTCAGCGCCACAGCGTCAAGACCCAGCGCTGCTCCGGCAGCGGTGTGTGAGAACCCACAGAGCAAGCTCCGCATAGCGAGAGCCCCGGCCACTGCAGGCTGCAGCGCCTTCACCACCGAGCTACGCGATGTCGCATGGCCCGGCAAGTTCAAGCCAGACCTGCCTCCTGCGCTTCTGGCACCGCCCGATCTGTGGAGTTCCTCGGCTCTCGAGCTGGGCATCAAGCCGCCAGCGGGGACAAAAGGTCATGGCGAATTGGTTCCCATGGCGCTAAGGACGGAGCCCGAACCTGGCTCTGAACCAGGCTCGGCACGATCTCCTCTGGGGCGAGATCGCACCCGCTTCATCGCCGACTTCAAGGCACTTCGCGACCGGCCTCCGGCCATGAGTGACATGCGCCGCATCAAGCAGCAGCCAGGAGAGACCCTACATAAGTACATCCAGCGCTTCAACAACGCACGCCTCAAGATTCCCAAGGTGACTGAGGAGGCCATCATCTCAGCCTTCTCCGATGGTGTGCGTGACATCAAGATGAAGGAGGAGCTGGCGATGCATGAAGACATGTGCACATCCCTGGAGCTGTTCAACTTGGCGACCAAATGCACCAGGGCTGAGGAAGGGCGCCTCTCCTCCTCGAGCTTCCAGCTGCCGATCGAGAGAAGAAGCCCAAGGCCAAGGATGTGAAGCGCAAAGGGCTGCCGTGCTCATGGCGAACCCGGACCTGCGAGGCAAGGATCAGCCCAAGTCTTCCAGGGCAGCCGTCTGCATGTACCATGATCTTCACACCCACAACACCAGCGAATGCCGGAGCTCGGGGCCGTGTGAGAAGGCGAATCGGCCGGCGCCCGACCACGTGATCGAGGCTACGGCGAGGATGAGAAGAGGCACATGGCGTTGGGAAGGCCGAGGCCCTCGCCAGGATGGGCGTGACAGGACCTCGCGAGGACGTGGCGGGACCAGCCTCGCGAGGAGGTTGGAGAGACCAGCCTCGTGAAGATCGCCCTCAAGGCAACGTGGGGCTCCCACCTGCTGCCGCAGCCGCCAAGGAGATACGAAGACAATCATCAGGACGAGGGCTGGGGGCTTCCAGGAGCCACGCGCGATCGCTTGCATCCTGGGTGGCACTCAAGCCCCAACCTCTCAGCGCATCTTCAAGCAGTTTGCTCGCGAGGTGAACGCAGACCTCCCCAAGCCAGAGGCCGCGCGCCCTCTCAGGTGGTCGTCATGTGCTATCACATTCAGTTCAGCGGATCAGCTCAAGTGCGTGGCAACGGCAGGAGTCCTCCCCATGCTTTGCTCACCAGTCATCAGCAACGTGCAAGTCACCAGGACCCTCATTGACAACGGAGCAGGACTAAATGTTCTATCTGTCGAGACATTCAACGATCTCCAAGTGCCATACGATCAGCTTCAGCCGACCAAGCCCTTCTCTGGGGTCATCGATGGCTCCACCGTCCCAATAGGGCAAGTTCGTCTTCCTGTCACCTTCGGACAGCGCAACAACTACCGCACGGAGCTCATCAACTTCGACGTCGCCCACATTCGCCTGCCGTACAATGCCATCTTCGGGTACCCAGCTTTGGCCAAGTTCATGGCAGTAACTCACCATGGCTACAATGTCCTCAAGATGCCAGGAAGCGGAGGAGTCATCACAGTGCCTTGTGAGGAAAGGGATGCAGTGTGCTCTCTTGAGCGTGCCTTCCAAGCCGCAGCAATCGAAGACCCAGATCCCAGGAGCGGGAGACCTCCCGAGGAGATCCCCAAGAAGAAGAAGGCTTATATTTAGGAACAGAGGGAGTAGAAAATATAAATAATAATGCATGTTGGGGCAACCCACATTTCCGCTAATTTTAGCCGTGGGCTTGTTCACAATTTTTACGAGGGGGTGGTTGTTCATTTAATGGAGGGACTTGTAGTACCAGACTTGAACAATACAAAGTGCGACCTGGCACACCCGTAACACCACTTGGAACAAGCGGGTAGCTATCTCAAAAACAATCAACAACTAAAAAACGCGACTGGCATGTAGTAGTACACAATTTTAAGCGATTGTGTTGATGGGAAAAAAAAAACTACCCCACTACATATATATAGGCGGAGCCTCGCACTTGCTTGCTAGGGTTGCTCTATTCACACACTCTCATCCTCTCGAGATCTAAACAAGATAGGGGTAGTAACACTGTCTTTCTCCTTCAAAAAACAACGGCTTTCTATCCTCACGCTGGTTACAGATCCGGACGTATCCCCTCCGCCGGTGAAGGGGAGGAGGGCAGCATTTAGGCCGTCGTCGACAGCGAGGAGAGACCCACTGCCGGCCTTGCCGTTATCTCTGGCGGAGTGCGGCGCGGAGTTCCTCCGATCCTTAAATGCGTTGCACGTGGGCGGATCCGGCCTCCGCCGCCCACCTATCCACATCCCAGCGACCTTGGGTATATTTTCGTTCGAAACCGCCTTAGCTCTACTTCCCCAGCTTCGCTACGTTGCTGCATGTGCATCATTTTCTACCTCTCAGCCCCTCTCGTCGGATGGTCCAACGTCACATATTTTTTTTCTTCTATTGTTAGAGGTAAAGCTACTTCATGGAGTGAATCTTGTACTCCTTTGCCGAAAATACTTGTCATTGAAATGGATGTATCTAGATGTATTTTAGTTCTAGACACATCCATTTTGATGACAAATAATCGAACGGAGGAATACTTGGTTCAAACAAGAAATAAAGTGGGAGTGGGGGAATTTAGTATGTACATCGGACTTGGTACAAACAGGAAGGAAAGGGGGGGAAGTAGTACAGACTGGTCATCCAAGCGGTCTCTTGGTCGAAAAGGGAAATATAGGGGAAACATTGTACACAGTGGTATGACCAGGACTAGATTTGCTATCCACACATAGGAGTAGGTGGCTAAAGTGAACCAAAATTGGACCAACCCAGATATGTTTCTTGGATGTTTGCTTCTCGGGGCAACAAACTATGAATCACCACTTTATGCCCCTATTACGTAAATGGTGCTGGACTGCTGGTGCACCCACTGTCCCATGCCCTTATACCAAATATTTAGGCTCCATTTGGAATAAAGGGGCAGAAAACATAGGTCTTGATGAAAATAGAGGAATAGGAAAGGAATGTTGGTATAAAACTATGGAACAGCGAACCGGAGGAAACTCTTAAGAGAATGTGTTCGGATGGACTACGAAATGTACAGATTTGTTTTTTTAGAGTAGCATGCTTGGCAGTATGAGATGCTATTTGTTTGTTCAGCTGCATAGTGACTACTCTTGTCCTCACCTCACGTACCACACATAAGTTGATTTTTTTATTTCGGCAACATAGCACAGCAACCTGTCTAACGCATGGCAGCGAGCGCCTGCCTCGGGCTTCCACCCAAAAATTGAGCAGCGCGTGGATGTTTCTAATCCTATGGAATCAGTACTACCAGACCAGCTTTCCTATGAAACACTATTCACCTTTCCTGTGTTCCGAATGGTTGGAATGGAAAGAATATCGTAGGAATTGTGTTCCTATGAAAATCCTGCACCAAACCTGTGAACCGAACGCAGCCTTAGCTGTTCTTAATCTAATGTCCCTGGTAAAAATGAAGCCATGCCACTGTTATAAGCCATGAAAAGTTTAGCCAAATGTTTTTGCCTGTAATTGTTTGAGACTCGGACTGTTTCCTCTGTGCCTTTTTGTGCAAACAGGGATATCCAATTCACCTGGTTGCTGTTGTGACCTTTTGGTGCACTGCACAAAACTCTTCTTCAAAGAAGTGACTTTTGTGTTGTTTAACTGGAATGTCAGAATGGAGCAGTTGGTTCATTTTGGTGGAACTGCACAAAGGGAGATCTGTGTTCCAATCCTCATCATCCATATTGGCGCCATAACCTTCCTTTAGGTAAGAATGATATTTAATGCATGTGTTCATCTCTATTTTCCATTGCCATGAGAAAATAATGTTCTTTTTACTAGTACACTTGTACTCCCTCACTTGACAAAACCAATTCTGAATTAGAAGGCCAATCATGTACTTGGTTTCACCAACTGGTGAGGAGAAAGAAAGCGAGCATGAAGAGGAAGAAGAAGAAGAATAAAAAGTGCCAAAGCGATCTTGCTGAAGCGGAGGCCTCGATCGAGGCTATTCAAGGGCTCCGCAGCGACTACCTTACATGTGAGGCGATCCTCCGAGGAGCCCTTCCACTTCGATGTCTCACTTAATTAATTAGGAGTACTTAAGTACCACTAATTTATTCTTGCCTAATTTTCTGTTGGAGTTAAACAAATCTTTAGTAGGACCCTATGCTGAATCATGTAGGTGTGTATGTTTGTCTATGGAGGTGAATCATGTGGTGGAGCAGGGAGGGAATATTATTAGTGTCATGACATAATAGTGCTATTGTTTTGCATGTCAATTTATTGCCATTGGTTCAATGAGGCAATGTTTTGCGTATTATCCATCATGAATTTGATGCTACTGTTTGAGTAATATGCTAATGTCTTCCTATCCTTTCTCACTAAGCTAATGAAGGTTTCACCTTGTTCCTACTTGTGCAAATAGGGATCATTGTTCCTAAGGCCTTCATCCATATTAGTTTGCTGTCATCTCTATTTGTATTGTGCTACTGTCATGAGAAACTCCTTTATCTTTGCACGTTAAAGTTTTGCAACCTATGATAAATGGCAATGCTTTGAGTGTTGACTTGAGCTAATTGGCACTGATTAAATAAACTAATGCCTCTCTTTAAGCAAGACTACTATGTTGCTAACTTTACCCATTAAGATAATGAGGGTGCTTCTATTTGTTAGTGTATGTTTCATCAACTATTCCCACTATTACAGTAATCTCACTCTCTCAATATATGTGCCATGAGGATGCTCGATTTTGGTGGAGCGCAAAAAACTTTGGTTGCTTCATTGCCTCGACAGCCAGTCCTTTCATCGTCGATCGCTAATCTCCGCTTGCTTTCTTCCTTTGCGATTCGGTCGCTTGGCTTATCTCGGCTTCGGTCAAAGGAAATAGTAATTGATATGATACCTCACACAGGTTGGTACTAGTCTTTATCCTGATTATTGTGCCTGTCATATGTATTGGTAATTTGGTATTGTGCTACTGTTTGCCAATGTCATAAAGGAGTAATTTGGAGCCTGAACTCATAGGCAAAGCATTACATCGGGTGATTTCAGTAGAACTGCACAAAATGATCAGATGGACAGGTACTTATGCTGCTGCTATGTACTCCAATGTTCACTCAGACAAGCATCGATGTTGACAAGAAGTGCCTATATTCATTCGAGTATCAACCGGCGTCAACCAATTGTCAAACTACAAGTATTAGGAGATTGAGCATAAAATATTGATTGGTGCATAGCCCGAAAAACGCAGATCCGATCGTTGGTCCCAACTTGTGCCTTTTGGTTATCGGCACATATGGTAGCGAACTTTATGGCATGGAGTCTAAAGATTCCGGACAAGTTGGTTGACGCGTATATTCATCGGCACTTAATCGATCGCACGCCAAGGATGCTCCATTTTAGTTGAACTGCACAAAAATTTGGGTGGTTCATTTTCTCAACCGCCTCCTTTCTAAATACGCAATGTAGAATTTTGGCGAGATCTGAGGACCAAGATGAGCCGATAAACTAGTTGGATGAAAGTAGTGGCCAAGTTGCTCAAACCTCCCTCGACACGAGGCCACTATTTGAGGATAAACCTACAAGCAAAGTTCAGATTATCATCTTTGCCTCTTATGTACTCGAAAGTTTACTCGTACAAGAACTAATTTTAGCAAGAAGTACCTCCGATTGAACACCATTTACCATTCTATACACTAGGTAATTAAAGTTCGTCCATGGATCATATTGGCTGTGATCTCAATCATTTGGATGCATAAACATACTGAACTTGTGTATATCTGAATCTTTTTGTGAATTATGTATGAATATTGTCGTGTGATCTATCAATCATTTGGATGCATAGATATGCTGAGCTTGTGTATATATGAATCTTTTGAGTTGTTGATAGTGAATGTTGGCTATGAATATGAACGTGTCCTGTGAACCTGAGTTTGATATGAATGTTTACCTTTTCGGTTGTATTTGTGTGTGAACTTGTTAGTATGCCTACTGTGGGGTATAAAACGCAGGTCTCTTATAAAAGTAATGCTATGTCCAATTTATGTTTTCCCTTCTAACCACGTTATATATATTTATAATACTATTATCGTATATTTTATAGAGATTTATATATACATTATAAAAACATCCCACGTGTTATTAACTTATAAAAGTAAATGTTTAATGGAAATTGGCAAGGAAAATCCTGGTGATTGCGTACAAAAGCTTGCAAAGATTTTAAGGACCAATTTAATAATAATGCGCTCAATTTTATTTTGATCAATAACTCCCTAATTTCTTAATTATATATATAAAATGTGCCTCTCCGGTTTATTCTTTGATATTAATTGCTCCTTCTAACATAACATTATATATATAATGAGCCCACCTAATACGTGTATTTCAAGGAAGTGCAAATGGGTTGGGATTTCTTAGAAAATATAAATGGGCCTGATTGATGCGAAATTATTTGTTCACCCAGCCCAGCAAATGGACTGTACATTCTAGAATACATGGGTTAAATATATGCCACATTTTTGCAGGCTGACATGTGGGCCAATAGGTCGAAGCCTACGCAGGGCATTGTCAACTTGGTCAACAAATGATTGTGTCATCCACAGCCATTGGATTTATATCCAACGGTCCGCATGCACCTTCAATATCTCGTCTTCTTCCTCTAGCGTCGCGAAGACCGCTGGTCCGCCTCCGTGACTAGCAGCTCGCTTAGCGCATCATTTGCTGAGCGCCACCCCACCGCCGGCTAGGCTATCCCTCCACCCCTCGACACCTCCTGTTATTCTCCACGGACTACAGCCCCACGCCGCATGTAACCAGTTATAACCCTTCTCCTCCTCTCAATCTGCGACTCCTTTGCCGCGTTTTCCCATCTCCAGTCGTTCCCGTCCAGGGCCTCGCCGTCGTCCACCGCCTCGCTGCGTTGGTGCGGCGTGGTCAACAACGAGAGTCATCGGAAGAGGTATGCGTGGAAACGACGGCTGGGACCCATGAGGTCCATGGTGGCGCTCAAGGAAAGTTCCTCCTTATTAAGCTGAAAAAAATGTTTCCTCCACGACATTTGGGACCCACGGCTGTATCTTCTACGGAAGGAAGTGCCTCCTTGTTTTGCGAAAAAAATTATTCATCCGTTGACATTTGGGACCCATCAGATTTGGTGGTGACTTGTGGGCCTACTAAGCGGGCGGTACGCACGACTTTGTCAACAATCAACAAATGATTCTAGCAGCTGGACCGTTGGATGTTAATGCAACAGCCGTGCTCCTTCTTCAACCTCTGTTCTTGCTCCTGTCTCCGTGGCGGCACCATGCTGTCTTTGCCGCGCGCACCGAACGTGAAGTTTCCCTCCTCTCCATCTGCGACTCCACTGCCCGTCTTCCCCATCTCCGGTCGTTCCGATGCAGGTGCGCTCGGCGCGGTGTGGTCAACGTGGTCAACAACCGAGAGTCATCGGAAGATGGTATGACGTGAAGGCGGCGGTGGGGCGCACCATGCCCATAGGCGCATGGATGCAGCGAAACGGAGAGGTCAGCGTGGTCAAGGAGCGACTTCCATCGGAAGTATATTTGTGCGTGGAGAGTCTCAGCTGGGTCCACGCGCAGCAAGTAAGTGCCTCCTTATTACGCGGAAAATAATGATTCCTCAAGCGACATGAGGACCCTTTGGGCGGGCCACCGTATTTTGCAAAAAAAACTTTTGCCCCCTGACTGCTGGGACCCAACTGACGGGCCACCGTATTTCACAAAAAAATGTTCCCCCCACTATCAGCTCGGACCCACCGGAACTGCCTCCTTATTACGCACAAAAAAATGAATACTCCCCTGGCTAGCTGGGACCCACCTTGGTGGGAGGCTGACTTGTGGGCCTACTAAGTTGACGGGGACGAAGGGCTTTGTCAACTTAGTCAATATGAACGATTCTAGCTCCAGTCACCGTACGATGTCCATCCAACGGCCGTAGTGCTTCTTCAACCTCTGGTCTTCTTACTCCAGCCGCCCAAAGCAGCGCCGGTCGTGTCACATGCTCCTGCCTCCCGTGGTCGGCTATGCTGCCACAGAGGCCTCACTGCCCCCTACTATTCCCACCGCTGGCCAGACCCTGCGGCGACGGCAGCCTCACACCGCAGCCGAACCAGTGAACCTTCATACTCCTCTCCGCTTGGGCTTCTACTGCCGCGTCTTCCCCGGCTCCGCGTCGTCCCCTTCCTAGGCCTCGCCGTCGTCCACCGCCGTGGTGCTCTCCGTGCGACGTGGTCAACGTGGTCAAGGAACGACTTCCATCGGAAGAGAACTGTACGTGGATAGGCTGGCAACTGGGTCCACGGCCACAGGCAAGTTTTTTTGTGATTTGCCAAGTAAGTCGCTTTGTCGGGCCTATTGGGTTGCAAATCTTTCAAGGCGAGAGAGCTTTCATTAATTTGGTGAGAAAATGGCCCATCGATAATGAGAAATGGGTTGTATATTTTAGAACACATCAAACCGGCAATTAGTTTCAAATATCTTTTTTCATTTGAGATTTTAAATTACATTAATTTTTATGCATGGAGAATTTGTTGGATTTTATATTGATATACATTTATTTTTAAAATCAGTTTGAATGTGAGTCAAAATTTGGGATTAAAAACAGTTCGGACCCATTGAAATATGCAAAATTTAAGTATAATTTTTAACCGTGGACACAATCTGGGCTGTAATGCTAACAAAAAGAATATGGGCATAAAAAAAACCTTAATAATTAGCAAATGGGCTGTAAATTATTAGAAATAATGGCAGATGGGTTGCATGCTGTTTTCCACAGATTTGAGGCTTTCCTAAAAAAAGGTTGACGCACAAGCAGTGACTGTTGAATGGCCATCCAACGGCCGTCGTGCCTCTTCAATCTCTGTTCTTCCTGCTCCGGCCGCTCAAGCAGCGCCAGTGGACTGCTGCTCCCTCCTCCCATGGCCGGCTCTGCTGCCTTGAGCCTCACCGCCCCACCGTACTCCCATTGCTGGCCTAGCCATCCCTCTACTCACCCACACCTGCTGTTATTCTCCGGCGACGGCAGACGAACCAGTAAACCCTCGTATAGTCGTACTCCCCTCTGCATGGGAAACAACTGCCGAGTCTTCCCTGCCTCCGTGTAGTTCCCTTCCTAGGGCTCGCCGTCGTCCACCGCCCTAGTGCTCTCGACGCGGCCTGGTCAACGTGGTCAACGACCGACATGCATCTGAAGTGGACTGTACGTGGAGAGGCCAACAGTGGGTCCACGGCCGCACGCAAGGAAATGCCTCCTTATTACGCGCAAAATAATGATTCCTCCACGACATCGAGGGACCCACCAAAGGGCCTCTGTATTTGTGAAAAAACATTACCGCCGCTGTCATTCGGACCCACCAGCTATATCTTCGCATGAGAAGTGCCTCCTTATTACGCACAAAAAATGAATACTCCCTGTTAGCTGGGACCCAAGATATAGTGGCAGGCTGACTTACGGGCCTACTAAGTTGACGGGATGGAGGGCATTGTCAACTTAGTCAATATGCACGATTCTAGCTCCAGTGACCGTACAATGTCCATCCAACGGCCGTAGTGCTTCTTCAACTTCTGGTCTTCTTGCTCCAGCCGCCCAAACCAGCGCCAGTCGTGCGTCGTGCTCATGCCTCCCGTGGCCGGCTGCGATGCGGCGGAGGCCTCACCGCCCCCTACTACTCCCACCGCTGGCCAGGCCATCCCTCTACTCACCCACACCCCATGTTATTCTGCGGCGACGGCAGCCTCACATCGCAGCGAACCAGTGAACCCTCGTACTCCTCTATGCGTGGGCATCCACTGTCGCGTCTTCCTCGGCTCCGCGTCGTCCCCTTCCTAGGCCTTGCTGTCATCCACCGCCCTGGTGCTCTCGGTGCGGCATGGTCAACGTGGTCAAGGAACGGCTTCCATCGGACGTGGACTGTACGTGGAGAGGCTAACAGCTGGGTCCACGGCCACAGCAAGGAAGTGCCTCCTTATTACGTGCAAAATAATTATTCCTCCACCTGACAGCGAGGACCCACCGGACGGGCCACCGTATTTCGCGAAAAAATGTTTCCCCCTTGACAGCTGGAACCCACCTGCTACATCTTCGCACGCAAGGAAGTGCCTGACAGTCGGGACCCACCTGGTCGAAGCGTAAGTAGCGTTGTCATTCTGGTCGTGACGATATGCGTACATATACTGGTGGATGTAGAGGCACGCACGTGTCGTAGTAGAGGCACGCACGTAGCATGTACATGTATGTACAGCGGCCAGGGTGCAAGAAAGAAAATACGGCCACGTATGTGTACATACGGGCGGGGTCTGAAACGCCTACTCGCGCATACGTATGGCCAGGGCTCGTGTACATGGCTGGGTCTGAACGGAGAAACATTATCGTCGTCCTGTTCATGGGGAGGCAATGGAATGTGTCGTGATCATGGGGAGGCAACGGAATGCGTCGTGTTCATCGGGAGGCAACGAAACGCGTGGGAGCCAACTGGCTGGGTCGGAACGGAATGCGTGGTCGTGTTCATCGGGAGGGCTTGGACAGAATAAAGCGATGGAAGCGAGGCTGGCGTACCACACAGCAGAGGAAGCGGCCTTGTGTTCGACCGCCACGTTGAAACAGGATCCTGTTCATCGGGAGAGTGCGGCGTCTGCCAAAAGCGGAGAAGCGGACCTCCTACGGTCGAAGCAGGGGTCTGTTGATCGGGAGGTGTGTGGCGTGCGCAAAATGGATGAAACGGACCTCAAGCGGTCAAAGCGGGGTCTGTTGATCGGGAGGGTGTGGCGTACCGCAAAATGGGCCAAAGCGGACCTCCTACGGTCGAAGCAGGGGTCATGTTGATCGGGAGGGTGTGGCGTACCGCAAAAGCAGATTTAAACGGACTTGTGTTGCAGCTTCTGATCAAGCGGGGTCCTGTTCGCCGGGAGGGTGTGGCGTGCATCGCAGCAGGACTCCACTGGATACTGTTCATCTCCACCGTCGACCTCCTCCAGCCTCCACGGGCTCCTGTTCATCCAGCCTCCACCGCGCGCTACTCCACCGGCTACTGTTCAACCACCCCTCCACCATCTACTATTCATCCAGCCCTCCACACCACGGGGTCCTGTTCAACCACCCCTCCATGGGCACCCCTCCACCGTCTACTGTTCATCCAGCCCTCCACCACACCACGGGGTCCTGTGCATCCAGAGGCAACGCCACCGCTCACTGTTCATCCAACCGCCACCGCAACACTCACTGTTCATCCAATCGATCGGCTTCATTTAGCAGCAGTAGCGAAGGAATCGCTCGATCGGGTTCAGTTAACAGCCATCGATCGATCGCTCGAGTTGATGTAGCGTAGCCTGCGATTGCAATCGCTCGGGTTGATTGGAGCCCAACGCCTCGCTCGGGTTGATTAGAGCCAGCGCCTACACACACGCAGCGTCACGTGTACGAGAGAAACGAGCATCGCTCGGCCACCGACCTCCCACCGTAACCGGGAACTCCCCAAAATTTTCCTCCCCTCGCTTCTACCGCGATTTTTTCCATCATGGACGGCCCAAAGAATGTCATGCAGCTGCGTCTCCGGCCCGCCCAGGACTAAAAGCCCATTTTCTATCATGATTTTTTGTCATAGAAGTAGGAGCCCACTACATCTATGATGATACCGGGTTTTGTCACAATTATCGTCATAGAAGTGTCATATGTATGCCAGAAAAAAATTTCGTTCGGCCCAAAATGTCACGGATGTGTCTTTTTTTTGTAGTGTTGGCCCCTCGCGAGGGTCTTGGATGCCTTGTTGACAAACATGGGTCGTACAGGCCTGCAGCACAGCCACGCCGTGGGCCACAGGCAGGCAAGTCTGGGGACCCCCATTCCAAGAATGCCGACAGTTTCCATATCAGTGCAACGAGACCAAGACCAGCAGGACGAGAGGACGGAGGTCACCGTGGAGCCCAAGACGGCATCACCACCAGAGCCTTTGGCAGGCGAAGACCACCTTTAGTCAGGATAACATGTACTAGTTGTATCCCTTCAAATTTGGCCGTTGTGGGATCCCACCCCGCCTAACATTTGGGGAGAGGACCAGGGCCTCTATAAATAGGACTAGCCACCACAGTAGGAGGCAACAGATCTTGGGCTATTCAGATCATCCTCACCCACACAAGCTCACCAAGCACAAGAGCACCTCTCCTCAGGAGGCTGTTCATCCGTTGTAACTGTTCATCCTCAGCCCAAGAGGCAATCCACCACACCACACTGGAGTAGGGTATTACACCACATCGGTGGCCCGAACCAGTATAAATCTTGTGTCCCTTTGTTTTGCGAGTTCGACGCGCTGAGCCCTGAGATCGCGGTGAGGGAGAGTGCTTGGGGGAGGAGAGATCTTTGTGCGCACCCCAGTGTTCGAACCTCAAGGGTTTTGCCGGAACCCGAAATCCGACATCCGGCTTACCCATCGACATCTGTGGAGGCAGGAGTGACCTCTAGAACCCTTGGTGTACCATGTTTAGTGCTGGCTCTACGTAACGAGCACTTGCCTAATGATTTCTAAGGCCCCCACAAGGTGCCTAATTACACGGCGGATCAATCCGCAGAGGCCTGGATTGAGAGCTATGATATGGCCATGGAGATGTTGGATGTTAGTGATGCTGCGTGTGTTAAGTACTGTCAGGGAACGTAGTAATTCAAAAAAATTCCTAGGCACATGCAAGATCATGGTGATGCATAGCAACAAGAGGGGAGAGTGTTGTCGACGTACCCTCGTAGACCGAAAGCGGAAGTGTTAGGATAACGCGGTTGATGTAGTCGTACGTCTTCACGATCCGACCGATCAAGTACCGAACGCACGGCACCTCCGAGTTCAGCACGTTCAGCCCGATGGCGTCCATCGAACTCCGATCCAGCCGAGTGTTGAGGAGAGTTTCACCAGACGCGATGGCGTGGTGGCGATGTTGATGTTCTACCGACGCGAGGTTTAGCCTAAGCACCGCTTCTGATATCGAAGTGGACTATGGTGGAGGGGGGCACCGCACATGGCTAAGAGATCAATGATCAACTGTTGTGTCTAGAGGTGCCCCCCTGCCCCCGTATATAAAGGAGCAAGGGTGGGGGGGTGCGGCCGGCCAGGTAGAGGGCGCGCGAGGAGGACTCCTACTCCCACCGGGAGTAGGACTCCCCCCCTTTCCTAGTTGGAATAGGATTCGGGAGGGGGAAAGAGGAGGGAGAGAAGGAAGGGGGGGGGCGCCGCCCCCCTCTCCTTGTCCTATTCGGACTAGGAGGGGAGGGGCGCGCAGCCCAGCCCTGGCCGCCTCTCCTCTTCTCCGTAAAGGCCCACTAAAGCCCATTTACCTCCCGGGGGGTTCCGGTAACCTCCCGGTACTCCGGTAAAATCCCGATTTCACCCGGAACACTTCCGATGTCCAAACATAGGCTTCCAATATATGAATCTTCATATCTCGACCATTTCGAGACTCCTCGTCATGTTCGTGATCACATCCGGGATTCTGAACAACCTTCGGTACATCAAAACATATAAACTCATAATAAAATTGTCATCGTAACATTAAGCATGCAAACCCTACGGGTTCGAGAACTATGTAGACATGACTGAGACACGTCTCCGGTAAATAACCAATAGCAGAACCTGGATGCTCATATTGGCTCCCACATATTCTACGAAGATCTTTATCAGTCAGACCGCATAACAACATACGTTGTTTCCTTTGTCATCGGTATGTTACTTGCCCGAGATTCGATCGTTGGTATCTCAATACCTAGTTCAATCTCGTTACCGGCAAGTCTCTTTACTCGTTCGGTAATACATCATCCCACAACTAACTCATTAGTTTCATTGCTTGCAAGGTGTAGCGACCAGACCTCAAGCGATCGATCACATGCATCGATGTCATCCCTGGATCGATAATCTTGACACGCATACGATGCTTGGAGGATTTATAACAGAGTAGCAATCACACACTTATTACATCGAAAATCTCAAAAGAGAACTTATTACAATAAATATGGCTTAAGGCCATCTAATAACGATAATAGCGGAAGGCTTGGAAGATAAGCGAGTCCATCAACTCCAACGGCATCATTGAGTATAGAACCACGACCTAAGGCACCTTACTGTAAATCGAAAAATCTGCAACATGAACGTTGCAGCCCAAAAACGGGTCAGCACATGGAATATGCTGGCAATGTAATACATAGAGAGCAATATGAAAGAGTAATGCTATACTACATGCATATATGGCTGGTGGAAAGCTCTATGGTTACAGTTTTTCGTAAAGCCAATTTTTCCCTATTGCAAAGGTATAAATTTTATTTAACTATCATAGTGGTTGTTAAACATTGAGAATGGTTGACAGCATTCTCAATCCCAATTAAGCATCATCATTAAAACCCAACAATATTAATTAATAACATGATGAGATTCACATGATAATCCAAGTACTAGATACTCAAGATGTCCATTACCGGGGACACGGCTAACCATGATTAGTTTATACACTCTGCAGAGGTTTGTGCACTTTTCCCCACAAGACTCGATCTCCTCCATTGGGATTCTCACACTACAAGGTGTTTGTGAAACGGATGATCGAGACATAGTCTTTCAGAAGCGCTAGCACCTTACGAACGGGTAGACAGTTACACCTACATCCCTCTACATCTGCTAGTCTACCACTGTAAGAGTTCACACGACTTAATCAACTATGCTAGAGCCCATAGTAGCTTGTGGCTACACACGGAAGTTTCTAGCATGAATAATCTCATGATCCCTTTGAGCCTGGGTGGCGGTCCAAAAAAGCAGGCAAATCTGGAATACCCGGTACCTCAATCCACCCAGATGTGTGTTTAAGTTGCCACCTTAAATAAACCATTAATTAACAATCTCACATCTGTCATGGATACACTCACCCAATCCACGTCTACTAGCATAGCATGGCATAATAAGCAAACGTAGAAGTAACTCCCAAGGGTTTGATATTAAAACAGGTAATAGGTACTACCTCAACTACTTCCCAAAACCCACAATTTAATTAGATCCTAATCATGCAATGTTTGAGGATTGATCTAATGCATAAAAACTGGGTATGAAAAGAGATACGATCAAAGTGTTACTTGTCTTGCTGATGATCCGTGAAACCTAGCGATTCGAAGTAGCAAGCGGCGCACTCCGGGTACTCTATCAAAAACAAACAAGCACACAATAAGTACTCATCTAATGCACAGGTAAAACTAAAATAAAAGATCTAACCAGAAAGTTCAACTTAAGAACTCCGGTTTGCAAAAAGAAACAACTCGAACGAAGCAACGAAAGTCAGACGGCGAAAGAAACAGGCTTCGATTTACTAATCTGGACCTAAGTAAAATTTTACAGTAGCCAAAACTTTTTTGAGTTGATTATTCGGAAAGAGGGTTTCGAGACGAAACTCTGGGCGCTTGAATCGCCTGATTCCGATAAACGAGCGAAAAGTTATACTAGATGGAAAATCGGATCAGAAATCACGATCAGAAAAAATCAGGAGTAAATTCGAGAAAAAGAAAAACGACGAACAGCTTAACGAACGAACGTTCGTTATCTGGATCTAAACGATGAACGCGTTCATTAAAACGAACGAATGAGCGAACGCTCGCTATTTAACCTAAATCGGAAAAAACGATCTAAAAATAAAAAAACTAAAACTAAAGAAAAACCGAACGAAAACCAGCGAAAATCGAACGGTTTTCTAGGAAAAACCGGCGGCGGGTCAACCTCGGCGGCTCGGGCGGCGAGACAGGCGGTGGCGGCTCTAGCGAATGGCGTCGGCGGCGTGGCGGCTCAATGGTAATGGGCGGCGGGTGGGCGGTCTTGAGGTGAAGGAGGCGGCGTCGGACTCGGCGGCGGCCGGCATGAAAATACAAGCGGCGGAAGGCACGAGGCGGGCGGCGGCTAGGGTTTCAGCCCCGGGGCGGGCGGGCGGCTTATAAAGGCCGCCCGGAGGAGTCCGGGCCTAACACGGCCCGTAGGTCGGTTCAATTTGTTTTTAAATTAATTCCACGCAGAAAATCTAACGTAAGAAATACTAAACAGACTCCAAAAATCCTGAAATAAATTTTCCCCGGCTTCTAAAATCAAGTCGGACAAGATGAACATTTATTTGGGGCCTAAATGCAATTTTGAAAAACGCGCATTTTTCCTAAATTCAAATAAAATAGCGAAAAACTCCAAATAAAAATCTTATTTGATTTTTTTATTAAATCTTCATTATTTCTTTATTTTGGGAAAGTCATTTTATTCCCTCTCTCATATTTTGACCGAAGAAATAATTGAAGATAAAATAAATAGAATCAAATGATCCTATTTTCAAAATTTGAGAAATCTCAAATATGAAAATAACGAAATCTCCAACTCTCTCCGTGGGTCCTTGAGTTGCGTGAAATTTCTAGGATCGAGCCAAAATGCAATAAAATATGATATGCAAGTGATGATCTATGTATAACATTCCAAATTGAAAATTTGGGATGTTACAAACCTACCCCTTAAGATGAATCTAGCCCTCGAGATTCGGGTTAACTAGAAAATAGGTGAGGTGGGCCTTAGCAGATCTTCCTCTCGCTCCCGGTGGCTTCATCCACGGAGTGGTGGCTCCACGAACTTTGCAAAACTTGATAACCTTGCGCGGGTGACTCAGCTGGCATACTCGAGAATTTTGACTGGTTTCTCCTCGTAGGTCAAATCATTACCCAACTGGATCGCTTCCAGTGGCACAGTATCCCTCAGCGGTATATCAGCCATCTATGCGTGGCACTTCTTCAACTGAGAAACGTGGAACACGTCGTGAATTCCTGACAATCCTTCGGGTAATTCCAACTTGTAAGCAACTTCTCCCATGCATTCCAAAACTTTGTATGGTCCCACAAATCGTGGCGCTAATTTTCATTTAACACCAAAACGCTTAACTTCTTTAAGCGGGGATACACAAAGATAAACTCTATCTCCGACTTCGTATACTGTCTCCTTGCGTTTCGAATCTGCATAGCTCTTCTGCCTAGACTGGGCTACGTTGAGCCTATCGCGAATCAATTTCACCTTCCGTTCAGACTCCTTAATCAAATCTGGTCCAAACAACTGGCGGTCTCCAACTTCATCCCACAACAACGGGGTTCTGCACCTCCTTCCGTACAAGGCTTCGAAAGGGGCCATCTTCAAACTGGTTTGATAGCTGTTGTTATAAGAAAACTCCGCATATGGCAAGTTGTCATCCCAACTTGATCCATAATCCAACGCACATGCTCTCAGCATATCCTCCAAAATCTGATTGACTCTCTCGGTCATCCATCATGCGTGGATGAAAAGTTGTACTAAACTCAAGTCTGGTTCCCAAAGTTACGTGCAACTGATTCCAAAACTTTGTGGTGAATTGGGTTCCTCTATCTGATACGATACTCCTCGGAACTCCGTGCAGACATACGATCCTGGTCATGTATATCTTAGCCAACTTGGCACTGCTGTAGGTAGTCTTCACTGGAATGAAATGAGCTACCTTTGTCAAACGATCGACTACAACCCAAATCGAGTCATAGCCTGAACGAGTCCTGGGCAATCCCGTGATAAAATCCATGCCTAACTTTTCCCACTTCCATTCGGGTATTGGCAATGGCTTTAACAATCCCGCTGGCTTCTGATGTTCTACCTTCACTCTCTGACATACATCACAAACTGCTACATACTTTGCAATATTCTTCTTCATTCTGGTCCACCAGAAAGTATCCTTCAAATCCAAATACATCCTGGTATTTCCTGGGTGAATCGAATACGGCGAATCATGGGCCTCTTGCAGAATCAACTTTCTGATCTCCGAATCACTAGGCTCATAAATGCGATCCTCAAACCATAGGGTATCGTGCTCATCCTCACGAAATCCCTTAGATTTTCCCTTGCTCATTTTGTCCTTGATAGAGGCAATCTCCTTGTCGGTCTTCTGAGCTTCTCTGATTTTATCCATCAATGTAGACTGTATCTCCAAAGCTGCTACATAGCCTCTCAGAACTACCTCCAAACATAGCTCTCAAAATTCCTCGGCTAACTCTTTTGGTAAACCTCCGGTCATTAGTGTGGTGATATGGCTTTTGCGGTTCAACGCATCTGCTACTACGTTAGTCTTTCCGGGGTGATAATGCAATCTCATGTCATAATCCTTGATGAGCTCCAACCATCTCCTTTGCCTGAGATTTAACTCTTTCTGCGTGAAGATGTACTTCAAACTCTTGTGATCCATGTACACCTCACAATGGTTTCCAATGAGAAAATGTCTCCAAGTCTTCAGTGCGTGCACTACGGCTGCTAACTCCAAATCATGAGTAGCATAATTCAACTCATGAGGCTTAAGCTATCGTGAAGCATATGAAACAACTCTTCCCTCCTGCATAAGCCTTTGCTCCAAGTCCTCGGCGTGAAGCGTCATAATACCTGTAATCCTTGCTTTGATCTGGCAGAATTAACACCGGTGAGGTAACCAAACGTTTCTTCAACTCTTGGAAACTAGCCTCACATTACTCAGTCCAATTGAACTTAGTGTCCTTCTTCAACAGCTCTATCATAGGCTTCGCAATCTTCGAGAAATTATCAATGAATCTCCAGTAATATCCTGCCAGTCCAAGAAAACTCCGGATCTCTCCAACTGTCGTTGGTGCTTCCAATTTGTCACAGTGGCAACTTTAGTGGGATCCACTGCTATACCTTCTCCAGATATAACATGTCCGAGAAATCCGACTTCCTTCAACCTAAAACTCACATTTGCTGAATTTGGCATATAACTGATGTTCTCTGAGCTTCTCAAGTACCAAACGCAAATGCTGATTATGCTCTTCTTCATTCTTCGAATACACCAAAATATCATCAACGAACACCACGACAAACTTATCCAAAAAATCCATAAACACCTTGTTCATCATGTTCATGAAATAGGTAGGTGCGTTAGTCAGTCCAAATGACATAACGGTATACTCATACAGCCCATACCTGGTGGTAAAAGCCGTCTTAGGTATATCCTGCTCTCGAATCTTCAACTGATGGTATCCTGATCGCAAATCGACCTTGGAAAATACCTTAGCTCCTTGCAATTGGTCAAACAAGTTGTTGATCATTGGCAATGGGTACTTATTCTTAATTATCACTTCATTTAATCCACGATAATCAACAACCATTCTCAATGATCCATCCTTCTTCTCCACTAGAAGTACTAGCGATCCCCAAGGCGAAGAACTTGGGTGAATAAAACCTTTATCCAGTAATTCCTTAATTTGCTTCTTAATTTCTTCCAAATCTTGTGCGGGCATCCGATACGGTCTCTTAGATATCAGCCCTGTGCCTGGCAATAGTTCAATCAAAAACTCAATGTCTCTATCCGGTGGCATGCTTGGCAACTCTTCTGGAAACACGTCCGGGTAATCCTTCACCACTGGTACTTCCTCCTGCACAACTCCTGATAAGGAATTTACTTGTTCCCTCCTCGGCTCATGCCGTGATACATACTTGATCCTTCTTCCTTCGGGCGTTGTAAGCAAAATCGACTTACTAGCGCAATCGATGTTCCCTCCATACATCGATATCCAATCCATACCTAGAATCACGTTCAAACCTTGCGACTCCAGAATGATTAAATCTGTGGGGAAAACATGCCTACCTATGCTCAAAGGTACTTGAAAACATCCCCGACTGGCCATATACTCTGCTCCTGGTGAGCCTACTAGCATAGGTGTTCTAAGAATCTTGGTGGGCAGTTTGTACTTATCCACAAATCCCTGTGATATGTATGAATGCGATGCACCAGTATCAAAAAGAACAATTGGAGTAAATGTCTTAACCAAAAACTTACCTATTACTGCATCTGGCTGAGCTTCAACCTCCTCCACGTTAACGTGGTTCACCTGTCCCCTGTTGAAAGGGTTCGGCTTCTTCCCTGAGCTTCCATTACCATTTCCATTTTGGGCTTCGGGACATTCATTGGCATAATGTCCAGTTTTCTGACACTTAAAGCAAGTGATTTGGCTCAGGTCTCTCTTGGATGGGGCTGACGAGTTGGTGCGGTTTTGTCCATTGCTTCCTCCATTCCCGTTCCCATTCTTGGAACCATGATGATTGTGCGAGCTACCTCCTCCATGGGTATGTTGGAATTGTCCTCCCGGTTTCGGGGTAAAGCGTAACTTCTGTTGGGCTCCAGAATTGTACTTCCTCTGTCCATACTTTTTCTTGCAGTTATCAATCTATTGTTGCTTCCCTTCAATCATAAGAGTACGATCTACCAACTCCTGGTAGTTATTGAAAGTGGCTACCATCAAGCTGCATGCTCAGCTCATCATTTAGTCCTTCCAGAACTTCTCCTTGTTAGCTGCATCCGTAGCAACATCATCTTGGGCATAACATGCTAACTTGCTAAAGTCCTCCACATCTTGGCTTCTGATCGTCCTCCTTGGCGTAAGTTGCGAAACTCGCGCTTTTTCATAGCCATAGCTCCTGCTGAAAGCGTGGGCGTCTGGAAGGCTTCTTGAAACGATCCCGTGGATGTGTCAATAGGGTGTGTGGCTGTGTAATTCTCCCACCATGATCTGCGGGTCCATCAAGTTGATGTGCGGCAAAATGCACTCTCTCCGCATCGAGTGCATCCTGCGTGGTCAGCTCCTTCCAACCTTGCGGAGCCAATCATCTGCAACAATCGGCTCGGTGCTCTTTGGAAAACACCGCGGTTTAGCCTCAAGCAGTCAAATGGTCAGCAGGTGGTGGTGGTGGTGGGTTGTTGTTATTGTTGTTGTTGTTGTTGTTGTTGTTGTTGTTGTTGCCTTGGTTCTGTACCAATGTTTGAATCAAGGCATTCTGCTGCTGTATCAACTGAGTGATCTCCGGTGGGAAAAAAATCCGGTGTCGCGTCTCGAAGGCATCTGAGGGTTTAGAGAGGATGAGAAAATAGAATAGAATGAGGTCTAGTGAGAAAACACTACCCATATGCACATGAGACAAAAGCAAACAATATCACTCCAATCAATTCAAACAAGGGCATACAACGGTCTAACTATCGTTACAAAGTGCTTGGACTAAAATAGATACAATGGTGGAGTTTCTACTACCTCTATGGCGGTCAACTAGAAAAACTGCTCGGATGAAGACTCCATGATATCAGCTCCAGCTTCATCAACATATCATCATCACTGTTGTCGGGATCCGAGTCGGTGTCGTCGATGATGATATAGTTATCCGGGCAAGTGGAATCGTCATCATTTCCTCCTGGCGCGGGGTCTCCCATGAAAACTCCGAGCTTCCCTGTTAAGTGGTCATTCTTCTACACTAGCACTTCAATTTCTTCCATGTAATCTTCACGTGTAGCCTTGAGTTCTTCCTCTAGCTCCTTGATCTTGGCCATAGCCTTCTGCAGATCCTCCATGCCTGCGCACATCTGGTTCTCCTGGCGTCGGATGTGCTGGTTTAACTCCTGGATATAAGCTGCGATTGATCTATCCCTCCTGGTGCTGATCATCTCCCACTGCTCATCTCGGCGCCCACAAATTTGGTAGATAGTATCCTTGAGATCATTGCGGTAAACTTCTCCAATACGTCCCATGGCGATGTGGGCTGCCATGCTCTCTCCTAGATTCCAGGTTGGTGTATCAAAGGAAAACTCTATGGGCTCCGTGACTGATGCAAATGTCCTTCCTGGAACTTGAACTTGGATCCCAGCGCTCCTCTTCGGGTAAAGTGGCGTTGTAGGTCCAGGTGAAGCTTGGTATTCTGATGTTCAGGTATCTAGTGACTTCCTTCAAGTGACATCCAAAGGGTGTGTCTTCATCTGGTTGCGTGAACTTGTTCCTTGCATCCACCATCCTAAAAGAATAGAAAAGATGAGGAGTCAGAATGAGAAGAAAGAGTAGTGATCTAGGGCTTTAGTTAAGTGGTCGTGTCCTACAATCAGCGTGCGCTCTGATACCATCTTGTAGCGACCAGACCTCAAACAGTCGATCTCGTGCATCGGTGTCATCCTGGATCGATAATCTTGACACACACGATTACTTGAAGGATTTATAACAGAGTAGCCATCACACACTTATTACATCGAGAAGTCTCAAAAGAGAACTTATTACAATAAATATGGCTTAAGGCCATCTAATAACGATAACAGAGGAAGGCTTGGAAGATAAGCGAGTCCATCAACTCCAACGGCATCACTGAGTATAGAACCACGACCTAAGGCACCTTACTCGTCGTCTGAAAAGTCTGCAACATGAACGTTGCAGCCCGAAAACGGGTCAGCACATGGAATATGCTGGAAATGTAACACATAGAGAGCAATATGAAAGAGTAATGCTATACTACATGCATATATGGCTGGTGGAAAGCTCTATGGTTATAGTTTTGCGTAAAGCCAATTTTTCCCTACTGCAAAGGAATAAATTTTATTTAACTATCATGGTGGTTGTTAAACATTGAGAATGGTTGATAGCATTCTCAATCCCAATTAAGCATCATCATTAAAACCCAACAATATTAATTAAAGTAACATGATGAGATTCACATGATAATCCAAATACTAGATACTCAAGATGTCCATAACCGGGGACACGGCTAACCATGATTAGTTTATACACTCTGCAGAGGTTTGTGCACTTTTCCCCACAAGACTCGATCTCCTCCGTTGGGATTCTCACACTACAAGGTGTTTGAGAAACGGATGACCAAGACATAGTCTTTCAGAAGCGCTAGCACCTTACGAACGGGTAGACAGTTACACCTACATCCCTCTACATCTGCTAGTCTACCACTGTAAGAGTTCGCACGACTTAATCAACTATGCTAGAGCCCATAGTAGCTTGTGGCTGCACACGGAAGTTTCTAGCTTGAATAATCTCATGATCCCTTTGAGCCTGGGTGGCGGTCCAAAAAAAACAGGCAAATCCTGGAATACCCAGGTACCTCAATCCACCAAGATGTGTATTTAAATTGCCACCTTAAATAAACCATTAATTAACAATCTCACATCTATCATGGATACACTCACCCAATCCACGTCTACTAGCATAGCATGGCATAATAAGCAAACATAGAAGTAACTCCCAAGGGTTTGATATTAAAACAGGTAATAGGTACTACCTCAACTACTTCCCAAAACCCACAATTCAATTAGATCCTAATCATGCAATGTTTGAGGATTGATCTAATGCATAAAAACTGGGTATGAAAAGAGATATGATCAAAGTGTTACTTGCCTTGCTGATGATCCGTGAAACCTAGCGATTCGAGGTAGCAAGCGGCGCACTCCGGGTAGTCTAGCGCAAACAAACAAGCACACAATAAGTACTCATCTAATGCACAGGTAAAACTAAAATAAAAGATCTAACCAGAAAGTTCAACTTAAGAACTCCGGTTTGCAAAAAGAAACAACTCGAACGAAGCAACGAAAGTCAAACGGCGAAAGAAACAGGCTTTGTTTTACTAATCTGGACCTAAGTCAAATTTTACATTAGCAAAAACTTGTTTGAGTTGATTATTCGGAAAGAGGGTTTCGAGACGAAACTCTGGGCGCTTGAATCGCCTGATTCCGATAAACGAGCGAAAAGTTATACTAGATGGAAAATCGGATCAGAAATCACGATGAGAAAAAATCACGGAGTAAATTCGAGAAAAAGAAAAACGACGAACAGCTTAAGGAACGAACGTTCCTTATCTGGATCTAAACGATGAACGCGTTCGTTAAAACAAACGAACGAGCGAACGCTCGCTATTTAACCTAAACCGGAAAAAAAAAATGATCTAAAAAGAAAAAAACGAAAACTAAAGAAAACTCGAACAAAAACCGGCGAAAACCGGACGGTTTTCAAGGAAAAACCGGCGACGGGTCAACCTCGGCTCGGCGGCGAGACGGGCGGGGCGGCTCCGTGACAGCGTCGGCAGGCGTGCGGGCGGCTCGGTGGGCGGCGGGTCGGCGTGTGAGGTCTTGAGACGGCGGCCGGCCGGCTCCCGGGTCCATGAAGGTCAGGGAGGTCTTGAGCGGCGGCATCGGCATGCGGCGGCGGACTCGGGCGGCGGCAGGCGAGGTGGGCGGCGCGTGAAGGTGGTGGCGGGCGGGCTCGGCGGGCAGCGGCTAGGGTTTCGGCCCGGGCGGGCGGCGGCTTATAAAGGCCGCCCGAGGAGTCCAGACCTAACACGACCGTGGAGGTCGGTTCGATTTTTAAATTAATTCCCGCAGAAAATCTAACGAAAGAAATACTAAGCGGACTCCAAAAATCCGAAATAAATTGTCATGGCTTCTAAAATCAAGCGGACAAGATGAACATTTATTTGGGGCCTAAATACAATTTTGGAAAGCGCATTTTCCTAAATTCAAATAAAATAACAAAAAACTCCAAATAAAAATCTTATTTGATTTTTTTATTAAATCTTCATTATTTCCTTTATTTTGGGAAAGTCATTTTATTCCCTCTCTCGTATTTTGACCGTAGAAATAATTGAAGATAAAATAAATAAAATCAAATGATCCTGTTTTCAAAATTTGAGAAAACTCAAATATGAACATAATGAAATCTCCAACTCTCTCCGTGGGTCCTTGAGTTGCGTGAAATTTCTAGGATCGAGCCAAAATGTAATAAAATATGATATGCAAGTGATGATCTATGTATAACATTCCAAATTGAAAATTTGGGATGTTACACAAGGCTTAAGTGATGTGCATTACCGAGAGGGCCCAGAGATACCTCTCCTACAATCGGAGTGACAAATCCTAATCTCGAAATACGCCAACCCAACATGTACCTTCGGAGACACCTGTAGAGCACCTTTATAATCACCCAGTTACTTGTGACGTTTGGTAGCACACAAAGTGTTCCTCCGGTAAACAGGAGTTGCATAATCTCATAGTCATAGGAACATGTATAAGTCATGAAGAAAGCAATAGCAACATACTAAACGATCGAGTGCTAAGCTAACGGAATGGGTCAAGTCAATCACATCATTCTCCTAATGATGTGATCCCGTTAATCAAATGACAACTCATGTCTATGGTTAGGAAACATAACCATCTTTGATCAACGAGCTAGTCAAGTAGAGGCATACTAGTGACATTCTGTTTGTCTATGTATTCACACAAGTATTATGTTTCCGGTTAATACAATTCTAGCATGAATAATAAACATTTATCATGAAATAAGGAAATAAATAATAACTTTATTATTGCCTCTAGGGCATATTTCCTTCTGTCTCCCACTTGCACTAGAGTCAATAATCTAGTTCACATCGCCATGTGATTTAACACCAATATTCATATCCGTATATGATTAACATCCATTGTTCACATCGTCATGTGACCAACACCCAAAGGGTTTACTAGAGTCAATAATCTAGTTCATATCGCTATGTGATTAACACCCAAAGAGTACTAAGGTGTGATCATGTTTTGTTCGTGAGAAAAGTTTAGTCAAGGGTCTGTCACATTCAGAGCCGTATGTATTTTGCAAAATATTTTATGTCTACAATGTTCTGTATGGAGCTACTCTAGCTAATTGCTCCCACTTTCAATATGTATCCAGATTGAGACTTAGAGTCATCTGGATCCGTGTCAAAACTTGCATCGACGTAACCCTTTACGACGAACCTCTTGTCACCTCCATAATCGAGAAACATATCCTTATTCCACTAAGGATAATTTTGACCAATGTCCAGTGATCTACTCTTAGATCACTATTGTACTCCCTTGCCAAACCAGGGCAGAGTATACAATAGGTCTGGTCCATAGCATGGCATACTTTTATAGAATCTATGACTGAGGTATAGGGAATGACTTTCATTCTCTCTATTTTCTATCGTGGTCGAGGTTTGAGTCTTACTCAATTTCACACCTTTGCAGCACAGGCAAGAACTCTTTCTTTGACTGTTCCATTTTGAACTACTTCAAAATCTTATCAAGGTATGTACTCATTGAAAATCTTATCAAGCGTCTTGATCTATCTCAATAGATCTTGATGCTCAATATGTAAGTAGCTTTACTGAGGTCTTTATTTTAAGGAACTCCTTTCAAACACTTATTTATGCTTTCCAGAAAAATTCTACATCATTTCTGATCAACAATATATCACTCACATATACTTATCAGAAAGGCTGTAGTGCTCCCACTCACTTTATCGTAAATATAGGCTTCACTGCAAATCCATATAAAACTATATGCTTTGATCAACTTATCAAAGCGTATATTCCAACTCCGAGATGTTTGCACCAGTCCATAGATGGATCGCTGGAGCTTGCACATTTTGTTAGCACCTTTAGGATTGACAAAACCTTCTGGTTGCATCATATACAACTCTTATTTAAGATAACCATTAAGGAATGCAGTTTTGACATCCATTTGCCAGATTTCATAAAATGTGGCAATTGCTAACATGATTCGGACAGACTTAAGCATCGCTACAGTTGAGAAAATCTCATTGTAGTCAACACCTTGAACTTGTTGAAAACCTTTTTGCGACAAGTCGAGCTTTGTAGATAGTAACACTACTATCAACGTCCGTCTTCCTCTTAAAGATCCATTTATTTTCTATGGCTTGCCGATCATCGGGCAAGTCCACCAAAGTCCACACTTTGTTCTCATACATGGATCCTATCTCAGATTTCATGGCCTCCAGCCATTTCGCGGAATCTAGGCTCATCATCGCTTCCTCATAGTTCGTAGGTTTATCATGGTCTAGTAACATGACTTCCAGAACAGGATTACCGTACTACTATGGTGCGGACCTTACTCTAGAAGACCTACGAGGTTCTGTAGTAACTTGATCTGAAGTTTCATGATCATCATCATTAGCTTCCTCACTAATTGGTGTAGAAATCACTGGAACATATTTATGTGATGAACAACTTTCCAATTCGGGAGTAGGTACAATTACCTTATCAAGCTCTACTTTCCTCCTACTCACTTCTTTTGAGAGGAACTCCTTCTCTAGAAAGGATCCATCTTAGCAACGAATATCTTGCCTTCGGATCTGTGATAGAAGGTGTACCCAACAGTTTCCTTTGGGTATTCTATGAAGACGCACTTCTCCGATTTGGGTTCAAGCTTATCAGGTTGAAACTTTTTCACATAAGCATTGCAACTCCAAACTTTAAGAAATGACAACTTAGGTTTATTGCTAAACAATAGTTCATACGGTGTCGTACCAACAGATTTTGATGGTGCCCTATTTAAAGTGAATGCAGTTGTCTCTAATGCATAATCCCAAAACGATAGTGGTAAATCGGTAAGATACATCATAGATCGCACCATATCCAATAAAGCGCGGTTATGACGTTCGGACACACCGTTACACTGTGGTGTTCCAGGTGGCATGAGTTTGTGAAACTATTCCACATTATTTTAACTAAAGGCCAAACTTGTAACTCAAATATTCATCTCCATGATCAGATCGCAGAAACTTTATTTTGTTGTTATGATGATTTTCCACTTCACTCTGAAATTCTTTGAACCTTTCAACTATTTCAGACTTATGTTTCATCAAGTAGATATACCCATATCTGCTCAAATCATCTGTGAAGGTGAGAAAATAATGATACCCGCCACGAGCCTTAATACTCATTGGTCTGCATACATCAGTATGTATTACTTCCAACAAGTCAGTAGCTCGTTCCATTGTTCTGGAGAACGGAGTTTTAGTCATCTTGCCCAAAAGGCACGGTTCGCAAGTATCAAAATGATTCATAACCAAGTGATTCCGAAAATCCATCTTTTATGGAGTTTCTTCATGCGCTTTACACCGATATGACCCAAACGGTAGTGCCACAAATAAGTTGCACTATCTTTATTAACTTTGCATCTTTTGGCATCAATATTATGAATATGTGTATCACTACGATCGAGATCCAACAAACTATTTTCATTGGGTGTATGACCATTGAAGGTTTTATTCATGTAAACAGAACAACAATTATTCTCTGACTTTAAATGAATAACCATATTGCAATAAACATGATCAAATCATATTCATGCTCAAGGCAAACGCCAAATAACATTTATTTAGGTTTAACACTAATCCCGAAAGTATAGGGAGTGTGTGATGATGATCATATCAATCTGGGAACTATTTCCAACACTCATCGTCACTTCCCCTCAACTAGTCTCTGTTTATTATGTAACTCCTGTTTTGAGTTACTAATCTTAGCAACCGAACAAGTATCAAATACTCAGGGGCTACTATAAACACTAGTAAGGCACATCAATAACCTGTATATCAAATATACCCTTGTTCACTTTGCCATCCTTCTTATCCACCAAATATTCAGGGCATTTCCGCTTTCAGTGACCATTTCCTTTGCAGTGTAAGCACTCAGTTTCAAGCTTTGGTCCAGCTTTGAGCTTCTTCGCGGGAGTGACAACTTGCTTGTCATTCTACTTGAAGTTCCCTTTCTTTCCCTTTGCCCTTTTCTTGAAACTAGTGGTCTTGTCAATCATCAACACTTGATGCTCTTTTCTTGATTTCTACCTTCGTTAATTTCAACATCGCGAAGAGCTCGGGAATCATTTTCGTCATCCTTTGCATATTATAGTTCATCACGAAGTTCTACTAACTTGGTGATGGTGACTAGAGAACTCTGTCAATCACTATCTTATCTGGAAGATTAACTCCCACTTGATTCAAGTGATTGTAGTACCCAGACAATCTGAGCACATGCTCACAAGTTGAGCAATTCTCCTCCATCTTTTAGCTATAGAACTTGTTGGAGACTTCATATCTCTCAACTCGGGTATTTTCTTAAAATATTAACTTCAACTCCTGGAACATCTCATATGGCCCATGACGTTCAAAACGTCTTTGAAGTCCCAATTCTAAGCCGTTAAGTATGGTGCACTTAGCTATCAAGTAGTCATCATACTGAGCTAGCCAAACGTTCATAACGTCTGCATCTGCTCCTGCAATAGGTCTGTCACCTAGCGGTGCATCAAGGACATAATTCTTCTATGCAGCAATGAGGACAATCCTCAGATCACGGATCCAATCCGCATCATTGCTACTAACATCTTTCAACACAGTTTCTCTAGGAACATATCAAAATAAACATATGAAAGCAACAACGCGAGCTATTGATCTACAATATAATTTGCAAAATACTACCAGGACTAAGTTCATGATAAATTTAAGTTCAATTAATCATATTACTTAATAACTCCCAGTTAGATAGACATCTCTCTAATCATCTAAGTGATCACGTGATCCAAATCAACTAAACCATAACCGATCATCACGAAAGCCAAGTCACTATGGTATCTCCTACTACTGGTATGGCGCTAGCTAAGCTTGTAATTACTGGAGTAGTTTTCAATGGTGAACATCACTATGTTGATCATATCTACTATATGATTCACGCTCGACCTTTCGGTATCAGTGTTCCGAGGCCATATCTGCATATGCTAGGCTCGTCAAGTTTAACATGAGTATTCTGCGTGTGCAAAACTGGCTTGCACCCATTGTAGATGAACGTAGAGCTTATCACACCCGATCATCACGTGGTGTCTGGGCACGACGAACTTTGGCAACGGTGCATACTCAGGGAGAACACTTTTTATCTTGAAATTTAGTGAGAGATCATCTTATAATGCTACCGTCACTCAAAGCAAGATAAGATGCATAAAAGATAAACATCACATGCAATCAATATAAGTGATATGATATGGCCATCATCATTTTGTGCTGGTGATCTCCATCTCCGAAGCACGGTCATGATCACCATCGTCACCGGCGCGACACCTTGATCTCCATCGTAGCATCGTTGTCGTCTCGCCAATCTAATGCTTCTACGACTATCGCTACCGCTTAGTGATAAAGTAAAGCATTACAGGGCGATTGCATTGCATACAATAAATTGACAACCATATGGCTCCTGCCAGTTGCCGATAACTCGGTTATAAAACATGATCATCTCATACAATAAAATATATCATCACATCTTGACCATATCACATCACAACATGCCCTGCAAAAACAAGTTAGACGTCCTCAACTTTGTTGTTGCAATTTTTACGTGGCTGCTACGGGCTTAGCAAGAACCGTTCTTACCTACGCATCAAAACCACAACGATAGTTTGTCAAGTTGGTGCTATTTAACCTTCGCAAGGACCGGGCATAGCCACACTCGGTTCAACTAAACTTGGAGAAACTGACACCCGCTAGCCACCTCTGTGCAAAGCACGTCGGGAGAACCGGTCTCGCGTAAGCGTACGCGTAATGTCGGTCCGGGCCGCTTCGTCCAACAATACCGCCGAACCAAAGTATGACATGGTGGTAAGCAGTATGACTTGTATCGCCCACAACTCACTTGTGTTTTACTCATGCATATAACATCAACGCATAAAAACTAGGCTCTTATGCCACTGTTGGGGAACGTAGTAATTTCAAAAAAATTCCTACGCACACGCAAGATCATGGTGATGCATAGCAACGAGAGGGGAAAGTGATGTCCACGTACCCTCGTGACCGAAAGTGGGCGTTAACTGCGCGGTTGATGTAGTCGTCGTCTTCACGATCCGACCGATCAAGTACCGAGCATACGGCACCTCCGAGTTCAGCACACGTTCAGCTCGATGGCGTCCCTCGAACTCCGATCCAGCCGAGTGTTGAGGAGAGTTTCGTCGACATGGCGGCGTGGCGATGTTGATGTTCTATCGGCGCGAGGCTTCGCCTAAGCACTGCTACAGTATTATCGAGGTGGACTATGGTGGAGGGGGGCACCGCACATGGCTAAGAGATCAATGATCAACTGTTGTGTCTAGAGGTCCCCCCTGCCCCCGTATATAAAGGAGCAAGGGGGGTGCGGCCGGCCAGGGAGAGGGCGCTCCAGGAGGAGTCCTACTCCCATCGGGAGTAGGACCCCCCCCCCCTTTCCTAGTTGGAATAGGATTCGGGAGGGGGAAAGAGGAGGGAGAGAAGGAAGGGGGGCGCCGCCCCCTCTCCTTGTCCTATTCGGACTAGGAGGGAGGGGCGCGCGGCCCAGCCCTGGCCGCCTCTCCTCTTCTCCGTAAAGGCCCACTAAGGCCCATTTACCTCCCGGGGGGTTCCGGTAACCTCCGGTACTCGGTAAAATCCGATTTCACCGGAACACTTCCGATGTCCAAACATAGGCTTACAATATATCAATCTTCATGTTTCGACCATTTCGAGACTCCTCGTCATGTCCGTGATCACATCTGGGACTCCGAACAACCTTCGGTACATCAAAACATATAAACTCATAATAAAACTGTCATCGTAACGTTAAGCGTGCGGACCCTATGGGTTCGAGAACTATGTAGACATGACCGAGACACGTCTCCGGTAAATAACCAATAGCGGAACCTGGATGCTCATATTGGCTCCCACATATTCTACGAAGATCATTATCGGTCAGGCCGCATAACAACATATGTTGTTCCCTTTGTCATCGGTATGTTACTTGCCCGAGATTCAATCGTCGGTATCTCAATACCTAGTTCAATCTCGTTACCGGCAAGTCTCTTTACTCGTTCGTAATACATCATCCATAACTAACTCATTAGTTGCATTGCTTGCAAGGCTTAAGTGATGTGCATTACCGAGAGGGCCAGAGATACCTCTCCGACAATCGGAGTGACAAATCCTAATCTCGAAATCGCCAACCCAACATGTACCTTGAGAGAGACACCTGTAGAGCACCTTTATAATCACCCGATTCGTTGTGATGTTTGGTAGCACACAAAGTGTTCCTCCGTAAGCAGGAGTTGCATAATCTCATAGTCATAGGAACATGTATAAGTCATGAAGAAAGCAATAGCAACATACAAAACGATCGAGTGCTAAGCTAACGGAATGGGTCAAGTCAATCATATCATTCTCCTAATGATGTGATCACGTTAATCAAATGACAACTCATGTCTATGGTTAGGAAACATAACCATCTTTGATCAACGAGCTAGTCAAGTAGAGGCATACTAGTGAAATTATGTTTATCTATGTATTCACACAAGTATTATGTTTCCGGTTAATAAAATTCTAGCATGAATAATAAACATTTATCATGAAGTAAGGAAATAAATAATAAATTTATTATTGCCTCTAGGGCATATTTCCTTCAACACTTCACCATGATGTTGGATAGGCCGACTCATACTTGGTTGAAAGGGTTGCCCGCTAACTCCATTCGGTCATGGGCGGAGTTGAAGACGCGTTTTATCCAAAAATTTAAAGACACGTGTAAGCAGCCTATGTCGATTATGGACTTAGATTGTTGCGTCCAAGGTGAGGGCGAGTCAACAACCAATTGGGTGCGCCGGATCTCGGCCGTTATACACTCATCGGACAGTATCAACGCCGGTTCAATGGTCCTGATGTTGGAGAAAAATTGTTGTTTCCTTCCCTTTAAGCAGAAGCTGGGGCGGCTTAAGTGCCACTGCAACAATATGGGGGAGCTCATGGTGGCTCTTATCAAATATGCCGACTCTGAAGTACGAAGGACCCTAAGTCTGATGAGGAGAAGGCTGGCAAGGGGTAGAAGAGCGGTAATGCAATGGGGCAGCAACATAATACGGCGGGTCAAAGTGGCAACGGTAAGCGCAAAGCTGACGGCGGTTTAGACTTTGTGGCTAACACCAATACACTGAACAATAATCAGCATCATAAGGGGAAAGCGTCAGCGCCCCGGTTTGGAGGGCCAAAGTTTAGCATTGAGGCAATGATGAATCAGCCTTGCCCAAAGCACGGTACACAAGAGAAGTCGGCCAGCCATCTGTGGAAGGATTGCTTCGTCATGAGGGAGTATAGAAATTCCAAATTTTTCTAGAATAACCATGGCCTGAATGGCGGCTCAGGATCCGGCTCTCACGGACCTGGCTTTGGTGGTGGTGGCTAAAATTCTTGTTTTCAGGGCCAAGGCAATCAAGGTGGTTTTAATCAGCAATCTGCTCAAGGGAATCAGCAGCAATAGTCTGGTTATCAGAGTAATCCAAAGTAGCTCAATTGTGGTCAGTATCATGTGTTTACCACAAGTTTATGCAAACGGGACCAGAAGGTTCATAAAAGGGCAATGAACGCAGCTGAGTCGGCGGTCCCTCGCTACTTGCGGTGGTCTGAACATCGTATTGTATAGAGCCGTGAGGATCATCCGCCCCGAGTTGACAATCTGGGTCAGATGGCTTTAGTGGTTGCACCTCAGGTTGGAGGGTACAAGTTCGCTAAAGTACTCATGGATGGAGGCAGCAGCATCGATATCCTTTACTATGATACTTTCCGTCGTATGAATTTGACTGATAAGGATCTTAAGCCATCTAATACTATTTTTCATGGCGTGGTGCCTGGTAAGTAAGCATATTCGGTGGGTAAGATAGCTTTGGAAGTGGCTTTTGGTGATGATCATTATTTCAGAGCTCAGACATTGACTTTTGAAGTGGTCAAGATCAAGAGCCCTTATCATGCCTTGTTTGGGCTGTCGGCTTATGCTAAGTTCATGGCGCGGCCTTGTTATGTTTATCTGCAGCTTAAGATGCAGGGTCATAAGGGTACCATCACTGTACATGGCAATAGCAAGATAGCTTTGGAGTGTGAAGAAGGCAATGTTGCTTATGCTGAGAGTGCCTGTGCAATAGAGGAGTTGAAGTTCTACAAAGATAATGTTGACCCGACAGATATGACACCTTTGAAGAAACCAACTGCAGAGCATGACCTGCTGTTCAAATTTAAGTCGGCAGATGACACTAAGCCGGTTGACTTTGTTCCTCGAGACTCATCCAAGCAGTTCAGTGCTAATATGGATCCGAAATAGGAAAGCGCGCTCATTGAGTTCATCCGTGAGAACCGGGACATCTTTGCATGGAAGACTTCAGACATGCGAGGTGTACCGAGGGAACTTGCTGAGCACAATCGCAATGTTGATCCAAAATTTAAACCGGTCAAGCAATTCCTTCATCGTTTTAATGAAGAGAGGCGTAAGGCCATTGGTGAGGAAGTGGCCCGGCTCTTGGCGGCTGTGTTCATCATTGAAGTTTTTCATCCTGAATGGTTGGCTAACCCGGTATTCGTACTTAATAAAAATGGCACTTGGCGCATGTGCATGGATTACACAGACCTGAACAAGGCTTGTCCGGCTGATCCTTTTGCTCTCCCCCGTATTGATCAGATCGTTGATGCTACGGCGGGTTGTGAGTGTTTGAGGCTTTTTAATGCTTACTTTGGTTATCATCAGATCAAGATGACGGTTAAGGACCAGGATAAGACAACTTTCATCACTCCCTTTGGAGCCTTCTGCTATTTGTTTGTGCCTTTGGGGCTCAAGAGTGCCCAGGTGAATTATCAGCGGTGTGTTCAGAATTGCCTCCATGACCAGATTGGACGCAATGTTCATGCTTATGTGGATGCTATTGTTGTGAAATCTTGGAAGAAGGAGACCTTGATAGATGATTTGAAAGATACCTTTGACAATCTCCGGGTCTACAGGTTCATGCTTAACCCAGACAAGTGTGTCTTTGGTGTGCCAGCAGGCAAGCTCTTGGGTTTTTTGGTTTCTGAAAGGGGCATTGAAGCTAACCCGGAGAAAATCAAGGCTATCACTTCCTTGGCTAATCCGGTGTGTATTAATAATGTCCAACGTCTAGCGGGTCGTATTGCTACCTTAAGCCGACTCATAAGCCGGTTGGACAAGAAGGCTATCCCTCTGTACCAGATGATGAAGAAAACAGATCACTTTGTCTGGAGTGATGCTGCTGATCAGGCATTTGAGGCATTGAAAAAGCAGTTGGCTGAGCCGCCATTCCTTGCAGCTCCTATTGATAAGGAGCCCTTATTGTTATATGTGGCTGCTAATATCCGAGCCGTTAGTGTGGCAATTGTTGTGGAACGAAAAGAGGCAGGCAAGGAATATCCGGTGCAGCGGCCGGTTTATTATATCAGTGAGGTACTCATTGAATCCAAACAGAGGTACCCACATTGGCAGAAGCTGGTTTATGGGGTGTTCATGGCTAGTCGTAAATTGAAGAAATATTTCTTTGGCCATCCCATCACTGTGGTCAGTTCTGCTCCCTTAGGGGATATTATTCAAAACAGAGAAGCTACATGTCGCGGGTAGCCAAGTGGGCCATTGAGCTCGGACCCCATGGTTTGAAGTATATACCTCGAACAGCCATCAAATCTCAAGCACTTGTGGATTTCATGAATGACTGGACAGAGTTGCAGACGCCTGAGGAGAAGCCGGATAGCAAATATTGGACTATTCACTTTGATGGATCCAGGCAGTTGGAAGGCTCGGGGGCTAGAGTTATTTTGACTTCCCCGCGAGGTGATAAATTTTGCTATGTTTTAAGGTTGATATTCCCTTATACTAACAATGCAACTGAGTATGAGGCCTTGCTCCACGGTCTTCAGGTGGCTAAAGAGATGAATTTAAGCCGAGTGAGGTGTGTTTTGGTGACTTAGATTTGGTGGCTCGGCAAGTTTCAGGCACTTGGGATTCCAAAGATCCACTCATGGTGGCTTATCACCGAGAGGTTGATGCTATTGCTGGTTATTTCAAAGGTTATCAAGTGGAACATCACTACAGGAAATATGTCAATTGGTGAACTTCTGTCAGTGACCCTGGAAGAATTGGTCATAGATCTATGACCATTTGAGACCAAATGGTCAAAAGTTGTTCGGGGGGCTCCAAACCCTAAACCATTGCGACCATTTTGGTCAGAAAGGTCGTAATTTCCTTACACAAAATGGTCATAAAGCAAACAACGCTAGTCCACTTCCTTATTTCTAGTTGTTAACGACCAATATAGATGGTCATAGCCTTGTAAATTGTGGTGGGTTGCGATGACTAGGCGCCATCTCATCAGTTTTGCCTATGTGTCATGTCCAAGTGTCAATTTTTGCCCTAGGTTGTGAAGCAACCTATATTTATATTATTCAAAAAATTCCCAAAAAATTCTCATAAATTGTTTGGATCATATCTTCATCAAATATGTCAAAAACCTTCCTTGCCTAGTTCAAAAATAATTCAACAATATTCATTTTCCTATTCTGTTCAGAGAAACACTTTGTGAAGGAAGTACCACTTTGGCATGTCCAAATTGTATCCATTTTCTACAGTGCTTTCTTATGCCCAAATAACCATCCTCCACCAAATGCCAGCTCAATCCATTCATTATTTTGAGCCCAGCTTCAACATTCGTATTTATGTCTAGTGTGGTACTTTGCAAAGCAAGTACCACCTAGGCTCCTCCTTTTGAGCTAAAAATTTGTGAATATGGTCTTCTTAGTAACTGATCATCCTCAGCCAAAACTCATGCCCATTAGCCATGTACATTTCCCGTACCGCTAATCAAAACTTGGCTGCTAATTCATGTTTGAGCATCGATCGGTCTCCTCGTGAGAATCTCATGTTGTAATTTTCTTCCTAGCACCTACAGGGAGTGCCCAACCCACTAGACATGCCTAGGCCGCCCATAACACATGCAGCATACAGTCCTTGAGTGACAGGCGTGAGCATCTTGAGTTCTGGCAGCTCTAGAGTTGGGGCCCTTGGCCACCGCCCAAACCTTGACGTATTGCCACCAAACCATGTATTTATGATTAAATAGGTACTTATGTAACTAGAAATGATTTTTGGAAAAAATAAATAGCAAACTATGAGGCAGTTGCAGTTCAAATTTGACCTGCTTCCAGCTGAATCAGCGGAAATTTGTCTTATTCACGAGAGGTGGATCAAAACTTTTTACACCCAACCATTTTGTCAATTATGCATTAAATATGTCCTATTATTTTAGAAAATTGATTTGGTACAATTTTGCAACAATTATTTGGGAGGTCCTTCACAAAAAAAACCTCCTTTTGGGCACTCTAAAAATGGAAAATGTTTTTTCGTCCAAAGAAAATGAAAACTTCCTTAGGAAACATTGTTTGCCATTCCAATATGCACCCTTGTGCACAATATGAGATCATTTGAACAAACTATGCCATGAATGTGGCCATAAGATTGATCATTTGGATTGAAAGCCATTGATCTCCACACGTGATAGCTCGTTTCTGAGAACACTTTTTTAAAATAATTGCCGTATTACAAGTTTGTTATTTTTCCTAGGAACTTGGCCACATATAATGACACAATGCGAAGGCTTCCCAATTTTTTGTTTTTTTAATTTTTATGCCTGTTTCAAAATGCGGTCAAAACGACGAGAATGACCGTTCCTAGCTAGTGGTTGAATCTTGTAACTTTTTTGGTGTTTCTCTGATTAAATAGATACTTATGTACCTGGAAATGATTTTTGGAAAAAATAAATAGCAAACTATGAGGCAGCTGCAGTTCAAATTTGACCCGCTTCCAACTGAATCGGCGGAAATTTGTCTTTTTCACGAGAGGTGGATCAAAACTTTTTACACCCAACCATTTTGTCAATTGTGCATTAAATATGTCCTAGTATTTTAGAAAATTGGTTTGGTCCAATTTTGCAACAATTGTTTGGGAGGTCCTTCACAAAAAAACCTCCTTTTGGGCACTCGAAAAATGGAAAATGGTTTCTTCGTCCAAAGAAAATGAAAACTTTCTTAGGAAAAATTGTTTGCCATTCCAATATGCACCCTTGTGCACAATATGAGATCATTTGAAAAAACTATGCCATGAATGTGGCCATAAGATTGATCATTTGGCTTGAAAGCCATTGATCTCCACACATGATAGCTCGTTTCTGAGAACACTTTTTTAAAATAATTGCCGTATTACAAGTTTGTTATTTTTCCTGGGAACTTGGCCACATATAATGACACAATGCGAAGGTTTCCCAATTTTTTGATTTTTTTTGAATTTTTTATTCCCGTTTCAAAATGCGGTCAAAACGGCGGGAATGACCATTCCTAGCTAGTGGTAGAATCTTGGAATTTTTTTGGTGTTTCTATGATTAAATAGATACTTATGTACCTAGAAATGATTTTTGGAAAAAACAAATAGCAAACTATAAGGCAGCAGCAGTTCAAATTTGACCCGCTTCCAGCTGAATCGGCGGAATTTATCTTTTTCACCAGAGGTGGATCAAGGCTTGTGACACCTAACCATTTGGTCAATTGTGCATTAAATATGGCCTAGTATTTTATAAAATTGATTTGGTCTAATTTTTGAACAAATATATTGTAGGTCTTTCACAAAAAAAACTCATTTCAAGCATTCGAAAAATGGAAAATGTTTTTTTTGCCAAAAAAACTCATATCCGACGACACCTTTTTAAGGATATTTATTTTTTTTCTTGTTTGTTATTTTTTCTATAAACTTGTTCACATTTTGGTGACACAATGAGAAGGTTTCCATTTTCTTTTTGAATTTCTCAGGTCATAGAATAGCTGACATGATTTTAACACATTATTTTTGGGCAAATATGACCTATTTAGATGGTCATAACATCATGCTGCATTCTGATTGGTCCATGGACGTCTCACGCGGATCGTGCATCATACGCCGTCAGATGCTGGCAGATCCAACGGCCGTCCTCAACCCTTCCACACCAACCCCGAAACCCTAGCTGGTCATTTTCCATCCACCCCCGCCTCCTATCTTTCCCACATCCTCCTTTCTCCTCGCTGTCTCGCCCGATGGAGAGAGAGAGAGAGAGAGAGCGAGAGCTCGCCTCCTCCCTTCCAGATCGCCGCCGCCACCTACCTCTGGCGGAGCTCGCCGCCGTCCATGGCCTCCCCCATGCCCTAGTCCTTTCGCCCCTCCCCTTCCCCCACCCATAATTCTTCCTCCCCCAGCCCCGACCACCCCCCTTCCGCCACCCCCGCCCGCTTCGCCTAATCCACCGCTGCCCCCGACGCCATGGCGGACGCCGACAGCAGCAGCAACCCGCTGCTCGCCGACTTCGACTTCCCGCCCTTCGACCGCGTCGAGCCCGCGCAACTCTCTGTCTCTTCCATTGCCCTCCTGATTCACGCCCATCCAACGGCGGCGCCGCCGCCCACCACCCCCACCCCGGCGACCTCCCCACCGGCGATCCCCTACATCCATCGCCTGCACCTTTCTCCTAGTCACAAATCGACCCAGCGGCCAGGACCCACCTGAAGCGACGGAGGTCGGCTGCGTCGCCCCACCACCGCCTCCTTCCTTCCTCCCTCGGGGTGCTCGAAGATCCCGTGCTCGCTGCGCCTCCTCTGCCCCGACCTTCTCCAAGCCATCCATGGAGCTGCATCGCCAAGGTTCCTGATTCGTTTCGATTTGCTTCTGCTTTTGCTTGTTGCTCAGTTATGTACTGTTGGTGATGCCATGGTCCTCCCTGTCCATTGCTGCAGGAGAAGACAAAAAACCCTAGCTAGGCCTAGAGGATGTGTTGGATTGGAGAACCACCCGAGCAGGGAGGGAGGAAGCAAGGAAAGTCCAAACTCCCACCCATCTTCCTGCCTGCAGCTGCAGGTAACCCCCTCCCTCTCCCTGCCTTGTCAGACCTGAAGATGCGATGTCGAGATATTCGATGTTGTGTGGATTGATACTGACAGCGCTTGATTAATGTAGATCATGTACTGTATTGTTAATCACCAGTTATTGTTTCCTTTCACTGCATCGTGCCGGTTACTACTACTGTTCCTACATAATCACAAGCGTGGATGGATGATTATCTCAGATCAGATGTTGCTAGATTATTTTCTTAGATTGCTTTTGTCGCCAAGCCACACATATCACCTAGTTAGATAGAATCCGCTACGCTAGGGTGATGAATGAACGGACAAACAATAATAGGAACATGGGCACCACGTTTTAGAGGGCTTGTGATTTTGTGGTTGCAGCAAGCCCGCCTTGTACGCCCGACGAGTTATCTTGTGTATTTTGTCTTGCTAGACGAGTTATCCAGCAATACTAGTGCATAGTAGAAAATTATCATAGATCCTGGTTGTAACCTGCTTTTGTGCTTGTGACTTTGGCCCGCATGATTTTGCGGGGATTTGGTACCAGACTAGAGGTAGAGGCTGACGATTTCTTGCTGTTTCAGTCAAGTGCTTGATAGATATCTGTCTCAATCCACAAGAAAACCCATCAGACCTGTATATGTCATCTAATTTAGATCACTTAATTTCATACATGGATTTCTGAGGTTTTTTGATCTTGCAGGTCGCGGCGAACACCAAGAAGACACCCAACTCCTGCATCCCGAACTACCCGAGCCTGACGTTGCAGCTGCTATGTCAAGTCCACAACATCACCATGCATTTAGGTGTACTTGGTTCATCTTCAGGTTCAGGTGTAGGGGTTAGTGGCCTTAAGCATTAACCATTTAATCCTGATGAATGCTGCTTGTTTTACACATACCACTTCCTTCTGTTTATCATCATTGTGTGATTCAATTCGAAAAGGCAGCATGTTGCATGTTGATGCATGTATGCCTTTGTGTAAGAGAACATTATGATAGTGATTCCATCGGTTCCTGGTCAGAAGTTTTGACTGTGAGGTCTTGATGCTATGCCACATGAGTGAATGTAGATTTTTGGTTGTGATTATGTGATATTAATGATATGCCTTTTGAGTGAATTGTGTTTTTAGACTGCAATTGTTGTTGGTAAAGTGTTTTCTGAGTGAACTAGGAATGTTAGAAGGATATGATGCGGTTGTATCAGTTTCGGCATGATGATTCTCATCAACTTGCACCTGGTCATAGTCCACTAAATGCATGACAGTGTTTTGTTCAGTTATATTATATAAGAGTGACATGTGTATTATAAATTGTCATGGTCAAGTAGCTATGTACAGCTGCATGCCAATATCTCATAAGAGTGACTAGTGTAGTATGAATTGACAGTGTGATCTAAGTATCAGGTGTGTAATATTGTATGCTTATATGATGTCTGGCACATTTCTTGTACCTACAATATAAATTTGTGAGCATAGCTTCTGTTGTCAATGCAGAAAACTGTTCCTTGTAATGTACATACTCATATTGCATCATATCAGATTGGGCATTGCTCTATTGCTCTATTCACGCCATTATACATGTGTAAAAATTGTTCGATTAACTTCATTATCTTTAATAATTGATTATTCACTTCCGGTTAGTAGTAACTTAAACTTGGCGGCAAACTAGTAAACTACTTGGTTGTGATCACGTTTGTGGTCGGTGTGCGAGCAAGCAAAATCAGAAGTGATCCCAACTGATGATACTATTTTTGCGTTTACTAGAATTGTCCATGGACATTTAATCTGTTTTGTGTATTAGTAGGTAAAATAGCAGAGTACACCGATTACCATTCTGTCTGCTGACATACACTTCCAAAGACCTTTTAGCGTAGAGTTCATATAGTTACACAGTGCTTTTTAGCTTAGATGTCATCTGATTATGCGATGCTCCCTACTTTATGCATTTCTTTGTATATATATCATTCATGTATTCTTGGATAGTACTGACTACATACCAGGGCGAATTAACCACAATTTGCCACAATTTGCAGTTACTGAAACATAACCTTGCTGGTTACCAGTGCAATAATAAACTTGCAAGTGTCAATGTACTGATGCGAACAATGATTGTTTACTTATGACTAATCTGTTTTCCATCTCATTTATAGGAGTTCAAAAATGCCCGACTCCAACGGCAACGGCATGCACCACGAGAAGGATGATGGCCTCTTCACCGACTCCGGCCCCGTCCTCCCTGACGCCTGGTCGTGGCCCTATGCACGGCGGACGCGGCTTGGTCGCTTCCTCCGGGAACCCTATCCCCTCGATCTTGGTGTGGCGGCGAGCACATCCACCAGATCCGTCGGCGGGCATCAAGGCCGTGGCTTGGACCTTGTCGCTCTCTACCAAGGAGGGAGTGAGCTCGCGCAGATGGCGGCAGCCGTGCTCCACCAGCTGTTTTGTGGTTCCTGCAATCAGGGGAGTTCCTCTCAAGATAGTGCCCTCCCCCTTCTACTTCTTCTACTACCTACTGTTGCTGCTGTTGCTGATTGGTCTATGCACGGTAGGTAATCCATCAATGTTTATTTGCTACTGCCTGAGCTCTATTTCTGTGAATGCGAGCGTGCTGTTTCTGCAGTGTGGATGCTTGGTCTTTGTGGGGATCGTCTAATAGACGAAGTTCCTCTATGTTAATATTACGAGAATGGAGTAGTGCATTCCAGTTGAACATGTGTTCTAGATTTTTTTGCTGGTAAACATGTGGTCTAGATGATTCTACCTTGTGGTTTCCGATCTTACATTTGGTTTATCTATGCTGCATTGCAAATTTGCAATGATGTTTGTTGCCCCAGAACCTAGCGAATTAGAGGCCCAAGATTTCAATAGTCTGGAGGATAAACTAATGAATTCAGATTTGAGTGAGAAATCTATTCTGGTTTCAAATAGATAGGTTTATTTTTTAACTATGCATAGATTTGTAACAATGAGCATAGGTGGTTATAGGTTGCTGTGATGATGAATATAAATATCATGAAGTGCTCATGCATGGTGGTATACTTGATACCATTGTTTTCACTATTTTATCAACATGCCTTTGCTGAATCTTCCGGTCATACGTGCAAACTATACATTGTAGCTACTGAGTACTTTTTATGAACATATTAGCTAATTATGTACCTAAATATGACCCAGGTACAGTGGATACAACATGATGCTTCTGCTGCCATAACTTGGTTTCCTGTCTACCATCCAGGTACAATTGGAGCAAGCTCATCCTCCTCAATCCCTAGCTGGTGCATACTCCCTACAGTTTCTGGAGCATCTCGACCTCTTATTGTAGTAGCTGGTATGCTTGATGCGTGTATCTCTGTCTCCTTACTGTTTTGTTAGAACCATAAATCCTGATGCTTGATGATTATAGTCTGGTTTGTTAGATCTGTTCTGTTGGTGCTTAAAATTTGACATGCCTCTATTTTGAATGAATGAATGAACTCGTTCTTACAGTTCTTTTCATTTATATGATCAATTTAGTTAAGAGTTGCACATGTCAGTATACTATATGCCAAAAAAATCCTAGCTAGTGAGAACATTTGTCACTCCATGAACATATACTGGTTAGTGTTAGTCATACTATTTATCTACATGGCATTTGCTGTCAATTTTTGCTTATAAGTTATTGGATTCCTCATTGGCTATTGTTTGATGTTCTGTACACATTCTTATTCTTATATTTTCATTCTTATTCTTTGCACAGGTGAAGTGCGAATCAAAGTCTGAAGCTGTGAAGCATATGAACAAACAGTAGCATATTATGTGTTGTAATTGTAGGCAGTAGTAGGCATATCTGGCTTGTAGTATACTGTAATGATTGTAATAGACCAATGTAGTGTTGTTTTGGATGAATTTCGTTTGCTCTCTGGTCTGATAATTATTGTGTATGTGATTTGAATACCTGTGAAATGATATAATGGTTGTTTGGCAAAGTTCGAAATTTTTTATGTGTGGGACCAATTTTGGGATAAGCATGACAAGTGGGACCAATCTGTGGTAGGACCAGCTGCAAAATAAAATGGTTGACAATAGAAAATAAATAGACTAGCAAAAAGGCCATGCCCTAGAAAATAAAAAGGCCAAATTGTTGGGCCAGGCCCATGTAGCTAGAGTAAATTAACAGAACAAATATACAGTAAAAAGGCCGAATTATTGGGCTCGGCCCATGTAAAACACCCAACTGGACCGGGCCGATTCTAATTTTTGACCTTCTCAATTGGTCACAATTTTGCCACGTCAGATTGCCGTGTCGGATCCGACATGGCTTGGGCAGACCACCAGCGACCAAAATAGAAGGTCATAGAATCTATGACCTTTTGTTTTGGTCGTGGCCTTCCACGACCTTGTCACAAAGAAGGTCGTTAATTTCAGTTTATGACCGCCAACTTTTGACCTTCTGTTTTTGGTCAAAAAAGGTCGCAAATGAAAATCAATGACCTTTCAGTGACCAATAGTGAGGGTCGCAAGTTGACATATTTCTTGTAGTGCATGTTGATCATAGGAAAAATGAGGTGGCTAATGCTTTAAGCCGGCTAGGGTCCCAGTGTAAGCCGGTACCACCTAATGTTTTCCTTGATATTCTGCATAATCCTTCAGTTAAATTACCTACGGAGGCAGATCTCGCTATTCTTAATCCAGAGGCGCAGTTGGTGGCGGCTCTTCATGCTATTCCTAATTGGATAGTTCCATATTTGGCTTATATGACCCAGCGCGAGTTACCTGAAGACGAAACTTTGGTCAGGCAGATAACCCGGCGGTCCAAGTCAATGACTATTGTCATTGGAGAGTTCCACCGATGCAGTGTCACATGGGTGTTTCAAAGTTGTGTTTCTCTTGAGGAAGGCCGTGAGATTCTACGAGAGATTCATGAAGGAGGTTGTGGTCATCATGCCGGCTCTAAGTATCTCGTGGCCAAGGCTTTTCGTCATGGGTTTTATTGGCTGATGGTTCATGCTGATGTAGAGGATTTGGTCAGTAAATGTGATGGTTGTCAGAAATTTTCAAGACGAGCTCATATGAAGGCTCAAGAATTGAGGATGATTCCAATTACTTGGTCATTTGCAGTCTAGGGGCTAGATATGGTTGTACCTTTTAAAATATCCAAGGATTAAAAGACCGACCTTTTGGTGGCGGTTGACAAGTTTACAAAGTGGGTTGAAGCAGAGCCGGTCAGTAAGTGTGATGCGGTGACGGCGGTTCAATTCATCAAAAAGGTGATTTTCCGTTTTGGCTACCATCACAGCAATATCACTGATAATGGCACTAATTTGTCTAAAGGTGCTATGAAAGAATTCTGTCAACGAGAGCATATTCGTCTTGATGTGTCATCAGTGGCTCACCCCCAGTCCAATGGCCAAGCTGAAAGAGCCAATCAAGAAATCTTGAGAGGCATAAAGCCCCGGCTTATGGTCCCTTTGCAAATGACACCAGGTTGTTGGGTTGAGGAGTTACCTTCAGTGCTTTGGAGTATAAATACCACCCCCAACAGATCTATGGGTTACACGCCTTTCTTCATGGTTTACGGAGTAGAGGTGGTTCTCCCAAGTGACATCCATCATGACTCGCCCCGTGTGGCGGCTTATGTTGAAGCTAATAATGAAAAAGCATGTCAGGATGCTCTTGACCTTCTAGATGAGGAGCGTGACCTTGGGCGGCTTGTTCGGTGATTTACCAGCAAGATCTGCGTCATTATCATAGCCACCGGGTTAAAAACCGGACCTTTCAAGAAGGAGATTTGGTGCTCTGACTCATCCAGGATCAAACTGACATGCACAAGCTATCCCCACCTTGGGAAGGGCCCTTTGTGGTCAGCAAAAATCTGAACGACGGATCTTACTACCTCATTTATGTTTGAGAGCACAAGGACTTACACAAATCTGAGGAGGAGACTCGCCAGCCGTGGAACATTGCTCATCTTCGGCTTTATTACACCTGAGCCACTGGCTCTTGTGATGTACATACTTCTATCAATGTATATATGATGATTAGTATAATAAAGCTGGTGTCCCTGATAATTCAGGGCCTCTGTCATTTCATTTCTGAGAATCTGAGTCTTTATTGTTACTTCATAGATCACTTGGGGGCTTCCTGCTTATTGAGCATAGGTATGACTAGCAAAAGAGCCTGTGCGCTGCAACGGGAGAGAAAACATAACACACGCTCTTAACTCAACAACCATCACTCAAGACCACAATAGGTCCATATCCTTTATTTTTGCGAGGCATCATATTTGTGTTGCCGCTTATCCTCCTTCTCACCCTCGTCGGCGATGGCCTTGGTGTTCACACAAAACAACAAAAAACGGGTGTTAAATATGGTTATCCTAAGGCGTCTCTCTCTCCCTCTCTCCTCCCTCTCCTCTCTCTCTCTCTCTCTCGCTCGCTTTCTCTCACTCTCCCGATGAGAAATCTGTTGTTTTCCCCTACGATATTTTTTAGAGGTATGCATGTGTAGTTATCGATGTTTTCTTTTTCGTATATGGTTATAGTGGGGTGTTTATTTGCAATCCGTATCGCCGCCGGTATGAAAAACAATTATAGGTTTGCTTCCATAACAATATTTAAAAAATATTTAACAGGTAGAATTAACATCATATTTATATTCCACATATTTTTCTAATAAAATTTCATATATAATATGTAAAAATCGAAATTACGGTTTAAAAGATACAGATAATTTAGAAAATCATTTGGTTTGACTCAAATATATTTTAAAAATAATATTTAAAAATACATAACAGGTAAAAATATTCTCATATTCATATTCTACATATTTTTCTAATCAAATTTCATATATAACATGTTCAAATCGGAGTTACGGTTTAAAAGATATGGATGATTTTAAAAAGCATTTGTTTAACTTAAATATGATCCACGGATGAATTACCTAAAACATCAGGAGGGTTTTCGAAAAATGTAAAATAACGGTTCTGGTGTGACTTAAATCGGGACGGCGGGTTGATTTCAAGAAAAGACAGGGACTTTTCTGAAAAATGCCATGACGGACGAAAGAAATCCAATTTGCTTTATTATTAGGTAAAGATTACCCTCTTGATCCGCTTGTACGCCTTGTTTACAAATGACTTGGGGGCTTCCTGCTCATTGAGCATACCTATGACTACCATTTGATTCGGCTCATATGCCGGGTTGCAAATAACTTGGGAGTTCTTTTCCTAACGTTAAAAGGTTACCAAAGAGAACTTGTTACAATGAACCGTTCAAACATAGGTAACCTGCCTTGATGGCTTGTTGAAAAAAATCACTTGGGGGCTTCCTGTTTCATGAACATAGCCTTATTTACCCTTTTGATTGGCTTGGACGCCAGGTGTATTCACCAAAAATCTGGGTTAACCTGCCTTTGTATGCCTGCCACTCCGACCAGGTAATCCTGGAATGACTCGCCGAACTTTTGGCAGTCAATCTTAAAAAAAGACCCTGAACTTTTCAAAGTTAAAACGGTGATTGGTCATGAGAGGCCCGGCTTACAGGTTTGAATAAAGGTATAACTCAGTGGTTGTGCGGCCCTTGAATAGCACTTGATATTGAGGCTTGGCAGCCTATGAAGGCCCTGTGTTTCTTATTTGTATTTGCTTTGAACATTTTTGAGTTCATCTTGTGTATCGTATTGATATATGGTTTAAAATTGGTTCAGGCCATGTTGCCTTGATCCATTTGATTCATATTTCAATTTATCCGGAGTTTTGATAACCCGGCCTGGCTTTGGACGATAAGTTGCCAGTGTATCTTGACTATATGCTTGGAGTTCTGCGCTCTAAGTCTTTGGGATGTTACCCTTGCTGCATATGGTGTTGTAAGCCGGCGGTATGAATAAATTGAATAGGGTGCTGTGCTCTAAGTCTTTGTGCTGTTACCCTTACTGCATATGGCATGGTAAGCCGACATTATGAACAAATATCACAAGTATGATATTTACTTTGTTATGATTATATGAGGTTTTGATAAACTCGCTCTGGTTATGGACTATGCAGTCACCAGTGGATTTTATATGGGGCATTGTGACCAGCCCTGGGGTAAACCGCCAGGGCACATGTTATCTACTTATGTGCAGGAAATATGATAACTATGGTCTGCATGATTTAATGATATTATAAAGCATAAGTGCCAGATCTTCAGCATCATATCGAAGGTTCAAAAGTGTTATGCAAATCAACATGCATGATGGCATGGCAGATCATTGTTTTCAACTAGCGTATTACAAGGCATCAGACGACCCAAAAGAATAAGTGTTTTTGATGCACAAAGTATCCCATGTGGTGGATGATAAGCCGGTCCTTGCATTAATTGTCTTGGTCTTGACATGTTGAGGCTTCAGGATCATCCCGCGCTGGCTCTTCTTCTTCCTCTATCGTCTGGAAGTTAGACGATGACTAATCGATCCCAGTCAAAGCTTGGAACACAGCTTCATCATTAATAAGTGTTGACGGGACAATATCAGGGGCAAAGGTGTGCTTACGAATTGGCGGAATAAGGTCCTGGGCCTCATGAACCGGCGCTTTTACCTTCTTGTTTTCAACATCATAAACCGCTTGATACTGAGACAGGTCCGTATCTTCAGCCAGCTTACTTGCTAATGGACGCATTCCCCTTACTATTTCGGCAAATTCAGCAGCGCTGAAGGGAGACCCGTCTTCTTTTACGCTTGGGCAGCCATTGGATAAATCTTCTGGATCAAGATCTGCTTGCCACGCCTTTGCCCGGCTTAATGTGGAGATGGCACCGACCCTGGCAGCTGATCTCTTCAACTCTTCGATTCTTTGCGGCAGCACAGATAGCCTCTCCAGCACTTCCTTGATGAGAGAAGGTGGTGACTTTTTGTGTAAGGCGACAGAGATAGCTCGTTGAGCGCCAGTGTACAATTTCTCCACAAGAGTATATGTGGCTTTGAGTTTGACGCGCATATCTTGACCAAGGCTGGAGCTTCTCGGGCTTGCATCATTGAAAAAGTATTGGTAAACCGGGTAATGAATGATATATATTGATGTCGGTGTCAAAACCGGCGGATCTCGGGTAGGGGGTCCCGAACTGTGCGTCTAAGGCGGATGGTAACAGGAGGCGGGGACACGACGTTTACCAGAGTTCGAGGCCCTCTCGATGGAGGTAATACCCTACTTCCTGCTTGATTGATCTTGATGATATGAGTATTACAAGAGTTGATCTACCATGAGATCGTAGAGGCTAAACCCTAGAAGCTAGCCTATGGTATGATTGTTGTTGTCCTACGGACTAAACCCTCTGGTTTATATAGACACCGGAGAGGGCTAGGGTTACACAGAGTCGGTTACAAGGGAGGAGATCTACATATCCATATTGCAAAGCTTGCCTTCCACGCCAAGGAAAGTCCCATCCGGACACGAGACGAAGTCTTCAATCTTGTATCTTCATAGTCCAACAGTCCGGCCAAAGGATATAGTCCGGCTGTCTGGAGACCCCCTAATCCAGGACTCCCTCAGTAGCCCCTGAACCAGGCTTCAATGACGATGAGTCGGTAGCAGATTGTCTTGGCATTGCAAGGCGGGTTCCTCCTCCGAATACTCCATAGAAGATTTTGAACACAAGGATAGTGTCCGGCTCTGCAAAACAAATTCCACATACCTCCGTAGAGAGAATTATATTTCCACAAATCTAATCCGCTGACGCATTTTGCGGCATGTCACCACACCACAGAACGGTCTTTATTCAGACCGTTTTTCCCAACCAGCCACGGCGCATATCGCGAGTCCGTTTCCTTGGCACGTCTTGTCGAAGCAGAGATCGTGTCCCCTTATCACGGCATTCTCATCAATACAGATGTGGATAACCCAACCGCGCCATCAATTATGGCGCTTGGGAAATGAGCGAGTTTTGCTAGGTAAGTGGGGAGGCGCATCGCATCTTCCGCCCTTATAAAGGGATAGGGATTTACTATTTTCACCCATGCCTTCTTCCTCCTTGCTCATCCATTCTTGCGCACTTGAGCTCCAGCGCCCAGGTTCGCGTTTTTTTCCCTCAAACCACTCCAAGCATGTCTGGAGCGGGAGGCAAATGGATGGTCTCTTCCGTCACGGAGGAGAACATCTCAAAGCTACGGGGAGCCGGATATCTAGCCGTGGATATCGCACACCGGCTTCCCGATGCGAGGCAGATCATCCCTACACCGGAGCCCCATGAGAGGGTAGTTTTCCTTACCCACTTCGTCCACGGACTGGGATTTCCACTCCACCCATTTGTCCGCGGGCTCATGTTCTATTACGGGCTGGACATTCACGATCTGGCCCCCAATTTCATCCTCAACATCTCGGCATTTATTGTCGTGTGCGAGGCTTTCCTCCGCATTAGGCCCCACTTCGGCCTGTGGCTGAAAACCTTCAATGTCAAACCGAAGGTGGTGGTCGGCCAGCAGGCAGAGTGCGGAAGCGCCATGGTGGGCAAAATGCCCAACGTTACATGGCTCGAAGGCTCCTATGTGGAGACCATAAAGGGGTGGCAATCGGGGTAGTTCTACATCACCGAGCCGCGCGACACCAACTGGGTGGCGGCCCCCAAATTTCGATCCGGAATCCCCATGCGGCTCACCTCCTGGAAAAAGAAGGGCCTGTCATGGGGTCCCTCGGTAGAGCTGACCGGACTCCAGACCTGTATCAAAAACATGATGAGCAAGAAAATCAAGCTCGTCAACATGGTCCAAGTCATGCTCTTCCGCCGGATCCTCTCGTGTCAAAGACGGGCATTCAATTTATGGGAGTTCGACCCAGCCAAGCACCAGACGCTGCAAGAGCTCTACGACACGACGCACAAGGACATCTGGAGGGTGCTGTTCAAGGGCGCCGAGGTACCTCCTCCCCTTACTGAAGACCGCGGACTCAGCGCAAAGCGCCATGCCAATCCGGTAAACTTTTATATCTCACAGGATATTTATTTTCCCCAGTATAATCATGTGCGTGATCTAAGCTTCCATGCCATTAACATGACTGGATAGAGACGGCGGAGCAGATCGATTGTTCGGCTCCTCTGCCCGAAGATCCAGCAGATGCTCTTCTAACGAAGATGCTGATTCCGGCGCCATATGAGGTGCCGGAGAAGAAGGCCAAGAAGAAAGCCGTGGGGACCCGGAAAGGCCTCTGGCGCCAGGTTATATCGGACTCATTGTCCGATAACTCCGAGGCGGACTCCTCCCACGAAAACGAGGAGGAGGAAGAGGAAAGCTCCCCCCCCCTCGCCGGGGGGGACAAGAAAAGGAAGGCCGCCCCAACCGGGGAAGCCGAAGTGTCCAAGAAGGGAAGGAGCCTCCTTCCGGACTGCTCCACGACGGCCGCCTACAGCGGCAACGAGTGCTTACCCAAGGACAAGCCCCTGGCGAAATCATAAGTATCCGGATACCACAGTAATTCAGGGTATGTTTTATTGCCTGCCTCTCTTCGCCGAACATGATTATGCAGTCCGGCCCGAGCCCATATCGACGTATCTTCGTCGGATGGTTCTTTGGACCCGTCGGATATGAATAGCGATTCACTTCCGACCGCCTCCTCCCCTCGCCCTACGGACAACGTTGAGGTGTTGTCTCAAAGGGCACCGAGTCGAGGGGAGGTAGTCCTGGAGGCGCCTCTAGGCGACATTCCGGACCCTGGGCGCAAAGGGGGCAAGACTCCCACGGGCCCCAAGTTCGGCCCCCAGCCGAACACCGCGCCGGAACCTCTAGTGGTTCCGGACTCCGGCAGGCGCCCCCCTGTTAAGAGGGGCAAGCCGCCCGTGCCGGTGGCCTCTGCCCATCCAGAGGCACCAGACAACTTGTTGGAAGCGCTTCGTGGCGCTTCCATCGACGAAGAGCACCGCACTGTAATGAGTTCGGTGATCGAGAAGGTTCAGTCCGCCAAAAATGGACTAAATGAAGCTTGTGCCAGCCTCCTAACAGGCTTTCAGGTAAGTAATCAAAATATAGGAAAATATTATTGTATAGACAGTAGCCCCTGATGCTCTGTTTGGCGTTCGCGAAGAAAAGCCGAATAGAGGATCAAATAATAATCACAGGAGCCTAATCAGAATATGTCTATGTGAATATGCAGGCTTCACTACTGGCCGCTGCCGCACGTACTGCAGAGGTCGCTGCATTGAAGCAAGACCTTGAGCAGTCCGAGGAAGAGCTCGGCCTTGCCAAGAGGCAACTCGAGGAGAGCAAAGGTAAGCAATACCTTGTCTATACATAAAAAAGAGATTTGGTTGCAAAATAATAGGATCATCATGAATGTGCTAGGGGCCACGACCGAAGTGGCGACCCTGAAGAAACCTTGTCGAGGCCAGCTCATGGCCGAGGGCGCCTTGGCCGGGAAAAACAAGAGGCCCGAGTAGGCGAGGTGTAGCAAGAGCTCCAGGCTCTTGTCAAGAAGCACGAGTCCTTGGAGCTTGACTCTAAGACGCGAGAGTCTGAGCTTGCGAAGGCCCTCGAGAGCGCAAAACATGCCAAGGCCGAAGCCCAAAAGGCCCTCCAGGAAATTGAGGCGGTTAAGAAGATAGCGGCGGGTAAGGCATTCATTATGCAAAGCAAGCATGTGAAAGAAAATTTCTTTTTACTTACCCGAGTTCGGAGCTCTCCAGGAGCGTTCGCAGATTTGCCTCGCAGTGTGTCGGATGCCGTGGAGTTCTACCGGGCGGAGGAGAGGAGCTCGATGGAGAAGTTGTTCTGTCTCAGTATACTGGGACCGAACACCCGATGCCCTTGAGCGATCAGCTGAAGCAACTGGTCAAGCTTGACAAGGCGGCCGAACAGGCCATGACGGGTCTTATAGTCCGGATGTGGCCTGGCAGCTCCTGCCTGGCAGCTACTTCGGCCTGGTGAGGCGGCTTGTGAATGCCTGCCCCCGGTTTGAAGTCAACAAGCGGTCCATCTGCATCGAAGGTGCGCGCAGGGCCTTTGCCCGTGCGAAAGTGCACTGGGCGAAGATGGACGCCGAGAAGCTGGTGAAGGAGGGGCCACCGCAAGGCAAGGAGCATCGCCACCCCGAGATGTATTATGGCAGTGTCCTGAAGGGTGCCCGCCTTGTGGCGAAGGAGTGTGCTAAAGATATAATATTTGAATGAACATGCTCATGTGATCCTGTGATGTGAAAACTAGTTCATTTGCGCTATGCAACGCTTTTTGAATTTAAAATATTACCTTTTATGCGACCGTTTATAAAATCTAAGAGTTGGCCAATAAAAACACGCCCCATGTAACTAATCTTTGGGGTGTTAGGGATAGAACTGAGCACTCTTTTTCCCATTTTGGGTCCTTGAGGAGGTGCTCGACTGTGAACCAGGCAATCGAACTATAATGATTTATCACTCTCACTTAACCATAGAAGTCTACAATTTTAAATTTTGGCGAAGCCCCTAGTATTCGGAAGGCCGAATTTGGGGCGCTATATACGCCTAAGTCGGGCAAGGCCAACTCCTCGCCCGAAGCGGAAAAAACCTTTAAGGACTTGAGACCTCTCAAACAACAACCAGCTCTCGCCTTATCATTACAGTCAGTTTTGGCTTTCTCTACTGAGGTGCTCGTCCAGAAGAACCGGGACACAATCGCGGTAGTTCTCCTAGTGCTACCTTAGCCGATATTGCGGAACGTAAGGTACCAAAACATGGGAGCCAGGAAAACCCAACTATTGACCCAAGACATGATTCGGAGCTGATGCATATAATGCTATAAGTTCGGGGTGCTGCACTGTCGAGAGTGTTCGGACTTCTCACGCTGTGTTATGGGGTATACGAAAGCCCCTGGCGTACTGGCCGTACCAGAATGTATGGGTGCCGATTGTCATAAACAAACATATAAGAAAAAGAATAGATAATGCAATAGTAGACTAATGCTACGCATTGTTGTTTAAAGAGTACATCGACGTACTGATACAAGTAGTGCAGTAAGAAAAAAATAGGACTATTTGACATGTCATATCCAAGGGGAAGCTGCGGACTATTATTTAAAGCAGGTATTTCGCTTGTTATCAGAGACCAACTGGGGATTCCATTGTACGACGTAGCTTCCTGCCTCCTTGGTTGCTGTATTATGTGTCCGACAATCGTACTGCCGGAAAGGGCTTCCAGAGAGTAAGGTCCTGAAAGAGAAAAAATGATGAAGGTAGGCATCCCCTAGGGCAGTTGAGCCGCATTGGTGGGGCGTGTCCTGATCGTGCCCCCGCCTATGCCCATGGTATTTTCAGTGCATAGTTATGTACGCGTGGCATGGATTTCATCGCTTGACTGGGACTAGGACGGGGGCCGAATTGCTAGGCGAGCTCTGAACGTGCCAGGCGATCCTGCTGCAGGTTACTCCGGACTCGCTTGACGGTGTCCGGGGATTGTCTCACCGAATTGGCGGTTTGCCTTAAAAGGCTCTTTTGTGCTTCTGCTGCGAGGGCCGCAGTGTGCTCCTCCGTGCGAAGCAAGCACTCTATGGTTCCATTGACTGTCATGACCCCCCTAGGTCCTGGCATCTTGAGCTTGAGGTATGCGTAATGCGGTTCCGTGTTGAATTTTGCGAATGCAGTTCGCCCGAGCAGTGCGTGATAGCCACTGCGGAACGGGACAATATCGAAGATTAACTCCTCGCTTCGGAAGTTGTCCGGAGATCCGAAGACCACTTCCAGTGTGATTGAGCCCGTGCAATGGGCCTCTACACCTAGGATGACACCCTTAAAGGTGGTTTTGGTGGGTTTGATCCTCGAGGGATCTATACCCATTTTGCACACTGTATCCTGATAAAGCAGGTTCAGGCTGCTGCCGCCGTCCATGAGGACTCTAGTGAGGTGGAATCCGTCAATGATGGAGTCTAGGACCAATGCGGCGGATCCGCCATGACGGATACTAGTGGGGTGGTCTCTGCGATTGAAGGTGATCGGACAAGAGGACCATGGGTTGAACTTTTGGGTGACAGGCTCCATCGCATAGACGTCCCTTAGAACACGCTTCCGTTCCCTCTTGGGGATGTGGGTTGCGTATATCATGTTCACCGTCTTCACTTTTGGGGGGAACCTCTTCTGTCCTCCCGTGTTCGGCGGCCGGGGCTCCTCCTCGTCATCACTATGCAGCCCCTTGTCCTTGTTTTCGGCATTCAACTTGCCGTCCTTCTTGAACACCCAACATTCTATGTTGGTGTGATTGGCTGGCTTGTCGGGGGTGCCGTGAATTTGACACGAGCGATCGAGTATGCGGTCCAAACTGGACGGGCCCGGAGTACTTCTTTCGAATGGCTTTTTCCGCTGACCGGATCTAGAGCCTCTGAATCCGGCATTGACTGTTGTATCTTCGGTGTTATCGCCGTTGTTGCGGCGCTTGTTACTGTTACGACGTGGCCTGTCGTTAGCGTCTTTAGTATCTGAGGTGGCCGGATTCCTTGATGTGTTGTTGCTGCGAGCCAGCCAGCTATCCTCGCCCGCGCAAAAGCGGGTCATGAGTGTCGTGAGGGCTGCCATAGATTTCGGCTTCTCCTGACCGAGGTGCCGGGCGAGCCACTCGTCACGGATGTTATGCTTGAATGCCGCTAAGGCCTCTGCATCTGGACAGTAGAAATTTGGTTTTTCTTAGTTAGGAACCGTGTCCATAATCGCTTGGCCAATTCCCCTGTATGCTGAGTTATATGGCTCAAGTCATCAGCATCCGGTGGTCGCACATAAGTGCCTTGGAAGTTGTCAAGGAATGCATCTTCCAAATCCTCCCAACTGCCGACGGAGTCTGCCGGCAAGCTATTCAGCCAATGCCGAGCTGGTCCTTTGAGTTTTAGTGGGAGGTACTTGATGGCATGTAGATCGTCACCGCGAGCCATGTGGATATGGAGGAGGAAATCCTCAATCCATACTATGGGATCTGTTGTACCATCGTACGATTCGATATTTACGGGTTTAAAACCCTCCGAGAATTCGTGATCCATAACTTCATCAATGACGCATAGGGGGTGTGCGGCCCCTCTGTGCCGGGCTATATCACGACGCATTTCATATGAGTCTTGTCTGCTGTATTTGGCCCGGCCGGATTTAATTTTAGTGTATCCCGCATGACGGTCATCATCCCACGTTGGTGCGCGCCCCATGACCCGTATATCGATCTTGCATGTTTTGCCCTGTTTTTCAATTCATCTCGCAGGTCCCGCGTGTTGCCCCGGGCCTTGGTATTTTTTGTTTGAGTGGCGGCAGGGTGCAGGCTGAACTTCAGGCTGAACGCCTCTCTATCTCAGCCACGCGGTGGCCGGTCTGCCGCATCGTTCACTGGTGAAGTAGGTTTTACTGCTTCCTCCTCGAGTAGCGACCTACGTCTTGGGTAACTCTTGAAAGGGCGTTCGAGTTCGTATTCCTCGGCCGCAAGGACTTCGGTCCATCTGTCTGCTAGCAAATCTTGATCAGCTCGAAGCTGTTGTTGCTTTTTCTTCAGGTTGTTTATTGTGGCTATAAGCTGTCGCTTCAAGCGCTCCTGCTCGATGGGATCCTCAGGCATGATAAATTCTTCGTCGCCGAGGCTCACCTCGTCTTCGGAGAGAGGCATGTAATTATCATCCTCCGTTTCTCCGTTTGCTGCCTGTTCTGGAGGGCTAGCTTGTTCGTCCTCCTGCTCTAAATCTGGTTGGAGGGGGTTGTCATCGTTTTCAGCACTATCCAGAGTGTTATTGTCTCTTTTGCCGGTATCACTACTTTTGCTATGGCGGGACTTAGAGCGGCACCGCTGACGTCGATGCTTCGGTTGCTTCATGGAGGGGTCATCCTCCGATGTCTTGTCGCCATTGCCTTCTTTGGGGGTATCCACCATATATATATCATATGATGAGGTGGCAGTCCAGCGCCCTGTGGGCGGTGGTTCCAATTCGTCTCCTACATCGTCGTCCATACCGTCGATGTCTTCGGAGTCGAAGTCGAGCATGTCGGTTAAATTGTCGACATTAGCTACTAAGTGGGTGGTGGGTGGGCAGCGAATTTCTTCATCCTCCGCATCCCATTCTAGCCGAACATAGTTCGGCCAAGGTTCTCCTGATAAGGAGAGAGACATTAACGAATTTAGCACGTCGCCGAAAGGCGAGTGCTGAAAGATATCCGTGGAGGTAAACTCCATGATCGGCGCCCAATCGAATTCGATGGGCACGGACGTAGGCGGCTCAGAGCCTGTGGCCGGGGACGAATCCAATGGTTCGGCATCACGGCTCTCGTAAGGGGTGAAGTCAGTATCCGGCTCTATCGCTGCTGAGAGTGCGGTCTCCTTGGAGGGGTCTATCCACCCGTCCTCGGATGGCGCAATTTGCTCCGGATTGAAGGCCGGAGGAGTTGCAGGCGTGATCTCCTGAACACTGTCCGACGGCAGAGCTAAATCATGCTCGTTGTGATCGTGTGGCGCACCTGGCATTGGCTCGAATCCATCGAAGATCAAGTCTCCGCGGATGTCGGCAGTGTAGTTCAAACTTCCAAACCTGACCTGATGGCCAGGGGTGTAGCTTTCGATTTGCTCCAGATGGCTAAGCGAATTGGCCCGCAGTACGAAGCCACCGAATATGAAGATCTGTCCGGGGAGGAAAACCTCACCCTGGATTGTATTGTTGTCGATGATTGAAGGAGCCATCAAGCCTTGCGGTGACGACATAGTGGAACTCTCAATGAAAGCACCAATGTCGGTGTCAAAACCGGCAGATCTCGGGTAGGGGGTCCCGAACTGTGCATCTAAGGCGGATGGTAATAGGAGGTGGGGGACACGATGTTTACCCAGGTTCAGGCCCTCTCGGTGGAGTTAATACCCTACTTCCTGCTTGATTGATCTTGATGATATGAGTATTACAAGAGTTGATCTACCACGAGATCGTAGAGGCTAAACCCTAGAAGCCAGCCTATGGTATGATTGTTGTTGTCCTACAGACTAAAGCCTCCGGTTTATATAGACATCGAAGAGGGCTAGGGTTACACAGAGTCGGTTACAAGGGAGGAGGTCTAGATATCCGTATTGCCAAGCTTGCCTTCCACGCCAAGGAAAGTCCCATCCGGACACGAGACGAAGTCTTCAATCTTGTATCTTCATAGTCCAACAGTCCGGCCAAAGGATATAGTCCGGCTGTCCGGAGACCCCCTAATCCAGGACTCCCTCAATTGCTATGGAAAGATTGAAGTACAATGTTAGTTACCAAAGATGGCGGCTGTCGTGATGTTAATTTGACGCTTTAAGCCGGAAAGTTCGTCGGCCACTGGCTTAAGGGCAGCCTCCGCTTCCTCGGCTCTTTTCAATAGAGCTGTCTTCTCAATCTCCCAGCTTGTCCTGTCAGCCTTGAAGTATTTTTTCAACTTCACCATCTCTTCCAAGGCAGTTGTCAATTCTGATTTGGCCTTGGAAGTTTCAGATTTTTGAGAAGTGATATTTTGCTGAAGATCTGCGACTTGGGATTCTTTCATATTTAGTTACGCCTGTAGTATGCAGATGATAGGAAGCGTTACAATCATTTTATTTGAAGTCCCAAGCACAATACAAGTATTTCACTTGGCACTTGGGGGCTAATGCACATTGCTCTTTTTTTGAGACAATTTTATGACGACCCGGTTCCACTGTTATGACTATAGCCGACTCATGGGGGCTACATACTTGGATTTCATTCACAGATATGGTGATAAGTCCCGGTTTATCCATGCTGATTAAGCCGACCCTTGGGGGCTACAGGTGCAAAGTTGATCAGTACTATTTAAAGTCCCGGTTTAACTTGACAGTTTAAGCCGGTCATTGGGGGCTACAAGTGCAAAATTGATTACTACTATTTGAAGTCCCGGCTTAAACTTGACAGTTTAAGCCGACCCTTGGGGGCTTTTTGTTTTGATCTATATATATATATATATATATATATATATATATATATATATATATATATATATATATATCTAAATTCCACAACATATTCAATTCTACCATATCCAGTGGACTTGGCGGCTGACAGAAGTATACTTATATGAAGAAGATTATAGCGTTTACCTCAAAACATTCCTTCATAAGATTGACTAAGCTGGCTCAAAGTCACGGCTCGTATGAAGACGGTTCAGATACCCAGAGTGGATCTCTTGAGCGTTGTATTGGGCATAACTTTCCAAATTCACCGACCATTTGCCTTTGTCAGCACCGGATAACTCTTCCTTAGCATTGTGCTTTGACAAGACAGTGGGGTTGCCCGGCGCCGTGTAACCAAGTCCGGTAATGACAACATCATCAGCCTTTTCTTCAGTAGGCTTGATGGGAATTGGCGGCTTGGTAGTGGTCGGTTCTACATCCATATGGTCTGTGGTGACGTTGTGCTCCTCTCGTGGCGGGTCATCAATGGTGGCCTCAGTAGCTTGGAGAGAAGTTTCTGTTGTTTGGTTCTCCGGTTCATTGAGATTTGAGTCTTCAGCTGTTTTATCACCTTCAGCTTCTTGCTGGGCTTTGCCATAGCGCTGAAAATGAAGGACAAGACAGGGTTAATATGAAAACTAAGTGCATGATTGAAAGCCGATAGACTTAACATTCTCACCCGGGCACGGTCTTGAAGACTGGGATTTGGGTCCCAGTTGAGTCGCCGGAGGAGGAATGAGATGTTCTCTGGTAATTTGATTCGGAAGGGTTAAGAGGCTGTCAAAAAAGACTCGCTTTGGGATAAGCTAAGTCGGAAGTCTGTGAAACCTCTGGACAGCGCTTGTGAGGAGCCGGTGTGTTTGGTAAGCCGGAGAAAAGAATCCCGCCACCACTGTTCTGGGTCGTACGGCGAGCTTCATGTTGCTGCTTCTTCAAAATAAAGTTGGGATCCAAATAAGCTAAAGGATGAGAAAACCTTACTTTCTGGCTTGCTTGACGAACTTTCTGTCTTGGCAGAGGTTCTGAGTCGGAGGAAAGGATAGTTACCTCTTCGCCATCTGCGTGGCTGCCTTCCGCATCATCCTGATAGTGATCATTGTCAATAAGATATACAAAAAAGAGCCAAGGGAGTCAAGTTCTACCTCCGACTCAATGTCATCCAAGTAAAATAGCTTGGAGGTGTTGGTCTTCTTCTTGGCAGGCTTTTTTAGCCTTATTCTTCATCCGAGTCGTCTTGACTGGCTTATCCTGCTGCTTCCTATTCCAAAAGGGAGAATCGGCTTGTGGAAATCAAATGGTTATAAGAGGATAGTTTAAGTGAACATATGATTTAATTAAAAAATGTTACAAGCTTACAGCTGGTGGCTTGTTGAGAGTGCAGAAAGGATTCAGTTCGGCTTTGCTGCAATCTGCCAAGCTCTCGTTCAACAGAGACTTGGTCATGTTATTGATATCTTCACCAGTCAACTGAATCTGGCAGTGGCATTGTGGATCTTTTAAATCGTCGGTGTACTCGCACATTAAGCCGGGGTGGCGGCTTAAGGGCAGAACTCTCCAGGCGACCCAGCATCAAACCAGATCGATTCTGGTCAAGCTGTTGGCCATTAAGGCTTGGATATTTGAACAGACGAGCATATATTTTTTCTGTTCCGCTGTGCTGATGCGGTCTGGAAGAGGATGCATGTTGCTAAGTCAGCTAGCTTGATAACCCAGCAGAGGGTTTTCCCCTTCTGGAGAAGTGTCTTGGCAATAAAGACAAGTTTGGTTCGAGTCCTTGGGATGACTAGGCAGTTTGGCGGCTCGGAAAGTGGCTTCTTTCGGCCTTTGAATTGAAATGCCACCTAATTCTAGGCTGGGCCCGTCTGTGAACTCGGTCTGCCGGTTTAAATAGTAAAATTCCCTAAATAGTTCTACAGTGGGCTCCTGTTGAAGGTACACCTTGCAGGACACTTGAAAGTTACAGATGTTTGAAATAGAATTTGGCCCAATATCTTGAGGATGGAGCTTGAAAAACTGCAGCACATCACGGAAGAATTTTGAGCCGGGAGGGCTAAAACCCCGGAGCAAATGATCAGTGAAGACAATTACTTCACCGTCCTTGGGCTCAGGAGGGGTTTCTGTGCCTGGGACCCTCCAATGGATGATATCTTTTTTGGCTAGGACGCCTATCTGGACATACTCGTTCAATGCTTCCTCGGTGACCCGGGAAACGACCCAGTTGCATGTGGTGACAGTCTTTGTCATTTTTGAGGATGAAGGCCTAAAAGAAAGAAATATTGCCGGTTTAAGATTATGCTGCTAAGCCGGCCCATTGATTCAAAAACAATGTGCTATAAAGGGCCAATATGTTAAGCCGGAAGATAGTGTTGGATTATGCAGATGTATCTATTGGCGGCTTAAAATGGGACTAATGGTACATGCCGGGTTACGGATTATCAGTTAAGCCACCCGAACAGTTGTCATATTTCAGATCTATAAGTGAGGAATGGCCAAGTGTTGAACAAAAAGGTTTCACAGATTGGTGTTGTAATTTTGGATCTACAGCAGTTCAGAAAATGAAGTAAATTCTAAACCTAAGGTGGCAGCAGTAGAAAAGTTCGTGTGCTCAGATGAGATCTTCTATGGAGGGGAGGTCTTCTGATATTAAAAACGAGTATTAAATTGCTACCGCACAGGTTTGGTACCATAATCAGATAAAGAACTACTCGATCTAGAGGAGAAAACGAACAATGGCATAGAACACCGACGAACAAGTGAAAACCCTAAGTGAAAATCTGTTCTGGGGTGAAGTCGAACTTACTAATGCTGATGGACAACAGAGATGCACCGCAGAGCTCTGGTCTATTCAGGGTGATGCAGCGGCCGAAGTTGATGTAATGGACGGAGGCCGATGGCGGCGGAGCTCGAGTGCGCAGGAGCATTGAGGAAGAAGATGGAGACGAGGGGGCAAGGGTAAAAGTGAAAACAGGGCCCCCTGTCCCAATTTATACGGCAATGGATAGATGGCATGCGCGGGAATCGAGGAGGCCAAAAAAATTATTATGTGGCTGCATGGATGCCTCGATCTTTGGGAAGGCCATTAAAGACAAAGATATGTTGAGATGATTTGGGCTTTGTGCGAAGTTAATGCAAGATGACGTCATGGCGGGTTAACACCATTTTGAGGTATGACATCATGGCGGGTTACCGCAAATTCATAAAGTTGATGAATAAAGATTCTGCTAAGTCAAGTACTGAAGATTGATATGAACAAGTTCAAATCAAACTGGGGCCTAATGTTGGGGATATAGCTATTGGGTATGACCCGCCAGGAGAGGCCGGGTCATACCATTGGCGACTCAAGGATGAAGATGGCGGGTTATGAAGCAAGCCTATTGAAGGCCCAAGACCCAGAGGCGACTTGAGGCCCAAGAGGATAAACCGCCATATGTGTAACTTGTATTGTAAGGCAAGCTTATTTAGTCACCGAGCCGGACACGTTGTGTATGAGCCGGACGGGACTCTGTAAGCTGCCGGGCATCAACCTGTGTATATAAAGGGGTGATCCAATGGCGGGTTAGGACAAGAAACAATAAATCGAGAACTAGGTCAAGCGTATTCGCTCCCTGGTAATCAAAAACAAGCAATACAACCTAAAGAAGGAGTAGGCTTTTACCTTGTTGAGAGAGGCCGAACCTGGGTAAAACTATCTGTGTCCTTTGTTCCGTTTAACCCCTTCAAGCTAACCTAGTTGCTATGGCTCCACACCTAAGTCCTCTTGCTAGGGCATCTACCATGTTAAACCCACGATAAAGCTGCTCCACCAAATCCAAAGGCTCGCCAAAATATGCCCAGTTCTTCTTCAGATGGTCCATGTCAATCCACTGAACTGGTACATAGATGGTCTGCTTGGCCTTGATCACATCTAGGAAGATGAGATTTTGTTGCTTGGTCCAAAACAAGTCATTTCCCTTGATGAGTTCCCTAGTCTTGACGTAGGGGTTGAGCTTTCTTCGAATCGAAACTCTGCTTGAGGCATTTCATCCATGCTGACATCTGGCTCCTTGATCTTGGTAGTTGTGGTCTTGACGTTGCGTTGTGGGGCATTGGACCCCTCAGGAGCTTCTTGGTTGCGAAGACGCTTTAAGCTCGTGTCACAGCTTTGATTCGAGCGCCTAGCACCGGTACCGGAGCCACCACCTATGACACACAATGCAAACACACGAGAAGAGCAAGAAGGATTATTGCAAAGGCCAAGGCCAAAACCGAAAGAAACAAATAGAAATGAGATTAGGTCAGACAAAACAAAGCAATTTTAAGTCAAGCGGTAGTACTGTGATAGGATGCGGAAGTAAAAATTTACTTCTTCTCTGACCATGGTAGTACAACACCGGGTTGGCGCGGTAGGACTTTGCTTAGGGCGGAAGTAATTTTTTACGTCCGCGCACCGGGTGGTAGTACCGCTCCAGTAGTACCGTATGGGCCCCGCAACGGGCGGTAGTACCTCTCTAGGAGGAGAGGTGGTACGGCATGGGGCGGATCTAGCAAGAACGCATCTGAGAACATCCGTGAAGATGGATCGATACTACCGTTGGTCAAAACTACGTAGTTGTGTCACACCAAATAGCATATCTACTGCACAAGCACTCTCCAACAATCTCCTCTTGCAAAGATTTAGCCAAAAATCACTAGACCTACTCATGCATCTCCCAAAACCTAGAAGCACAAAAACATGACAAAGAGAGAGGGACAAGGGGAGATACCGGGGTCCATGGCAAGAGGGCGAGGTGGGGATTGATCCCACCGGTTGAAATGAGAGAAGAGTGGTCAGAGATGGAGATCCGACGAGGTCCTCCGGTGCCGTTCTTGGGAAGGAGAGAGAGACACTGTGAGGGGAAGAGATGAATGGGTATGGGGGAGTTGGAACTCCCCTTGCCCGCGCTTAACCCCCACACGACCTCGACAGCGTGGTAGTACCGCGGATCATTGCGGTAGTACTACCACTACAAAAAATACACTTCCGTGATGATACGTGTTTGTCAGAGTAGGTCACGTTTTCTGTCATGCATGTACATCCATGACGGTTTTATGACAGAATCAAGATAGTCATACCTGTGCTGCCGTAGAAGTGTTTCATGACATTACCAAAATTATCATCACGGAAGTGTCCACTTCCATGACGATAAATGTCGCGTCATGGAAGTGCTTTCGTCAAGGGTGACCGACACGTGGCATCCACCGTAACGGGTTGCCGTTAAGCTATCTGATCCGGTTTTGGATCCGATAACCCGTTAACAGCAATGACCAATGCCGATTTTCCACGTGTAAAATTCTCATTGGCCGACGGAACCACGTGTCAGCTCTGCGTTGGCACGGGTGTCACTCATCCAATGGGCGATTTGCGCCTACGATATGTCGACACGTGGACCAGCCCAACAGTGGTCCATTCAGGATAAAAGGCCGGCCCTATCAAAATAAGCGGGCCGGCCCATTAGCGGCCTACTTGAGTCAGGCCCATTTACAAGCATGGCCCATACAAGTTACACAGAACCGGCCCATCGAAGGCCCATTCTAGATTTGACAATTTCTAGCCCATCGTCAGTTTTAGCTTGTTAACAGCCCGTTACGTCTTTGGGTCCAATTGCGGCCCGAGCTTCTTTCAGCCTGTTAGCAGCCCATCATCAGTTCCAGCCCGTTAACGGCTTGGAACGTCTTTCGGCCTTTTCTCGGCCCATTCTGCAGTTGGGCCAATTCTAGCCCGCTGTGACTTTAGGCCTGTCCTCGGCCCATCCGGTAAATGGGCTAACTTCTGGCCCATTTTGTCTCCCGGCCTGTTAACGACCCACACAACAGTTGGGCCTTTGGCTTTAGGTCCATTAGGGGCCCATGTTCCGTAGGGCATCATTTCAGCCCAACGCGACTTTGGGCCTGTTAAAAGCCTAGTTTGCAAATTGGGCCTCCTCTGCCCCATAATACTTTCGGCCTCTTACTGGCCCGTAAAGTAAAAGGGCCGAGACAAAATTGACATCTATTTCGGCCTGCTAGAGGCCCGTGGACCATTTCCATTTATACGGCCCTATCGAACTTTTGGCCTGTTAACGGCCTGCTAAGAGCCGTAGTTATGGTGGGCCACATCAGTTAGGATCCACTTAATATTATTTTGACCAGCCCAATGAAGGCCCGCTTTGACTACACATGTTTGTTTGTTTGTATGGCATCCAGGAAATGTTTGGGCGTGTTAGCCCCCGTTTCAACGATATAACATATTCAAGAATTATCCTACTCTATACTATCGCCTCTAAAAAAACATACACTATACAATAAAAATACTAAGGCATAGAAACGTAGAATAATCCTACACTATACAATAAATAAATTATAGCCGAATATACCCACTGGGCATTATAGTTCGGCACCAGTGATAATAAAGCGTACACAACATGAAATTGCATACAGTGGACAAATAAAGCTCATACATCATGGACACGCATCAACAGAACTTACCATTTGAAATATAATCTCTTCAGAAAATAGGATTGGCCGGATTCTGATAGCACAAATTTCAGTCCGGAAAATCTCCAATTCCTTCATGGTTACCTCAGTGTCTTGTTTCATTTTTTTACTCCTACATCTAATACCTGCATGTCTAGTCTCAACTTGTTGGTTGTACGTTGAGAATCTTGTACACGTTGTATTGCCACCTCTAGTTGATGCTTGAGAACATCAGCACATATCAATTCCAATCCATAATCATTCGATAACAGCCATGCCGCACTGCTCACAGATCTTTGTGTTGATGTCACTTCATCCTGAAATGTTTATGTAAGTACACATGACTAGGGCAAAAATATAGTTACAATAGTGAAGCGAGCAGGACATACTATATAGGGCCTAATCTTTTTTCGAGGCTAACTTTTGACCAAGTTCTATAGCAATAATATATGGCATGCAAGTTACACAAAGCATATCGTCAAATTTGTACGCGAAAGGAGCTTCCAATGATATAATTTTCACATTATACATCTCATGTATTATTAGTCTTATCAATAGTCAAAGGCGGTCTCAAAAAACACATTAGGCCCTATATAGATGGAAGGAGGGAGTATCAAGAAAAGAAGCAAAGAAGGAGCCTTATAGACCATCACTTGACTGACCAGATTTAAGGGGCTTTAAACATCATGTGCAACATATGAACTAACATAAGCATTGCATATTCCAGATTCTACAATGGAATGCACATGTATTAGGTTATGCCATGTATCATGATGCCTAAATGTACACTATAGCAGGCAGGAGTGATTCATCATTGCATGCACAATTGAATTGCAGGTTAAGGGCCAGTTCTATTCCGCCTTTTCAGAGCTTATTGTCAAAATAAGCCACAAAAGATGTAAAGAATACATTTTTGAGTTATGGGCTTGGGCTTAACTAATTTCACTTTAGAGGAGGGTGTTTTGGGTAGAAGCTCACTAAAAATTGAAGGGAAGGGGAATAGTGAAATGACTCTATTGTATGCCTATATTACACTCAAAATGCAACTGCTCATGCCCGCGTCACACCTGACCCTCAAGTAAAAGCAAACACGCAAGCGTTCATTGCCCTACCCGCTTGCATCTCCTCTCCCCTTTCCCTCTACCTCGATCCCCTGCCTGCAGTGCTAGGGTTCCTCCAGCGAGCCCGCCACTGGTCCCATCTAGCCTTGTCCTCGAAGATGCTCTGTCCAGCTAGGCTACATGGCCGACGGGTAGGACCAAATCTCCCCGATTGCTCCTCCCTCTGGCGCAGCCCCTCACTCTCATGGTCTCCAGCAGCTACTCCACCATGGTCCATCCAACACACTACTCCGGGGGCGCCGCACAACTACGGCTGATGCCACACTGCGGCAGAAGGCACCTTATTCCCCTACCCTCCTCCCAGGCCATGGCCTTGAGGTGCTGTTGAAGGATGAGCTCATCCAACAAGGTGAGGATATCCTCTGATTTTTTGCCAAATTTTCATTCTGATCCACTCTATGATGAATTGCTATGAGCTGCTTCTGCTACTGCCATATGATGCATTGCTATGAGCTGCTCCTGTTGCTGCTATATGATGAATTGCTATGAGCTGCTGCTATATGATGAATTACTATGAGCTGCTGTTCCTATATGATGAGTTGCTATAAGCTGCTCTTCCTGCTTCTATATGATGAATTGCTATGAGCTGCTCCTGCTGCTGCTATATGATGAATTGCTATGAGCTGATCCTTCTGCTGCTATATAATGAATTGCTATGAGCTGTTGCTGGTATATCATGAATTGCACACTGCTGCTGCTGCTGTATGATGAGTTGCTATGAGCTGCTGCTGCTGCTATATGATGCTTTCAGGTGGTGCTGCTATATGATAATAACCAGCCACTTGGATCATCGAATTTCAAGAAATAATTGTTATTCATTAAAATGTGGGTCATGCATTCTTCGTTTAAATTAGGCAGTGGGATCTCTATGGAAGACATTGACCAAAGTATATTGTGCCAAGTAGATGGTATCTTTGTATTTGCATTTTGAACAAATAGTGATGGTATGTTTTCCTATCATATTAATTACTGCTCCGGGTTCAATTTGTGATGTATGCAAGTCAAATTAATTTTCATATGGGCAGCAAAATGGCAAAATATAATGCGATCTAGACTTTTCACTGATCATACCAAAGATAAGCTGAAAAGGAAGGCAATGAAAAGAACTGGTTGGCTTATTACCTGGAGCTTATATTCACAGGTGCTTATTTTCTTAAGACAACTCATAATAACTGTCCCTAAGAAACTTGGCCAATAGAACTGACATACAAATAACATGTCACGATGATTGCAATGGAGGAGGTACCTACCATAGCACACTGTATAGGCTCACCGCTGCCTCTCCTTTTTTTGCGATGTTCCATGAAATTGGCACATACATCTTGTACTTTTTCATTGTGTAACCCCATCTGCAAGTTGACACGGCTAATTTCAGACATCTCTACATGATAATACAATGCATATCCTTGCGCATATTTAAACCACCAATTAACGGTTGTGTGCGTAGCATAAACTAGCCATGACTCTGTGTGCTGGACTAGCAGGCACTCTAAGGGAGCCTAATGTAGTGCACTGGAATTCCTACATGCCACCTACGATTTTGTTTAATGTACTACCTCTGTTCCTAAATATATCTCTTTGTAGAGATTCCAGTATGGACCACATACAGATGTATATAGATGCATTTTCGAGTGTAGATTCACTCATTTTGCTCCGTATGTAGCCTATATTCGAATCTCTAAAAAGACATATTTAGGAACGGAGGTACGAGGTAGTATCATGTATGACATCTACATATAAAATTTAGCAGCCAGTAGTAGAAATCTTGTCTGCACAAAGGGTTACTGGTCGAAAATCCTAGCAAAGCACGCTGGCAGGCACACAACAATACAAGAGAGAGAGAGACGCACTTACAAGATCATAGCAATGCCTCAGTCCAGGATCTTGGTTGGCCAAGCTGTTAGATCTAGAAGAAACATCGTCCTTGTAGTTCTTGCCAACTGCATAAGAGGTAACAGCGACCTGTTAGTATATTTGAAGTACATCGAGCAGGTGATGCTGGACGGGTTTAAAGGTGACAAGTACCTAGGCCGTGGCGGGTGCTTGGCATCTTGCCGACAGTGGGAATCAGGTTAGAAATGTCAAGGGTGATGGCGCTGCTGGCTGCCGTCGGGTCGATAAGGAGATCTAGAACCGCCGAGTAGGGTGTTTGTGGAGCGGCTCCGGTAGGGTGGACTACGGTGTGGGCGAAGCGGATCTATGGCCGTGGACGAGGGCGTCGTTGAAGCTTCTCCAGTGGTTGGGTTAAGGATGGTGTCGATGATGCGGATATGCGTCCATGGACGGGGCGTCAGAAGCTGCTCCGGTAGGTTGGATGAGGGTGCGACGAAGCGGATCTGAGGCTGTGGACTTGTGATTTGGCAAAGCGGCCCCGGTAGGGTTGAGAATGGTATAGGCGAAGCTACTCCGGTAGGGTTGACGATGGTGTTGGCGAAGCGGCTCCGGTAGGATTGAGGAAGGTGCCAGCAAAGAGGATCACAGGCCGTCGACGGGGCCGTCGGTGGGGCGTCTCCGGGGTGTCAGCGTTCTGGAAACGGGGGGTCCCCAGACTTGCCTGCCTGCGGCACACGGCGTGGCTCCACCAATGGCCCGGTACGGCCCAGCTTCAGCAGCAACTACTCAAGACCCTCGCGAGGGGCCAAGCCTCGCGAGGCGGACGACACAAGACCTCCTCGGGAGCGGCCTCACCAGGCTGGCTTGCGAGTTGTGGAGAGATCAAGGCAAGGCAAACCTCGTGAGGTTCCAGTGACGTGAGCCATGACGATCGAGACCAGGCGGGCACCAGCGCGCACAGTGTCCTTGTTTCCTCTTTGGTGCTAAGGAGGCAAGCGCAGGCGAGGAGTACCGAGGCGTCAAGCAAAGGTTTCTCTATCAATGCAACGAGACCAAGACCAGCAGGACGGCAAGACGGAGGTCATCGTGGAGCCCAAGGCGGCGTCACCACCAGAGCCTTTAGCAGGCCAAGACTACTTTTGTCAGGATAAGCTGTACTAGCTGTCCCCTTTCAAATTGGCCGTTGTGGGATCCCTTCCTGCTCAATATTTGGGAAGAGGGCCAGGGCCTCTATAAATAGGACTAGCCACCATAGTAGGCGGGGTTCGAATCCTCACCCACACCAGTTCATCAAGCACAAGAACACCTCGTCTCAGGAGGCTATTCTTCCCCTTGTACTGTTCATCCCTAGCCTAAGAGGCAATCCACCACCACCACACTGGAGTAGGGTATTACACCACAACGGTGGCCCGAACCAGTATAAATCTTGTGTCCCTTGTGTTGCGAGTTCGTCGAGCTAGCCTAGAGATCATGAAGCGAGTGAGGGCGTGATCTGTAAGGGAGAGATCTTCGCGTGCACCCCAGAGTTCGAACCTTAAGGGTTTTGCCAGAACCGAGATCTGACATTTGGCACGCCAGGTAGGGGTGCGCCGGAGTTCTCCTTCTGTTGATCTGCTCCATGCTGTCACCATGCTCCGCCCCCATGGCGAGCACAGCGTTTCCTGCTCCGGTGACCGATGTCGGTGACGGGGCTAGGGGTTCTGAGCCCTTGCTCCCGCCTTGCGGCGGGTGCAGCGGCCACTCAAGTTCAAGCCGGAGATGCCGCCGCGCTACGAAGGCGCGGCGGACCCGTCGGCTTTCCTGCTATGAAGGCTGGAGGCGACGACAAGGTCATGGCCAACTTGCTCCCCATGGCCCTGACCGGTGTGCCACGCGCCTGGCTACTCAACCTCCCCTAATACGTAGTGGTATCTTGGGAGGAACTGCGTGTTCTCTTCATCGCGCGCTTCGCGGCACCGGCACCCACGCAGTCGCGGCCCTCCTCGGTGGCTCGCAAGCACCGCCCTCGGACCGCCACATCAAGCCATTCCTTCACCAGATCGGCGCCGTTTCCAAGCGCCCGGGGGCTCCGCCGGGCTGGGCCGCGCCCGAGGCCGACCTCACCTTCGACTCAGGGGATCATCTCGTCTCCACCGCCAGCTCGGGTATGCTCCTAATGCTTTGCACTCCCACCATCTGCAACGTGGCCGTCACAAAGACCCTCATCGACGGCGGCGCCGTCCTCAACGTGGTCTCCGTGGAAGCCTTTGGCCTCCTTCATGTACCACTCGAGCGGCTCTGCCTCAGCAAGCCTTTCTCAAGAGTGACCGATGGCTCCACCACACCGATAGGGAAGGTCCGCCTCCCTGTCACCTTCAGAGAACGCAACAACTACTGCACCGAACTCATCAACTTCGACGTCGCACACATTCGTCTGCCGTACAATGCCATCCTCGGGTATCCAGCCCTGGCCAAGTTCATGGCGGTGACGCACCACGGCTACAACGTCCTCAAGATGCCAGGGAACGGCGGGATCATCATAGTCCCCTGCGAAGAAAGAGATGTGGTGTGCTCCCTCGATCGCGCCTTCCAAGCAGCGTCAATTGAAGACCCCGACAACAATGTAGCTCGATACCCTCCTGAGGTTGTCCCCAAGAAGAAGAAGCAGTTACTCCGTGCAGGACCTCAGGAGGGTGGCGTCCCGAAGGGTACCTCGTCAGGATCAGCGCCCGCACCTGGGGCTCCTCCCTCCCTCGCATAGGAATGCGCGCCCGGTGCCCTCCTTGGGCAGGGCTCGGGGGCTCTCTTCTGGAGGGCCTCAGACCTTGCCAACGTCACGAGGGAGGCGCTCGGGCACCACTTGGAGGCGTGCTTCGCGGCACGTTTCCCTCAGGAAGACAACGAGCAAGGAGCGCCCACTGCTCAGGAGTTCATTACCAAGGCCACTCAGGAACTGCAAGAAGCAAGAGCCATGCGCGGCGACCGCCGCCCACCTACCGCAGCCCCCATCCAGGCGAGGATGGCGGGTTGCGCGTCTGCGTCGACATTCTAGGGCTCAACCAAGCCGCATCTCAGGAGCTTTTCTGGCCTTCGCGCGTGGGATGCTGCGAGGGCCCACCGCACAGCTACGTTTGCATGCCATTTGGCCTGCCGAACGTGGCATCCGCCTATCAGCACAACCTGCGGCATGTCCTAGCGTCTCAGGAGGCCAGGCACCACGCCGTCTTGATGGAGATCGAGACGGTCCTCAAGGAACCTCCAGGACCACCAGAGCCTCCCAAGGCTCAGGGCCCCGGTGGCTCGTGAGGAACAACCCCTTCGCCGCGTATCTTCAGCTTCCCCAACATCCCTCCATCAACGGAACCAGGTGACATTTTCCAAGTTTATTTAGCTGGGAGCGCCCCCAAGGCTGCATTATTCCCAGGCCGCGTGGGTCCGTCCCCCGCGGCATGTATCCCATTCCTATGTCTTTATCTTACCTTGCTGGGGGCGCCCCTCGGGCTGCATCATCCCCAAGCCGCTCGGGCATAACCCAGTGGCATGTATCTTCCCTACATTTACTTGAGCCAGTTTGCTTTCCATGCCTAATCTATACATGACTATCACCTGCTTGATTGTCCCCACCATGGGAGCCGCGCGCCGATCGTCTTTCTTCAGGACTCTTCACGTGAGAAAGGTTAGGCACGGCGTCTTTGCTCGGGCCCGTCCCTGCAGCGTGGATAAATCCAACGGCTGAGCTCTGTCTGGCGGGTCGGCCCCGTTCACGTCACCTCCTGGGGCCGTTGGTGCTTGGCCTTCTCACGCGATAACCTCAGGAGATTCGTTCGGCGCAGGTTGTCTGACCACCTCGCAGTACCCACACAGCAAACAAGAACCAAGACCAGGCGCAACCTGCCTTGAGGTCGGGCCTCGTGAGTCCCGCGCTGGCTCACGAGTGCCGAGACACACCTCGTCTAGCCCTGTCGTGCAAGCCCTGTGTCAGGGCGGGGCTGTATACGCCCCGGGGGCTCTCCGCAGTAGAGAGTCCCCTCCCACGTACCAGTGGAAGCACCATGCTCCATGCTGGCCGTCCCGTGCAACTGCAGAAGCGCTATGCTCCGCGCTGGTGATAAACAACTGAGGGCGGCCCCACGGCTGCATCAACCTCAGGGAGCCCCTGAGCTCAGTGTTCGGCCTCACCGCAACACCTCCCCTCGGGAGAGTCGCGCGAGGGGGCTGGGCATGGGGGCTGCGCTCGGGTCACGCCCAAGCGTACGCCACCCAACTAGGTCCCCCGGACTTGGTCGTCGCACGCCCCTCCCGAGCCGAGCCTCAGCGAGGGCAAAGGTATGAAGGTTGTTTGAGCGTCAAGGGGGACTCCTGAGCATCGCGACTCTGGAGCCTAATTGGTCACGTAGCCCCTCACTCCTTGGGTCCATCCTAGTCTCCGGTCGGCCCAACGGCGGTTGAGGTATGCGTGGGGCCGGGCTCTGCCGACGTACAACACTAAACCTATCCTCGAGTCTCCTTCCTGTAAGCTGTTTGCGCGTCAAGGGGGACTCCTGAGCATCATGAGTCAGGAGCTTAACTGGTCACGTGGCCACTCACAACTTGGTTCCGTCCTGGTCTCCGGTCGGTCCAACGACGGTTGAGGTATGCGCGGGGCCGGGCTCTGCCGACGTAGAACGTAAAGCAAAATAGGAAGAAAATCGCAAAATCTCAAAGCAAATATTACAAGACATATTGTTCTCCCAAATATCAAGCACAAGTCTAAACGCCTCCACGAGGCATGATGCGTGTTGCAGGAATAAAATAGGAAAGGAGCCACAGGTCACCCCTGGACACCGCCGTCGCCCACAAGAGGCGCTCCTCCCTTGGCGGCGTTGCCTTCACCTGTGCCGCCAGCCTGAGCCACAGGGTCGGTAGCACTGCCGGTCGAAGGCACGAGAGCGAAGCCGCGGAACTTCTTTAGCAGGGCCTCCACCTGGCCCTTCACGGCTGCGGCAGCGGCCGCACAATGCTCCTCGTCCACAGGCTCCAGTCGCCCATGGGACCGATGCTGCTCACGACCTCCTCAAGGGCGGCAACCAAGTAGGGAAGCAGCTGGGCGGGGCCGTCCTCATCGGTGGTCAGCGACCTCTCCAAGCCCTTCTCATAGAGTGACTTCAGAGCCTCGCGAGACCTCTTCTCGAGAAGCGCGAAGGCCGCGCGGTCCTCACACAGAACCTTCGCCTTCGCGGCAAGTTTGGCTTCCTCCGCCTTCACCTTCCGTTCCAGCTCCTCCAGTCGGCCGCGCTCAATGGCCTGCGCCTTTGCAGACTGCTCCAGCTCGATGTCACGACCCTTGACGACGTCCTCCTGGGCCTTCATCTTCTCCTCCTCCTCCTGATGGCCACGGGCTTTCTCTGCGCGTTCGCTGCGCAGGGTCTTCAGCTCGGCCTCCAGCGCCTGGCAGTGACTCTTGGCGGTCTCGACGTCCTTCAGCGCTGCCTCACGAGTGGCTGCTGCCTGGGCGGCGGCCTGCTTCTCCTTCTCAAAGGTCGCCACGGCCAGGCTTAGCGCTGCTCGAATAGACACGTCAAAACGGAGCCAGCCAGAAACTAGCTCCAGACGCCCAGCCACCAGGAGGGGGTCGGTGCCTTGAAGATCTTCTCGCAGCTGGGCCATCTCCAAAAGGGCGCGCTCCAAGAGATCAGGAGAAATAGAAGGACCTGGAAGCACTGCGTAGCAAGAGGAGGCGACGTCGTCACCAGGGCCTGGGACACCAAGGGCTCTCGAGCCTTCGGGACCTCAGCAGCCGAGCCGGACATCAGCACTTCTGGAGCCAGCGGGGCCTCGGGGCTGACTCCCCCGAACGACGCCCCTCCAGGCTTTGTGAAGGCGACCGGGCCAGAGAGGTGCGAGTGTTGTCGCTTCCTTTCTTCGCGGAGGGGGGTGCGGCCACTATAGATGGTTCAGTCCCAGGCGTGGCCACTGCATCCTCCTTTCTCTTCTTCGTCACAGGCGTCGGCCTAATCGCACAGCGGAGAAGCATCAGGAATCAGCAGCATAATCAGGAACAAGGCAAAGCACGAGCACTTACTGGTACACCGCGGCGTAATCCACCCTCCGCTTGCTGAGCTTGAAGCCTGAGAGCCTCGAGGCTTGAAGCGCGGGCGCGCAGGCTCCAGGAGCAGAAGCTGGGGCTGCGAGCGGGCCGTAAGTGGAACCAGGCGGTGCCAGAACAGAAGTAGCATCTCGGGAAATCAGCGACGATCGGCCCCTCGTCGGGATTGCCGGCACCTCTCCCTTCTCCTGGCGGGCGTCAGACTCGTTGTCGTCAGGAAGGGTGTGGAGGATGTCAGCTTTGCTAAAGGAGGATGTCAGAAGACAGCTCCACCGGCTTCGGCGCTGCAGGGGCCACGGTAGGCGTCGGCGGCACCCGCCCACGCCCGTCAAAAGTTGGACTGGATGCCACGACCTGCGCCCCGTCCTCACTACTCATGGTCGTCCCCAACCAAGAGGCGAAGAACCACGGCCAGCTCTTCGTCGGACAAGGCTTTTGGGGTCAAGCGAACCTTGTCGTCTTCATCCCCAAGCTCCCACAAGGGGCACGTACGAGCCTGAAGCAGGGCTACACGCAGCATCAGGAATTCCCTCAGAAGCATGGCCCCTGTCACCTTTGCCGCCTTCGCGTTGCCTGGCTTCAGGCCGGTCTTCATCTGCTCCAGCACCAACGACGCCCGCTCATCGGTGAGCTTCACGCAAGACCACCCATTGTCAGACTGGGGCATCTCCGTCGGCAGTGTCAAGCATGGGTGGACGCATTTAGCGTGCATCATGGCCCACTTTCTCTGGAAGCCGTCGGCTTTCTTCCCCGTCTTCGAGATCGAGTTGGCCTTGCCGGCCGCGATGAAGTTGGCACACCCGGAGGTGTGACCCTCGTTGATGCGGAGGAAGAAGAAGTGGCGCAGAAGAGCCACGGACGGCATCAAGCCGAGGTACGCCTCACAGTAGTTGGCGAAGATCGACAAGAGAAGGATGGAGTTGGGATGAAGATGCAGTGCCTGCAGCCCATAGTGGCCGAGGACCTCATAGAAGAAGTTAGAGAAGGGGGGAACCAGCCCTGCAACGATGCTGCTCGTGAAGAAGGGGGACAAGGTGCTCCCCTCGGGCTCCGGAGCGTCGGAGGCAACCCGGAGCTCCGTCTTCCCCATCTCGTTGCTTTCCCCCGCCGTCAGCAAGCGCGTAGCGGCGAGGTTCTTCTCTGAGACGTTGGGCGCGTCGAGAGCTGGCTCGTACCAAGCCGGCGACGAGGCAGACTTGACCTTGCGAGGTGCCATTGGTCGCTGATGCGGTAGAAGATGGAAGCAGATCTGGAGATTTTGGAAGCGGGGCGCGAGAAAGGGTATCTAAGCGAGGCGAAAGGAAGCAGTGAAGGCAAGCGTTGTCTATGCCAACCTTTTGACAATCGGCAGTTGTCGAGGCCGCATGGGTAAGCGGAGACGCCCATGTCCAATCAACCGCCACACGTCGACCAAGGCCGCAGGCTATTGGGGCCCGTGGCTCTCCGCACTTGTCCTTTGGCTTCGCCTCAAAGACAAGTCCGAGCGCGCCTTGGGCCCGGGGGCTACTGTCGGCGTTCTGGGAACGGGGGTCCCTAGACTTGCCTGCCTGCGGCACACGGCGTGGCTCCACCAACGGCCCGGTATGGCCCAGCTTCAGCAGCAACTACTCAAGACCCTCACGAGGGGCCAAGCCTCGCGAGGCGGACAACACAAGACCTCCTCGGGAGTGGCCTCACCTGGCTAGCTCGCGAGGGGTGGAGAGATCAAGTCAAGGCAAACCTCGTGAGGTTCCAGTGACGTGAGCCATGATGATCGAGACCAGGCGGGCGCCAGCTTGCACAGTGTGTTTGTTTCCTCTTTGGTGCTAAGGAGGTAAGCGCAGGCGAGGAGTACCGAGGCGTCAAGCAAAGGTCCCCCTATCGGTGCAACAAGACCAAGACCAGCAGGACGGCAGGACGGAGGTCATCATGGAGCCCAAGGCGGCGTCACCACCAAAGCCTTTAGCAGGCGAAGACTACTTTTGTCAGGATAAGCTGTACTAGCTGTCCCCTTTCAAATTGGCCGTTGTGGGATCCCTTCCCGCTCAATATTTGGGAAGAGGACCAGGGCCTGTATAAATAGGACTAGCCACCACAGTAGGCGGGGATCGAATCCTCACCCACACAAGTTCACCAAGCACAAGAACACCTCGTATCAGGAGGCTGTTCTTTCCCCTTGTGCTGTTCATCCCTAGCCCAAGAGGCAATCCACCACCACCACACTGGAGTAGGGTATTACACCACAAGGGTGGCCCGAACCAGTATAAATTTTGTGTCCCTTGTGTTGCGAGTTCGTCGAGCTAGCCTAGAGATCACGAAGCGAGTGAGGGCGTGATCTGTAAGGGAGAGATCTTCGCACGCACCCCAGAGTTCGAACCTTAAGGGTTTTGCCGGAACCCGAGATCCGACACGGGGGGGTGTGGACGAAGGGTCTCCGGTGGGGAGTAGGAAGGAGCCGCTGTAGATGCGCTGCGGTTGACGAGAGTACCGGCGAAGCAGATCCCGCGCCATGGACAAGGCCGACACGGAATGGGCTGTGGTACAGTGGTGGATGAGCAGTCTACTTGTTTCTAGTGGAGGTGGGAGGGGTAGATGCGCCGCGAGGCAGATCCGGCGAGGTGGGCCTTGTTGGCGATGAATGGGCTCTGCACGCCGGTGATGACAAGTCTCGGGTTTCAAGAGGGAGGGTAGAAAGGCCGATGAAATGCAGACGGCGTGATGTAAGATGCTCTGGTCTTTGTGGAGTTAGTCGTTTTTTGGGGGGGAGAGGAAATGGGGTTGTCGTGTGGTGGGGAACCGAAGTTACCAAAGCAGCCCGACCTATTATGTAGATGAGGCGGTATTGTAACTGTTGTTCTCCGTGCACCAAGGACAAAAGGGGAATTTCGCATGCTAAAGACTAGGTGACGGAAATTTTAGAAGGAGGCGGGAGATTTTTGCCGCCCGCGGGATCGTTTGTATCAAGTTTCAACTAATTTTGGACCGTGCTAGCGGGAAGGTCATGCGAGACTGTGTACACGGGGCACGCATCAGCAGCTAATAACTGGTGTGAAGTCCACCCCAGAAAAAAAGACAATAACTCGGGATGATGCGCCGATAACTGGACTTTCACACGGGCGCGGCCAATCGTACAGGTGTACAGGCGCGTTCACAAAAAAGGGATCAAACGCTCAGCCTATGTATTTCTCGTGTAAATAGATAATTTAGTGCCATTGGTTATTTACTTTAAATATAATGCATTGACGTGTTAGTGTAGAGGCGCACAAAAAGAAATGGATATTGTAGTCCCACAAAAGAAATGGATATTGTAGTCCGCTACTTAAAAGTGTTACCTCATATGATTACATAGCCTCCATTTCATAAATTGCGTACCCGTTGAATTCATATATGAATATTACATATATTACTTCATAATAGAACCTTAAATCATCCAAGACTAATGAATTTGAATGCAAGAGTAACAATGGTGCATGTACATGATAACTACATTGGTTGTTTGAAGAAACATCACTGTAACTTTGGCATGCACAATTGAAAAGGTTTATTTAGATAGAAAAAATGTGATATGTGAGTGTCCAATCTTTATAGCGTTGAATCGATATTGTACCTTTGGCCACGATACGAAGTAGATATTGATTTATGTTCAAGCGATGCACGTTCACGATCGCTAGATTGTGATACATGAATGAATTGTGCAATCTCTCTCACACGCATACATATCTCATTTCTCCGTGGGCATCAGAATCACACACGCGCACTTCATGTATTTCTCTCCCTCCGTCAAGGTTAGAATTCGTCTTTCTACCCCGTCCTACAAGTCTCTCGCGCAAAAACACACACGCTCTCTCTATCGAACACGCCCACCCCTTTAATTCCGCCCACTCACAACCACTAATGTCTCAAAGTATAATTATGTCTTTCACTCATATGCCTAAGGTCAACTCGAGTTTCGGAACATATGAATACATACAATGGGATTCCAGCAGAGCACCTTTTGTTTTGAGATTTCTCCCTCTCTCTCTCTCTCTCTCTCTGTCACACACACACACATGCGCGCGCATGCACGCGCGCTTAGACATTGTTTCTCGCTTCATTTTTTCCGGTACTTGCATGCACACCGCTTGTTTATCTCCGTGATTCTTTAAATATGCTTCGCACACATGCTATCTACCTATCGTATATATATATATATATATATATATATATATATATATATATATATATATATATATATATATATATATATATATGTGTGTGTGTGTGTGTGTGTGTGTGTGTGTGTGTGTGTGTGTGTGTGTGTGTGTGTGTGTGTGTGTGTGTGTGTGTGTGTGTGTGTGTGTGTGTGTGTGTGTGTGTGTGTGTGTGACACAAACTCCTTCTCCCTACTAGCAAGATGCCCATGCATTGCACGGAACATCAAGATGCATTTGTATGAGTAGTTTATCTTGTGGGAGAAAAGGATGAACGAGGGAATGCCTTATTTGCAAATGTGGAGAGCGGTGTGGGTATCTTTTTGCAAAGTTGCCATAGTTTCCTTCCTATCCGTCAGATATAAATCGGATAGCCTATATTGTAGGATGGCAAGAACACCATCATCACCAACTCTGTTTTTTATAAGAGTAGAGATATGTAAGTGTCACTGCCCACCCCCCACACACCCACACACACACACTTCCCAACACCAAAGGAGTAGGGTGACACCTCGATCTTCATACTAATCTATCGACTGGCTTCTCTCTCAAACACACACACACACACACACACACACACACACACACACACACACACTACCCGACACCGAAGGAGTAGGGTGGCACCTCGATCTTGATAGTAATCTATCTACCCCTCTTTCAAACACACACACACATACACACACACTCGCTAGTTGTGCCTCTGTGCCTACCGCGCACACTCTCGATACGTCTTTCTCTCCCTACCCCCTCCCCAACCCCCAACCCCAACAATGACAGCAGAAGGGTGACAACTTGATATGATCTTAATCTGTCAATTGGTTTGTCTCTCAAACATTGTGTCTCTGTGCCTCGCTCATACACACTCGATATGTCTTTTTCTCCGTAGCCCCCTTGATATGTAGACTTCTCGCACGCACACAACTGTAGTGACGATGATGCTCAACCCAGTGTGCCTTGTTTTTACTGGCTTCATGTGATAGTTTTCACCCTGTTTTTTATTAATTAACAAGGCAACCTTTTCTTTGTTACTACTAGTGAATATGAAATCATTCGGGGCAGACATAAAATATATCACTTCAACCCAATTATCGCAATAACCATTTTAAAAGAAACAAGCTAGATGCCCGTGCGTTGCACGGAATATCAAGATGCATTTGTATGAGTAGTTTATCATGTGAGATACTAGCAAGATGCCCATGCGTTGCACGGAACATCAAGATGCATTTATATGAGTAGTTTATCTTGTGAGAGAAAAGGATGAACGAAGGAAGGCATTATTTGAAAATGTGGAGAGGGGTGTGGGTATCTTTTTGCAAAATTGTTGTAGTTTCCTTCCTATCCGTCAGATACAAATCGGACGGCCTATATTGCAGGATGGCATGCACACCATCAACACCAACTCTGTTTTTTTAAGAGTAGAGAAAAGGATAAACGAGGGAAGGCCTTATTTGCAAACGTGGAGAGGGGTGTGGGTATCTTTTTGCAAAATTGCCATAGTTTCCTTCCTATCCGTTAGATATAAATCCGACGGCCTATATTGCAGGATGGCATGCACACCATCATCACCAACTCTATTTTCTACTCCCTCCGTTCCTAAATATTTGTCTTTTTAGAGATTTCAACAAGTGGCTACATACGGAGCAAAATGAGTGATTCTACACTCTAAAATATGTCTACATACACATCTGTATGTGGTAGTCCATTTGAAATCTGAAAAAGACAAATATTTAGGAACGGATGGAGTATAAGAGTAGACATGGAGATATATCTCCAGCATGGTCTACAACAAAAATGTGTTGGACTGGTTAGCGCCGGATGCTCGCAACGCGATGACCTGAGTTCGAATTCTGTCTTTAACATTATATTTTTATATTATATATTACTTATTTAATATATACTTATTTCGCTACTGTACTGATAGTGCAACCCACAGAGTACTCAGAATACAAGATTAAGGATGGACTTGTTTCTTTTTAACTTTCTGTACGAAGTTTTAGCCACCCTGCAAGTCACGTGCACACTGTACATGCAATTAACTTTTTATAGAGGGAGTATCATACACGCAATTAACTCAAATGGATTGGATGTGACTCTATTATTTCCAGCATAAGAGCATCTCCACGGCAGCCAGCAAATTTCCTCCCGCTTCCTTCCGCGGAGGACGACATCAAACGTCAGCGGCATACATTTTCACAACTCTAACCAACCAGATGAAATTCGTGCAACCACGGACTGTTTTCATATAAGTATGAAGGATTTCGTATAAAAAAGCCGGATCTTCATATAAACATGATGGATTTATTACATTTACATGAACTAAGCGGTGCTAATCCGGCTCTCTTGGTATAATTAATACTCCCTCCATCCGGAAATACTTGTCCTAGAAATGGATGTATCTAGACTTATTTTAGTTATATATACATCCAATTTATCCATTCTTAGAACAAATATTTCCCGCCAGCCGAAGAGGGAGAACCTAATCTAAATGGCCGCCCGTGGATCCCTTTGTCTTCCTCATGTCCGGCAGACACTTGCGGGGTCGACGAAGGTCCTCGGAAGAGATGAAGCAGCAAAGAAACCACCTGAATGTGCAGTCGTCGCCTCGGCGGTGGCCTTCATGGGACCCAAGTGGTGGCGGCCTCCCGTGTTCTACTTCTCCTCGATGATGGCATTGGACACGGAGAAGCTAGCCACCGACTCGTCGCTCTCCACGCACCCGGCTTCTGTCTCTGCCTGCATGGCGCTGCCACAGGCACGGGAGGCGCGGCCGCAGGCACGGGAGGCACGCCGACAGACACGGGAGGCGCGACCACCACAGACACTGGTGGCACGGTACGACACGGCAGCGATGACGCCCGTACCGGCGTGCTCGCCGCTACCGGCGTGGAGCAACTCACCACTCCTCATCGAGCTGAACTGGAGCGGCGCGTTACTGGACCACACGCCGGCTTGGGGCGGCAACTAGCTCCGTCGGCCAAGCAAGGTTGGTGAAGCACCGAGCGGCCGCGCCCGTATCAGGAGGGCACAGCGGGCCACCCAGCCGGGTAGTGTGTCGGAGAACGGCTCCTCGGAAGCCATCGGAAGAGTGGAGCAAATGGTGAAGGAGGAGATGGGTGATCGGCAGAGGGGTGTGATTCTTGCCTGCTGTCTGGCTGGCCTCGTTTAAATAGAGGACGAATGCTAGGAGCTTGGCCGGCGTCTGGCCTCGTTTGAACTAAGGGCGGACGGGAGGAGCTCGTCCGGTGTTGCGTTTAATTCCGGGCCACTCATGAACAGACGTGTGGCCGGAGTAGGTTTCTCGGTTTGCATGCAGGTTTAATGAAGGGGTTTGATGGAGGCGAGGAGGAGTGTTCAGCTGGGCTGCAGCGGGCGACGCAGTACTATTCGATTTGAAAGCAGGAAGAGCAGTTCCCGACACAGCTTTAATGCAGACGAGGGAGGGGGTAGCGGTTCCCGAAATGTTGAATGGCCAATGATGCATCCTCTTTCAATTAGCATCGTGAATGCATGAGGGAAGTAATGCGAGGAGGACCGGGAAAAGAGGCTGCACGATGTGAATGCAATGCAGTTTGCACTCATATAAAGGCACCCCTCCATTCCAATGCATCTACCACATCGTACGCACCTATGCATTTGCCTAAGCACCTACAATAAGCACAAAAGTCCTCACTCCAGACCCATGGCAGCGATGCGCGCGAGCGGCCAGCGGCTGTGCCAGATGGTCCACGACGCCGGCCTGCGGCATGGTGATACGTCTCCAACGTATCTACTATTTCTCACGCTTTTCCTCTTGTTTTGGACTCTAATTTGCATGATTTGAATGAAACTAACCCCGGACTGACGCTGTTTTCAGTAGAACTACCATGGTGTTGTTTTCGTGCAGAAATAAAAGTTCTCGGAATGGAATGAAACTTTGCGACGATTTTTTATATCAAAAATAAGAATTTCTGGAGCCAAGACCCACCAGAGAGGGGCCCCTGGTTGGGCACAACCCACCAGGGTGAGCCCCCTCTCCTGGCGCGCCCAGGTGGGTTGTACCCACCTGGTGGCCCCGCTGACGACCCCCTGATAATATAAATTCACATTATTCCAGAAAAATCAGGGAAAAATAATTATCACTATCCACGAGACAGAGCCGCCGCCAAGCCCTGTTCTTCCTAGGGAGGGTAGATCTGGAGTCCGTTTGGGGCTCCGGAGAGGGGGATCTTCGTTCTTCGTCATCACCAACCAATCTCCATCGCCAATTCCATGATGCTCCCCACCGGGAGTGAGTAATTCCTTCGTAGGCTCGCTGGTCGGTGAGGAGTTGGATGAGATTCATCATGTAATCGAGTTAGTTTTGTTAGGGCTTGATCCCTAGTATTCACTATGTTCTTAGATTGATGTTGCTATGACTTTGCTATGCTTAATGCTTGTCACTTTGGGCCCGGGTGCCATGAACTCATATCTGAACCGTTTATGAATTCGTCATTATATCCATGGTTTAGATTCGATCTTGCAAGTTATAGTCACCTACTACGTGTTATCATCCGGCAACCCCGGAGTGACAACAACCGGGCCCACTCCCGATGATGACCGTAGTTTGAGGAGTTCATGTATTCACTATGTGTTAATGCTTTGTTCCGGTTCTCTATTAAAAGGAGGCCTTAATATCCCTTAGTTTCCAATTTGGACCCGCTGCCACGGGAGGGTAGGACAAAAGATGTCATGCAAGTTCTTTTAATAAAGCACGTATGACTATTTACGGAATACATGCCTACATTATATCAACGAACTGGAGCTAGTGCCGTATCGCCCTAGGTTATAACTGTCACATGATGAATATCATCCAGCAAGTCACCAATCCAATGCCTATGAATTTATCTTATATTGTTTCTGCTAAGTTACTACTGCTATCATCGATGTTACACTTGCTACAAAATTACTGCTATCACTGTTACTCTTACCATTGCTGCTGCTACTATTATCAAAACTATCAAACTACTTTGCTAATGATTACTTGTTGCAGATAAATAATATCCAGGTGTGGTTGAATTGACAACTCAGCTGCTAATACCTTCAAATATTCTTTGGCTCCCCTTGTGTCGAATCTATAAATAAGGGTTGAATACTCTACCCTCGAAAACTGTTGCGATCCCCTATACTTGTGGGTTATCACATGGCGCCGAGGATCGTCTCCAGACGGTGTTGGCGATCGGCTGGTGGATGGCCGCTGTCGACGCCAACTACGACTCTCAGTTGGACCAGATGATCGTTGCCGCCACCAACAAGTTCACCGTCCTCAAGAATCTCGTGAACGACATCGTCGTACTCCTCCAACCCGCGCGCTCGGGCTCCTCATTGCCTGTCACCCTAATCGGCCTCCAGGGCTGGAACCTCTTTCAAGCACTAGTGTCCCTGCGACTGCCCGCCGACGCCATGAAGAATGTCCACTTGGAGGTCGCGCTCGCCGCGAGGCGCCTCGCCCCTGCAAGAATTCGTCGACCTACACATCCACGTGTACGAGCAAATCGTGTCCATATGTATCTACAAGGCCAGTGAGGAACGCTACAACATTGGACTTCCTCAATAGGCTGGAAGCCTTGGATGCCTTTGCTGAGAAGCACCTTGACCTCGCCTCAAAAGCCGCCGCTCCTTAGCCGTCGGTCGGTGGCCCAACGCACTAAGTTGAGGAGGAGGAGGTCGTACATTGATGGATGCATCTTTCTTCTTGCCTCATGTAACCAGCACAGCGATCGCATCATCGTGGCCTTAATTCTTATTGTGCTATTGCATTCTCGTTCCAGTCAATACCGACATGTGTGATCCCTTTGCTTAATTATATGCATCACTGTAACTAGTACTCCATCCGTCAATTTATAAGTTGTGCTTACCTTTTCCATCAACTTCATGTAACGCATGGGCATCTTGCTAGAAACATTAGAACATGTCAGACCGCATGTGACCAAACTGACGATGCACCAACCTAGCTATTATGTACCCTGCTTATCTAGTGGAAATAGCCCCGCCCTAGCATTTCCAATCGTTATTTCTATCTATCGATCGTGTCAAGGAGCATAACCAAATGTTACAATTTATACATGTTTCTCTACTCCAACTCCTATAAAAGACTCAATTGGTGATGGTGGTGTGTCTGTCATCCGTCGTTTCTGACCATTAGATCTGCATCTAACGACTGTGAGGTAAATTGTGGCATTTTTGCAACAATAGCCCACTTCTCTGCTCCAATTTGCAGAAAACCCCTTATTATCTTGAAAGCAACTACATCCCTCCCTCACCTGATCAAAATAGCCTGAGAAATATATTTTGAGTGAAAAGTAATATATTAGGAGTATATCAAAACAAGAGTGATTTCTTTCAAGTTTGTGAACAAGAACTATTATTCTACTACTTTGGATCCGTCGCAACGCACGGGCACATTGCTAGTAAAAGGAAAAGGCATGCCGCGTTCACGTCGCACTCCCACACGCCTGGGAATCAGGAGTACTCCACGGCCCGTCCGGCATGCCACATAGCTAGGGAAGGCGTGTTGCCTAGCATTTTCACTTTCATGTGGGACCGCCATTGAGCAAACCGCACCCCGCCCGCGGCTGGGTTGGAAAACAGAAACGAGGGGGAGATCTAGCTGTAGCACAGAAGCAAAGAAATTTGGTGTCTGATGGGGCTCGTTGATAGAGTAGGTGCATTCCATACTACCACTCCTACTAGTACGAAGTTTGTACTACAACTATTACTACCACTATACAACTAGGTACGTGCACGGCACAACATCATAGGAACAAAAACAGGAAGATCTTGTTTTGGGTGATTTTTCTTTTTTTCAGTCAACGTAGTATGAATAATATGATGTGGGGGGCACCCATGAAGCTTATGTGGCTCGGCTGCATGGCTACAAAAGGTTAGAGAGAATAAATAGATAATGTGTTTAGAGTGCACTCCACTAAATAGATATACTTTGGATCCATTGCAACGCACGGGCCGGCACATCTATACCCCTACTAGCAAGATGCCCATGCGTTGCACAGAACATCAAGATGCATTTCTATGAGTAGTTTATCTTGTGAGAGAAAAGGATGAATGAGGGAAGGCCTTATTTGCAAATATGAAGAGGGATGTGGGTATCTTTTTGCAAAATTGCCATAGTTTCCTTCCTATCCGTCAGATATAAATCGGACGGCCTATATTGCAGGATGGCCGCACACCATCATCACCTACTCCGTTTTTTATAAGAGTAGAGATACTAGCAAGATGCTTGTGCATTTCACGGAACATCAAAATGCATTTTTCTACAAAACACCTGTTGTGATTGACCCATGCAGGAGTAATCCCATGTGTAAAAAATAATGATATCTCGAGAGTTTTATCGGAAAAATGGTATCTCAAGAATTTCATAGGAAAAATGATATCTCGAGAAAGATAAGAGATAAGGTGAGGAGGAGTGGGGCGTGGTGGTGACTGGTGGTCGGACTGGGCGGAGGCATGGGGATGGAAGGCGCCGGCAGGCGGCCACCATGCTAGATTGTTCCAGAGACTTCCTTTTTTAATTTCTCAGCAATGAGGTTGTGGGAGATAAGGATGAACGAGGCAAGGCCTTATCTGTAAATGTGGAGAGAGCTGCGGTTTTTTTTTAAATTGTCATAGTTTGCTTTCTATACATAAGATATAGATCGGACGGTCTATATTACAAGATGGCAGGCACACCATCATCACCAACTCAGTTTTTTATAAGAGTAGAGATAGTGTGTGAATAACTTTGAAAGTTGGTCGTTGGATGAAGCCAATCCGACGGTACAAAGATGGCAAATCCGAGCAATACTGGCCATTGGATATCATCTACATTCCACCAGATTCTGGCACATGTAGAATCTAGAAGACTCCATGGTTGAACTTAAGCATAATGCACAAACCTCAAAACACAAGCACTTCTCCTTTGTTCTAGAATCTTCCATATCTTAATTGCCCAACTTCTTTTTTCAAAATGAATTGTCACTATTTGTTTTTTACTTTATGTTTTAAAATGCACAATTCCACGAATCTTAAAATAGATTTTTTTTATAAAACTAATTGATTTTGAACTAGGTGAACTATAAGAATTAAACGAACATCTACATCATGCATATATGACTCAAAGCTTACATGCTATAGTGTGTTATTTATTCATAATTTGATTACCAAATCTCATGCGTGCAATACACGTGTACCTTACTAGTTGGTAGTAGTAAGAAACAAATTCCGGGTTTTGGCATGAGCTCGTACTGCGGTAGCACCATAAGGCCTGCCGCAGGAGTTACATTTCCCTCTTGGGGCCCATGGGACCGAGCTTCAGTGGTTAGTGCATCGGCCTATGAATCAATGACATGCGGACCTTAAATGCGGCTGACCCACATGTCATTCTCATGGTGGTGGCGTGGTTCGCGACTGACTCGTTCGAGATGGACCGGCCGGTGGTGGCATGGTTGTGGCGACGGGCCACCGCTGGGCGTCGAGGCGCTACGAGGCGTAGATGGCCACACCAGCGGGTACTACCTGTAGTACAGAAGTACTCCAGCTGAGGGTTGATGCCCGGGACAAAATGTGTCACAGCTGCTGGATGAAAATTCAATGGTGCGGGAGTACGGATCGGAGCAGGCAAACCACATCCAATCGGGTGTGGCTGTGGTAGAAAGTTGATGGTCGCCGCAGTTCAGCTGGCCTGCATGTCATGCACACAAACGCAGAGGAGCGGTGGGGCCAAGAGGGATGAGGGGCACGTTGGGGGTCGTCATGCTGTGGGTTGGAGCGGCGTCGTGGGAATCGCGTGTGGGTGTGGCGGTGGTAGAAAAAAGAAACGTGATGGTCACCGTGGTTCAACTTCCATGGACAAGCTGTCATGTTTGCTGACACATGCATTGCATACCGCTCACTACAAGGAGCAGTAGTAGAGAAAACTTGTTCCAAAGATACCATTTTTCCGATAAAATTCTCAAGATATCATTAGTTTTTACACATGGGATTACTCCTGCAAGGGTCAATCACAACAGGTGTTTTGTAAAAAAAATGCATCTTGATGTTCCCTGCAATGCACAGGCATCTTGCTAGTTATAGAAGAAGACCACATGGGCATCTTGCCGCTAGGTGTAACACCGACCCAAACTCAATTTTTTTCAGCGCGGCATGGCCGTAGTTTGGCACACCCCTCTCCACATTTGCAAATAAGGCCTTCCCTCGTTCATCCTTTTCTCTCACAAGATAAACTACTCATACAAATGCATCTTGATGTTCCATGCAACGCACGAGAATGTTTCCTTGGGGGTCTCTCCAGTGCTGTGTGGCCGTAGTTGCAAGTGACGCCCCTCAACGTTGAGGGGCACTCGGATTTTGTCTGATGAGCAGGTAAGATGAGTTTGATCACGTAGTAAATGCATTCTAAAGACTACCTCAGTGTTCATTTCCTAATTCTTCCCCCGCCCACTGTTTCACAGGTTAGGCTCGGTGCGAGTGGAGATTGGCTTGCATATGTACGGGAGGGTACCAACATCAATTTGCACAACATTTACAATAGTGACACCGTTCCCGTAGAACCTTTGTCCAACATTGGAATCAGCCATGCAACGGGCCACCGCCTGAATTGGTACGATGTAACCACGGTGAGATTGAAGAAGATACCACGAACCTTGCACATGGCGGTCAAAGGTGGACCATGTTGTCTGTGGCCGATTTGTTGTCGTACGAGTACGAAGACGTTGTGCTCCTTTCTAACCGCATCTTCGTGGTGACAAACCAGGGGACTTGTTTCGTATGGGAGACATCCTATGGTATACTCCCTCTCTCCCAGTTTATTTGTTTTGAATTTTTTCGTTTTATAAGTTTCAAATTCAAATTTAGAGCTCCCCATCACATGTTGAGATTACAATGTCCATTAAATCGTTGTGTGCATGTATAGTAAAGAAACAAATCTCGAGTTTGGCACGAGTACATGCAGCGGTAGCACCACAAGGCCTAGCGCAGGAGTTACATTTCCCTCTCGAGGCCCTCGGGACTGAGCTTCAGCGCCTTACTACACCTGCCTTTGAGTCAATAACATGTGGACCCGATAGGTGGCTGGTCCACATAGAAATATTTCAAATACTTGAAATGGACAGAAATGGTTTTGGAGGGTTTTGCCCAATATTTTGAACATGACCATGTGTTGAAACTCTTATATATGGAGAATATATTCCCACTGAGTTTCCCTGATTTTTCTCAAATATTTTTGAAGCTTTTAAATAATTTTAACCTATTAAATACCATTTCTGGCCTAAAGAAAAAACCTTTAAATAAAATATTAAAATTACTTTTAAAATTATATTTTTGTGGTTTATGGGAGTCCTGTATCTAATAGGTTTCAAATATACTCTTTGAAATATTTTTCATACCCAAAATAAAGTACTTGTAGTGCAAACCTCAATTCAGGGGTTTTTGGAACTAATTTTTGAAAATACTATTTGGCCAAATTATTTTTGTAATAAAATACTATACTGTTCTATACACATGGCATGATCATTGGGCAAAAGTTTGTGGCAAGGAGATGAAGTATATAAGGTGGAGTTGTGTTGACTTTAAAGAGCACTTGAAAATCACAGAGAGAAAACCAACTCCAAATAAAAAACCAAATAATGCAAAAGTTTTTGTTGATCCAAATTTTCATGCTTTATTAATGCAAATGACATGTTACAAAATGCAGGGTGTGACATAAGAACAACCTCCTAAGGAGAGGTGTCCTTGAGCTCAGTGAGCTTGTGTGGGTGAGGATGATCTAAATGATCCGTCCCAGATCCGTTGCCTCCTATGGTGGTGGCTAGTCCTATTTATAGAGGCCCCAGTCCTCTTCCCCAATGTTTAGGCGGGAATGGATCCCACAACGGCCAATTTCGAAGGGAGACAAGTAGTACGAGTTATCCTGACAAAGGGTGGTCTTCGCCTGCCAAAGACTCTAGTGGTGACGCCGCCGGGGGCTCCACGGTGACCTCCGTCCTGCCGTCCTGCTGGTCTTGGTCTTGTTGCACCGATATGGAAACATCTGCCTGATGCCTTGGGACTCCTCGCCTGTGCCTGCCCCTTTAGCACCAAAGAGGAAACTGGTACCCTGCGCCCGCTGGTGCCCTCCTGGCTTCGGTGGTCATGGCTCACGTCATGTGAACGTCGTGAGGTGTCCTTCCGCCTTGATCTCTCCGCTCCTCACGAGCCAGCCTAAGGAGGCTGCCCCTGAGGAGGTCTTGTGTCTTGAGTAGTTGTTGGTGAAGGTGGGCCATACCAGGCCGTTGGTGGAGCCACGCCATGGGCCGCAGGCAGGCAAGTCTGGGGACCCCCGTTCCCAGAACGCCGACACCATCGACGGGTACAATTTTTTCCCATACCCATCACCTGTTAGGGTAAATGGGTACCCGCGGGTAAAATTACCTAGATTTGCAACACATCAATTTGAGCATTACATAGTCATAAACAACAATTATAATAATAATTATAAACATCAACACGTCATGACAGCAACACATGAATACATGATATCATCTATTTACAACAAATATATTCCTACTCTAAGATCAACGCTCATAATCATAAAATGGTAAATAAAATTGAAACTCACCTAGCCGAAATAACCTTGCTCTTGTTCTTGTGTTTGGTAGCAGCAGCAGATGGACCATGCTAAGCAAGCTAGGGTGTCGCTGCTTCATGGACAACTTGGACATAGTGCTGCAACGATGCTGCGCCTTGGATCCCAGAGCAGGAGGTGCGAGACCTTCATGTCAGCCGGGGAGTTGGCTCTTTCCTAGAGCGCGGAGGTGCAGGGCACCATTCGACAATAGGGTTGGCTTGGGCTCGTGGTAGGCATGCCGTGATCCTGGCTGTGGTGGGCACTGAGTTGTACCTCCACCTCGCGGTTCCCGTCCATGCGTGAGCTGTGATCATGCTCCCTGGATCCATAGTGTTGGCATCCACCTCGAAGGAAAGGAAAAGTGGTGGTGCGAGGCATCAAGCAACTGGAGGCACCGGCAGAACTAGACAGTGGCAAGAAGATGAGATCGGTCTGCTGGCCGCTGGCTGCTACGAGTGTGGGAGGTAATTTTAGACATGAATCACGCTGATATAGCCATATAAGGAGCGAGGAAATTTTGGAAATTAATCACCTTTTTGAGACAAGTGAAGGAAATATGCCCTAGAGGCAATAATAAAGTTGTTATTTTATATTTCCTTCTATCATGATAAATGTTTATTATTCATGCTAGAATTGTATTAACCAAAAACTTGATACATGCGTGGATACATAGACAAAACACCGTGTCCCTAGTAAGCCTCTACTAGACTAGCTCGTTAATCAAAGATGGTTAAGTTTCGTAACCATAGACATGTGTTGTCATTTGATGAACGGGATCACATCATTAGGAGAATCATGTGATGGCAAGACCCATCCGTTAGATTAGCATAATGATCATTTAGTTTTATTACTATTGCTTTCTTCATGACTTATACATATTCCTTTGACTATGAGATTATGCAACTCCCGAATAACGGAGGAACACCTTGTGTGCTATAAAATGTCACAACGTAACTAGGTGATTATAAAGATGCTCTACAGGTGTCTCCAAAGGTGATTGTTGGGTTGGCATAGATCGAGATTAGGATTTGTCACTCCGAGTATCAGAGAGGTATGTCTGGGTCCTCTCGGTAATGCACATCACTATAAGCCTTGCAAGCAATGTGACTAATAAGTTAGTTACGGGATGATGCATTACGGAATGAGTAAAGAGACTTGCCGGTAACGAGATTGAGCTAGGTAGGATGATACCGATGATCGAATCTCAGGCAAGTAACATACCGATGACAAAGGGAATGATGTATGTTGTCATTACGGTTTGACCGATAAAGATCTTCGTAGAATATATAGGAACCAATATGAGCATCTAGGTTCCCCTATTGGTTATTGACCGGAGAAGTGTCTATGTCATGTCTACATAGTTCTCGAACCCATAGGGTCCGCACGGTTAACGTTCGATGGCGATTTGTATTATGAGTTATGTGTTTTTGGTGACCGAAGATTGTTCAGAGTCCCGGATGAAATCACATACATGACGAGGAGTCTCGAAATGGTCGAGACATAAAGATTGATATATTGGACGATAGTATTGGGACACCGGAATAGTTTTTGGATGATTCGGATATTTATCAGAGTACTGATGGGTTACCGGAACCCCTCGGGGAAAGTAATGGGCCTACATGGGCCACAGGGGAGAGGGGAGGCAGCCCACAAGGGGTGGCCACGCCCCCCTCCCATAGGGAGTCCGAATTGGACTAGGGTAGGGGGTGCGTTCCTTCTCCTCTTCCCTCTCCCTTCCCTCTTTCCCCCTCCATGAGAAGGAAAAAGGGGAGCGAATCCTACTAGGCTTGGAGTCCTAGTAGGACTCCCCTCTCCTTGGTGCACCCCTTGGTGGCCGGCCTCCTCCTCCCCTCCTTTATATACGGGGGCAGGGGGCACCCCAAAGCCCAACAGTTATTCTCTTAGCCGTGTGCGGTGCCCCCCTCCACAGTTTACTCCTCCAGTCATAGTGTCGTAGTGCTTAGGCGAAGCCCTGCGCGGATCACATCACCATCACCGTCACCACACCGTCGTGCTGACGAAACTCTCCCTCGACCCTCTGCTAGATCAAGAGTTTGAGGAACGTCATCGAGCTGAACGTGTGCTGAACTCGGAGGTGCCGTATGTTCGGTACTAGATCGGTTGGATCGCGAAGACGTTCGACTACATCAACCACGTTATAATAATGCTTCCACTTTTGGTCTGTGAGGGTACATAGACACAATCTCCCCCTCTCGTTACTATGCATCTCCTAGATAGACCTTGCGTGATCGTAGGAATTTTTTTTAAATTGCTTGCTACGTTCCCCAACAGTGGCATCCGAGCCAGGTCTATGCGTCGATGATATGCACGAGTAGAACACAAAGAGTTGTGAGCGGTGATTGTCATACTGCTTACCACCATGTCTTATTTTGATTTGGCGGTATTGTTGGATGAAGCGGCCTGGACCAACCTTACATGACCACGTTCACGAGACCGGTTCCACCAACAGACATGCAACTTGTTTTGCATAAAGGTGGCTGGCGGCTGTCTGTCTCTCCAACTTTAATTGAATCGAATTTGACTACGGCCGGTCCTTGTTGAAGGTTAAAACATCAAACTTGACGAAACACCGGTGTGGTTTTGATGCGTAGGTAAGAACGATTCTTACTAGAAGCCCGTAGCAGCCATGTAAAACTTGCAACAACAAAGTAGAGGACGTCTAACTTGTTTTTGCTGGGCATGTTGTGTTTTGATATGGTCAAGACATGATGTGATATACATTGTTGTATGAGATGATCATGTTTTCTTAAAGTTATCGGCAACTAGCAGGAGCCTTATGGTTGTCGCTTTTTTGTATGAAATGCAAACACCATCTAATTGCTTTACTTTATCACTATGCGTTAGCGATAGTTGTATAAGCAATAGTTGGCGAGACGACCACGACACTACGATGGAGATCAAGGTGTCAAGCCGGTGACGGTGGAGATCATGACGGTGCTTCGGAGATGGAGATCAGCGGCACAAGATGATGATGGCCATATCATGTCACATATTTTGATTGCATGTGATGTTTATCTTGTATGCATCTTATTTTGCTTAGTATGGAGGTAGCATTATAAGATGACCCTTTAACTAAATTTCAAGGTATAAGTGTTCTCCCTAAGTAATGCACCATTGTGAATGTTCCTTGTGTTGAGGCACCACGTGATGATCGGGAGTGATAGGCTCTACGTTCACATACAACGGGTGCAAGACATTTTTGCACATGCGGAATACTTAGGTTAAACTTGACAATCCTAGCATGTACAGACATGGCCTCGGAACACTGGAGACCGAAAGGTCGAACGTGAATCATATAGTAGATATGATCAACATAGAGATGTTCACCATTGATGACTACTCCATCTCACATGATGATCGGACATGGTTTAGTTGATTTGGATCACATATCATTTAGATGACTTGAGGGATATCTATCTAAGTGGGAGTTCTTAAGTAATATGATTAATTGAACTTAATTTATCATGAACTTAGTCCTGATACTATTTGCATATCTATATTGTAGATCAATAGCTTGCGATGTAGCTCCCCGTTTATTTTTTATATGTTCCTAAAGAAAAAAAGTTGAAAGATTATAGTAGCAATGATGCGGACTGGGTCCGTGATTTGAGGATTATCCTCATTGCCGCACAGAAGAATTATGTCCTTAATGCACCGCTAGGTGATAGACCTATTGCAGGAGCAGATACAAACGTTATGAATGTTTGGCAAGCTCGATATGATGACTACTTGATAATTTAGTGCACCATGGTTTACGACTTAGAACCGGGACTTCAAAAACATTTTGAATGCCACGAAGCATATAAGATGTTCCAAGAGCTGAAATTGGTATTTCAGACTCATGCCCGAGTCGAGAGGTATGAGACCTATGACAAGTACTTTTCCTACAAGATGGAGGAGAATAGCTCAACCAATGAGCATGTGCTCAGAATGTCTGAGTACTACAATCGCTTGAATCAAGTGGGAGTTAATCTTCCAGATAAGATAGTGATTGATAGAGTTCTCTAGTCACTATCACCAAGTTACTAGAACTTCATGATGAACTATAATATGCAAGGGATGACAAAAACAATTCCCAAGCTCTTCGCGATGCTAAAATTGGCGAAGGTAGAAATCAAGAAAGAGCATCAAGTGTTGATGGTTAACAAGACGACTAGTTTCAAGAAAAAGGGCAAAGGAAAAGAAAGAGAATTTCAAGAAAGAATGGCAAGCAAGTTGCCACTCCCGTCAAGAAACCCAAGCTAGACCTAAGCCTGAAACTGAGTGCTTTTACTGCAAAGGGAATGGTCACTGGAAGCGGAACTACCCCAAATACTTGGCGGAGAAGAAGGATGGCAAAGTGAACAAAGGTATATTTGATATACATGTTATTGATGTGTACTTTACTAGTGTTAGTAACTCCAGGGTATTTGATACCGGTTCAATTGCTAAGATTAGTAACTCGAAACGGGAATTGCAAAATGAACAGAGACTAGTTAAGGGTGAGGTGATGATGTGTGTTGGAAGTGATTCCAAGGTTGATAAGATCACCATCGCACACTCCCTCTACCTTCGAGATTAGTGTTGGACCAAAATAAATGTTATTTGGTGTTTGCATTGAGCATGAATATGATTGGATCATGTTTATTAGAATATGGTTATTCATTTAAGTCAGAGAATAATTGTTGTTCTGTTTACATGAATAAAACCTTCTATGGTCATACACGCCAATGTAAACGGTTTACTGAATCTCAATCGTAGTGATACACATATTCATAATATTGATGCCAAAAGATGCAAAGTTGATAATGATAGTGCAACATATTTGTGGCACTGCCGTTTAGGTCATATTGGTGTAAAGCGCAAGAAAAAACTCCATACGGATGGATTTTTGGGATCACTAGATTATGAATCATTTGATACTTGCAAACCTTGCCTCATGGGAAAGATGACTAAAAATCCATTCTCCGGAACAATGGAGCGAGCCACTAACTTATTGGAAATAATACATACCGATGTATGCGGTCTGATGAGTGTTGAGGCTCACGGCGGGTATCATTATTTTCTGACCTTTACAGGTGATTTGAGCAGATATGGATATATCTTTTTGATGAAACACAAGTCTGAAACATTTGAAAAGTTCAAAGAATTTCAGAGTGACGTGGAGAATCATCGCAACAAGAAAATAAAGTTTCTACGATCTGATCGCAGAGGCAAATATTTGAGTTATGAGTTTGGCCTTCATTTAAAACAATGTGTAATAGTTTCACAACTCATGCCACCTGGAACACCAAAACATAATGGTGTGTCCGAACATCGTAACCGTACTTTATTAGATATGGTGCAATCTATGATGTCTCTTATCGATTTACCACTATCGTTTTGGGGTTATGCATTAGAGATAGTTACATTCATGTTAAATAGGGCACCGTCTAAATCCGTTGACACGACACCGTATGAAGTGTGGTTTAGCAAGAATCCTAAGATGTCGTTTCTTAAAGTTTGGAGTTGTGATGCTTATGTGAAAAAACTTCAACCTGGTAAGCTCGAACCCAAATCGGAGAAGTGCGTCTTCATAGGATACCCAAAAGAAACTATTGGGTACACCTTTATTACAGATCCGAAGGCAAGATCTTTGTTGCTAAGAATGGATCCTTTCTAGAGAAGAAGTTTCTCTCGAAAGAAGTGAGTGGGAGGAAAGTAGAACTTGATGAGGTAATTGTGGCTTCTCTCGAATTGGAAAGTAGCTCATCACAGAAAACCGTTCCCGTGATGCCTGCAACTAGTGAAGAAGCTAATGATAATGATCATGAAACTTCGAATCAAGTTACTACCGAACCTCGTAGGTCAACCAGAGCACATTCCGCACCAGAGTGGTACGGTAATCATGTTCTAGAAGTCATGTTACTAGACCATGACGAACCTACGAACTATGAGGAAGCGACGATGAGCTCAAATTCTGATAAATGGCTTGAGGCCATGAAATATGAGATAGGATCCATGTATGAGAACAAAGTATGGACTTTGATTAACTTGACCGATGATCAGCGAGCCATTGAGAATAAATGGATCTTCAAGAGGAAGACGGATGCTGATAGTAGTGTTACTATCTACAAAGCTCGAATTATCGTAAAAGGTTTTTGACAAGTTCAAGGTGTTGACTACGATGAGATTTTCTCACTCTTATCGATGCTTAAAGTCTATCCGAATCATGTTAGCAATTGCCGCATTTTATGGAATCTGGCAAATGGACGTCTGAGGGAGTCCCGGATTAGGGGGTGTCCGGATAGCCGGACTACCATCATCGGTCGGACTATCATCGGCCGGACTATCATCATTGACCGGACTCCAAGACTATGAAGATACAACATTGAAGACTTCGCCCCCTGTCTGGATGGGACTTTCCTTGGCGTGGAAGGCAAGCTTGGCGATACGGATATGTAGATCTCCTACCAGTGTAACCGACTCTATGTAACCCTAGCCCTCTCCGGTGTCTATATAAACCGGATGGCTCTAGTCCGTAGGACAACAACAACCCTTACAATCATACCATAGGCTAGCTTCTAGGGTTTAGCCTCCTTGATCTCGTGGTAGATCCACTCTTGTAAACATCCACAATATCAATATCAATCAAGCAGGACGTAGGGTTTTACCTCCATCAAGAGGGCCCGAACCTGGGTAAAACATGGTGTCCCTTGTCTCCTGTTACCATCCGCCTAGACGCACAGTTCGAGACCCCCTAACCGAGATCCGCCGGTTTTGACACCGACATTGGTGCTTTCATTGAGAGTTCCTCTGTGCCGTCGCCGATAGGAAGGATGCCTCCTACCGTCTTCAAGGACGGTATTTTCGCCAAAGGAGCCTTGGCCGCCGGCCAAACTATTCGGCTAGGTGGTTTTCTTATGACCGCCTGTCCGGCCACCGCTTCGACAATGACCTCTCAAGTCGTCAAAAGCAATTTTCACGTCAGCTCGGAATTCGCCGAGCGGCTGGATCCAATAGAGCTCTCATCCAGTACGCGAGCTCTTGGATCGCATCGCCGCCACAGGAGTCGCCATGAGACTACAATCTGATTGGGCTTAAAACCGATCCGAGAGAGATTAACTCTCCCGGATCACCCACCACGCTGCAGTGGTAGAGGAACAATGCGGCGATGCTTCTCTGTATTGAAAACTAGTCATGTCCGGGCTCCCGAACCCCCATGCCGGATTCCGCGGAGGGACGGACTTGATCAAGCACTGAACTTAAAGTCGCATCGGACTGCACTCGTTGGACAACGCCCAGCAATCCAAGCTTCCAAATTGAAACTTCTCGGCCTTCGAGCCTTGAGATGGGTAGGGTTCGGACTTAATTCCACCCGCCCGCCCGGACATATGCGATCTATCTCTAATCCGCAAGAGCCCGCTGAGACAAGACATCACTCATCGGGCCGATTCCTCCTGGTTATGGACAGGATAAAGGACTGCCGAGAGGAAAACGCAATCTCAATTTTTGCAATAATTGCACGGACGAGGAATATTGAACGCCGTCACCTTCATTGAAATTACACGTCACGACCTGGCATCCATAGTACGAAAGTACTGTGCGATGGAGAGTTTCCGGACAACCGAAAATAAGTTTTGGGACAATCCGGCCCCGAATACAACCCTAGTCTGCAACAAAAGGGTACATTACACTCAGGTACCAGATACAAAAACCAAAAAGCAAAAACCCCATAAAGGGCACGGAACCGTACTAGAGGGATGGCTCAGCGGACCCTGTAAAATTCACAGTACAGAAGGCGCCGTCCCAACACATAGCCTTCGAGCATGTTGGATATTACGGCAGGTGGCCAAAAGTGGAGAGGAGCTTCTAGCCCCGGAAAACCACTCCAACAACATCGGTACGGTATCAACAGTCTTCGAGACATTCGCATCAAATAATATGCGGAAACGAACAATCCGCAGCCTCGCCGAAGTCTACCAAGTAGCAACAACCAATCCATGGAGCGACACAGCCATCATGTTCAACGCCAGCGACGAACCTACATTCCGGACAGCCCGAGCTCCAGCCGCACTGGTACTTAGTCCAATAGTAGACGGCTTTCGACTTACAAAAGTCCTCATGGATGGCGGCAGCGGATTAAACCTCATCTACGAGGAAACCCTTCAAAAAATGGAAATAGACTGGAGCCGCATTGAGCGAAGCAGCACAACCTTTAGAGGAATAATCCCTAGCCGGGAGGCGCGCTGCACAGGAAAAATCACACTCGATGTGGTATTCGGCTCACCGGAAAATTACAGATCCGAAGAAGTCACGTTCCAAGTGGCCCCGTTCAACAGCGGATATCACGCTATATTAGGACGAGAGGCATTCACAATTTTTCAAGCCGTACCCCATTACGGGTACATGAAGCTCAAAATGCCTGGGCCCGGCGGAATAATCACTCTCGTTAGTGATTCGGACATAGCACTCCGCGCCAAAAACAAGACAGCAGCATTAGCCTTAGAGGCACTATCGGAAGCCCTAGCGGGAGAGGAACTCACCGTGCTGCGCTCTACGGTGAATAGGGACGATGTGATACTCGATAAGAGATCCAAGTCCACCTCCTTTAAACCAGCAGATGAAATAGTAAAATTTCAGGTCCACCCAACGGACCCTACAAAGACGGCCTCCATCGGGGCACAATTGAACCACGATGTAGACGCCAGATCGCGAGAATTCGCCGGGAAAATTGGGACATTTTGCTGGCACCCTCGGATATGCCCGAATCCCACGCAGATTGGCGAGAACACAGCCTAAACATCCTAAAGGATTCAAGCCGATTAAACAGGCTCTTCGACGATTTTCGAACCCAAAAGACAGGCAATGGGAGAAGAGCTAGCCAAACTATTGGAAGCGGATTCATCGAGACATCAAGCATCCGGATTGGCTAGCAAACCTGGTAATGGTACCAAAGAAGGACAAACTCGCGCCTATCGCCGATTTCAAAGACCTAAATAAAGTCTGCCCAAAGGATCCCTTCCCCTCCCGATCGACCAAATCATTGATGCCACCGCAGGCACGATTCATTGTGCTTCCCGGCGCATACTCCGCTATCATCAAATCAAGATGGCGAAGCAGATCAAGCCGCAACGGCATTCATTACTCCATACGGACCATTCTGCTTCAACACGATGCCCTTCGGACTTAAAAACGCCGGCGCAACATATCAGCGCATGATTCAGACATGTCTGGCTACCCAGATCGGCAAAATAGTTGAGGCATACGTGGACGATGTAGTCGTCAAAACTAAACACGTCGAAACTCTAGTAGACGACTTGAGGCTCACATTCGACAACCTCAGAGCATATGACATCAAGCTGAATCTAGGCTTCATCATATCCGGTATAGGAATTGAAGCAAACCCAGCCAAGATCCGAGCTCTGTCACAGCTAGATATCCCAAAAGACCTCAAGCAAATACAAAAATTGACTGGATGCGTGGCGGATCTAAGCCGTTTTGTCTCCCGTATAGGAGAAAAGGCATTACCCCTCTATCGCCTCCTTAGGCGCACCGAACACTTCGAGTGGACGGATGCTGCCACTGCTGGACTCGACGAAATAAAGGCCATACTGGCAACAAATCCGGTCCTGGCTGCGCCCAACCTGGGCGAACCAATGTTGTTATACATCGCAGCAACACATCGAGTTGTAAGCGCGGTACTCGTTGTCGAAAGAGAGAAAGAAGGGCATAAATTCCCTCTTCAAAAACCAGTATACTACGTATCCACTGTGTTAACCCCCTGCACGTCCCGTTACCCGCACTATCAGAAGATAGCATACGCGGTGTTCATGGCATCCCGAAGCTCGACACTACTTTCAAGAGTGTTCGATAACAATGGCCTCTCAAGTACCACTTAACGACATTATAAACAACGCGACGCGACGGGCAGGATTGCAAAATGGGCCATTGAGCTCTTACCATTTGATATAACTTACAAACCTCGCGAGCTATAAAGTCACAAGTTTTGGCTGACTTTGTCGCTGAATGGACCGGCCGAACTCCCTAAAGAGTACGGCGATACTCCAATTGATTATGCACTTTGACGGCTCTAAAATGTTAGCGGATTGGGGGCTGGCGTCGTATTGACGCCCCGACCGGGACACAGTCCAATACGCATTTCAGATAATGTACATGGACTCCAACAACGCAGCCGAATACGAGGCCCTTTTACATGGTCTCCGGATGGCAATCTCCATGGGCATTCAACGCCTAGAGGTGCGCGGGGATTCAAACCTCGCAATATCCCAAATAAACGGAGACTTTGACGCCAAAGATCCTAAAATGGCAGCATACCGCAACGCTGTACTAAAAATGTCAGCCCGGTTCGAAGGACTTGAATTCCATCACGAGGCAGGGATAATAACCAAGCAGCCGACGATCGGCACGATCGGCGCAAAACGCGACGCTGTCCCTCCTAACATCTTCACGAACGGCTCTTCAAGCCATCCGTACTATGGGAAGAGGAGTCCGAACTAACAAACCGGAACAAGCCGCACCAACCGCGATTCAGCCGATGACATAACACCTTCCGCCCACGACATAATGGCAGTAATTGCCCGTGGATGTAACCATTCCTTGCCTACTTACTTAGGCAGGAGCTTCCCAAGACCAAAATGAGGCCCGCTGCATTGTCCGTGATCTAAAGCCTACAAGATCTATGAGGGAGAACTCTATAAGAAAAGCACAACCGAGTCCTTCAAAGGTGTATCTCCAAGAGGAAGGGCGAAACCTCCCGGCTGAAATTCATGCGGACTAGGCGGACACCACGCCGCAGCTCGGGCCCTTGTAGGAAAGGCATTCCATACAGGATTTTATTGGCCGACGGCCCGAGCAGATGCTCAGGACTTAGTCCAAAGATGCGTCGGTTATCAGCTCTTTGCTAATCAGAGCCATATGCCACCCACCGCCCTCAAAACTATACCCATCACCTGGCCGTTCGCGGTCTGGGGGCTTGACATGGTTGGACCACTTAAAGGGGGGACCCACAATTAAAGGTACCTATTGGTCATGGTGGATAAATTCACCAAATGGATAGAGGCCAAACCAGTTAAAACGGCAGAGTTCGGACCAGTGATAGACTTTATATCCGGGGTAGTACACCGTTATGGTGTCCCCCACAGCATCATCACCAATAACGGCACGAACTTCACTGCCGATGAGGTTAAATCATGGTGCAAAAATATGGGCATCAAGCTCGATTACGCTTCAGTCTATCATCCTCAAACCAACGGTCTAGTGGAACGAGCAAATGGTCTAATAATGAGCGGCATCAAACCCGGACTAGTGCGGTCCCTTACGAAATCGACACGCCTTTGGGTAGAGGAGCTCGACTCCGTACTGGGGCTGCGGACAACGCCTAACCGTACTACCGGATTCACACCATTTTTATGGTATACGCGAAGCAGTTTTGCCTGCGACATAATTCATGACTCACCTCGAGTGCGCATGTACGAAGAAAGAGAGGCCAAGTTGGATCGGCAGGACAGCTTGGACGCATTGAGGAAGAACGCGACGCCGCCAAGGCTCGTTCCGCATTCTATCAGCGAGGCTCAAGATATCACATCGTAGAAGTACGGGCCAAGACTTACAACGTTGGCGAACTGGTTCTCGCTGCCGGACAAGAAAAGGACAAGCTCAAGCCCACATGGGAAGGCCCCTTCATCATCGATCAAGTCTGATGGCGGAGCGCACCGCCTCTTAAATGCATCGGATAACCGACTCGAGCCGAACCCATGGAACGCAGCCCGCCTCGAAGATTCTATGCCTAGCGCCGGACTGAGAGTTCGTCCCTTGCCCCCGTCCAAAAATTTTTTTTCAGCTGCCTTTTGTTTATCTTTTTCTTCTCAACCCTATTCATCCAAGCCTTAAAGGGCCTACTTGCGCAACGTTCGCGCGCAATTGATGTGCTATCCGCACTCATTATACCTGGGGGCTTCCTTACCAGAAGCTTAATTATAAGGTCTTCATGCCCATCACATGTGTCAAGCCTCCACATGTACCTTTTATTCACCATTATATGCATCGATATGACTTAAGTTTTGGCCAAGCTGGGTTGCCTGGCTCCTGTGCTTACCCCTACGTTCCCGATTGTTCGGCTAGGAGGTAAAGGAGCACCTCTGCATTGTTATCTGCGGGTCAGCGGATGTGTACCTCGACGGGTGAAGCCAAAGCTAGCGTTTTAAGGGAATATTCGGTCGGTGACTTAAAAGACGATTTTTATCCACTTATTTATCTGCCCCGGATGTTTTTTACGCTTTTTCGTAGTCCGGACATGCACTTTAGGGCATATCACCCCAGAGGAAAGGAACCCTTAACGGAACTATTCTCCCCGAAGATGTTTCTTACTACCCATGTAATATAACATAACTAGTTGGGCACTTGTCCGATAAAGCATCGATGACCCCTCGCTTTGGTCTCCATGCATACCCGGTTGTTTCATAACCGAGAAGGTATTCGGACACACTCCGGACTCTTGGGTCCCGAGGTCGGCTTAAAAGGTCGGCAAAGACAAACGATCTACAATCCGGCTAGAAGGCATTTTATATGTCATTTTATAATACATTGTCAAATCGACTGATTGTATTCTTCCTCAATCCCGTCTAACAGGTTGTCTAATTTACAGTCCTGTTGGGAAAATTTAGCGGCCAACTCTACTTGGCCGTATACCAAGCTCACAGGGATCTCCTTCCCATCGGGCCCCACAGGTCCGACTTCGGCCATGTGGTTGGGATCCGCCTTCTTGTACCGCGTCTTTACCATGGCCCAGGCCTCCCTGGCACCTTGGCGGCAGGCCGAAATCTTCCATAAATGGAAGCGCTGCCGCACTCCCCGCAGCTTCTCCGCAAGCTCCCCAAGACCATCGGGTAAGGAGAAGGCTGGCCATAAAGCTCGGATGACGCCGCCATTGCCCGCCGAACTCGCTCGATCGATTGCGACAATTCGGGAAGTTGATCACCCGCTGATCTGGGCATCTCCTCCATGAGGCGACACTGTGAGCATACCTGCGACATATATTCATCAAATTGACTTCCTCGCCGAACTCTTCTTTTCAAAGGAGTTCGCCAAGCACTTACTATATATGCCGCGACGAAGCGCTGATTCTCCTTTACGAGCCCGACAGCTCGGCCCGAACGCCTTTCAGCTCTTCTCCAAGCTGGGCATGGGCATCCTGGAGCTTGTTCCTTTCATGCTGCAACTTATGCAGCACCCTCTCGCCGCCTTTAGTTGGCGCGAAGTTCTCGCCTGTCCGGATCTTGTCCGCAGCACCGCAACGCCATTTTTAGACTTGCACAAAGGCCAAGCGCTACTTATCTTTCTAAAATAATGCGTTACTGGAGAGGTCCTGCTTTTCCTCTGCGCGAGAGAGTGCGGCCTCAAGTTGGGCCTTGCACTCTTGCAGCTCCCCGAGACAGTTGGGTATTCTTCTCGGTAAGATCCTCGTTTCATATGATCCTTAAATCAGTTAATATAACTACTTTAAGTCTCGGGGCTACTGGCATATATAACTATTAAATTCTCTTACCCGTATGTCTTTTACATACTGCTCCGTGGCTCTGGTAAAACCATCTTGAGCAGCACGAAGGTGCGCGTCCCCCGTGTTAAAGGCATTCAACGCCTCGGGGGAGAAGCACGTGTCACGAAATACTGCCCGGCGGCGCCTATGATTCAGGGCACTCTCCACCTCAGACTTGGTGGCGGACAGTCTGTCGGCATCCTCCGTCGGAGGAACTTCCGGCTCGCGCCTTGCGCTCGCCTCCCCTCCAGACCCAAAGGGAGCTGGCTGGTAGAGGTTGGATTGGCAACCTCCGGGTGCTTGATCCGCGGACGCTTTTTCCCTATAAAAGTCATGAGGACTCAATCGCTTCCTAGGAACGTTGCTCTAAATAATGAATTGTGAACTACACCTTTGCGGCGACGTTTCAGTCCGCGCCGCGCTCCTCTTCCGCCTACTGGTCCGGACTGGCCTTTGTTGGTCAACCACAGCAGGCTCGGCTTCTCGCCCTAGGGGCGCCTCCTGCACAGCGCCATCATATACGGTGGTCAGAAATGAGCAAGGAAGGAATGACGGTGTCAGGGCTTCGGTCGCAATCACCTGGGAAGCCGGATATAGTCCGGGATAGTCGGCCGTTATGGCGACTAAAGCATTGTCCATGCTGAGCTAGTGGAACACCATGTCGATTAGCTCCACCTTTATGTCTGGATCCTCTTCGGAGGCCGGATCCCGGGATCTCTCCGGATCCTCGGGCTGCGGAGCCGGACTTAGCATGTCCTCCACGGTCCGGCGCAGTTCCTGCGTCGAAAGAAGAACACAATATAAGAAACTTAAGTTTCAAAAGGAACGGGTCGGGCACGCAGAGTGTTCGCTTACCCAAGGCCGGGGATGATTCAAGGAGAACCCGTTTAACGGGTTCGTCCGAAGGAAATCCTCCTTCTCCCCCTTATATAGGCCGGACAGGATCGTCACCAGATCTTCGGCCGAATCCGGCCCTTTGCGGCCATGACAGGCGGCATCGTCCTCCCCATTGAAATCCCACATAGGGTGGCCCCTGTATTGTAGTGGCTGCACCCCCCGCGTAATGCATGTTGCCATGACTCCAATCATGGTCAACCCGGCATGGGCCAAGAACCTTATTCGCCCATCAAATAATGGACGCTCTTGTCTTCCTCTAGACGGGGGCTCCGCGGACGCCAACTAAGGCGTTTCTTCAAAGGAGCATTGCTGAACTCCGGAGGCTGATCCGAACAGGTCCGCAGCGGGCGTCTTCTATATAAAACCATTCCGAAGGCCAGTCTTCGGGCGCCTTCTTAGGGGTTCCGGATGGATATCCGGTCCCGGCAATGCGCCATATTTTGGCGCCGCCCACTTGATATATGGACCCCTCGTGAGAGCGGGTACAAGGCGAACAACCTCTTCCACAGTAGCAAGTGGGGCTCGACGCCCAGAAAAGCTCGCAAAAGAGCTACGTAACCCGCAATATGCAGGATTGAGGTGGGCGTGAGGTGATGAAGCTGGAGTCCGTAGAACTCCAGGAGCCCGCGGAGGAATGGATGTACAGGAAATCCGAGCCCCCTTATCAGATAGGGGACGAAGCATACCCGCTCCCCTTTGTTGGGATTTGGGGTAACCTCCGCTTGCTTCCCACCTTTGTAGGTGGCCAGCCCGGCTCGAACCGGAACCATGAAGGCCGGAGGGAGATATCCCCCCACTTGGAGCTTCACCAGCTCGTTGTGCGGAACAGAGCATCTCCTCCAATCTCCTGGCAAAGGGCTGGGAGCGCGAGAAGAGGAGCCGCATTGACGGTCCATGATGGAATGGATTCTTGGTCGAAAGCGCTCCGATGAGTATTTGCGAGAGGAAGATGGTGATTTGGATCTGGATTCTTGCCTCCCTTATAGGCAGATTATTCGCACAACTAGGGGGTAAAACATAAAAGACACCCTGGCTTTTCACGTTCGCGCGACGCGTGGAAGAAGGCCATTATTGGGCGTGGAAGCCGAGACGCGCAACATTGATGAGGAAGCTGGACACTGTTCGGCAGGTACATAGAACTTGAAGGAGAACCCGCCTTGCAACGCCGAAGACTACACACATGCTGGACTTATCGTCCTTGAAGCCTGGTTCGGGGGCTACTGAGGGAGTCCCGGATTAGGGGGTGTCCGGATAGCCAGACTACCATCATCGGCCGGACTATCATCGGCCGGACTATCATCATCGACCGGACTCCAAGACTATGAAGATACAATATTGAAGACTTCGCCCCATGTCCGGATGGGACTTTCCTTGGCGTGGAAGGCAAGCTTGGCGATACGGATATGTAGATCTCCTACCATTGTAACCGACTCTATGTAACCCTAGCCCTCTCCGGTGTCTATATAAACCGGATGGCTCTAGTCCGTAGGACAACAACAACCCTTACAATCATACCATAGGCTAGCTTCTAGGGTTTAGCCTCCTTGATCTCGTGGTAGATCCACTCTTGTAAACATCCACAATATCAATATCAATCAAGCAGGACGTAGGGTTTTACCTCCATCAAGAGGGCCCGAACCTGGGTAAAACATCGTGTCCCTTGTCTCCTGTTACCATCCGCCTAGACGCACAGTTCGGGACCCCCTACCCGAGATCCGCCGGTTTTGACACCGACAACGTCAAAACTGCATTCCTTAATGGATTTATTAAAGAAGAGTTGTATATGATGCCACCAGAAAGTTTTGTCAATCCTAAATGTTTTAACAAAGTGTGCAAGCTCCAGCAATCCATCCATGGACTGGTGCAAGCATCTCGGAGTTGGAATATACGCTTTTATGAGTTGATCAAAGCATATAGTTTTATACAGACTTGCGGTGAAGCGTGTATTTATAAGAAAGTGAGTGGGAGCACTAAAGCCTTTCTGATAAGTATATGTGAATGACATATTGTTGATCGGAAATGATGTAGAATTTTTGGAAAGCATAAAGGAGTGTTTGAAAGGAGTTTTTCAAAGAAGGACCTCGGTGAAGCTACTTACATATTGGGCATCAAGATCTATAAAGATAGATCAAGGCGCTTGATAAGACTTTCGATGAGTACATACCTTGATAAAATTTTGAAGGATTTCAAAATGGATTAGTCAAAGGAGTTCTTGCCTGAGTTGTAAGGTATGAAGTTGAGTAAGACTCAAAACCCGACCACGACAGAAGATAGAGAGAGAATGAAAGTCATTCCCTATGCCTCAGCCATAGGTTCTATAAAGTATGCCATGCTATATTCCAGACCTATTGTATACCTTGCCATGAGTTTGGCAAAGGAGTACAATAGTGATCCAGGCGTAGAACACTGGACAGCGGTCAAAATTATCCTCAAAGGACTAAGGAAATATTGCTCGGTCATGGAGGTGATAAAGAGTTCATCACAAAGAGTTACGTTGATGCAAGCTTTAACACCGATCTGGATGACTCTGAGTCTCAATCTGGATACATATTTAAAGTGGGAGCAATTAGCTAGAGTAGCTACATGCAGAGCATTGTAGAAATAGAAATTTTCAAAATACATACGGATCTGAATGTGGCAGACCCGTTGACTAAACTTCTCTCACAAGCAAAACATGATCAGACCTTAGTACTCTTTGGGTGTTAATCACATGGCGATGTGAACTAGATTATTGACTCTAGTAAACCCTTTGGGTGTTGGTCACATGGCAATGTGAACTATGGGTGTTAATCACATGGTGATGTGAACTATTAGTGTTAAATCACATGGCGATGTGAACTAGATTATTGACTCTAGTGCAAGTGGGAGACTGAAGGAAATATGCCCTAGAGGCAATAATAAAGTTGTTGTTTTATATTTCTTTATATCATGAAATTTTTTTATTATTCATGCTAGAATTGTATTAACCGGAAACTTGATACATGTGTGGATACATAGACCAAAAATCGTATTCCTAGTAAGCCTCTACTAGACGAGCTCGTTAATCAAAGATGGTTAAGTTTCCTAACCATAGACATGTGCTGTCATTTGATGCACGGAATCACATCATTAGGAGAATGATGTGATGGACAAGACCCATCCGTTAGCTTAGCATAATGATTGTTTAGTTTTATTGCTATTGCTTTCTTCATGACTTATACATATTCCTTTAACTATGAGATTATGCAACTCCCGAATACCGGAGGAACACCTTGTGTGCTATCAAACGTTACAACATAACTGGGTGATTATAAACATGCTCTACAAGTGTCTCCAAAGGTGTTTGTTGGGTTGGCATATATCGAGATTACGATTTGTCACTCCGAGTATCGGAGAGGTATCTCTGGGCCCTCTTGGTAATGCACATCACTATAAGCCTTGCAAGCAATGTGACTAATAAGTTAGTTACGGATGATGCATTATGGAACGAGTAAAGAGACTTGCCGGTAACGAGATTCAACTAGGTATGATGACACCGATGATCGAATCTCGGGCAAGTAACATACCGATGACAAAGGGAATGACGTAGGTTGTCATTACGGTTTGACGGATAAAGATCTTCGTACAATATGTAGGACCAATATGAGCATCCAGGTTCCTCTATTGGTTATTGACCGGAGAAGTGTCTCGGTCATGTCTACATAGTTCTCGAACCTTTAGGGTCCGCACGCTCAACGTTCAATGACGATTTGTATTTTGAGTTATGTGTTTTTGGTGACCGAAGATTGTTCAGAGTCCCGGATGAGATCACGGACATGAAAAGGAGTCTCAAAATGGTCGAGAGGTAAAGATTGATATCTTGGACGATAGTATTTGGACACCGGAATGGTTTCAGGATGTTTCGGATATTTAAAGGAGTACTGAGGGGTTACCAGAACCCCCGGGGAAAGTAATGGGCCTACATGGGCCATAGGGGAGAGGGGAGGCCGCCCACAAGGGGTGGCCGCGCCCCCCTTCCATAGGGAGTCCGAATTGGACTAGGGGGGTGCCCACCCTTTCCTTCTCCTCTTCCCTCTCCCTTCCCTCTTCCCCCCTCCATGAGAAGGAAAAAAGGGGAGGGGCGTATCCTACTAGGACTGGAGTCCTAGTAGGACTCCCCTCTCCTTGGCGCGCCCCTTGGTAGCCGGCCTCCTCCTCCCCTCCTTTATATACGGGGGCAGGGCGGCCCCCCAAAGCACAACAGTTATTCTCTTAGCCGTGTTTGGTGCCCCCTCCACAGTTTACTCCTCCGATCATAGCATCATAGTGCTTAGGCGATGCCCTGCGTAGATCACATCACCATCACCGTCACCATGGCGGCGTGCTGATGAAACTCTCCCTCGACCCTCTGCTGGATCAAGGGTTCGAGGGACGTCATCGAGCTGAATGTGTGCTGCACTCGGAGGTGTCGTACGTTCGGTACTAGATCAGTTGGATCGTGAAGACGTTCGACTACATCAACCGCGTTATACTAACGCTTCTGCTTTCAGTCTGCGAGGGTACGTATACACACTCTCCCCCTCTCGTTGCTATGCATCTCCTAGATAGATCTTGCGTGATCCTAGGAATTTTTTTGAAATTGCATGATACGTTCCGCAACAACAAGGACATTAATCACCTAGATACGTACACATATGGGATGGGCTTGTGGGTCATGTGGCTTTGTTGTGGGCCAGTTGCGGGATTTATGTAAAAACTTTTATTATATGGATACATAATATTTAAGGCCTATTTAAAAATTATATTAGACGCGGGTACATGGGTACACAGGTATGTGTTATACTAAACCATACCTGTTGGGGATATAACTGCTAGTGTAACCCGCCCAGGAGGGGCCAGGTTACGCTATGACGATTTATTATATAAAGCCCAATATCAAGCTTGAAGATGGTGGTTCAATAAAGGGTCTAAAGCCCATAGGCGGCTTAAGGCCCATAGTGATAAACCGCCACAATGGCATGACTTGTGTTCTAAGGCAAGATTAGCTAGTCACCGAGCCGGACACTGTTTATGAGCCGGCCGGGACTCTGTAGGCCGCGAGGCGTCAACCCGTGTATATAAGGGGACGACCTGCCGGCGGCTTAGGGCAAGTAACACCAAATCGAGAGCCAGGCATAGAAGATTTGCTCCATGGTCATCGAAACCCTAGCAATTCCACCTCAACTGGATTAGGCTTTCACCTTCACCATAAGGGGCAGAACCAATATAAACACTCGTGTCCTTTGTCCCGCTTTAACCCCTTTAAGCTTCCTAGTTGCGATGGCTCCCCGACTATGTCCTTTCATGAGGACATCTGATGTGACAATTCCACGACAGTTGGAGCCCACCGTGGGGCCAGCGCACGTTGGATTTGAGTTCTTGAAGGGCATCTTTGAAGGGCTCAAGGGATACGCTGTGGGCCGGATGACCAAGAATCGTCGCGGCAAGCTCTACATCGACGACGCCGGCTGGGGTCCCGACGCCGGCTTAATTGAGTACAGGTACCAGGTCCCCTTCGGCAGAATCCACGTCTTCATCGGCCGGATCGGCGAGCCAGGCCCTGAGCCGGACATCTGCACCGACATCATCGAGACGGCTCAGCATGCGAGATCCGCCCGATCTCAGCCCGCCGTAAAGCGTGCCTTCGTGGGTTGCATCCATGGAGGAGAACTTTCTGAAGGATCCGTGGACGGCGGTGAGACGTCCGTCTACTCTGATGGCGAGTCGTCCACTGGTGAGACGGATTCGTTATACCAATTGCAAGATGCCGGGCTTGGGGGCTGTTCCGGTGGCAGCAGTATTCCGGACCCCTTTGAGCCGCCGAGTAGAGTAGGGATCTTCATGGCTGGTACTCAACCCGGTCAAAACTCTACGGCTGCGGCAGCAATAACTTCCAGGTCAGGAGTGGCCGGGGCAGGAGGCCCTGTGCGCCCGCTGGCTCAGGTGCTGATCTATCTCATGGACAAATTGACGGCCCTGTTAACCGCCACAGTTATCCCGGTGAGTCAAGCTAAGCATGATGCAGAGGTAGCACAGGTACGTGAGGAGATAGCTCGAGCCAAAGAGGCCCTAGTAGCTGAGGACACCAGATTGGCCGCGGAGCGGGCGACTTTGGATGCTCGGGCTCAACAGATCCAGTCAGAGGCTTTCCAGCTTACAATGAGCCTGAACGCATCTAACAAGGTGATGAGGAGGAGGCACCAGAAGGCTCAATCCCATTTGCCTCCGGTCTATGATCCTCAGAATCTCTTCTGCACGCCTGGAGCCGGCCCTAGTAACCCACCGGAGGCAAACCAGTTTGTAACATCCGGGGCAGGGGGACCGGTTCAGCCCCGGGTGATGGAACCTCCTCACGTGAATACGGCCCCGCCTCGCTACGTACCAACACCACCGGGTCATTTTTCCAACCCCTTGGAGAATCTGATCGCTGCATCGGCACGTTTGGCGGCTCTCCCGGTGGATGGCGACTCTCCAACAAAAGTTGAGACGCGAAGAGTCAGAGAACTTCTTCAGACGGCTCTGGCTCAACAGGAGGCTTATTCCTATAGTCGAGACAGGATTCATTCGACTCCTCACCCAAGCCGGAGCCCAAGTTACAGCAGACATATGGATTCGGAGGCCTTGTCAAGCAACGCCCAGCGCCGTAACCAGCCAGGTGGGCATAATCCGGTACAAGACAGGATACGTCGAGAAGATGAGCGGGGGGCTCAAGAGGCGGCTCACCAGGCGGCTCACCAAACCTTCCCGGATTATCCAACAACTTCTACTGAGGCATGAGTGGCCACCAGAACCGGCGGCATTCCTTGTTTGGTGCCGGCTTTGCGTAATGAGCGTTTGCCCAAGGATTTCAAGGGACCCCGAAAGGTGCCAAATTATACAGCTGATTTGCAGCCCGGGGCGTGGATTGAAAGTTATGAGATGGCCATGGAGCTGTTGGAGGTCAGTGATGCAGCGATGGCCAAGTACTTCACCATGATGTTGGACGGAACGCCCAGCACTTGGTTGAAGGGGCTGCCGCCTAATTCCATTGGTTCATGGGCAGAGTTAAAAGCCCGGTTTATCCAGAACTTCAAAGATACCTGCAAGCAGCCCATGTCAATTGTGGACTTAACTAATTGCAAGCAAGAGGAAGGTGAGTCTACCACTCATTGGGTGCGCCGGGTCAAGGAGATAATACATTCGTCTAACAAGATGGATGCCGGCTCTGCAGTCTTAATGTTGGAGAAAAATTGCCGATTTGAACCTCTGAAACAGAAGCTGGGGCGCCTCAAGCGTGATTGTAATGACATGGGCCAGCTGATGGCGGCTCTAGCCAAATACGCCGATTCTGATAGTACCAAGGATCCCGTGTCTGATGAAGAGAAGACAGGGAAGGGAAAGAAGAACGGCAATGGAAAGGGTCAGCAGCATAACCCGGTGAATCAAGGAGGCAATAAGCGTAAGGCCGACGGTAACCCGGAGTTTGTGGCTAACACCAATTCACAAGGTAACAATCAGCGACGCAAGGGGAGGCCGCCCCCTCGGTCTGGCGGGTCAGGTCCTACTCTTGAGCAACTACTCAACGAACCCTGTCCAAGACACGACACTCGGGAAAGGCCAGCCACTCACCTGTGGAAGGATTGCGCGATCATGAAGGCTTTCAAGAATTCCAACGTACCCACTATACCCGATGGGTTTCAAATTTTCCTATTTATGTACCCATGGGTATTTTTGTGCCCCATACCCTTGCCCTAATAGGGTTCTTACCAGCCGGGTACGCGGGTAATGGTACCCATTGCCATCCCTATCTAGAACAGAGAGGTTGGCAGTTCTATTAGGGCAGATGAAATCCCATCATTGCTTGGCAAAAGGGCATCCCCAAAATAAGTGGTCAGTGTTTCTTCCCGTTGACAATTGAGTACAACACAGTTGTATCCATCCAGCTCGAAAGTCTTTCTTCTTAATATATAAATTCCTTGTGTTAATTCTATCATGGAGCAACATCTAGAAGAACACTTTGTGTTTTAGTTGACAAGAGCTTTTCCATATCCATTTAAAACGTTCAGGAACCTTTTTATAACCAATCAGTACTTTGTAAGCCTTTGCTGATGAGTAAAATTCATTTCCCCAGATGTAGCTCCATGTATCAGCCATTTCAAAAAATTGTGATTGCCTGACCTCAATACGAATACTTTCCATCTCCAAAAAATTGCATGTGCTTGTGTTGTTAGTGGAAGATGGAAAATATCTTCTGTGAATTTAGTACTAATCATTTGGTTAACATTACTTTGAGCATTGATCACAAAGGAGAACAGATGATGGAATTTGTGCTTTAAGATGTTGTTATGCCAAAGATCCTCCCAGCACAAAGCACTTTTACCATCTCCACATTGCACCTAGCTAGGCATTGTATTGATTTTGAGCTTAGACCATAGAACAATAGTTCTACGGTATATCATTAATAAAATTTAAATATTTACAAATAGGTAGCAAAAGGAAAAAACATCAGCCGATGCCAGTTCTAGGGAAAACGGCCATATTAAGTTATAGATTCAGCTCAGTCCAGCATCTAATCTTGTCTTCTTTGCTCTCCTTTGCCCTAAGTTGTGCTGCCAAAACCCCTCTTTCAAGTAGAATTTCTAGGTGACTGTGCTTTGCGGTGCTGATCTAAAGATCTTATCATTTCTAACAGCCCATAGACTCCAACAGCCCATTATAACAATGTCCATTGCTATCTCTTTAGGTAACTGGCATAAAAAGAGTAGAATCTCATCATAAGCTGAGATGCCTCTGCGTCGGCCTGGTAAGAGATGATCCCAGTAGTAGAGAGCAAACGGACAGTTCCAAAAAAGATGGATCAAAGTCTCTTCGATATCTTCCGAAGATAGTGCACAATTATAGTCCTGCAGGAACATGCTTTTCCATTGAAGTAGATTCTTGGTGTTCAGTCTATCATGTAGTAGGAACCAAATAAAAATCTTGTGTCTGAGTCTACATGAGGTCTGCCAAAGGTTTTTGAAGATGAAGTGGGCTGTGGTAGGCCCCATTAGAGCCTTATACATTTTCATGGAGGAATACTGATTGGATGTCCAAGAATAAGTCCAACTGTGAAAGCACAAGTGCTCCCTAGGTGATTTTGGTAATTAATGTCAACATATCTCTTATTGGACTAACACTTTTACCTATTATGTTTCAGATAAGTTCAACAATGAAGTGGCATGGACTAAAGGATGTGGAACCCCTTCAAGATGCTAAGGACAAAGGATTGGCTCAAGCTTCAAGCACAAGACTCTACATTTTATATTTTTAGTGATCCAAGATCACATTGAGTCTATAGGAAAAGCCAATACTATCAAGAGGGGATGAGGTGTTGCTTAATGGCTTGCTTGCTCAAAGTGCTTAGTGATATGCTCCAAAACCCTCAACTACTTTCCCATATCCACATATGACCTAAACCAAAAGTCTAACTCGGCCCCACCGATTATTTCTATCTGGCGCCACCGAGTTCAAATGTCATAGCCACTGCCACAAACCCTAGGCAAATCGGTCTCACCGATAGGGATCTCGGTCTCACCGAGATGGGATTGTAATCTCTCTGTGTATGTCCATTACCAAAACCGGTCTCACCGAGTTTGAGCAATCGGTACTACCGAGATTACAATGCAAACTCTATGCTTAGCTTATTACCAAAATTAGTCCCACCGAGTTTGTGTAATCAGTCTCACCGAGTTTGCCTGACCAACTCACTGGTTAGCTTATTACCAAAATTGGTCCCATCGAGTTTGTGTAATCGGTCTCACCGAGATTACGTTATGCCCTAACCTTAACAATATCGGTCCTACCGAGTTGCATGTCGGTCCCATCGAAAATCCTAACGATCACTAGATTTGCTGAATCGGTCCGACCGAGTTTAACAATTCAGTCCCACCGAGTTTCTCAGGTTGTGTGTAACAGTTAGATTTTGTGTGGAGGCTATATATACCCCTCCACCCACTCTTCATTCGTGGAGAGAGCGATCAGAACGAACCTACACTTCCAATACACATTTTCTGAGAAAGAACCACCTACACTTGTGTTGAGACCAAGATATTCCATTCCTACATAGGAATCTTGATCTCTAGCCTTCCCCAAGTTGCTTTCCACTCAAATCTTCTTTCCACCAAATCCAAATCCTATGAGAGAGAGTTGAGTGTTGGGGAGACTATCATTTGAAGCACAGGAGCAAGGAGTTCATCATCAACACACCATTTGTTACTTCTTGGAGAGTGGTGTCTTCTAGATTGGCTAGTGTCACTTGGGAGCCTCCAACAAGATTGTGGAGTTGAACCAAGGAGTTTGTAAGGGCAAGGAGATCGCCTACTTCGTGAAGATCTACCGCTAGTGAGGCAAGTCCTTCGTGGGCGACGGCCATGGTGGGATAGACAAGGTTGCTTCTTTGTGGACCCTTCGTGGGTGGAGCCCTCCGTGGACTCGCGCAACCGTTACCCTTCGTGGGTTGAAGTCTCCATAAACATGGATGTACGATAGCACCACCTATCGGAACCACGACAAAAGCATCCGTGTCTGCAACTGCGTTTGAATCCTCCAAACCCTTCCCTTTACATTCTCGCAAGTTGCATGCTTTACTTTCCGCTGCTCATATACTCTTTGCATGCTTTCTTGTTATGTAATGTGAGTGTTAAACTTGTGCCTAAACACCACTCCAACTTAATGAAGTTAAAAACTGCAACCTTTGGCATTTAGTGTCTAATCACCCCCCCCCCCTCTAGACACCTCTTCTCGATCCTTTCAATTGGTATCAGAGCTTTGGTTTCCATTGCCTTGGTTTAATCACCATTGGAGGAAGATGGATGTGTCTACTTTAGGGAGTCTTAGACATAGAGTGCCTGTTCTTGATGGAGAATATTTTCATGAGTGGAAAAATGAAATGCTTGAGATTTTCAATGAATATCATTTGAACAAGTACAATGCTAGCCCTTGTGCACCTCATATTGATCCCTTGAAGAGGATCTTGACATGATTCGCAATCTTAGAACCATCAATCTTATCATAAGAGGATTGCCCAAAAACTTGATTGCCAGTTTGCCTACTCTTGATTGTGCCTATACTATATGGAAATTTCTTGAGTAATGATTTCCAGATTATTCCTTGAAAAATTTAGATGAAATTCTCCATAAGTCTATTGCCTTGAATAAGATGAATTGTAGTGATCCTAGCTTTGGTGATTGTCTATTAGAGCTTACAAATCTCATGCATGCCATAGGAGATGTTGGAATCATTAGCAATATTATTTCCGAAGCTATTAGAATCCATAGACAATCATAGAAATGATCATTTGTCTAATGAATTACCCTCTCGAGGAATTGATCAATCACAAGATGATGTTGAACACGGATACTATGATGAGGATGATGATAGTGAATATGATCTTGATGATGCAATGAGACACTTTGGTCTTATGGAAAATCTTCGCAGCTACATGGCTGGAGGAAAGGAATGGGTCCTTGATAGTGGATGTAATGATCATATGACCGGAGATAAAGACATGTTCCGTGAGCTTGCTGAAAACGACGGCCCTCGAAAATATGTCACTTTTGGTGATAATTCAAAGGGTAAGGTGGTTGGCCTTGGTAAGGTGGCCATCTCACATGATAGCTCCATACAAAATGCCATGCTCGTTGAATCTCTTGGCTACAACTTACTTTCAGTATCTAGACTTGCTGATTTCGGTTTCAATGTCCTATTTACTGAAGTAGATTGCCAAGTGTTTCGTAGAGATAATCATAAAATGGTCTTTACCGATTATGCGTGAGAGGTGATCTCTACATTGTTGATTTCACTAAAAGGCTCAACCTAGAACTTGCTTTATTGCTAAATCTTCTAAAGGCTGGTTGTGGCATAGAAGACTAGGTCATGTTGGTATGCGAAACCTTGACAAGCTTATTAAAGGAAATCATATCCTTGGCGTTAACGATGTCATATTTGATAAGGATAGACTTTGCAGCGCTTTTCAAGCAGGTAAACAGGTTGGAGGAAGGCATCCCGTGAAGAACATCATGACCACAAGGAGGCCACTCGAGCTACTTCACATGGATCTTTTGGTCCCAACGCTACAAAAGTCTCGGTGGAAATTCTTTTGGTCTAGTTATAGTTGATGATTTTCAAGATTTACGTGGGTATTCTTTCTCGATGATAAATCGCAGGTCCAAAAGATCTTCAAAAACTTCGCTAGGAAGGCCCAAAATCAATTTGACGTGAAGATCAAGAAGGTTCGCAGCGACAATGGAGCGGAGTTCAAGAACGCAAATGTGGATACCTTTCTTGACGAAGAAGGGATTTCACATGAGTTCTCGACTACGTACACACCTCAACAAAATGGAGTCGTTGAGAGGAAGAACCGGACTCTTATAGAGATGGCAAGAATGATGCTTGATGAGTACAAGACGCCGAACCACTTCTGGGCGGAAGCGGTTGAGACAGCTTGTCATGCAACAAATCACGTGTATCTTCGCAAGCTACTCGGCAAGACGGCATATGAGCTTCTCAGCGGTAACAAACCCCAAGTTGGATACTTTCGAGTATTCGGTTCAAAGTGCTACATTCTTGATAAGCATCGTCGTTCTAAATTTGCTCCTAAGTATCATGAAGGTTTCGTACTTGGTTATGGCTCAAACTCTCACACATACCGTGTCTACAACAATTTTACCCGAAAGGTTGAAGAAACGGTAGATGTGAAGTTTGATGAATCTAACGGCTCGCAAGTAGAGCAATTGCCAATTGATGTAAGAGACAAAGATCCCTCGGAAGCAATCCAAGACTTGTCTATTGGCAAGATTCGTCCAACGGAGGTGAAGGAGAGTACCTCCTCCGTCCAAGTGGAAGCTTCTACCTCACGACAAGGTGAACCAAGAGTTGATACGGAGGCATCCACAAGTGGGACACACCAAGATGAAGAAAACGAGGAAGTGCACCAAGACGAACACCAACAACCTCTTTCTCCACCACGACAAGAGAACTACAACGCCAACAATGAAGAAGGCCAAGAAGAAGAACAAGATGAAGAAGATGTTCAACCAAGACCCAAGCAAAAGCTTTTGCGAGTTCGAGCAAGAATTGCTAAAGACCATCCCATCGAGCAAATCTAAAAATGTATCCAAACCAGGAGAATCACTCGCTCTAAAACTCGTTTAGCTACCTTTTGTGAACACTATTCATTCATCTCTAGCATTGAACCTATGAAGGTTGAAGAAGCATTGGAAGATCTGGACTGGATAAACGCTATGCATGAAGAGCTACACAACTTTGAGAGAAATCAAGTGTGGACATTGGTTGAGAAGCCCGACAACAACCACAACATCATCGGTACCAAATGGGTGTTTCGCAACAATCAAGATGAAGATGGACAAGTAGTTTGCAACAAAGCACGTCTCGTCGCCCAAGGCTACACACAAGTCGAAGGTATGGACTATGGTGAGACTTATGCTCCCGTTGCTAGACTTGAGTCCATTCGCATATTACTTGCTTATGCTAATCACCATGATATCACCTTGTACCAAATGGGCATTAAAAGTGCTTTTATAAATGGTGAAATTGAGGTGGAAGTTTATGTTAAGCAACCTCCCGGCTTTGTCAATCCTAAGAAACCTGATCATGTCTACAAACTTCACAAAGCCCTTTATGGTCTTAAACAGGCTCCTAGAGCATGGTATAAATGATTGACCAAGTTCCTTATTGAAAAAGGCTTTGAAATTGGTAAAATTAATTCTACTCTTTTTACTAAAAGGGTTAATGGGGAACTATTTGTGTGCAAAATTTATGTTGATGATATTATATTTGGTTCTACTAACCCTCATTTTAGTGAAAAGTTTGGGAAGCTAATGTTGGAGAAGTTTGAGATATCTATGATGAGTGAACTCAAATTATTTCTTGGTTTGCAAATCAAGCAAACTAAGGAAGGTACCTTTGTCTCTCAAACGAATTACACCAAGGACTTATTCAAGAAGTTCAATATGCAAGAATGCAAAGGTATGACTACACCCATGCCTACTAGTGGACATCTTGATTTGACCAAAGATGGTGAACCGGTTGATCAAAAGGTTTATCGCTCTATGATTGGTTCATTGTTATATCTATGTGCTTCGCGTCCCGATATCATGCTAAGTGTGTGCATGTGTGCACGATATCAAGCTGCTCCTAAGGAATGTCATCTTAAGGCTGTGAAAAGGATAGTGAGATACTTAATCCATACACCAAATTTTGGCATTTGGTATCCTAAGAGGTCTTCTTTCGATCTTGTTGGCTACTCCGACTCGGACTATGCCGGTGACAAGGTTGATAGAAACTCCACTTCGGGTACTTGTCAATTTCTTGGTAGATCTCTTTTGTCTTGGTCTTCCAAGAAACAAAACTCGGTATCCTTATCCACCGCCGAAGCGGAATACATTACCGTTGGTTCATGTTGTGCTCAATTACTTTGGATGACCCAAACTCTTAAAGATTATGGGATATATGTGAAACATGTTCCATTACTTTGTGACAATGAAAGTGCTATCAAGATTGCTCACAATTCCGTGCAACACTCTCGAACTAAGCACATTGAAGTCCGTCATCATTTCATTCGAGATCACATTGCTAAGGGTGACATTAATCTTAAGCATGTTCGCACCGACAAGCAATTAGCGGATATATTCACTAAACCACTTGATGAGAAGTGTTTTGCAGGTTAAGAGGTGAATTGAACATCATTGATGCTTCAAACTTGGAGTAGGAACTCCATTGGATACATGCAAGACATGAGCTTATGATTAATCCTTGATATTTCTCTTATGATGATCATATTATGTCCTGGATATATTTGCATCTTACATGTTATCTAACCCTTGTAGGTACTTGGATGAATCTAAATCTATGAGATCGCAACTCACTCACATCTTGAGCAATCTCTACATCACCAAGTCTCTACACAATTGTGGTTGAAGACAAGGAAGCACGAAACCATTCAAACATATCCTTTGACAAATTCTATGTTGAGTTTCATGATTGTCATTTTGGATACACAAGTGCTCTTCCTTGCGAAAACTAACCCATGTAGGTATATGAACTCAAATTCCAAGTGGTGCTTCCAACTCTTGATGAGCTACATCAACCTTGAGCAACCCACACAAGTTCAACTACATGATCACGATCAACACCACCACCCAAGGTATGTTATTCCATCTTAGAGAAGCTTTACTCCAAGTCATGAGTCAAAGAAACTCGACAAGATGTGAATACATCAAGATGCTTACACGAAAAATGGCAACCCCATTTTTGAGATTAAACGATGAGTATGACCTATGATCAAGTGATCTCACTTGACTCCTAAGTCAATATGCTCTAACATAGGTGACTTTGTCGCCGACCATCTCTAGATGAATTTTTCTTGTGTTCTTTTCTGTGCCCTTGCATTTGTCTCATGCATATTTATTTCCCCTTTCTTATCTAGATTTCCTTTCTTTTCTTTTCTTTTTGTTCTGCATTCCCTGCATCCAATTCATTGCAAATCTTTCAGTTAATTCCTTGCAAATCCTTGTGAGATCCTACTTGTCTAGTGAGCTGAGGTGACAAGTGCTTTTCTCTGTGATGAACTCGATCACACTGGTTTCTTGTTCTCGGTCTAACCGAAGTTTTTCGGTGCAACGGAAGCATACAACTCGGTGCCACCGATTTCACTACAGGAAAAACATTTTGCCATTTATTCCTGCTTTACTCTTGATCCAGCTCCACTCAATGAATCTTGTCCTCTACAAGCATCACATTTACCTTAGTGCTTTGTGTTGTGACTCAAGGACCAAACCCATTCACGACAAATTCCAGAAGACCCTTCTTGGAAATTAATGTCAAAGGGGGAGAGAGAGATCACATCAAAGCTTAATCATATCTCTAGGGGGAGAGAATACTCACATCTCTAGGGGGAGGGAATACTCAAGGAAAGAGTAATCTTCAAGGATCCCAGATGCTTGGTGTTCAAGAGGAGAGATGTCACATGTCTTCTTGAGGGGAAAGACATGTTCATATGTGCTTATTTGCATTAGCTCTGTTCATTTGTTTCTTTGAGCTCTAATTTTCTGTTCCCTATCTTCTCCCAGTATCCCATGCTAGATTCAGGGGGAGCAAGACATCTAAGGGAAAGAAATTTCTTAAATTCATTGCACATATTTACCTTTGGGGACATGTTAATATCTATTGTGGTACTCAGTACTCACTCTCTACATGTCATCCCAGTCCTAGTACTCTTGTGGTTTCTTTTGTTTGCTCTGGCTAGTAGGTGCATCTGTGTTATCTAACCTTATTTTCACAGGTTCATTCCATCCTAAGCCAACTCAAGACCACAAGGTAAGTATATGCATCACAATCATGTCTATGAGGAATTCTTGCAAATGTACATATTGTTTGCAAGAAGGACTCGTGAGCATGAAGGTACATTTCCCATATTCACATCTTTTGCTCTGATGCATATAGCTAAGATACATGTAACACATTGCCTACTCTGTCATGGTTATGCTCTCACATGCTTCTATATTCCATATTCACATGTTTGCATAAATGTAGGGGGAGCCTATGCATGTTACATGTCTTTCCAAAGCTTTACTTGCTATTCTCTATATCTTTATCTAAAGCTTTGATGTATGTTGCCATCAATTACCAAAAAGGGGGAGATTGAAAGCACAAGTGCTCCCTGGGTGATTTTGGTAATTAATGTCAACATATCTCTTGTTGGACTAACACTTTTACCTAGTATGTTTCAGATAAGTTCAACAATGAAGTGGCATGGACTAAAGGATGTGGAACCCCTTCAAGATGCTAAGGACAAAGGATTGGCTCAAGCTTCAAGCACAAGACTCTACATTTTATATTTTTAGTGATCCAAGATCACATTGAGTCTATAGGAAAAGCCAATGCTATCAAGAGGGGATGAGGTGTTGCTTAATGGCTTGCTTGCTCAAAGTGCTTAGTGATATGCTCCAAAACCCTCAACTACTTTCCCACATCCACATATGACCTAAACCAAAAGTCTAACTCGGCCCCACCGATTCTTTCTATCCGGCGCCATCGAGTTCAGATGTCATAGCCACTGCCACAAACCCTAGGCAAATCGGTCTCACCGATAGGGATCTCGGTCTCACCGAGATGGGATTCTAATCTCTCTTTGTATGTCCATTACCAAAATCGGTCTCACCGAGTTTGAGCAATCGGTACTACCGAGATTACAATGCAAACTCTCTGCTTAGCTTATTACCAAAATCGGTCCCACCGAGTTTGTGTAATCGGTCTCACCGAGTTTGCCTGACCAACTCTCTGGTTAGCTTATTACCAAAATCGGTCCCACCGAGTTTGTGTAATCGGTCTCACCGAGATTACGTTATGCCCTAACCCTAACCATATTGGTCCTACCGAGTTGCATGTCGGTCCCACCGAAAATCCTAACGGTCACTAGATTTACTGAATCGGTCCGACCGAGTTTAACAATTCGGTCCCACCGAGTTTGGCAGGTTGTGTGTAACGGTTAGATTTTGTGTGGAGGCTATATATACCCCTCCACTCGCTCTTCATTCGTGGAGAGAGCCACCAGAACGAACCTACACTTCCAATACACATTTTCTGAGAAAGAACCACCGACACTTGTGTTGAGACCAAGATATTCCATTCCTACCATATGAATCTTGATCTCTAGCCTTCCCCAAGTTGCTTTCCACTCAAATCTTCTTTCCACCAAATCAAAATCCTGTGAGAGAGAGTTGAGTGTTGGGGAGACTACCATTTGAAGCACATGAGCAAGGAGTTCATCATCAACACACCATTTGTTACTTCTTGGAGAGTGGTGTCTTCTAGATTGGCTAGGTTTCACTTGGGAGCCTCCAACAAGATTGTGGAGTTGAACCAAGGAGTTTGTAAGGGCAAGGAGATCGCCTACTTCGTGAAGATCTACCGCTAGTGAGGCAAGTCCTTCGTGGGCGACGACCATGGTGGGATAGACAAGGTTGCTTCTTCGTGGACCCTTCGTGGGTGGAGCCCTCCGTGGACTCGCGCAACCTTTACCCTTCGTGGGTTGAAGTCTCCATCAACATGGATGTACGATGGCACCACCTATCGGAACCACAACAAAAACATCCGTGTCTCCAACTGCATTTGAATCCTCCAAACCCTTCCCTTTACATTCTCGCAAGTTGCATGCTTTACTTTCCGCTGCTCATATACTCTTTGCATGCTTGCTTGTTATGTATTGTGAGTGTTAAACTTGTGCCTAAACTCCACTCCAACTTAAAGAAGTTAAAAACTGCAACCTTTGGCACTTAGTGTCTAATCACCTCCCCTCTAGACACCTCTTCTCGATCCTTTCAAACTGTCATCATTCTGTGTAGCCTCTCTGTTGTTGATCAGCTCTAGGATCTGATTGTATTGCAAGAAGGCTTGCTGGGAAAGAGGCCTACGAAACTGCATGCTGATATCTGCATGGCCATCATGGTGGCTAAAGTAGAGTCCTTATCAGCAGCAAAAGAATGAGTCCAATTATCTGACCAAAAAAGAATGGTGTCTCCCTTTCCTACCTTGCATACAGCATGGGTCTTATAGATGGGTAGAAGTTTGAGAATAGATTTCCACCAAAAAGAACCCACCATTCTTTCTCCAGGTAGACTTTCCTGGTAATATGTTTCCTAGATGATATTTACCCATGGGGTGTCCACCTTCTTCAGAAATTTGTGTAGATACTTCATAAGCAAAGCTTGATTGTGAGTTGCAATATCTAGAATACCAAGACCTCCCAGATTTTTAGGTTTGCAAACAGTATCCCAAGAGATCAAAGCAGGTCCAGTCTCTTGTGTCCCATTTTTTCTCCAGAAGCATTGCTTGAGATAAATGTCAATTTATTTCACCACTTTCTTGGGGAGCATTGAAGGAAATATGCCCTAGAGACAATAATAAAGTTGTTATTTATATTTCCTTATATCATGATAAATATCTATTATTCATGCTAGAATTGTATTAACCGGAAACTTGATACATGTGAGGATACATAGACAAAACACAGTGTCCCTAGTAAGCCTCTACTAGACTAGCTCATTAATCAAAGATGGTTAAGTTTCCTAACCATAGACATGCGTTGTCATTTGATGAACGGGATCACATCATTAGGAGAATGATGTGATGGACAAGACCCATCCGTTAGCTTAGCATAATGATCGTTAAGTTTTATTGCTATTGCTTTCTTCATGACTTATACTTATTCCTTTGACTATGAGATTATGCAACTGCCGGATACTGGAGGAATACCTTGTCAGCTATCAAACGTCACAACGTAACTGGGTGATTATAAAGATGCTCTACAGGTATCTTCGAAGGTGTTTTTTGGGTTGGCATAGATCAAGATTAGGATTTGTCACTCCGAGTATCGGAGAGGTATCTCTGGGCGCTCTCGGCAATGCACATCATAATAAGCCTTGCAAGCAATATGACTAAAGAGTTAGTTGTGGGATGATGCATTACGGAACGAGTAAAGAGACTTTGCGGTAACGAGATTGAACTAGGTATGAAGATACCGACGATCAAATCTCGGGCAAGTAACATACCGATGAGAAAGGGAATAACGTATGTTGTCATAAAGGTTCAACCGATAAAGATCTTGGTAGAATATGTGGGAGCCAATATGAGCATTCAGGTTCCGCTATTGGTTATTGAACGGAGAAGTGTCTCGGTCATGTCTACATAGTTCTCGAACCCGTAGGGTCCGCACGCTTAACGTTCGATGACGATTTGTATTATATGAGTTATGTGATTTGGTGACCGAATGTTGTTAGGAGTCCCGGATGAGATCACGGACATGAAGAGGAGTCTCGAAATGGTCGAGAGGTAAATATCGATATATTGGATGATAGTATTTGGACACTGGAAGTGTTCCGGAATGTATCGGGTACATATCGGAGTACCAGGGGGTTACCGGAACCCTCGAGAGGAAGATATGGGTCATATCGGCCATAGGAGGGAGGCACACCAGCCCACAAAGGGGTAGCGCACCACCCACAGGGAAAGAGGCCGAATTGGACTAGGAGAGGGGGCGGCGCCCCCTTTCCTTCTCCCCCTCTCTCTCCTTCCCCCTTCCCCATCCGATAAAAGGAAAGGGGGGACAAATCCTACTAGGATCCCAAGTAGGCCTCCTCCTACTTGGGGTGCGCCTATGGCCGGCCTCCTCCACCTCCCCCCTTTATATACGTGGGGAGGGGGTGCCTAGAAGACACATCAATTGTTCCAAGCCGTGTGCGGTGTCGGTGTCAAAACCGGCGGATCTCGGGTAGGGGGTCCTGATCTGAGCGTCAAGGCTGATGGTAACAGGAAGCAAGGGACACAGATGTTTACCAGTGTGGGCCCTCTCGATGGAGGTAAAACCCTACTTCTGCTTGATTAATATTGATGATATGGGTAGTAAAAGAGTAGATCTACCATGAGATTGTAGAGGCTAAACCCTAAGAGCTAGCCTATGATGGTATGATTGTAATTGTGATCGGCCTTCTAAGGACCAACCTCTCCGGTTTATATAGACACCAGAGAGGGCTAGGGTTTACATGGAGTCGGTTACAAGGAAGGAAATATAATATCCGGATCGCCAAGCTTGCCTTCCACGCCAAGGAACGTCCCACCGAACACGGGCCGAAGTCTTGAGTCTTGTATGTTCACGCTTCAATAGTCCGGACGTTGTACACAGTCTGGCTGTCCTGATACCCCCTAATCCAGGACTCCCTCAGTAGCCCCTGAACCAGGCTTCAATGACGATGAGTCTGGCGTGCAGTATTGACTTCGGCATTCCAGGGCGGGTTCCCCCTCCGAATACTCCAAAGTAATTACTGAACACGTAGACCGTGTCCGGATCTGTAAGATGATCTTCACGTAGCATAAACCCTATCCGCTGGCAATCTTCGGGCGTCGTGCCCTTGCATCGTGGCCTGGTCCAATGCGGACCGGCGTTTCCTACCCCACAACGACTCGTGTTACGAGGCGGTTTTATTGGCACGTCTCGTCGAGGCAGAGATCGCATTCCTCTTATTACGGGACTTTCCATTAATATGAGCGTGTGCGACCCCACGACGGTAGTTGTTATTACCCCGCTTTGTCGGATTTCGGGTTCCGGCAGACCCTCTAGGTTCGAACATTGGGGTGCACGCGGAGATCTCGCCCTCTACCTACCTGCACCTCGCCGCCTCGCTAGGATCTAGAGCTATGAAAAGAACAACACAAGAGACACAAGGTTTATACTAGTTCGGGCCACCATTGTGGTGTAATACCCTACTCTAGTTTGTGGTGTGGTGGATTGCCTCTTGGGCTGGTGATGAACAATACAAGGAAGAACAGCCTCGCGAGGGTCTGTTCTTGGCTGGTGCGATGAACTGCTAGTGGGAGTTCAGTCGCTCTCTCTCTGCTGATCCCAGATGCTGGATCCTCTCTCTCTCGATGCCTCTACCTTGCGGGTGGCTAGTCCTATTTATAGGAAAAGGCCCTGGGCCTCTGCCCAAATATTGAGCGGGAAGGGCGCCAACAATTGGCCATTTTGAAGGGGAACATCTAGTACACTTATCCTGACTAAAGTTGGTCCTCGCCTGTCAAAGGCTCTGGTGGTGACGCCGGCTTGGGGTCCACAATGACTTCCTTCCTGCCATTGCGACGGGCTTGGTTTTGTTGCACCGAAACGGATGCCTTTGCTTGATACTCTTGCCTGCGCTTGCTCCCTTTGCACCAAAGAGGAAAGGAGGACACTGCGCGGGCTGGCGTCCGCCTGGCGCCCTTGGTCGTCATGGCTTGCATCATGGGCACCTCGTGAGTGTTGGAAATATGCCCTAGAGGCAATAATAAAAGCATTATTATTATATTTCCTTGTTCATGATAATTGTCTTTTATTCATGCTATAATTTTATTATCCGGAAATCGTAATACACATGTGAATACATAGACTTCAATACGTCCCTAGTAAGCCTCTAGTTGACTAGCTCGTTGGTCAACAGATAGTCATGGTTTCGACTATGGACATCGATGTCATTGATAACGGGATCACGTCATTAGGAGAATGACGTGATGGACAAGACCCAATCCTAAGCATAGCACAAAGATCGTGTAGTTCGTTTTGCTAGAGCTTTTCCAATGTCAAGTATCTCTTCCTTAGACCATGAGATCGTGTAACTCCCGGATACCGTAGGAGTGCTTTGGGTGTACCAAGCGTCACAACGAATCGGGTGACTATAAAGGTGCACTACAGGTATCTCCGAAAGTGTCATTGGGTTAACACGGATCGAGACAGGATTTGTCACTCCGTGTGACGGAGAGGTATCACTGGGCCCACTCGGTAGTGCATCATCATAATGAGCTCAAAGTGATCAAGTGTCTGGTCACGGATCATGCATTACGGTACGAGTAAAGTGACTTGCGGTAACGAGACTGAGCGAGGTATTGGGATACCGACGATCGAGTCTCGGGCAAGTAACATACCGTCGACAAAGGGAATAGTATACGGGTTGCTTGAATCCTCGACATCATGGTTCATTCGATGACATCATCGAGGAGCATGTGGGAGCCAACATGGGTATCCAGATCCCTTTGTTGGTTATTGACCGAGAGCGTCTCGGTCATGTCGCATGTCTCCGAACCCGTAGGGTCTACACTTAAGGTTCGGTGGCGCTAGGGTTATTAGGAAGACTTGTATGTGATTACCGAATGTTGTTGAGTCCCGATGAGATCCCGGATGTCACGAGGAGTTCGGAAGGGTCCGGAGGTAAAGATTTATATATGGGAAGTTGTCAAGCGGACAGGAAAAGTTTGGGTCATATCGGTATTGTGGAGGGGCCAGGAAAGGTTCGAAGGACCACGGGAGGGGCCACCCCTCGGGGGCCACTTGGGCTGCGTGGGAGGCATCCAGCCCTGGTGGGCTGGGCGCACCCTCCCTTGGGCCCATGCGCCTTAGGGTTGAGGGGAACCCTAAAGGGGCGCCTTGCTTGGGGGCAAGCCCCTCCCTTGGCCGCCCCCCCCTCTAGATGCATCTAGAGGGGCCGCCCTCCTCCCTTCCCTATAAATATAGGGGTGAGGGAGGCTGCATACACAACTTGAAGGCACAGCCCCTCCCCTCCCCAACACCTCTCCTCCTCCGCGCGCGCTTGGCGAAGCCCTGCCGGAGAACTGTCACTCCATCATCATCACGCCGTCGTGCTGTTGTTGGAGCCATCTTCCTCAACCTCTCCTTCCTCCTTGATGCATCAAGACGGAGGAGACGTTGCCCGTACCGTACGTGTGTTGAACGCGAAGGTGTTGTCCGTTCAGCGCTTTGGTCATCGGTGATCCGAGTACGACTCCATCATCACCATCCTCTCGAAAGCTTCCGCACGCGATCTACAAGTGGTATGTAGATGCAAACTCACTCCCTTGACTCGTTGCTTAGATGAACTCATAGATGGATCTTGGTGAAACCGTAGGAAAAATTTTAATTTTCTGCAACGTTCCCCAACAGTGGCATCATGAGCTAGGTCTATGCGTAGTTCTCTATTGCATGAGTAGAACACAATTTAGTTGTGGGCGTGGATCTTGTCAACTTACTTGCCGCTACTAGTCTTATCTTGCTTCCGCAGTATTGTGGGATGAAGCGGCCCGGACCAACCTTACACGTACGCTTACGTGAGACCGGTTCCACCGACTAACATGCACTAGTTGTATAAGGTGGCTAGCGGGTGTCTGTCTCTCCCACTTTAGTTGGAGCGGATTCGATGAAAAGGGTCCTTATGAAGGGTAAATAGAAGTTGACAAGATCACGTTGTGGTTATTCGTAGGTAAGAAAACGTTCTTGCTAGAACCCAATTGCAGCCACGTAAAAGATGCAACAACAATTAGAGGACGTCTAACTTGTTTTTGCAGCAATTGTCATGTGATGTGATATGGCCAAGTTGTGATGAATGATGAATGACATATTGTGATGTATGAGATCATGTTCTTGTAATAGGAATCACGACTTGCATGTCGATGAGTATGACAACCGGCAGGAGCCATAGGAGTTGTCTTTATTTTGTATGACCTGCGTGTCATTGAAGAACGCCATGTAAATTACTTTACTTTATTGCTAAACGCGTTAGCCATAGAAGTAGAAGTAGTCATTGGCGTGACAACTTCATGGAGGCACAATGATGGAGATCATGATGATGGAGATCATGGTGTCATGCGGTGACAAGATGATCATGGAGCCCAAGATGGAGATCAATGGAGCTATATGATATTGGCCATATCATGTCACTACTATATAATTGCATGTGATGTTTATTATGTTTATGCATCTTGTTTACTTAGAACGACGGTAGTAAATAAGATGATCCCTTACAACAATATCAAGAGGTGTTCTCCCCTAACTATGCACCGTTGCTAAAGTTCGTCGTTTCGAAGCACCACGTGATGATCGGGTGTGATCGATCCTCACGTTCACATACAACGGGTGTAAGACAGTTTTACACATGCAAAACACTTAGGGTTAACTTGACGAGCCTAGCATGTACAAACATGGCCTCGGAACACGGAGACTGAAAGGTCGAACACGAGTCGTATGGCAGATACGATCAACATGAGAATGTTCACCGACGATGACTAGTCCGTCTCACGTGATGATCAGACACGGCCTAGTCGACTCGGATCGTGTAACACTTAGATGACTAGAGGGATGTATAATCTGAGTGGGAGTTCATTTAAATAATTTGATTATATGAACTTAATTATCATGAACTTAGTCTAAAACTTTTGCATAATATGTCTTGTAGATCAAATGGCCAACGCTCATGTCAACTTGAACTTCAACGCGTTCCTAGAGAAAACCAAGTTGAAAGATGACGGCAGCAACTATACGGACTGGGTCCGAACTTGAGATCATCCTCATAGCTGCCAGAAACAATATGTCCTAGAAGGACCGCTAGTGACACTCCGTCCCTGAGAACCAAGACATTATGAATGCTTGGCAGTCTCGTCTTGATGATTACTCCCTCGTTCGGTGCGGCATGCTTTACAGCTTAGAACCGGGCTCCAAAAGCGTTTTGAGCATCACGGAGCATATGAGATGTTCGAGGAGCTGAAACTGGTTTTCAAGCTCACGCCGGGTCGAGAGATATGACATCTCCGACAAGTTCTATAGTTGTAAGATGGAGGAAAATAGTTACGTCAATGAGCACATACTCAAGATGTGCAGGTTGCACAATCGTATGACCCAGCTGAATATTAACCTCCACGATGAGGCGGTCATTGACAGAATCCTTGATCGCCCCACCAAGCTACAAGAGCTTTGTGATGAACTACAATATGCAAGGGATGGTAAAGACCATTCTGAAGTATTCTCTATCTGAAGTCAGCAGAGGTTGAAATCAAGAAAGAACATCAAGTGTTGATGGTCAATAAGACCACTAAGTTCAAGAAGGGCAAGGGCAAGAAGAACTTCAAGAAGGACGACAAGGAGGTTGCGCGCCTGTAAGCAAGTTGCCGGAAGAAGTCAAAGAATGGACCCAAGCACGAGACCGAGTGCTTTTATTGCAAGGGAAGGATCCTCGAAGCGGAACTGCCCCAAATACTTAGCGGATAAGAAGGCCGGCAACACCAAAGGTATATTTGATATACATGTAATTGATGTGTACCTTACCGATTACTCGTAGTAACTCCTGGGTATTTGATACGGTGCCGTTGCTCATATTTGTAACTCAAAGCAGGAGCTGCGGAATAAGCGGAGGCTGGCGAAGGGCGAGGTGATGATCTTGGCGTCGGGAATGGTTCAGAGTCGATGTGATCGCCGTCGCACGCTACCTCTACATTTACCTACGGGATTAGTTTTGAACCTTAATAATTGTTATTTGGTGCCAAGTTTGAGCATGAACATTGTATCTGGATCTCGTTTAATGCGAGATGGCTACTCATTTAAATCTGAGAATAATGGTTGTTCTATTTATATGAGAGATATGTATTATGATCATGCTCCGATGGTCAATGGTTTATTCTTAATGAATCTCGAGCGTAATGTTACACATGTTCATAGCGTGAATACCAAAAGATGTAAAGTTGATAACGATAGTCCCACATACTTGTGGCACTGCCGCCTTTGGTCACATTGGTGTCAAGCGCATGAAGAAGCTCCATCTTGATGGACTTTTAGAGTCTCTCGATTATGAATCATTTGACACATGAGAACCATGCCTCATGGGCAAAATGACCAAGACTCCGTTCTCGGAACAATGGGCGAGCAACCAACTTGTTGGAAATCATACATACCGATGTATGCGGTCCAATGAGTGTTGAGGCTCATGGAGGATATCGTTATGTTCTCACTCTCATAGATGACTTGAGTAGATATGGGTATGTCTACTTGATGAAACACAAGTCGAGACCTTTGAAAAGTTCAAGGAATTTCAGAATGAAGTAGAGAATCAACATGACCGAAAGATAAAATTCTTACGATCGGATCGTGGAGGAGAATATTTGAGTCACGAATTTGGTACACACTTAAGAAAATGTGGAATCGTTTCACAACTCACGCCGCTGGAACACCTCAACAGAACGGTGTGTCCGAGCGTCGTAATCGCACTCTATTGGATATGGTGCGGTCTATGATGTCTCTTACCGATTTACCGCTATCATTTTGGGGATACGCTCTAGAGACAGCTACATTCACTTTAAATAGGGCACCGTCTAAATCCGTTGAGACGACACCGTATGAATTATGGTTTGGAAAGAAACCTAAGCTATCGTTTCTAAAAGTTTGGGGATGCGATGCTTATGTCAAGAAACTTCAACCTGAAAAGCTCGAACCCAAGTCGGAAAAATGCGTCTTCATAGGATACCCTAAGGAAACCATAGGGTATACCTTCTACTTAAGATCCAAGGAAAGATCTTTGTTGCCAAGAACGGATCCTTTACGGAAAAGAGTTTCTCTCGAAAGAAGTAAGTGGGAGGAAAGTAGAACTCGATGAAGTACTACCTCTTGAGCGGGATAGTAGTGCAGCTCGGGAAAATGTTCTGTGATGCCTACACCAACCGAAGAGGAAAATAATGATGATGATCAAGGTACTTGGATCAAGTTGCTCTGAACCGTGAGGTCCACAAGGACACGTTCCGCACAGTGAGTGGTACGCAACCCTGTCCCGGAAATCATGTTGTTAGACAACGGTGAACCTTGAACTATGAAGAAGCGATGGCGGCCCAGATTCCAACAAATGGCTAGAAGCCATGAAACCGAGATAGAATCCATGTATGAAAACAAAGTATGGACTTTGACTGACTTGCCCGATGATCGGCGAGTGATAGAAAATAAATGGATCTTCAAGAAGAAGACGGACGCGGATGGTAATGTCACCATCTATAAAGCTCGACTTGTCGCTAAGGGTTATCGGCAAGTTCAAGGGATTGACTACGATGAGACTTTCTCTCCGTAGCGAAGCTTAAGTCCGTCCGAATCATGTTAGCAATTGCCGCATACTATGATTATGAGATATGGCAGATGGACGTCAAAACAGCGTTCCTTAACGGTTATCTTAAGGAAGAACTGTATATGATGCAGCCGGAAGGTTTTGTCGATCCTAAGAATGCTGACAAAGTATGCAAGCTCCAGCGATCCATTTATGGGCTGGTGCAAGCATCTCGAGTTGGAACATTCGCTTTGATGAGATGATCAAAGCGTTTGGGTTTATGAGACTTATGGAGAAGCCTGCGTTTACAAGAAAGTGAGTGGGAGATCTGTAGCATTTCTCATATTATATGTAGATGACATACTTTTGATGGGAAATGATATAGAATTCTTGGACAGCATTAAGGCCTACTTGAATAAATGTTTTCAATGAAGGACCTTGGAGAAGCTGCTTATATATTAGGCATCAAGATCTATAGAGATAGATCGAGGCGCCTCATAGGTCTTTCACAAAGCACATACCTTGATAAGATTTTGAAGAAGTTCAAAATGGATCAGTCCAAGAAGGGGTTCTTGCTGTATTGCAAGGTGTGAGATTGAGCTCAGCTCAATGCCCGACCACGACAAAAGATAAAGAAGAGATGAGTGTCATCCCTATGCTTCAGCCATAGGATCTATTATGTATGCCATGCTGTGTACTGGACCTGATGTAAACCTTGCCGTAAGTTTGGTAGGAAGGTACCAAAGTAATCCCGCAAGGAACACTTTGGACAGCGGTCAAGAATATCTGAAGTACCGAAAAGGACAAAGGACATGTTTCTCATTTATGGAGGTGATGAAGAGCTCGTCGAAGGGTTACGTCGACGCTTAGCTTTGACACAGATCTGGATGACTCTAAGTCACAAACCGGATCGTGTATATGTTGAATGGTGGAGCAAGTGAGCTGGTGCAGCTGCAAGCGAGCGTCGTGGCGGGATCTACATGTGAAGCGGAGTACATGGCAGCCTCGGAGGCAGCGATGAAGCAATTTGGGTGAAGGAGTTCATCACCGACCTAGGAGTCATACCCAATGCGTCGGGGCCGATCAAACTCTTCTGTGACAACACTGGAGCTATTGCACTTGCCAAGGAGCCCAGGTTTCACAAGAAGACCGAGCACATCAAGCGTCGCTTCAACTCCATCCGTGAAAATGTTCAAGATGGAGACATAGAAATTTGTAAAGTGCATACGGATCTGAATGTCGCGGATCCGTTGACTAAACCTCTTCATGGGCAAAACATGATCAACACCGAACTCTATGGGTGTTCGATTCATCACAATGTAACTAGATTATTGACTCTAGTGCAAGTGGGAGACTGTTGGAAATATGCCCTAGAGGCAATAATAAAAGCATTGTTATTATATTTCCTTGTTCATGATAATTGTCTTTTATTCATGCTATAACTGTATTATCCGGAAATCGTAATACACGTGTGAATACATAGACTTCAATCGCCCCTAGTAAGCCTCTAGTTGACTAGCTCGTTGGTCAACAAATAGTCATGGTTTCGACTATGGACATCGATGTCATTGACAACGGGATCACGTCATTAGGAGAATGGCGTGATGGACAAGACCCAATCCTAAGCATAGCACAAAGATCGTGTAGTTCGTTTTGCTAGAGCTTTTCCAATGTCAAGTATCTCTTCCTTAGACCATGAGATCGTGTAACTCCGGATACCGTAGGAGTGCTTTGGGTGTACCAAAGCGTCCTGGCGAATCGGGTGACTATAAAGGTGCACTACAGGTATCTCCGAAAGTGTCTGCTTAGTTGACACGGATCGAGACAGGATTTGTCACTCCGTGTGACGGAGAGGTATCACTGGGCCCACTCGGTAGTGCATCATCATAATGAGCTCAAAGTGATCAAGTGTCTGGTCACGGGATCATGCATTACGCACGAGTAAAGTGACTTGCCGTAACGAGACTGAACGAGGTATTGGGATACCGACGATCGAGTCTCGGGCAAGTAACATACCGTCGACAAAGGGAATAGTATACGGGTTGCTTGAATCCTCGACATCGTGGTTCATCCGATGACATCATCGAGGAGCATGTGGGAGCCAACATGGGTATCCAGATCCGCTGTTGGTTATTGACTGAGAGCGTCTCGGTCATGTCTCGCATGTCTCCGAACCCGTAGGGTCTACACTTAAGGTTCGGTGGCGCTAGGGTTATTAGGAAGACTTGTATGTGATTACGAATGTTGTTGAGTCCGGATGAGATCCCGGACGTCACGAGGAGTTCGGAAGGTCCGGAGGTAAAGATTTATATATGGGAAGTTGTCAAGCGGACACCGGAAAAGTTTGGGTCATATCGGTATTGTGGAGGGGCCACCGGAAGGTTCCGGAGGACCACGGGAGGGGCCACCTCTCCGGGGGCCACTGGGCTGCGTGGGAGGCAGCCAGCCCCTGGTGGGCTGGGCGCACCCTCCCTTGGGCCCATGCGCCTAGGGTTGAGGGGGAACCTAAAGGCGCCCCTTGCTTGGGGGCAAGCCCTCCCTTGGCCGCCCCCCCCCTCTAGATGCATCTAGAGGGGGGCCCCTCCTCCCTTCCCCTATAAATAGAGGGGTGAGGGAGGCTGCATACACAACTTGAAGGCGCAGCCCTCCCTCCCAACACCTCTCCTCCTCCTGGCGCTTGGCGAAGCCCCGCCGAGAACTGTCACTCCATCATCATCACGCCCGTCGTGCTGCTATTGGAGCCATCTTCCTCAACCTCTCCTTCCTCCTTGCTGGATCAAGACGGAGGAGACGTTGCCCGTACCGTACGTGTGTTGAACGCGGAGGTGCTGTCCGTTCAGCACTTTGGTCATCGGTGATCCGAGTACGACTCCATCATCACCATCCTCTCGAAAGCTTCCGCACGCGATCTACAAGTGGTATGTAGATGCAAACTCACTCCCTTGACTCGTTGCTTAGATGAACTCATAGATGGATCTTGGTGAAACCGTAGGAAAAATTTTAATTTTCTGCAACGTTCCCCAACAGTGAGGTACCCCGCCTTTATCTCTCCGCCTCCTCGCGAGCCAGCCTAACGAGGACATGCTTGACGAAGCTTCCTGTTGTCCGCCCCGCGAGGCTTGGTGTCACGCCCAATATGCGACCCTATCCAAAAGGAACTCGAAGGTCCCACCAAGGATAGACCCGCATATTGAAACGCTTTTGCAAGGTGGATATCATTACATCAACATTACATAATAGATGGGGATACATCCAATACATACAATGTCACATGAATACAACAATACAACAATACAACATACAAGAACAACATCCGACTACGGATGAATCATACACAGAAACTCAAACAATATCCACCCTGCTAGCCCAGGCTGCCGACCTGGAACCTATCCCCTGATCGAAGAAGAAGCAGAAGAAGAACTCCAAACAAGCAAACATCGCTCTCACGTCATGATCATCGCAAACATGTACCTGCAACTGGTGGTGTAGTAATCTGTGAGCCACGAGGACTCAGCAATCCCATTACCATGGGTATCAAGACTAGCAAAGCTTAATGGGAAAGGAAGGGGTAAAGGTGGTGAGGTTGCAGCAGCGACTAAGCATATATGGTGGCTAACCAACGCAAATAAGAGCGAGAAGAGAGCAAGCGGAACGGTCGTGAAGCTAGCAATGATCAAGAAGTGATCCTGAACTCCTACTTACGTCAGACATAACCCAGAAACCATGTTCTCCTCTCGATCAACCCCGAAAAGAGACACTCACGGTTACGCACACGGTTGGTGTATTTTAGAAGGGTTTACTTCAAGTTCACTACAACCGGATATTAACAAATTCCCATCTGCCACATAACCATGGCACGGCTTTGAAAGTTCAAACCCAGCAGGGTGTCCCAACTTAGCCCATGATAAGCTCTCGCGATCAACGAAGGATATTCCTTCTCCCGGGAAGACCGATCAGTCTCGAAATCCGGCTACAAGACATTTCGACGATAATAAAACAAGACCAGCAAAGCCGCCCGATCGCCGACAATCCCGACAGAGCTGCACATATCTCGTTCTCGTGGCAACACCGGATGAGACTAGCTACGAGTAAAACCAACCCTCAAGTTGCCCCAAGGTGGCCCCGCAGGCAGCTCGGTTCGGACCAACACTTGGACAAGCATTGGCCCGGGGGGGGGGGCCTAAATAAAGATGACCCTTGGGTTAATTACTCCCAAGGGAAATGTAGGTGGTGGTGAGGCAAATGGTAAAACCAATGTTGGGCCTTGCTGGAGGAGTCTTATTCAAAGCGAACTGTCAAGGGGGTCCCATAAATCACCCGACCGTGTTAGGGACGCAAAATCCGGGAACATAATACCAATATGACGGAAACTAGGGCGGCAAGAGTGGAACAAAACACCAGGCATAAGGCCGAGCCTTCCACCCTTTACCAAGTATATAGATGCATTAATAATATAAGAGATATTGTGATATCCCAACAAAACCCTGTCCACCATGGAGCAATCTTCAACTTCACCTGTAACTAGCAACGCTATAAGAGGGGCTGAGCAAAAGCGGTAACATAGCCAAACAACGATTTGCTAGGAAGGGTGACAAAGGTTAGAGGTTCATGGCAATTTGGGAGGCTTGAGCAGCAAGTGGTAGGTAACGCAGCATAGCGATAGAACGAAGCAACTAGCATAGCAATGATAGTAATGAGATCCAAGGTGACGGTCATCTTGCCTGAAATCCCGCAAGGAAGAAGAACGAGTCCATGAAGAAGACGAACGGATGAAGCCGAACCAAGCGTAGACGAACGAATCCTCACGATCGCAACGGAACAGGAACTAACAAGAAGAAGCACACAACATAGTAAACACTCCACACATGAACAAGACATGATGCACAACAATCATGATGCATGACAAAGGCTACATGAAGCTACTCATGGCAAGAGATGATGCAAACAAGAACAACACATCAAAGCAAGTTTAAATGAGGCCGGAAACGACATAGAACAATTCCGGTAAGTCCTCATATGCAAATTTCGAAATTGGTCCAGATCTGAATAAACCTTATGTTCAAGTTGTTAAACAGCAAGTTAAGATGCTCACGATGATCTACACGAAATTCTAGTCAAGTTACATATAAAGTTCATTTAATTCGGAGCTACGGCCTAGAAGATATGAGCAAAACAAGTTAAACATGCCATTGATGCAAAATGCATGAAAACATCAAGCAAACACCTCCAAACAAGGATGCAACATGATAATATGAAACTACATGCAAAATCAAGCAAGTTTCATATAAAGCACACTCAAAACGGAGCAACGGTTCAACACATACACCCTATACAAGTTTAAAGGACAAACTGTCCAAAACAGCAACTAGGCATATTGCAAGCACCTAAACAACAAGCTACAGCATCTCAACGTGAAAACAAAAGGCATGGGCATGATATACAGGTAAGCATGACAAAACATGAACACTGAGCTATCTCCAAAAATCGCTAGAACATGCTCAAAATGACATGGCAAGATTGCAAATAATAACAGTTTCAGACTTTAGCAGAAATAACATCAGGTTGCAATGTTTAGAGCTATCAAACAACATGTTACAGGAACTTAACATGGCAACCAAAGGCATGTCATGGATCTACTAATTGCATTGAACAAAAGTCCCTTACTGACCATGAGCCACAAAGGATCAGAAAATATGATGGCACCCATGTAAACATAGCAAGTTATATGACAGATTCATACATGGCAGGAACAACAACAAGTAGGCATGTTGGTGAGCTTGAACCACTCACCACAGAGCAATACATGGCATGACAAGGCAACCAACAGCAAGAAGACATGTTTATGAAGGTAAGCATGGCAAGATCAAGTTCATAGAGTGCATGGATAACTAACAACAATCATGGCAACTTTGAACTTAATGTTAACAGGCTGACAGCAACATTATTTAGCAATTTGAGAGCAATATTACAACAAGGTACAGCAAGCTATAAATGCAACCAGGGTCATGGATGGATAGATCATGACATGTATAACAAAACATCCTTAGTGAACATCTCCAGATTATGCATAGAATGACTTATAGAAGCAGGTTTACATAGCACCATGATATAGCAGATTCAGACATGCAAAACAGCAACAGTAAGTACCCTACTTAACAAGCTTGATGCACTCAGTACAAGACTCACAAAAATACATGGATGGCACCACTGGAAAGATGGCATGACATAGATCAAAACACATGTAGGCATCAACCTCATGAGATGCACACATCAAATGCAACAAAAATGACAAATCACCAAGTTATAACAGTTTCAGCAGGTTAACATCATATAGCACTTTTGCAACAACGATTCAGGCATCAAGATGAACTCAAATGAACATGATGCAATGGAATGAAATGATATACTCGTTGAGTCGAACAATTTGACATATTACACGCACGAAACGGAGCTACGGATGCAGAGTTATGATGCGATGAACATGGCATGATAATAACACAGGTCTGCGGACTTAGACGAAAATCACCTCCGGAAAGTCAACCCAGGACGGGACGGTTCCGGGACGGAGAGATCCGGGCGGGGAAAGGCGTTTGGTTGGAGGGAGTGGTGGATCTCATCCACCCTCAGATCCGGCTCCGGTGAGAACTCCGGCGAGCTGCGCGGTGGCCGGAGACGGGCGCGGTCGGGGCCATGGAGGCCGGATCCGGCGAAGGAGTGGCGGACCAGGCGCTCCGGCGAAGGCGGTGGCGACGGGCGGATCGGCGGCCGGGCGAGGGAGGCGGAGCGGGCTGGCGTGGAAGTGGCGGAGCTTCTCCGGCGGGAGGCGGCTCGGCGGCGCGGAGCCTGCGGGGATGCCGTGGCGAGGCGGCGGCCTCGCAATGGCCGCGAAGGGCCGAGGCGGCGGATCCGGCCAGCCAGGGCGAGGGCGCGGCAGGCGGCGGTGGCGGGTCGCCGCCGTGGCGCGGTCCGGCGGGCAAGCGAGCGGAGCGGCGCGGGGCGGCTCGGGCGCGAGGCTGGGCGGTGGAAGCGGGCGGGCGGGCGCCGCTGGGCTCGTGGGCCCGCGACGGCGCTGGTGGCCGGGTGGCCACGTGGCAGGCGGTGGTTGTTCCGGGCGACGGCGGGGATGACGTGTCGCCTCGCCATTGGCCGGGCGACGTGGCAGCGGGATGGACGCGTCCGCCGACGGGCGGACATGTCCAGCGGCGCGGGGAGGAGTTTGCTAGGGTTTGGACTGCGCGAAATTTTCGGGGGAGGCACATATTTATAGGTAGAGGGAGCTAGGAGAGTCCAAATGAGGAGCGGTTTTCGCCCACACGATCGTGATCAAACGACCGAGAGCATGGAGGGGAGTTAGATGGGTTTTGGGCCACTTTGGAGGGGTGTTGGGCTGCAAAGAGAAGGAGGCTTTTACGGTTACCCGGTTAACCGTAGGAGTACCGAACGACCTCCAAATGACACGAAACTTGACAGGCGGTCTACCGGTGGTATACCAAGGCCGCTTGAAAAACCTTGGGCCATTCCGAGAAAGTTGACCACCCACTCACAATGAGAGACAAAAGGGGGACGCCGGGGAACATAGGAGTGCCGGATTGGAAAACGGACAACAGGGAAAATGCTCGGATGCATGAGATGAACATGTATGCAAAATGAAATGCACATGATGACATGATATGAAATGCAGATGATGACATGGAAAAATGCAACACGCAAGCAAATGACATGGCAACACCGACGAATAACTGGCGGACACCTGGCGCATCGAATCTGGGGCGTTACACTTGGCCCCTCGCGAGGGTCTTGAGCTTGTGCTGATGAAGATGGGCCTTGATGGGCCGCCCCTTGAGCCACGCCGCAGGCCGCAGGCAGGCAAGTCTGGGGAACCCCGTTCCCGTAAGCGCCGACAAGAGCCCGGGCCCAAAGCGCGCTTGGACTTGGTGACGGAGAGAAGCGAAGGGGCAAGGCGCGCCCGCTGGCCCTAACAGCTCTTGACCTCGGGCGCCAGCGTGGCGGTTGATTGGACGTGGGCGGCATTGTTCCCCCACGCCTCCTTATTTTGCGCCCAGCTAGGCGGACCCGCGGTTGCACACAGTCGTTCCCCTCTTCGTTGCTCGACCGTCCCCTGCTCTTCCTCCTCTCGAGCTCTAGTCTCCGCTTCCAATACAATCTCGAATCCTCCCCCCTTTCGTCGCCATGGCTCCGACGAAGAAGGGGAAAGGGAAGAAACCCGTGCCTCCGCCTCGCTCGCCGTCGTCGGCGGCCCCTGCAGTCGATCGGTCGATCATACTCAACCGAGAAGGCTTGGGCAAGGTCAGCTCTGCTCTAGCCACCATCTTCAATGAGTGCGGGAGGATGATGGCCTGGCCCGCATCTCACTTCTCCATCGACAGAATAGTCACCGAGGTCCGGTACTTTGCCGACGCCCTGTAGGCGGGATTGGTTCCCCCCTTTTCCTATTTCTTCAACGATGTGCTTTCCCATCACCAGATCCATATGATGCATTTGGGTCCTGAATCCATTACTCTTCTTGACGCCTTTGCCTTTGTCTGTGAGGCAATGATGGGTATCCCTCCTTTAGTTGCCTTGCTGCGTCACTTCTTCTCTCTGCGCCTCGTCGACCCCACCCAATGGTCGGGGTGCGTGCGCTTCATTGCTGCACCAGAAACATCGGCTTCAAGGATTGATTTCAGTCTTCCTCAGCCCGCGCCTGGGTTCCACGAGCGGTGGTTGTACGTGGATGTCGGGGTGCCCAGCCCCCTGCTTTCGGAGCCAACATCTCCCGCTGTCCCCAATTCAGGCTGGGGCCAGGAGACGCTCACGAGCCCCCGGCTCATCTTCGTCTGGCGTCGCTTCGCGTTCCTGAGGGCGCTCGACGTGACGGCGCCCAAGGTGGTGAAGGAGTTCCTGCTATGCCGCATTGCCCTCTCGATGCCACTCCGCGGATGTGGGCCTTCAGTGATCGTGAAGATCGCATGAGGCTCGGAGGAGGACTGGCGCTGAAGCAGGAAGGTGCTCTTGGTCTTGGCTGGGGACCCTTCCCGGCAGCGTCACGCAAGGGGCTTTCTTGTACTTTTGCTCGAGCAGGGCGACTTTGTGAATCAGATGCCCGGCCCGGACGAATGGGGCTGCGCCCCGCTGGCCTCATGGGGCCTCGCGAGAACCCAGTGGTGGTGGCTGCCCTTCCAGTCGCCCACGGCGGCCCTTCCTCGAGTGGCGGAGCAGGGAGGCACGGGCCGCTGGAGGCTGAGGGGGCCCCCGCCGGGATGACGACGCCAGGCAGTACACCTGAGGGGGCAGCTCCTGAGGCCCGTGCTGCAGCGGCTGGAGGCGTTGAGCCGCTGCCCGCGGCGCCCGTGGTTGAGGCCCCTGAGGCCCCAGCTACCCCTCTTGGTGAGGCGACCGTCGGCGTGCATCAGGACGACGCCCCTGACGTTGGTCACCTTGATGCTTCTTCCTCGTCGCAGGTGACCCTGCGCTCAACTCTGGGCGCTTCGCGTGGACTTGAGGCTCTCCGGAAGAAGGAGGCCTTGGGTGACGATTACCCTTGCCGCCTGCTGAAGCGCGGGAAGTATTTCGCCATTGATGAGTAAGCCTTCCCCTTTCCTAGCTCCTGATCCTCCTGTTGCTTTGGCTGATCCTTGCTCTGCAGGGCCCTTCCTGCCGATCTCACGGAGATGGCTGAGGAGCCATCCCCCCAGGCCTCGCCCTCTCCACCACCTTCGAGCGCTCCGAGCTCAAGCAGAGCCCTTGTGGTGAGGCCGGTCGGAGAGGTGAGCCATCCTAAGGCGCATCGCGGCTCTGCGCACCTCGCGACCCTCCTTCGCGGGCCTTCTCGTGGCATAGCCAGCCTGCCGTGGGTATCTCGTCTGGTCGTGGATGGCGATTGGCTGAGGTCAGCCCTGCGCTCTTCATTTGGGGATGGGCTGGCTCGGGCCGGGCCTGGCGGCGTGCCCGGCCATCGCGAGGGCGCCAGCCCCCAGCCCCCTGCCCAGAGGGGGAGCGCTGGTTCGTGGCCCTCCGCGCTTTCTTGGGGCGGATGACGGCGCAGAAGACATGCTCGAGCGCGCTCGGGAGCGTCGCGCTCTTCACCAAGGGTTTCTTCGGAGGGAGGCTGACGCGGTGAGCCTGCTTGGTGAAGAGTTCGCTAACGAAGACACGCGCCTTGAGGCTAAGGGCCTGCGCCTGGCTGAAGAGAGGCGCAAGCTGAAGGCGGTTGTTGCCCTTGCGCGCCACCAGCACGACCTCGACAATGAGGAAGCCAAGGCGTCGCTGGCGGCCTCTCGGGAGGCCCATTCCCGGGTCGTCGAGGAGGCCCGAGAGGCTGACCGGCGGCGTGCGGCGGCGGAGGAGCGGGCGCGGGAACTCCTGGCCCGGTGCCATTCCCTGGAGCAGCAGGTGGAGCTGCGTGAGACGGCCCTTGCGTCGATGAAGGTGGCTTCGGTCGACCAAGCAGAGCTCCAGAGGCGTGAGGAGGCACTGACACTGGAAGCTGCGAACGCGCACGCGATCTTGAGCATCTGGAGACGAGGGAGCGCTTGGTGACGCAGGCGGAGGACGACGTCGCTGCGCGCGAGGCCCGAGTCCTGGAAGAGGTTGGACGCCGGGTGGCGACAGCCCGCTTGAACCTTGAGCGCGAGTTTGAGGAGAGGCTGGGGTTGATCCGGGTCGAGGCTGAAAGCAGAACCGCCGCCCTGAGGGCCAAGCTGGAGGAAGTGACGCGGCGGGCCGATGCTTCCCGGGTCGCCCTCGGCATGGGGCAGGAGGAGCTGACTACCTCCCGCATTGAGGCGCTTTTTCTCCGTCAACGAGTGGACGAGGCCGAGGCCGTTGCACGGCAGAACGAGGACGAGATACACCAGCGGCGGATCCTGGAGCACGAGCATGGCCCCATGCTCACCATGCTCCGGGAGAGAGCCAACACGGCCTTGGGTAACATCTGCGAGGCGGCTGTTGGCGAGCCCCACGCAGTCAACTATGCTGGAAACCTTCAGTTCTTCACCGACGTGGTGACGCAGCTGGAGGTTCGATCGGTCAGAGCCAACAGGTTGGTGGAGGAGAGGAGCCGCGCCCTGCTCGGGCGCGCCTTTTCTCGTGTCTTCAGCCATCTTCGAAACATGGACCCCTAACCCGATTTTGGCGCGCCATCGCCTTCAGTACCCTGTGTAGTCCGGGACGACCTGGCGCACTGGATGGAAGACAACATGGATGCCCTCGTCAGGGCCTTCGCTTCTGATAACGAGGCGTGGTCGTGGCTGCTGATGAAGGCGGCGTGGTGAACGGCCCTGACACCGCTGACGGCAACGTGGAGAGCGATGGCGAGGCCAGCGACGCCAGCGACGATTCAGGAGGCGCCCCTGAGGATGCATTGGGGGATTTATCCGACTGACCGCATGCCGTCCCCGCTTTCTTACCCTGCGCAGATAGAGTTCGGGCTTTGCCCTGAAGGTTGTCAGAGCATTTTGGGAGGGGGAGCCCCTCATGTAAAAACTTGTGTTCAGCGTATTAGTAGATGCTATATCACCCGTACGCCTGCGCCAAGCGACCGGCTTTGTGACGAGCTGGTTGGCTAGTTTACCTTCGACCCGTGTGGGCCCTGAGACAGCCTGCGGAGGGCTGCGGTGTCTCGAGTGTCTCCTGATCGAGCCCATAGGACCTGTAATAAAAACCTCCTGAGAGAGCGCGGCGATGGCTGTCTGGGCTGTATGCAAGCTAGGCCTGACCCGGCTTGCGAGGGGCTCACGAGGGGAGGCAGCTGAGGCAAAGTGGTAACCAGAACGCGAGAGATTGCTCGAACGAGACTAAACACCCCTTCTCCGGACACACGCAAATCTCAAGCTCAAATCCAACTTAAATCCAACGGGGGAAAATGACAGCCAAGGGAAAAAGCAATGAAAGCAGAAAAAGGCTGCGTCCGGGACCTAGTCTAGTCTTGGGCGTCTTCTCACCAGCGTGGAGCTAAGTGCTGCCACTGGGCGTGGGAGGGAGCCCCGGGGCCTGAGGCCGGCATCCCTGAGACTCGGGCGTGTACAGCCCCACTCATTATTACGTGAGAGTGTCACAGGCGCGAGCTTCACGAAGCCTTGGGCCTTCTTCACAGTACCGGCCTTGCTTCATATCGCCAGACGAGGGCCCCCCTTGCGCCACACTCTAGTGCCACCGGCGATGACCCGAAACCGGGGCGCGGTGATGGGGTAGAGCGGTGCCAGTGTTCCCCGGCGACCACGGGTCCTCCGCCGAGGCAGGCCACGAGGCACCTCCCAAGCGGAGGGCCTACCTCTGAGGGCGCCTTGCTCCGAACACCGCGGTGGTGATGCGGATCTCGGCCCCTCTCCTGCAGCCCCGGCGCCTCCTCCTCGAGAGGTAGGAAGCTGCGGAGTGGGGCAGCCGCCCAGCGTGGCGACCTGCACCTCCTGCGATCCATGGTTAGCGTATGCCTGCTCTCGAGAATTAGCGGTACCGATAATCGTCGCTTCGGCGTGCTGACGGCGCCTTCCCGAGACTCTGGAAGAGCTCAGCCACGGTGCCCGTCCCCCAGCTTGGGCGAGGCGAGCCTTGTTCGTCCTCATGTGCGTGTCCTTGGTCCATCATGTGGGGCACGTACTCTTCTGGGGCCGCCATCCCGAAGGCTGCGTCGTAGTGCTCCGTGTGCCACGCAGTTCTGCTTGAGGCGCCCACCTGGGGGTGGTAGCGCGGCGGCCCACTAGGGCCGTGGGTCGTGACGAGTCCTTCTTCGCTAGCCGGTGGCGGAGGTAGCGTCGCTGCTGGCCCGGTGCTGACGGCCTGGCTGGCATTGGGGTGGCCTTGGAGTCCGCTTGGAGCTGCGCGGGCGTGCATGGAGCCTCCGCGTGGGCGCCCTGGACCTGAGGTGGGAGTTGGGTGCAGAAGGGGTGAGCCCCCGAGGCGGCGAAGCCCAGGAGCTCTGCCACCCGCTCTAGCAGCGCGTCACGACCGCCTTCCAGCAGCCTGCATTGTAGTAGCTCTCGGGCCACCGTGAGCGCGGCCCTTGAGTTCGCTTGCTCCCGTCGGGTGTACGGCGTCGTAGCCGCGGCGTGGTTGGAGGCCCTCGCTGCCGACCGCGCCTACCGCGGCGTGAGAGCTGTTGTTGACTGTCGCGTCGCCCGCGCCATGCCCGCGCCTTGCGGACTGGGCGAGCTGCATGGGCGTGGCGCCTGAGGCGAAGTGGCGGCTCTGCGTGGGCGGGCCAGGCCGCCCGAGGATCAGGGTTGCCCGCTTGGTCACTTTGGACATGATGATGACGATCTGACGGAGGGCGAAGCGGCGGAAGGTGGATTCCGCGCACTTTACCTCGGGCGCGCCAAATGTCGGATTCGGGTTCCGCGGACCCTCTAGGTTCGAACACTTTGGGTGTGCGCGGAGATCTCGCCTCTACCTACTGCACCTCGCCGCCTCGCTAGGATCTAGAGTATGAAAAGAACAACACAAGAGACACTGGGTTTATACTAGTTCGGGCCACCATTGTGGTGTAATACCCTACTCTAGTTTGTGGTGTGGTGGATTGCCTCTTGGGCTGGTGATGAACAATACAAGGAAGAACAGCCTCGCGAGGGTCTGTTCTTGGCTGGTGCGATGAACTGCTAGTGGGAGTTCAATCGCTCTCTCTGCTGATCCCAGATGCTGGATCCTCTCTCTCGATGCCTCTACCTTGCGGGTGGCTAGTCCTATTTATAGGCAAAGGCCCTGGGCCTCTTCCCAAATATTGAGCGGGAAGGGCGCCAACAAATGGCCATTTTGAAGGGGAATATCTAGTACACTTATCCTGACTAAAGTTGTTCCTCGCTTTGTCAAAGGCTCTGGTGGTGGCCGGCTTGGGCTCCACAATGACTTCCTTCCTGCCGCGGCACGGTCTTGGTCTTGTTGAACGAAGCGGATGCCTTTGCTTGATACTCTTGCTGCGCTTGCTCCCTTTGCACCAAAGAGGAAAGGAGGACACTGCTGGCTGGCGCTCCCTTGGCGCCCTTGGTCGTCATGGCTTGCGTCATGGGCACCTCGTGAGGTACCCCGCTTGATCTCTCCTCCTCGCGAGCCAGCCTGACGAGTCGTGCTGAGGAAGTTTCCTGTTGTCCGCCCAGCAATCTGGCCCCTCGTGAGGGTCTTGAGCTTGTCTTGTGAAGATGGGCCTTGATGGGCGCCCCTTGAGCCACGCCAGAGGCGCATGCGAGCAAGTGCTGGGACCCCGTTCCCAGAACGCCGACACGCGTGTTTTTAGATAAGCCTCAAACGGCCACACCAAGGACTCTTGATATTCATCCCCTTTATAAAAAGGGTTGAGACCTATACCTCTATTAAACCTTCCTCGCGCCTCCTCGCATCTCGAGTTCTAACACCCGAAACCCAAGCTTCATCCCCCCAGATCCTCCAACATGTTCGGATCCGTCCCTCAAGGCTAGTGGGTGGCCTCCTCAATTCAAGAGGACGACATTGCGAAGCTTAGGGAGGTCGGATACCTGACCGCCAACATCCAACACCGTCTTCCTGCCCCAGGGCAGGTGTCACAGCCCTAGCCTAGTCCTTGCTTGACCTGCATAAGCATTCATGCAACATGTTTTAATTTAAAGAAACTTGAAGTGGGGATTGATCAAACCCCTAGCACCAAAATAATGCAAATAGGTTCAACTTCAAAGTATTTTCAATGAACCAAATTGGTTTGCAAAAATGTTCATGATTTATGGAAAAGGTTGAAAATCATATCCAGAGATGATGCATATTTTTCCACGACATTTTGGATTTTTGAATAAACCATATTGTATTTGAATTGGGGCATTTAAATACTGTTAATATTTTTCAATGCTCCAACAATTCTGAAAATAGTTAAGGGCCTCTGTAATAATTCAGTTAATGCCCACAATTATTTTCAGGATTTATTTAAATGATTTGGTTTATAAACTAAATCAAAACAGAGCAAATAAATAGAAAACAGAAAATAGGAAAGGGAGAGAGAGAAGAACTCACCTGGCCTTCCAGCCCACCTGGTGGCCCAGCTGCCGGCCCAGCACACCAGGGGCTCCCGTGTCTTCTCCTTCCTCTCCCAGAAGGACCGAGGCGCGTGGCCACCGCACGCCGGCACGCGCCGGGCCAGCTCCTGCTTCCCGCCACTTCCCCGACGCGGCTGTGAACGCCACGACACCCCTGGACCCTCTGCACCTCTCCCCTCTCTCGCTGAACCTTCTCTCCTCCCCTAGCTCTCTACCCTGAGCTCACCCGAGCGCATGCGTCGCCGCCGACTAGAACCACCGCGGCCACAGGCCCTCCCCCGCCTCGCCGACATGACCATGGCCTCCGCTTAGATGCCCTCGTCCTCCCCGTCGACTCACTCGATGTCGTGTTGGGTTCTACGGTAGGGTGCGTCGACTGCAAATTAAAAATTCCTACACGCAGAACATCCAGGAACATGCTACGGGAGATGGATCATAGTTCGTTACCACTAGACGCGCAGTGCCGTGCAGCGGAAGAAGAGTTGGGGCAGCGGCGTCTGCGTGGATCGTCTCCTCCTCGTTCGATCTCCCTCGGCGGCGGTCGTCCGATCCCACATACGAGTTCGCGGAGCGGCGCAAGTGCACCGCCTCTAACGGTATCCGCGTGCGGGAGGAGCGTCGTCTGGCGGCGGACTGCTAGGTCCGATCACGATCGGCGGCGAGTGGAGGTGGCTATTCGCAACACATGCAAACCCTAGTCGCAGGCCAAGCGATCAACCGCTGAGTGTGCCGCACCTCCACTTTATATAGGCGTCCGTCGTGAGCTCAACACTTGGGCCTCGCACGGACCCTAAAGCCCAAAGTCTACTCGGTCACGTTCCTAGTCGATTCGGATCACATCCGACCAGTGTCCTACTGAACCGACCTCGAGGTTCCTTCCCTTAAGCGCGCGACCCCTTAGGTTCAAGTCAGCTTGGTCACGATTCGGATCACCTCCGACCTGCACGGTTGGTAGCGGCCTCTAGCAAGGCGTGCCGACCACCAAGCAGACTATGAAGCTGGTTAAGCGAAGCCTGGCAACGTGTCACACTTCATTCCCTTTGCCGCACGATATATGTTGTCGGGCTCAAGGCGAGACTGTCATCCTTGTGCTAACCCGACCTCTTTCTCGTTCGGTGATACCGACCACTATCCGGATTATCTCATAATCCTTGTCGCATAGCCATGCTGTTCTGGTCGAGATCACACGAGGGGCCCAGAGTATATCTCTCCGATCGGAGGGGCAATCCCATCTTGCTCGACCATGTCTCGCAGCATGGGATTGGACAAACCCAAACCTACCTTTGTAACTACCAGTCACGGAGTAGCGTTTGGTCGGCCCAAAGCAAGTCTATCACCATCTCGAGTACATCGTCCACTCAGGTCTTAGGACATAGAACGTATGTTGTACTAGAGACTCACAGATGACATATCGCTGCGTCTCATAGTTGGGTCTGTCCGACTCGGACCTTATCTCGACTCGGATCCGACTATGTCGAATCCGACCAGACCTTTCCAAGTCCATATTATCCGGTTAGCATCCAATGCTCCATGGCTAGTGAGACCGAGCCATCGACCGTGTCATATGCTAGTCTAGTCGGCTCTTGGCGTCCACACAGCCCTTTCGACTAGGGACCTTTTAGGACAGTCATCATACAATGCATAGTCCCACAAACAAGTCACGTGCTTGCGATACACATCATTGATAATGTCCAAGGACTATCTTTATTCATAAACACATAGGAAATATCATCATACATGATTGCCTCTAGGGCATATCTCCAACAGTCTCCCACTTGCACTAGAGTCAATCAAATAGACATCGAATGCCCATAGCTCTAACGTGCCCCTCATGCTTGGGTTGTGGAAGCGGCTTAGTCAACGGATCTGCAACATTTGCATCCGTGTGAATCTTGCATAACTCTACATCACCATTCTTTACGATCTTTCAGTATCGGTGATATTTCCGGTCTATGTGTCCGACCTTGTGGTGATTCCTCGGCTCCTTGGCTTGTGCGATGGCACCGAATTATCACAATAAAGGTCCAACGGTTTCACCGAGGCTGGGAAAATACCAAGATCATCCGAAAATGCCGGATCCAAACACCTTCCTTTGCAGCTTCACAAGCCGCAATGTATTCGCTTCGTGGTAGAATCGCCACCGTATCCTGCTTGGAACTCATCCGATTACTGCTCCTCCGTTCAGGGCGTACGAATCCGGTGTGATCGACAATCATCTCTGTCGGTTTGGAAACTAGCATCGACGTAACCCCTCACGACGAGCTCTTCCTCACCTCCATAAACTAGGAACATCTCTTTAGTCCTTTTGGTACTTCAAAATAGTCTTTACCGCTGCCCGGTGACTCTCACCAGGTTGGCCTGGTATCTACTTGTTAGGCTTATTGCAAAAGCAACATCAGGCCTTGTACATATCATGGCATACATGATGGATCCGATTTGCGAGGCATACGGAATCCTACTCATCTGCTTCGCTCATCGGATGTCGAAGGACTCGAGTCTCGCTTAGCCTTATACCATGTGAGGCGGCAAGAACCCTTTCTTCGCCTCACTCATGTTGAACCGCTTCAACACTTTATCTATGTACGTGCTCGGCTTAAGCCGAGCAGCCTCCTCGATCTATCTCTATAGATCTTAATGCCTAAAATATAGACTGCCTCACCAAGGTCCTTCATCGAAAACTTGCCATTCAATGATCCCTTGACCGAGTTTAACATCGAAACATCGTTCCCGATCAGTAGTATGTCGTCCACATACAAGATCAAAAACACTATCGAGCTCCCACTTAACTTCTTGTATAAACAAGAGTCCTCTTCGCTTTTGATGAAACCGAGACCAGTGGCGACCTCATCAAAACGAATGTTCCAACTCCGAGATGCTTGCTTCAACCCATAAATGGATCTCTTGAGCTTGCATACCTTACTAGTGCTAGTCGGATCGACAAAACCCTCGGGCTGTATCATATACACGTCCTCGGTTAAATTTCCGTGAAGGAAAGCCGTCTTGACATCCATCTGCCATATCTCGTAATCGAAATATGCAGCTATAGCTAGTATGATCCTCACCGATTTCAGCATCGCTACCGGCGAGTAAGTCTCGTCGTAGTCAATTCCTTGAACTTGTCCATAACCTTTAGCGACAAGCCGAGCTTTGTGGATCTGAACATTTCCATCCACATCGGTTTTCTTCTTAAAGACCCATTTGCAACCAATGGCGATTCGCCGGTGGCGGATCAACCAAGTCCGAGCACTTGATTCTCATCCATGGACTTTAACTTTCGGATCTCATGGCCTCTAGCCATGCCTCGAATCTGGGCTCACCATCGCTTCCACATCGTGGCGGCTCGTCGCTTTCTAGCAACAATACATCGCGCACTTTGCGCAATCTTTCCGACCTCCGTGGTTCGGTGCCGCTTCCACTACGGGTTCCTCGACAGACTCGGTATGATCTCATCACCAGTGAGCCATCCCGAGTGGTCCTCGAATTTCTTCGAGTCGAACCGTCCTCCCACCGGCCTCCCGACCGAGAAACTCTTTCTCAAGGAAAACCCGTTCGAGCAACAAACACTTTGTTCTCTTCCGGTTGTAGAAGCTATATCCCAAGGTTTCCCTCGGATATCCACGAATATGCATTTATCCGACTTGGGTGTAAGCTTGTCCGACATAAGTCGCTTGACAAATGCTTCACAACCCCAAATCTTTAGAAAAGACAAACTGGGACTCTTCCGGTCCACATCTCATGTGGTGTCTTGTCTACGGATTTTGATGGTACCCTATTAAGTGTGAAAGCTGCAGTTTCTAGAGCGTATCCCCAAAATGACAAGGGTAAATCCGATTTGCTCATCATAGACCGGACCATGTCCAACAAGGTCCTATTCCTCCGTTCTGACACGCCATTTCTCTGTGGCGTACCCGGAGGTGTGAGCTGAGGTACTATACCTTGACTTTTCAGATGATCATCGAACTCCTGGCTCATGTACTCACCTCCACGATCAGATCGCAGAAGCTTTATAGTCTTGCCGAGCTGATTCTCAACCTCGTTTTGAAACTCTTTGAACTTTTCAAAAGTCTCCGACTTGTGCCTCATCAAATAGATATATCCATATCTACTCAAGTCGTCGGTAAAAGTCATGAAGTACTGATAGCCACCTCTGGCGGTTGTGCTCATTGGACCACACACATCACTATGTATAAGTTCCAATAGCTCGGACGCCCTCTCGCAACTCTTTGCGAAAGGAGACTTAGTCATCTTGCCGAGCAAGCATGATTCACATGTCTCGAACGACCAAGTCGGACGGGTTAGGAGCCCATCATCATGGAGCTTCTTCATGCGTTTCAGACTAATGTGTCCAAGCCGCAATGCCGTAAGTATGTCGGATTTATCTCATTAGGCTTATGCCTCTTGACATTTACGTTATAGACCGTTCCTGTTCTAGATTCAATATAAATAGCCCATCAACAATGGGTGCATAGCCGTGGAACATACCATTCAAAATATCGAACAACCATTGTCCTTTAAATTGAATTCATAACCTTGACTCATCAAACATGAGGCAGAAATAATGTTCGACTAAGTGCAGGAATGTAATAACAATTATTCAATTCCATAATGAATCCGAAGGAAGCTGGAGCTGCATCGTGTCGACCTCCAACGCAGCAACTCTTGCTTTGTTGCCGACCACGATGTCAATCTCCCTTGTGCCACACGCCTAGTTCTTACCAGCCCTGCATCGAGTTGCAAATATGAACAACCGATCCGGTATCAAATACCCAAGAGCTACTAGGTATGTCAGCAAGGTAAATGTCTATAACATATGCAACAAGTGTACCTTTGCTCGAAGAAGCATTTCGGCCTTCTTGCCATGCTCGCAAGCCACTTGCTACAGTTCCTCTTCCAAAGTGACGGTCTCCTTGCAATGAAAACAAACGGTCTTTGAGTCCGTCCAGACTTTCATGCAGCGCAGAGGTTACCATCTCCGTGCCCTTTGCCTTAGCCTTCTTCTTAGACCAACTCTTCTTGAACTTAGCGATTTTCGCACCATCAACACTTGATGCGTGCCTTTCTTAATATCCTGCTCTGCCACCTTGAGCATCCCATGCAATTCAGTGAGCTTCTTATCCATGCCATGCATATGATAGTTCGAGATGAACGTCCCATAGCTGGGCGGAAGAGAACCCAGAACTGCATCTCAGCCAGCTCATCCAAGAGCGGGAAGCCCAAACGATCCAAAGCTTGCACATATCCGATCATCTTGATCACATGTGGGCTCAGTGGATCACCTTCCTTCAGCTTGCAATCCATCAAGGATCGCCAGACGTTGAACCTTTCGGTCCTAGCACGTGTTCGAAACATGCTCTTGAGACTCTCGATCATATCGTAAGCCTCAACATTTTCAAATGCTGTTGCAAATCGGCTCCATACAAGCCAAACATCGAGACGGCTGATCTCCGTTGATTCATCAACGAGTTTCTGGTAGGCATTTTTAGCTGTGGCACTAGCATTATCAGCAGGTTCCTCTGGAAGTGGATCCTCTAGAACATGTTCCTTTTTATCGTGCTTGAGAACAATTCTCAGATTTCTATACCAGGTGGTAAAGTTTGTTCCATTCAGTTTATCCTTTTCCAGAATTGATTTCAATGCAAAGTTGGGTTGAGCAGGTGGTGCCATTGATCTACAACAGAAAATATGCAATCACTAAGCAATGTGTTTATGTAGAGTAATTCTAGCCTAAACAGAAATACTCCCATCAAGTCGACATCCTCCGCAAACTCTCGGTGATTCAGGATCCGACTAGCGCATGCGACTAGTGAGCTTTAGCATCACTGCTAGCCAACATACCTATCCGTAAGCAACTCCTTGCTAATCGTATCTCTATCGACTCACTGCCGGTCGGGAAGGTATCTCATACCCGGCTCCCAACCTTCTTTGCCACAAGGCCCAAAACCGTTTTGATAGCCTTGTCAAGTTAACTCGATGCAAGTGCATGTCCGTGTCCGACCACGAACCCTTGATTCAAGGACACCCAGCAGCACCCCAATTTTATGAGCCCACTACTAGACGTACTTGACGTGCGAAGGTGCAACATCGGGATGGCAATTCACTTGATATTCATGAGGATCTTTCTATCATTCTAACATGCATAGAAACAAAGAAGCATAACAATCACAAAATAACACATATTGTGAAATAGTATGGCTCCTTCATGGACGTTCTTCCGTGTCGGCTCCGACTTCGATGACCATCTACTAACTCCATCTTGTTTGTCACGCCGGGACGCCAAGCCACCAACCTGATCTCTATTATCCAACTACTACAACTAGTAATGAATTTACATAGAGTCACAAGTCGACACGCAGGTCGTTATACAATATAATGACAGCACTTTGGCTCTGCCACCGACAAACATGACACGCAGCCACGTATAAATTACACACATGCATCACATACACATGAGCCATACTATTCACATCAAACCTGCAAAACAAAGTTATGCATAGAATCGCATTCTACCGGTTTCAGAAATCACAGATCACATCTGAACTCCGATCACGCCGAATTCTCTGATCTGACCGATCTTATCGATCATCGCGAATCCGATTCGTATTTACGCTTTCACCGTTAACCCGATGGCGGATGACCGACCGTAGGGGTAGATCGTATCACGACCTCATCGATCCCGATTTACGAAAACATAGCCTCAACGATCCCCATGTGCGTTGATCACATCAACCGTGCACATAGCCGATCTCTTCAAGGACAACAGATCTCATCTCGCCGCCTCCACATATCTAATATGCATACGATCTGAATCCAAATCCTATAACAGAGGCTCTGATACCATTGTTGGGTTCTACGGTAGGGTGCGTCGACTGCAAATTAAAAATTCCTACGCGCAGAACATCCAGGAACATGCTACGGGAGATGGATCATAGTTCGTTACCACTAGACGCGCAGTGCCGTGCAGCGAAGAAGAGTTGGGGCAGCGCGTCTGCGTGGATCGTCTCCTCCTCGTTCGATCTCCCTCGAGCGGCCGGTCGTCCGATCCCACGTACGAGTTCGCCGGAGCGGCGCAAGTGCACCGCCTCTAACGGTATCCGCGCGTGCGGGAGGAACGTCGTGCGGCGGACTGCTAGGTCCGATCACACACGGGCGGCGAGTGGAGGTGGCTATTCGCAACACATGCAAACCCTAGTCGCAGCGCCGAAGCGATCAACCGCCTGAGTGTGCTGCACCTCCACTTTATATAGGCGTCCGTCGCGAGCTCAACACTTGGGCCTCGCACGGACCCTAAAGCCCAAAGTCTACTCGGTCACGTTCCTAGTCCAGTTCGGATCACATCCGACCAAAGTGTCCTCTGAACCGACCTCGAGGTTCCTTCCCTTGCGCGCCACCCCTTAGGTTCAAGTCAGCTTGGTCACGATTCGGATCACCTCCGACCTGCACGGTTGGTAGCGGCCTCTAGCAAGGCGTGCCGACCACCAAGCAGACTATGAAGCTGGTTAGGCGAACACTGCATAACGTGTCACACTTCATTCCCTTTGCCACACGATATATGTTGTCGGGCTCAAGGCGAGACTGTCATCCTTGTGCTAACCCGACCTCTTTCTCGTTCGGTGATACTGACCACTGTCCGGATTATCTCATAATCCTTGTCGCATGGCCATGCTGTTCTGGTCGAGATCACACGAGGGGCCCAGAGTATATCTCTCCTGATCGGAGGGGGAAATCCCATCTTGCTCGACCATGTCTCGCTGCATGGGACTGGACAAACCCGAAACCTACCTTTGTAACTACCCAGTCACGGAGTAGCGTTTGGTCAGCCCAAAGCAAGTCTATCACCATCTCGAGTACATGCGTCAGCTCAGGTCTTAGGACATAGAACGTATGTTGTACTAGAGACTCACAGATGACATATCGCTGCGTCTCATAGTTGGGTCTGTCCGACTCGGACCTTATCTCGACTCGGATCCGACTATATCGAATCCGACCAGACCTTTCCAAGTCCATATTATCCGGTTAGCATCCAATGCTCCATGGCTAGTGAGACCAAGCCATCGACCGTGTCATATGCTAGTCTAGTCGGCTGTGCGTCCACACAGCCCTTTCGACTAGGGACCTTTTAGGACAGTCATCATACAATGCATAGTCCCACAAACAAGTCACGTACTTGCTGATACACATCATTGATAATGTCCAAGGACTATCTTTATTCATAAACACATAGGAAATATCATCATACATGATTGCCTCTAGGGCATATCTCCAACATGCCGGACGCCTCAAAACACCGTCACCGATCTCTTCTTCATCGCCGGCCGCCGCGCATCCCCATCGTCGACTCGTCGCCGTCCATGCTTCCCCGAGCCCGCTTCTACGGCCCCTGCAACCGCTGTGAGGCCACGATCCTTTTCCCCCTAACCCTGTGCTCGATTGCCTCCCCTAACCGCCCAAACCACCTTGCTGAGCGCTCCTCACCGCCGGCTATGGCGCCGCCGCGGCCACAGCTGCTGTAGCTCGCGTCCGAGCCCATAAGCACGCTCAGCACACTCCCAGGAGCGCGTAGCACTCTTCGTCTTCCCCTCTTGTGCACCGTAGCATCGACACCGTCCGCGCCCGAATTCCGGCCGCCGCCGACGTCGATGCCGTGCTCAACTCCGGCCACCCCTGCCGCTAACTCCGGTCCAGTTGGATGCGGAAGAGCACCAAGAACGTAGAGAGCCCTCGATCGCCGATTTGGTCACCGGAGGAGCATTTCCGGCGCCCTCGCCGTTCTTTGGCGTCGCCCGGCGACGAGCCGCGGGTCAACTCCGCGAAGTTTGACCCGGTTTGACCGCACTTTGACCCATCGACACTTTTAGTTAGGATTAAATTAGCACTAACACTCCCGTTAATTAGCCTAGTCAGCGACTAGTGGGTCCAAACATCGTTTGACCTGGTCGACGCTTTGTTGACCTGCTGAGGTCAGCATGACCTAATCTCGACGTATGATAAACATTTTCTGGAGCCAAAAATAAATCAGAAATGATTTATAATTTTAGAAAATGATCTAAACTTCTAAAATTCATAGAAATTCAATCGTAACTCCAAATTAAATAATTTATATATGAAAAATGATCAGAAAAATCCAATCTATCCATCTGTATCATTTTCATGCATGTTTGAACAACTTAAATCTGCTGTATACAACAATTTGAATAAATGGCATTTGAAATGCCTCATGTGGAGTTTGAATTTGAACCTAGGGTTCAAACCAACTTCATTTAACTTGCTGCTAGTTGCATTAGCTCAAACCACAGCATATTGCCATGTCATGATCATGCATCATATTGTGGCATTGCATTGATTGTGTTCTTTCTCGTTGCCGGTGTTTGTCCCCTCTCGCAGAGACGGATTTATCGACGATGAGTTCGATGACACCGATGAAGAGCTATAATATCTTCAGAGTGCCGTGCAAGCTTAAACCCCTTGTTCATTCTCGATACAATCCCACTCTCTCGCTCCTGCTCTCTTTTACTGCATTAGGACAACAAGATTCATCTCATTACTTGTCATGTAGCTGAACCCCTTTATCCTCTGCATGACCCGTCATTCCACAAGAATTAGATGAAACCCACTAGCATGAGTAGGAGTTGTTTGAGCCCTGTTGTGCCTAATCATTCATGCTTGTTTGTCATGCCTGCTCTTGCTTAGAGTTGAGTCAGGTCCGATTCATCGGGGATGAATCGGAGGTGTGTGAACATGTCCTACTGTGTGTGAGCTAAGTGTGTGAACACGATTTGGTAAAGGTAGCGGTGAGAGGCCATGTAGGAGTACATGGTGGGTTGTCTCATTGCAGCCGTCCTCAAGAACTGAGTTCCGTGTTTGTGATCCATGAAACAGTTACTACCATGCATTGGGCCGAAACCAATGGACCCTCTCGGCTTCTTAACCACCCTTGTTCTCTGTCGGGAGTTGCAACTAGTTTACGTGTTTGTAGGATATGTGTTGGAGGCCGTATGCGTGGCGCTGACCCTAGGGGTGGGCTATGATGCGGTAGATACACCGTGGCCCGGTGTACCGAATGCCCGTTTGGTATCTCGGGAACCCTGCACACATCGTTCGGGGCCGTTAGTGGAAACCTCGGCCGGACTCCCTGCGGATGGAACCCGAATAGGCGATAAACCTGGACTAGGGACTTGAGTGTTTAGGTAGGCCGTGGCCGACACCCACGTTGGGCTTCCGCTTGAAGGTTGCCGAGTACATGTCGTGTAAACGGCGGTAAGTGGTGAGCGTGTGTGAAGAAGTACACCCTGCAGGGTTAATATGATCTATTCAATAGCCGTGTCCGTGGAAAAGGACTTCGGGTTGCCTATATCAGTTCATAGACAAGTGAAAGTGGATACTCTAAAATGCGCAAGATAGCGTGAGTGCTATGGATGGCGTTCTCGTAGGGAGACGGAGCGGATCCATAGTGGTGTATTGATATGGTGAATATGTGGACTCGTGTGCGCCACCTCAAAAGAGTTACTTGCAGTCGTAGTTTAGGATAGCCACCGAGTCAAAGCTGGCTTGCTGCAGTTAAACTCCACCACCCCCTTTGTTGATAATGATGCATATGTAGTTAGTTCTGATGTAAGTCTTGCTGAGTACGTTTGTACTCACGTTTGCTTATTTTATGTTTTGCGAGAGACGCGTCGGTCTCGTTGGTAGTTCTGCTTGGACTTGACGCTTAGCTTGTTACCTCAGCTACGATCTTGTGCCCTCGGCAGGTCTCGTAGATAGTTAGGCTTCTCAGTTTTTTCATTTGTAGATGTCTGTACTCGGACATGTTAAGCTTCCGCTTGTGCTTTGACTTGTATGTTTCGAGTGTTGGGTCATGAGACCCATGTTTGTAATATCTCGCTCCTCGGAGCCTAATGAATAAATATTTGAGTCGTAGAGTTATGTTGTGATGCCATGTTGTATTTACACATATTGAGCATATTGTGTGCATGTTTGAAATGCTTGGTATGTGTGGGATCCGACAATCTAGTTGTTTATCCTTGGCAGCCTCTCATATGGGGAAATGTAGTCTAGTGCTTCCTGAGCGATAGTAGTCCGCTACAGCCCGGTTCACCGGAGTCCTGCTAGCCCAAAGACTACTTGCTTTGGACACTTGACTGGCGGCATGTGTTTCACTTCGTTCTGTCTACATCCTTCGGGAAATGTCATGCGGTGACATCCGAGTCTGCCTAGCTCTGCTACAGCCGGGTTCCCTGAGTCCTGTTAGCCAGTGCTACAGCCCGGATTCACACGCTGCTGACCGACATGCTCGATGTGATTCATGTATGCCTGTCCCCATGGGTTAGTGCCGCCTTGGGTTCACGACTAGCCATGTCGGCCCGGGTTCTCTGTCATATGGATGCTAGCAACACTATCATATACGTGAGCCAAAAGGCGCAAACGGTCCCGGGCCATGGTAAGGCGACACCCGTGGGAATACCGTGTGTGAGGCCGCAAAGTGATATGGGGTGTTACCGGCTAGGTCGATGTGACTTGGAATCGGGGTCCTGACTGCAGGTCATCCCCACACCGGAGCCTAATGAGTGCGTCGTTTTTGTCCCACACTTTCTCCGCGGCTTGGGCTTTACCCTCGATCCCTTTGTGAGGGGGCTCATGTTCTATTATGGGCTGGATTTTCACGATCTGGCTCCAGACGCTATACTCCACATCTCGTCGTTCATTATAGTGTGTGAGGCCTTCCTCCACGTCACCCCACACTTCGGCTTATGGCTCAAGACCTTCAATGTTGTCGGGGGTTGGGTGCGACATATGCCAAAGGATGGCTTATCATGGTGGGGGCGAGTAGAACGTCGCCGGTGCCTGGAAACGGGATGAGGCGAAGGCATGCACGCCGGCGAATCTTACCCAGCTTCGGGGCTCTCCGTGGAGATAACACCCCTACTGCTACTCTGCGGGGTCTCCGCATGATCACTATGGCAAAGTGGGTACAAGGTTGCTCCTCGAGCTGTTCGGGGTGAGGAAGGAGAAGGGCACGGTTAGCTCCTCTCTTCCCTCTATGTGTGTCTAAAACTATTAGGGTCCAACCTCTTGCATGGGTGCCCTGGGGGGTTTATATAGGCCTACCCCCCGGGGGTACAATGGTAATCCGGCTGGGCGCAGGTCCCAGCCGTCAGTCTCTTAGGTTGCCGTCTTCTCCGCCGACTTCTGTGGCTGCTGACTAGTGGGCCCTGCCGACGGTCCAGCATGGGGCCGACAATCCTTGTCCGCCTTGTGGTGGTCTTGCTGCTGTTGATCATCAGTAGCCAGCGCTTCTAATGACGCGGGCTTGGTCATGGGGTCATTGCAATAGTGCTGCCGCCTGACGGGCAATCACTGCCACTCCTCGCCTTGTTGCGTTAATGGCGCGCTGAGTTCGTGGGAGGGTCGGCCGACTCTTGAGGCCGACTCCTCGGTGGTCCGTCTTTGGGCGCTCGCCGTCTTTTCGCACTCCGCCGACAAAGGGTCCTGCCAAATCTTCGGTCGCATGCAGACAGCCGCCGTGGGTACAGGATCTGCCCACGGGCTGATGTCGAGGGCGGTGGCAACTTGATGCAGCGCCGGACGGAGATCTCCGTCAGTACGGTGCACTGTGGCCATGCCTGCCCTTCGTGGACAAGGCTGGGATGGGCCGCGCAGCAGCCACGCCCCGTCACGCCCGTAATTGCGTGGGTAGGAGGTGGTTGGAGTCGCGGGCCGACTCCCCATAGCCGGCTTCTCCGGAAGCCGCCAGTTGGGAGTCGGCTCACCTCGAGGCCGTCTCTGGGACTCGGCTGGGAGGGGGAGTCTAAAACTATTATAGGGCGGCTCTGCCGTCGACTCTCAGAAGGCGGCTCTTCGTCTTGGGATCTTGAGGGGCGCAGTCTGCCCCGATGTTTTGAAAGGTCCAGGGGCTCGGGTTTGAGTACCCGCGGCCCATTACTCCGACAGTAGTCCCCGAAGCTGGTGAGGCGCCGAGGGCAACATGGGGCCTCAACAGTTTCATTCCTCCGGTGGAAGAATCTGGGCTTGGCTCGCCGTCTTTCTCTTGGGCCGACTAGCTGGAGTCAGCCTTGCAGGAGGCCGTCTTGCTCCTCAAAGGATTTGAAAGTCGTGGCGGGATCCGGGCAGCGTGCCTGATAAGCTTCGAGCCGCCTCGTCAAGGGCCCGCCCGCTGCGACGCCACGCGCAGCTCGCCTGCCCAACCACGCGTGACGCAGACAGGCCCTTCAGCGGGCTCGCCATCACCGCGCCTCGTCGCCGCGGGCGGATCCGCGGGCGTGCGGGCGGTTGGGTTCTACGCCGTTATCGCACGCAGAATTTCGTGGGTTAAATCATGGGGGCGTGGGGTACTGGGCGCAGTTAATCCCATGCCCGCCCCATCGGCTTCTCAGCCTAGGCGCCTATAAGTAGGCGGGAGGAGGGGGGCGGCGACGCACGCGCACCCATCTCCCCGCTTCCTCTTGCTCCTTCTCCTCCTTGCTTCGTCTTCCTCTTGCCTCCGCCGCGCCGAACCATGCCACGCCGCGGAGATGAGCTCCTCCTCCGCCGCTGCGCCTCCCGCCGCGTGCTCCGGCGTGTGGGACGGCTCCGAAGTGGACGACGACATAATCGAGTTCCTCCGCCAGACGCGCCGCATCCCCGGCAAAATCCTAGTGCGGACCCGCGCCGCGCCGGTGGGCGAAATAACGCCGGCGCCAGAGAAGGGCGAGCGGGTCATATTCCGCTCGCACCTCATGCGCGGACTAGGGCTGCCGGCGAGCGGCTTCTTCTGCGCCTTCCTGGAGTTCCATGGGCTCCAGCCGCACCACCTCACTCCGAATACGGTGGTCCTGCTGGCCGCCTTCGCCTTCTTGTGCGAAGGCTTCTTTGGCGTTCTCCCCACCATCGAGCTGTGGGGGAATTCTTCCAAGCCAAGCTCGGCACACACGTCGCCGGCGTGCCGGCTCTGTGCGGCACCTTCATCGTGATGCGAAGACCGGTGACCGACAACCCCTTCCCTGCCGCCTTACGGAGCCGGCGAGTTGGCCGGGCGGCTCCCCAGCTGGTCCCATCGGGCCAGGATGCTGACTCCTGCAGGCGCCGCCGCCGTCCCGCGACTTCGAGTGCTGACGCAGTTGGAGGGCCTGTGTAATGCCCCCGATGCGGCTATATCTCCCACGTGTCGAGGCACGACTTAGAGGCATAACCGCATTGAAAGCAATGTCGCAAGTGAGGTAATCTTCACACAACCCATGTAATAATTAAGGGAAAGAGATACATAGTTGGCTTACAATCGCCACTTCACACAGTACATAATTAAACATACATCATTCAGAGTACACTCAAGGTCCGACTACGGAACCAAAATAAAAGAAGATACCCCAAATGCTAACACAGATCCCCGAATCGTCCCAACTGGGCACCACTGATCATCCGGAAAGACACATAGTAACGACCACGTTCCTCGTCGAACTCCCACTTGAGCTCGGTGGAATCATCTGCACTGGCCTCATCGGAACCTGCAACTGTTTTGAAAGTATCTGTGAGTCACGGGGACTCAGCAATCTCACACCCGCGAGATCAAGACTATTTAAGCTAATAGGAAGGACATAGTAGTAAGGTGGAGCTGCTGCAAGCGACTAGCATATATGGTGGCTACTTCGCACAAGAGAGCGAGAAGAGAAGCAAAGCACGGTCGTGAAACTAGTATTGATCAAGAAGTGATCCTGAACTACTTACGCCGACATAACTCCAACATCGTGTTCACTTCCGGACTCCACGAGAAGAGACCATCACGGTAACACACGCGTTGATGTGTATTTTATTTGAGGTCAACTTTAGGTTTTCTACAACCGACATTAACAAATTCCCATCTGCCTCATAACGCGGGCACGGCTTTGAAAGATATTACCTGCAGGGTGTCCCAACTTAGCCCATTATAAGCTCTCACGGTCAACGAAGGATTATTCTTCTACGGGAAGACCCGATCAATCTCGGAATCCCGGACTACAAGACATTTCGACAGAATAAAACAAGACCAGCAAAGCCGCCCGATTGTGCCGACAAATCCCGATAGGAGCTGCACATATCTCGTTCTCGAGGCACATCCGGATGAGACATCCTACGAGTAAAACCAAGCCTCGAAGTTTCCCGTGGTGGCCCGCAGATCTACTAGTTTGGGCCAGCACTGAAGGAGCACCGTCCGGGGTTAAAATAAAGATGACCTCGGCTCGCGAAAACCCGGGAAAAGGCTTAGGTGGCAAATGGTAAAACCAATGTTGGGCCTTGCCGGACGAGTCTTATTCAAAGCGAACTGTCAAGGGGGTCCCATAAATCACCCAACCGTAAGGAACGCATAAAATCAAGGAACATAACACCGTATGACGGAAACTAGGGTGGCAAGAGTGGAACAAAACACTGGGCATAAGGCCGAGCCTTCCACCCTTTACCAAGTATATAGATGTATTAAACATAGCAGATATATATATATTGTGATATCCCCAACAAGTAAAACATGTTCCAAAGAGGAACAACACTCCATGTTCCAACAAGGAACGACTTTCAGCTTCACCTGCAACTAACAACGCTATAAGAGGGGCTGAGCGAAGCGGTAACATAGCCAATCAACGGTTTGCTAGGAAAGGATGGTTAGGGCTGACATGGCAATATGGGTGGCATGATATAGCAAGTGGTAGGCATCGCAGCATAGGCATAGCAAAAGAGCGAGCAACTAGCATAGCAAAGATAGAAGTGATTTCGAGGGTATGATCATCTTGCACGCAATGTTCTCGAGTTGTCGAAAGCTTGATCCTCAAAACGTTCTCAACAGGTTCCTCGTAAGCGTTCTCATCTCCGCTCTACCCAAAGCAACAACAAAACAAGGAACCACAATAAATCACGGTGCAATGCACAATCAACATGATGCAACATGACATGATATGCGGATGTGATATGCAAAGCGTATGTGCACTCCGGAAGGTAATGGAAAACCAGGCATCATCTTGGCAAACCAAGCATGCCATCGGAAAGATGAGATGATTTCGTTGAAATCGATATAGAGATCACCGAAACGGATGCACGGGTTGGATATGACGGCAAAACAAGAATGGTGAGAAACCTACGATAACATCATGGAGAACAAAGCCATGCATGTGTGCAAACTACCTCATAGCACAAATCAACTAAATATGCCCATGAAAACAACACATAACCATGATGCAAAAAGACATGATCATAAACTTGCCCAAATGCAAAAACCAATGACACCACTGAGTTGGTGGGATTTTCTACCCCAAAACATATATAATATGTTAGGGTTGCATAAAAAATCATCACAAAAACAATAAGTCAAAACCTGCCTAAAAAGGAAACTAACAGAAGTGGCAATTTCCAGATTTGGAAATGTCCAGATTTGGACTTGCCTAAAACAGAAATGATACAGTGCTGGAAATGGAAAGGGAAAAAAAATATGCATGGAGGAGGGTGCTGAGAGGCTGACAGCATGGCCCCACTGTCATAGAGACAGGGGTGAAACAGGTTTAAAAGGGGGGAAGAAAAAGAGCCCCAGGGGGGATTCGAACCCGGGTCTCCCCGGTGGAATCCCGCACCTGCTACCACTGGGCTAGCGCGCGGAGACTGACAGAAGAAGGGCTCGGGTCCTTAACTACTGCTGCTGCAGAGCCGAAGCGGAGGAGCGCGAAAAACAGCAAAATAAAAAGGGGGAGGGCGCTGGGGTTCGAACCAGTGTCGCCATGGGAGAGCGGGGAGTCGACCAGCTCGGCTAGGGTAGGGGATCTGGTAGGAACCAGGACGCTAGCGCACTTGACCCAACTAACAGGCCTGAACTAAAAACAGAGAAGAACACGGCGACGCCGGCGAAGCAACGGCGGCTACAGGGGCTCTGCGCCCTCGGACAAGGCTGGGTGTGCACGAGGGGCACCACGGACTCGAGAAGGGGCAAAACCCGAGGGAAATCGTGGCATCTACGCGCGCCAAAACAAACCGGAACCCACTACTACGAGCACGCCGGAGCACGGCGAGCGCGACACGAACATGGATCGGACCCTACTCTACGGGGATCTAACGACGGCAAGAAGGAGCAGGGAGGAAGGGGGTTATACCTCCTTACCCTAGGACACGGAATCGGCGACGGAGACGGGCTGACGGCGACGAGGTCGAGCTCTGAAGATTCGCCGGGAACCTGACCGAGAGGAAGACAGGTACAGGGCGTCGTCGGACTTGGCGATCCGGCCCTCGAGTCGACGTCGTGGACGAGTCGACGACGAGGAAGGCGACGGACAAGGTGCGGCTGGATGGGGTGGCGGAGAGCACGCCCGGCGATGGAGACGGGCTCCCAGCGCCGGACCGAAAGGGCGGCGAACTTGGGGTTTTTCACTGGCGGCGGCGTAGAGGGAGAGGGGAACCCTAGGGTGCGGTCTGATGAGGAGAGGGATAAGTAGAGGGCTAGGCGACGGCCGAGCTCGTGCTCTCCGTGCTCGGGTCCCCATGGCGCTGCGAGAGGAGGGGAAAGGTGGGTGAGGAGCACGAGGCGGCCGCTGCCCAAGCGGGCCGGGCGCTGCCACGTGGGACGGACTCCAGCGGGGTAAGGGGAGCTGTGGGTGCGCCAAGGCAGGAGGAGAGAGCGAGCGGGCTGGCGCCCTCTCGGGCTGCGGGCTCTTTGGGAGCCGGGCGGCTCGGGAGGCCGGGGCCTGTGGGGAGGAGTGGATGGGCTGCCATCGCTGCTGCTGCCCCTTCTCTTTTCCTTTTAAAAATAAAAGGAGAGAAAAGAAAGTGCAGAAAGAAAAGAAAAGATTTTTAGTGAAAGGAAAATATCCCCACACTCCTGGAATTCTCCTCTATTTAAATAAATTGAAATGGACATTTTAAAGGTAGAAAATAATGCAAGTTTGAAAATATTTCAAACTTGTGCCATTTTTGAACCTGACCATAACAACTTCAAATGAGGAGATTATTTGGCGGGGAGTTTTTGTGCAACAAGCAAGATTTTTAGGAGAAGATGAACATTAATTAGGAAAGGAAATATATGGCATTTGAAAAGGAAAGAAGTAGAGGGAAGGAGGAGATGGTAATGCAAGTGAGGAAGGCATATGCAACCACATGACATGCAAGGGAAAACCACAACCATATGACATGTAAGGAACACCACAATCACATGATAAGGAGGGAAAGCAAATGACAAAAGGCACAAATGCAATATGGCAAAAGGAGCAAAACAAGAAAAGAGAAAACCCAACATAACCAAACCAAAGAGGCCAAGCATGACAAGAACCCACAAGAATTGGATGAGGTCAAATTGATATATTGCCCAAAAGGGAAGTTTACATCCGTGGTGTTACAACACTCCACCACTACAAGAGGATCTCGCCCCAGATCTAGGACTGAAAGAACTCCGGATACTCGAACGGAGGTGATCCTCGCGCCCTGTGTAGCTTCTCGGTCGGAATGGTGTGACCACTTCACTTTCAGGAATTTGATTGACTTGTTGCGAGTCTTGCGCTCGGTTTCTTCAAGAATAGCAACGGGTGCTCATGATAAGAGAGATCTTCTTGAAGGTCAATCTCTTGAAGTTGATAGTGTGCTCAGAGTCTTGAAGCACTTTGCGAAGCTGTGACACGTGAAACACATCGCACATTTGCAAAGTTGGATGGAAGCTCGTTGATAGGCTAGATCGCCTCTTTTCCCAATGATCTTGAAAGGACCCACGATCTAGGGGCAAGCTTCCTTTGATACCGGGGCGACGAGTGCCTTTCATTGAGAGACGCGAGGTAGACATGGTCTCCGATTTCAAAAGCCACATCACGGTGCTTATCATCATAATAGCTCTTTTGGCGCGATTGCGCGGCTTTGAGATTCTCACGAATGACCTTGCACATTTCTTCTGCTTCTGTGATCAAGTCATTGCCAAGAAGTTGGCGTTCACCTGTCTCAGACCAATTGAGAGGAGTACGGCACTTTCTGCCATAGAGAATTTCGAATGGGGCCTTGCCCGAACTCGCTTGGAAGCTGTTGTTGTAAGAGAACTCGGCATAAGGAAGACAATCTTCCCACTTCATACCGAAGGAAATGACACAAGCCCTGAGCATATCTTCAAGAATTTGATTAACTCGCTCAACTTGGCCACTTGTTTGAGGATGGAAAGCTGTGCTGAAACGAATGTTGGTGCCCATGGCCTTCTGAAAAGACTCCCAGAACTTGGAGGTAAAGATGCTGCCACGGTCTGAAGAGATCACTTGTGGAATGCCGCAAGGAGACAATCTCGAGGTGTATAGCTCGCCAACCGAGCTGCAGTGATGGATTCTTTGATAGGAAGAAAATGAGCCACTTTAGTAAGCTTGTCAATGACAACGAAGATAGCATCATTTCCACGCTTGGACTTTGGAAAGCCATCCACGAAGTCCATTTCAATATGATCAAACTTCCATTCAGGAATAGCAAGAGGTTGAAGGAGACCAGCTGGTCTTTGGTGTTCTGCTTTCACTCTTCCGCAGACATCACACTCATTCACGAATTGAGCAATTTCTCGCTTCATTCGAGTCCACCAATATGACTGCTTGAGGTCATGGTACATCTTCGTATTTCGGTGATGAATGGATAGAAGCGAATTGTGAGCCTCTGCTCATAATGACTTTTCGAGATCACCCTTAGGAACCACAATCCGTCCTCAAAGAACAGAGTGTCTTTGTCATCAACATGGAAGCACTTGTACTTGAAATGCCCTTGTCGATACCACGCTTCACTTTCTTCACCATGGTATCCGAAGTTGAGCCTCACGAATCTGATCTTCCAAAGTAGGAGAGACTATGAGGTTGGCAAGAAAGCCTTGAGGAACAACTTGAAGATTCAGCTATGGAAAGATTCACAGAGATCCGCTGAAAGGGCTTGAGGATTAGACTGTTGCAAGAAGCTTTCCTGCTCAAAGCATCTGAATGACATTGGCTTTGCCCGAGTATACTCAATACTTGGGTTGTACTCTTGAATCATTTCACCCATCGAGTCTCGCCCGAGGTTGAGGTTAGGCTGAGTGAAGATGTACTTGAGACTCTTGTGATCGGTGAAAATGTCCACTTTCCTTCCCAACAAGAGATGTCTCCAAGTAATCAAAGCATGGACAACGCCGCCAACTCAAGATCGTGAGTGGGGTAGTTCTTCTCTGGGCTTCAATGGCGAGAGGTATAAGCCACAACTCTCTTCTCTTGCATTAACACAGACCGAGACCTTGAAGAGAAGCATCACGTAAAACTTCATATGGCTTGGATTCATCAGAGGAGTCGTAACAGAGCTGTGACGAGTTTCTCTTTGAGAGTATTGAAAGCAACGCCACACTCGGGAGACCGTATATACTTCACATTCTTCTCGAGGAGGTTGGAAAGAGGCTTTGCAATCTTGGAGAAGTTCTCAACGAATCTTCGCAATAGCTTGCAAGACCAAGAAAGTCTGGAGCTGCTTGACATTCGAGGAGGTTCCCAATTCACAATTGCGGACACCTTCTCGGGATCAACAGCGATGCCCTTGGCAGAGATGATATGACCAAGATAAAGCACTTCATCAAGCCAGAATTCACATTTGGAGAACTTAGCATAGAATTGGTACTCTCGAGCTTGTCTAGCACCAATCGCAAATGTTTGGCATGATCCTTCTTATTCTTGGAGAAGACCAAAATATCATCAAGATAGACCAAGACGAATTCATTGGTGTAAGGATTGAATATGAAGTTCATCATCCGAGAGAAAGTTGGAGGAGCATTGACGAGGCCGAAAGACATGACAGTATATTCATAAGAACCAAAGCTTGTTCTGAATGCTGTCTTGGGAATATCTTGTTCACGAATGCGAATCTGATGATACCCCATACGAAGGTCAAGCTTAGAGAACACCGTAGCACCTTTGAGTTGCTCGAAAAGCTCATTGATGTTGGGAAGTGGATACTTGTTCTTGATTGTCTTCTTATTCAATGGACGGTAATCGACACAAAGTCGGTCCGAGCCATCCTTCTTCGGACAAAAAGAACACCACAACCCCAAGGAGATGAACTCGGTCTGATCAAACCCAGACGCTCTTGTTCATCGAGCTGCTTCTTCAATTCCCTCAGCTCATCAGGTCCAAGCTTGTATGGACGCTTGCAAACGGGTTCAGTGCCAGGCTCAAGATCGATAACGAACTCAACTGGCCGATGAGGAGGCATACCCGGAAGCTCTTCTGGAAAGACATCTTGGTACTCACAAACGACTGGAATCGAGAGATGGCATTCAATTCGCCCTTCTCATTGAGAGAAAACAACCGAATGGTTTCATCGCGAGAGGCATAGATGATCACATCATTAGAAGAATGAGTCAATTGAATTTCCCTGGCAGCACAATCAATCTGAGCTTTGTGCTGAGAAAGCCAGTCCATTCCGAGAATAAGATCAATATCCGAGTCACCAAGAACCACTGGTTTAGAAAGAAATCTATAATCACCCATCTTGATAGAAACATTAGGAGCAACCAAACTAGAATTCATAAGTCTCCCGGGGGAAACAACTTGCATAACTTTGGAGAGAATCTCTGTGTCAACATTGTGCTTCGATGCAAAAGGATATGACATGAAAGAATGCGATGCACCAAGATCAAATAAGACTTTTGCAGAATATCATTAATCGAGAGATTACCCAATATCACATCAAGAATCCTCCGCTTGAGCTGCATTCATCATATTGACCTTGGCATACTTTGGATTATGCTTGACCACCGCATTCTTTGGAAGATTTCACGGGAGGAGGAGGCGGAAGACGCCTCTGGTTGAAGCACTTGTTAGATAGTGACCCTTCTGCGACACTTGTTGCAAGTGACCTCGAGAGCGGACGGTGGTAAGGAGCACTTGACCTTGGAGCTTGAGAATTAGACTTGTTCTCGATAGCTTGGGTTGGGTGGGTGGGAAGATCCACGGCCACCTGAGTTCTTTCACGGTAAGGCCGACGGAACGGAGGAGGGGCAGATAAAACTTCGCTGCTTGGCTGCCACTTGAGAGGACGAGGAGGACTGAACTGCATCCCTCGATTCTCTTCTTAGAAGCCTCACATTTGAGCTGGGCAGCTTCTTGCTTGAGTGCCATGTTGTAGAAATCATCATACTTATCCGCTCAAACAGCACAAGAGGTAATTGCAGATCCTCTCTCGCACCACCTCCGAACCGATAGATCATACTCCTTTCATCGTGTACATCTTGCTTAGCAAAACAAGCGAGCTTCGAACTGGATATTGTATTGATAGACAGACATGGTGCCTTGCTTGAGATTGCGGAACTCCTCACGCTTGCTCTCAACAACACTCTTCGAATGTGATGAGCTCGAAATCACGGCGAACTCATCCTGTAATGACACGACCTCCTCTCGAATCTTTGTATTGTGGAACCACTCAGCAGCTTGATCCTTGAGTTGAAACGATGCAAACTTGACAAAGTCCTCGTGTCCGACATTGCTATACCAAAGTGCTTGCAGATATCCACTAACCAATCATCGGCTCTGCTGCCTCAACACGTAAACCGAAAGACTTCGCTGATTAGCGAGAAACCGACCGAGAGTAGCAAAGTGTGGCTGATTGTTGCCTTGACCTTGATTGCCTTGATTGCCTTGATTGCCTTGCCCTCGAGTACGCTTCTTGCAAGAGCTGCAAAATCATCGAGCATTGGCATTGGTGGCTGCCATGATAGCTTGCCGTGCCTCTCGAGGCGGAGGTGGAGGTGGAGGTGGAGGTTGATCGATCCCCATCATTGCGATCCGGATTCGTACGCGTTGGCGGAGCCATCTGAAGAGGGTGACATCCGTTAGTCCTTTGATAGACAAATGATAAGTAGAATCAACGGATAGAAATTGCAACATATAGTCTTCACAATAAACATTCAACAAGAATGAACGAATGAATTCCAAAGTTAATCATCACACGTCCATAAGGTGAGAAGCCACTTAGATAAAGGATATGGAAACAACAACTGTCTTAGAAACAAATCAAATATCACAATTGAAAACAAAAGGTTGGCTTCTAGAATGAGCCGAACAAACACATGATAGAGATTTCACCAAAGTGTTCGTGGTGGGGCTCACACGGCACGACGATAGCGGACGTCACGAATGACTAACAAGACGCCCCGAATCAGCATAGCCAAGGATTCTTTAAGACGCCTCGCGACCATCGAATCGACCGTGAATGGGCGGACCACTAAACTTTGAACCCCAATCTCAAATCATACATCCATCGGAAAGAATATCCCGTAAGCTACTAGAATTCCCACCTATAAACTCCCAAACTTTCTGGTTATGCAATCTGGTGTTGGGGATACAGGGACACAAAATATATCACCCAAACTAACAATACCTAGATCCAATTGTGATCCATCCGTCAACACATAACCAAGAAATCCTCGAAATCGTGTACCTCGACCTTGAAAAACATCCGTTATACAAGTCATGGCAATATTCAAGACTCGCCACAAGATCGGGCTATCAGGTTATCTCACCAACAACTGCACAAAAGAGATTTCGATGTCGGTAAAACTCGTATTCCGAATCGCAACGATAAAATTGTGACGACAACACCTCGGAGCTCAACTCCCGGGACACCGCCACAACCCCTAAATGTCGAGGCACCAAGAACAATGTTCTCGCCACAAAACCATCGAACGATTCCAAGATACCCACGTGATCCTAAAAAAATTTTAGTGAAATTTGAGGAGAGAAGAGTCAAAACTCACGTCAGAGACCTCACAGAGCGATGAAGGACCGAGGAGTAAAAGAATCCTACTCCGATATATATAATCCTAAGACTCAAAACATTTTCCATTCTAGACTCAACAACGCCAAGAAACAATCTAGTAGGGGCTCCTAAGTCGGGAAGGCTCGATTACCAACTTGTATCGCCCGATGCGGCTATATCTCCCACGTGTCGAGGCACGACTTAGAGGCATAACCGCATTGAAAGCAATGTCGCAAGTGAGGTAATCTTCACACAACCCATGTAATAATTAAGGAAAAGATACATAGTTGGCTTACAATCGCCACTTCACACAAAGACATAATTAAACATACATCATTCAGAGTACACTCAAGGTCCGACTACGGAACCAAAATAAAAGAAGATACCCCAAATGCTAACACAGATCCCGAATCGTCCCAACTGGGCACCACTATCGATCATCTGGAAAGACACATAGTAACGACCACGTTCCTCGTCGAACTCCCACTTGAGCTCGGTGGAATCATCTGACCGCCTCATCGGAACCTCGCAACTGTTTTGAAAGTATCCGTGAGTCACGGGACTCAGCAATCTCACACCCGAGATCAAGACTATTTAAGCTAATAGGAAGGACATAGTAGTAAAGTGGAGCTGCAGCAAGTTTACTAGCATATATGGTGGCTACATCGCAAAAGAGAGCGAGAAGAGAAGCAAAGCACGGTCGTGAAACTAGTATTGATCAAGAAGTGATCCTGAACTACTTACGCCGACATAACTCCAACATCGTGTTCACTTCCGGACCACGAGAAGAGACCATCACGGTAACACACGCGTTGATGTGTATTTTATTTGAGGTCAACTTTAGGTTTTCTACAACCGACATTAACAAATTCCCATCTGCCTCATAACCGCGGGCACGGCTTTGAAAGATATTACCTGCAGGGTGTCCCAACTTAGCCCATTATAAGCTCTCACGGTCAACGAAGGATTATTCCTTCTACGGGAAGACCCGATCAATCTCGAATCCCGGACTACAAGACATTTCGACAGCAATAAAACAAGACCAGCAAAGCCACCGACAGCCGACAAATCCCGATAGGAGCTGCACATATCTCGCTCGTGGCACATCCGGATGAGACATCCACGAGTAAAACCAAGCCTCGAAGTTTCCCCGTGGTGGCCCATGCATCTACTTAGTTTGGGCCAGCACTCAAGGAGCACTTGGTCCGGGGTTAAAATAAAGATGACCTCGGGCTCGCGAAACCCGGGGAAAAGGCTTAGGTGGCAAATGGTAAAACCAATGTTGGGCCTTCTTTGGACGAGTCTTATTCAAAGCGAACTGTCAAGGGGTCCCATAAATCACCCAACCGTAAGGAACGCAAAATCAAGGAACATAACACCGTATGACGGAAACTAGGTGGCAAGAGTGGAACAAAACACTGCATAAGGCCGAGCCTTCCACCCTTTACCAAGTATATAGATGTATTAAACATAGCAGATATATATATATTGTGATATCCCCAACAAGTAAACATGTTCCAAAGAGGAACAACATCTCCATGTTCCAACAAGGAACAAACTTTCAGCTTCACCGCAACTAACAACGCTATAAGAGGGCTGAGCGAAGCGGTAACATAGCCAATCAACGGTTTGCTAGGAAAGGATGGTTAGGGCTGACATGGCAATATGGGTGGCATGATATAGCAAGTGGTAGGCATCGCAGCATAGGCATAGCAAAAGAGCGAGCAACTAGCATAGCAAAGATAGAAGTGATTTCGAGGGTATGATCATCTTGCACGCAATGTTCTCGAGTTGTCGAAAGCTTGATCCTCAAAAACGTTCTCAACAGGTTCCTCGTAAGCGTTCTCGCCTCCGGCTCTACCCAAAGCAACAACAAAACAAGGAACCACAATAAATCACGGTGCAATGCACAATCAACATGATGCAACATGACATGATATGCGGGAAGTGATATGCAAAGCGTATGTGCACTCCGGAAGGTAAATGGAAAACCAGGCATCATCTTGGCAAACCAAGCATGCCATCGAAAAGATGAGATGATTTCGGTTGAAATCGATATAGAGATCACCGGAAACGGACGCACGGGTTGGATATGACGGGCAAAACAAGAATGGTGAGAAACCTACGCTAACATCATGGAGAGACAAAGCCATGCATGTGTGCAAACTACCTCATAGCACAAATCAACTAAAAATGCACATGAAAAACAACACATAATGATGATGCAAAAAGACATGACCATAAACTTGCCCAAATGCAAAAACCAATGACACCACTGAGTTGGTGGGATTTTTCTACCCCAAAAACATATATAATATGTTAGGGATGCAGTAAAAAAAATCATCACAAAAACAATAAGTCAAAACCTGCCTAAAAAGGAAACTAATGAATGGCAATTTCAGATTTGGAAATGTCCAGATTTGGACTTGCCTAAAACAGAAATGATACAAAGGCTGGAAATGGAAAGGAAAAAAAATATGCATGGAGGAGGGTTGAGAGGTCGACAAGATGGCCCCACCGTCATAGAGACAGGGGTGAAACAGGTTTAAAAGGGGAAGAAAAGAGCCCTGTGGGGATTCAACCCGGTCTCCCGGTGGAATCCCGCACTGCTACCACCTGGGCTAGCGCTGGAGACCGATGAAGAAGGGCTCGGGTCTTAACTACTGCTGCTGCAGAGCCAAGCGGAGGAGCGCGAAAAACAGCAAAATAAAAAGGGGGAGGGCGCGCTGGGTTCGAACCTGTGTCGCCATGATGGGAGAGCGGGAGTCGACCAGCTCGGCTAGGGTAGGGATCCGTAGGAACCAGGATGCTAGCGCACTTGACCCAACTAACAGGCCTGAACTAAAAACAGAGAAGAACACGGCGACGCCGGGCGAGGCAACGGCGGCTACAGGGGCTCTGCGCGCCTCGGACAAGGCTGGGTGCACGAGGGGCACCACGGACTCGAGAAGGGCAAACCCGAGGGAAATCGTGGCATCTACGCTACGCCAAAACAAACCGAACCCACTACTACGAAAGCACGCCGAGCACGGCGAAGCGCGACACTAACATGGATCGGACCCTACTCTACGGGATCTAACGACGGCAAGAAGGAGCAGGAGGAAGGGGTTATACCTCCTTACCCTAGGACACGGAATCGGCGACGGAGACGGGCCGACGGCGACGAGGTCGAAGCTCAAGATTCGCCGAACCCGACCGAGAGAAGAAGATGCAGGCGTCGCCGGACTTGGCGATCCGGGCCTCAGAGTCGACGTCGTGGACGAGTCGACGACGAGGAAGGCGACGGACAAGGTGCGGCTGGATGGGTGGCGGAGAGCACGCCGGCGATGGAGACGGGCTCCCAGCTGCGCCGGACCGAGCGGGCGGCGAACTTGGGGTTTTCACCTGGCGGCGGCGGCGAGAGGGAGAGGGAACCCTAGGGTGCGGTCCGATGAGGAGAGGGATAAGTAGAGGGCTAGGGCGACGGCCGAGCTCGTGCTCTCCGTGCTCGGGTCCCCATGGCGCCATGAGAGGAGGGGAAAGGTGGGTGAGGAGCACCGGGCGCTCGCTGCCAGGCGGGGCCGGCGCTGCCACGTGGACGGACTCCAGCGTGGGTAAGGGGAGCTGTGGGTGCGCGAAGGCAGGAGGAGAGAGCGAGCGGGCTGGCGCTCCTCTCGGGCTGCGGGCTGCTGGGAGCTGGGCGGCCTGGGAGGCCGGGGCCTGTGGGGAGGAGGATGGGCTGCCATCGCTGCTGCTGCCCTCTTCTTTTTCCTTTTAAAAATAAAAGGGAGAGAAAAGAAAGTGCAGAAAGAAAAGAAAAGATTTTAGTGAAAGGAAAATATCCCCACACTCCTCGAATTCTCCTCTATTTAAATAAATTGAAATGGACATTTTAAAGGTAGAAAATAATGCAAGTTTGAAAATATTTCAAACTTGTGCCATTTTTGAACCTGACCATAACAACTTCAAATGAGGAGATTATTTGGCAGGAGTTTTGTGCAACAAGCAAGATTTTTAGGGAGAAGATGAACATTAATTAGGAAAGGAAATATATGGCATTTGAAAAGGAAAGAAGTAGAGGGAAGGAGGAGATGGTAATGCAAGTGAGGAAGGCATATGCAACCACATGACATGCAAGGGGAAAACCACAACCATATGACATGTAAGGGAACACCACAATCACATGATAAGGAGGGAAAGCAAAATGACAAAAGGCACAAATGCAATAAGGCAAAAGGAGCAAAACAAGAAAAGAGAAAAACCCAACATAACCAAACCAAAGAGGCCAAGCATGACAAGAACCCACAAGAATTGGATGAGGTCAAATTGATATATTGCCCAAAAAGGGGAAGTTTACATCCAGGGTGTTACAGCCTGACTGGGGCCGACTTGCTGGCCGCCGTCGTATGCGGGCCGAGTCCTTCCGCCCAAGGCCGACCTTATCGATCTGTCGATGAGCGGCCACCGGACCCCAGCCGGTTGTGCTCAAGGACAACCCCACGCGGAGGTGGCGGACGGTGAACTTCCCGCGAACTGCAGATCTCACGGCGGAATGGCAGTTCGGCAAGGAGCCGCTACTGCGCGCCAACCCTCGCCTGTGGTAAGTCCTCCTCTTGCTCTTTCTTTTTCTTTCAAACCAATCCGGCTATGATTTTCTTTTGGTTTTTTTCCGAGTCGAACCCCTCATGCAGCCCTCACCGGCACTACGGGCCGCCCGTGAGTTCGTCCCCGACCGGGCGGAGAGCGACGTCGACGACCCCGACTTGGGGGTGGCGGCGATGGAGGCCGACGCCGAAGGAGGGGGAGGAGGAGGGGCCGATGACTTCAGGCCCTCGGCGACCTTCGCCGACTGTCCTGAAGATGACGGCGAGAGGGAAGTCGTCCCCCGCCGCCAACCGAAGGTCGGCCATCCAGGCGCGAGTTCCTCTACCGTCTTGGGTGGTCGAGGCGGCGCGAAGAAGCGACGGGCCGTGCCGAGCTTGCCAGGCGGCCGGGCGAAGAAGTTCAGGGGGACGGCCGCCGCGACCCAGCGAGAGGAAGCGGCCGCAAAGGCTAACCACTTCCGCAAGGAAGTGAAGAAGCCGCCGCTGGTCTCTGCGTAAGTGCTTCTTACTTTGTCCTGTTTTCTTCTGGTTCGTCTTGTCCAAATCTTTTATGTGTCTTCTTCGCATCAGGGCACCTCTCACCTTGGAGAGGGTCGCCGCCGCCTCCGTCATGGGGTCAGCAGAGACGTCCGCCAATACTCGGCGCATTGACCCTGCCGCTGACCTCCGGGAGGCGACAGAGCGGAATGCGCAGGAGAAGCGCGACGAGGAGGAGTGCGCCCGCCTGGAGAAGGCGGAGGCCGAGAAGGCGGTAGCTTCCGCCCGGAAGAGACTGGAGGAGGCCGAAGCCGCCGTCGCAGCCAAGAGGCGAGCCGAGGAGGCCGCGCGCCTCCAGTCGGCGCTGCTCGTCACCCCGCTGAGCTCTGCGCCGCCGCCGCCGGAGTTCAAGGGGTAGACGGAGGGAGCCGGCAGCGAGTTCCCCGTCATGGAGAGGGAAGGCGACGAGGCCTCCCTGTCGGGCACGGCCGTTGTCGGTGTCAAAACTGGCGGATCTCGGGTAGGGGGTCCCGAACTGTGCGTCTAGGCGGATGGTAACAGGAGACAAGGGGCACGATGTTTTTACCCAGGTACGGGCCCTCTCGATGGAGGTAATACCCTACTCCTGCTTGATTAATATTGATGATATGGGTAGTACAAGAGTAGATCTACCACGAGATCAAGGAGGCTAAACCCTAGAAGCTAGCCTATGGTATGATTGTTGTTCGTCCCACGGACTAAAACCCTCCGGTTTATATAGACACCGGATAGGTTAGGGTTACACGAGTCGGTTACAATGGTAGGAGATCTACATATCCAGATCGCCAAGCTTGCCTTCCACGCCAAGGAAAGTCCCATCCGGACACGGGACGAAGTCTTCAATCTTGTATCTTCATAGTCTTGGAGTCCGCCATGACGATAGTCCGCTATCCGGACACCCCTAGTCCGGACTCCTCAAGAGCCCTTAACCAGGCTTCAATGACGATGAGTCCTGCGTTGATTGTCTTCGCATTGCGAGGCGGGTTCTTCTGCAAATTCCATGTACTTGTTTAATAGTGTCCGGCTTCGATAAATGCTGCGCCTCGGCTTCGCGCCCAATAATGGCCATCTTCCACGTGTTTGAATGAATGCGAAAAGCCGTGGTATTTTTACAATTACCCCCTAGCCGCGCAAATGAGCCGCTTATAAAAGGGCAAGGATCTAGATCTGAGTCACACCATCCCCCTTTGCGAAGCTTTCATCGGAGCGCCCGACCAAAGCCCATTCCATCATGGACAATCGACGCGCTCCTCCTCTCGCTCCCAGCCCCAAATTTCAGCCAGAAATTGGGAGAGATGCTCATCCCAAGATAGCAAGCTAGTTATACTCCAAGCCAAGGGATTTCTCCCTCCGGCCTTCATGGTTCCGGTTCGAGCCGGACTTGCCACCTACAAGGGCGGAAAGCAAGCGGGGAGCGTCCCTGGTCCCTCTAACGGAGAGCGTTTGTGCTTCATCTCTTATCTAGTAAGAGGACTCGGATTTGCAATCCATCCGTTTCTACGGGGGCTCTTGGAGTTCTACGGCCTCCAATTGCACCATCTTACTCCTGCCTCCATCTTGTACATCACGGGCTTCATGGCCCTTTGCGAACTGTTCCTGGGCGTCGAGGCTCATTTCGGTCTGTGGAAGAGAATATTCTGCCTAGTACCCCGTTCTCATGAGGGGTCAATATATCAAGTGGGCGGAGCCGAGCTATGCGCGATCGCCGGATCGGATACCTATCCGAACCCCAAAGAAGGCGCCCAAGACTGGCCTTCGAATGGTTTTACATGGAGGACGCCCCGCTGCCGGATCCTGCTCGGATCGGCCTTCCGGAGTTCAGCAATGCTCCTTCAAGAAGCGCTTAAGCCGGGCGCCCCGGAGCCCCGGAGAGAAGATGACCGATGTCCGCTATTTGATGAGCCGAATAAGGTTATCGGTTTCATGCCGGATTGACCATGACAGAGTCATGGCAATCTGCATTATGAGGGGAGTGCAGCCGCCCAATACAGGGGCCACCCATGTGGGACTTCAACGGGAGGACGATGCCACCCGCCATGGCCGCAAAGCGCCAGGATCGGTCACCGAACTGGTGAAGATCTTGTCTCGCTATGTACAAAGGGAGGAGGAGGATTTCCTCCGTCAATCCATCAAGGAGTTTTCTTCAATAATCCTCGAAGCTGGGTAAGCAAACATCTTTGTGACCTGTCCCATCCATGTTCCCATGGTTAAATATCTCATTTCGTGGTTTCGTGCAAGAACTGCGCCGGATCGTGGAGAAGATACACAGCCCACCCCATAACCCGAGGATCCGAACGGTCCTCGATCCGACCAAGAGGATCCGGATATAAAGGTGGAGTTGATCGACGGGTATTCCACCAACTTAGCATCGATAATGCGTTGGTTGGCATTACGGCTGATTACCCGAATACTTCCAGCCTCACGTAAATGAGACCGAGATCCCAAGACCCCGATAACGACCCATCCATGCTTATTTTTATCACCAGATACCAATGGTGCTTCGTAGGGGTACCTTCGAGGCAGAAGCCGAGCCGCGCGGCTGGCCAACAAAGGGCAAGCGGCCCCGCTGGCTAAAAAGAAGTGCGGTCCGGATCGAAACTCCGCCAAGAACGGTATGGCATGTCACCATACTCCTGTGATTGATTCTCGAAGGCATATTAACACCGATGCTCTTTTTAGGAAAAGAGCGCCACCGGATCGAGTCCGGAGAGGTTGCCGATCGAACCTTCACCGACAAGCTTCAAAGCCGGGTCCGGAGGCTGAGGCGAAGACGAGACGCAAGGCCGGATGCTCCTCCGACAGAGGATGCCGACGAGTGTTTCTCCCAAGAGGCCTTGAATGCCTTTGATTCGGGAGATGCGCACCTCCGCGCAGCCAAGATGGTCTAGCCAGAGCCACGGAGCAGTATGTGAAGGACATACGGGTAAGGAAATTTGATGCTTATATATGCCAAGAGTCCCGAGACTTAAAATAGTTAGAATAACTGATTTAAGGATCATTTGTTATGCAGGATCTTACGTAAAAGAATACCCGACCGTCCCAGAGCTTGAAGAGTGCGGGGCCCAACTTGAGGCTGCACTAGCCGCCACGGGGAGCCACAGAGACCCCTCCGTAATATACGCTTCAAGATAAATAATTTATGAAGTGCGCGGTGTGTGTAATCGACAAAAATATTGCAGATGGCGCCGACTAGATCCGACAAGCAACAGCTCTACGCCAGCTAAAGGTCGCGAGAGCATGCTTACGAGGGTGCGGCAGAGAAGAATAACCTCCAAGACGCTAACACCAAGCTGGGTGAGGAACTAAAGGACGTTCGTGCACAGCTTAGTCGACCAGAAGGAGAATCGGCGGCTTTGCCGCGGCATTTTCAGAAGTGCTTGAGCAAACTTTGAAAGAGTTCGCGAGGAAGGCGTACTAACATAAACATGTATGTAGGTTTGCTCACAGTGTCGCCCCGAGGAGGAGATGCCCAATTCTTCGGGTGATCTTCTTCCCGAATCGCGCTACCTGCACTAACGAGTCCGCAGTGATGAAAGGCATCGCCAGGCCTTGTGGCTATCTATCTCCCCGCCAAGGCATTGGGGAGCTGGCGGAGCGGCTTCAAGGAGCACGGCGGCGCTCCGCTATGGAAGATATCGGCTCGCTGTCAAGGCGCCAGGAAGCCGGGCCATGGTAAAGACGCTGTACACGAAGGTTGACCCAAACCACATGGCCGAGGTCGACCTATGGGGGATGGGATGGAGATCCTCAGAAGTTTAGTGTACGCCAAGTAGAATTGGCCGCCATGTATTCCCAAAGAAGATTGTAAATTAGATAGCCTATTAGATGTCATTGAGGAGGAATACAATGAGTCGAGTTGACTATGTAAAAATATGACATGAAAGAATGTCTTCTAGCCGGATTGTAGATCGCTTGCCATAGCGACCTTTTCGCTTCAACCTCCGGACCCAATAGTCCGGAGTGTGTCCAATACCTTCGTGGTTATATAAGAACCGTGGTATGCATGGAGACCAAGGCGTAGGGGTCATTGTTGCTGTATCGCATAAGTGCCCAACTAGTTATGTTATATTACATGGGTAGTAAGAAACATCTTCCAGGAGAATAGTTCCGCTAAGGGTTCCTTTTCGCTGGGATGCATGCCCTAAAGTGCATGTCAAAGCTGCTATAAAGCAGAAAATCATCCGGGGCAGATGGGTAAATAGTAAAATCATATTTCAGTTCACCGATCAATATTCCCTTAAGAACGCTTAGCTTTCGACTTCACCCACCGAGGTACACATCCGCCAACATAGCAAGAATAATCGCAGAGGTGCTCCCTTTACCACCTAGTCGAACAATCGGGAACGAGGGGTAAGCACAGAGCCGTGCAACCCAGCTTGGCCAAAACTTAAGTCATATCGATGCATATAATGGTGAATAAAAGGTACATGCGGAAGTTTAACGATGTGTTGGGCATGAAAGCTCAGATAAATAAGCTTCGTTAAAGAAGCCCCTGTGTATAATAAGCGCGACAGCGCGGTCAAGTGTGCGAAAAAGCACAAACGAGCCTCTAGATGCTTCAAGAAGAAGGAGGAAGGAGAGAAACAAAAGACAGCAAAATAAAAAATGTGGACGGAGGAAGGAGACGAACTTGAGTCCGCACTTTGGCGAGAATCTTCAGAGACGGGCTGTGTTCCATGGGTTTGGCTCGAGTCGGTTATCCTGCGCGTTTCACAGACGGTATGCCCCGCCGTCGACCTGGTCGATGATGAAGGGACCTTCCCATTTGGGCTTGAGTTTGTCCTTTTCTTGTCCGCAGCGAGAACTAGTTCGCCAACGTTATAAGCTTTGGCCCGCATTTCCTCGCTTTGATATCTTCGAGCCTCGCTGTTGATAGAATGCGGAACGATCTTTTGCCACGCCGCGCCTCCTCCAATGTGTCCAACTGTCCCGCCGATCAAGCTCGGCTTCTTTCTTCGCATATGCGCACTCAAGGTGAGTCATGTATTATGTCGCAGGGCAAGACTGCCTCGCGCCAGCACACCATGAAGAATGGTGTGAATCCGTAGTACGATTCGGCGTGGTCCGCAGCCCTAGAGTACGGAGTCGAGCTCCTCAACCCAAAGGCGTGTTAGATTCCTTGAGGGACCGCACTAGTCTGGGTTTAATGCCGCCATTATTAGACCATTTGCCCGCTCAACTTGGCCGCTGGTTTGAGGGTGATAGATCGAGGCGTAATCGAGCTTGATGCCCATGTTTTTGCACCATGATTTGACCTCATCGGCCGTGAAGTTGGTGCCTTTATCGTGATGATATCGCTGGGGACACCGAACGGTGCACTACCCCGATATGAAGTCTATCACTGGTCCGGATTCGCCGCTTTAACAAGCTTGGCTCTCATCCATTTGGTGAATTTATCCACCATGACCAACAGGTATTTTTGCTTGTGGGTTCCTCCCTTGAGGGGTCCAACCATGTCAAGCCCCTGCACTGCGAACCACCAGGTGATGGGTATAGTTTTAAGGGCGTGGGTGGCATGTGGCTTTGGTTAGCAAAGAGCTGGCAACCGACGATCCTTGACTAAATCTCAAGATCTCGCCCGGGCCGCCGGCCAATAAAATCCTGACGGAAGGCCTTGTTTCAAGGGCCTGGCTGCGGCGTGGTGCCCACCCAGTCCGCATGAATTTCAGCCAGAGGTTTCGCCTTCCTCTTAGGAGATACACCTTTGAAGGACTCCGTAGTGCTTTTCTTATAAAGCTCTCCTCATGGACTTTATAGGCTTTAGAGCGCTGCACTATGCAGCGAGCCTCATTTTGGTCTTCGGGAGTTCCTGCCTAGTTAGGTAGGCTAGGAATGGTTCCGCCCACGGGCGATAACCGCCATTATTTCGTGAGCAGAGGGTGTTATCTCGGGCAGAGCCTCCGTTATGTCGAGTGTTCGCGTCAGCAAAGGTGGTTGGGTCCGGATTGATATTGCCGGACTCCCTTCCCATAGTACGGATGGCTTGAACAGCCGCTCCAAAAGATATGGGTGGGACGGCATTATGCTTTGCACCGATGCGCGCTAATATATCCGCCGCCTAGTTGTTGTCCCGGCTATATGATGAAATTCGAGCCCTTCAACTGCGGCTGACATTTTTAGGACCGCATTGCGGTATGCTGCCATTTTCGGATCTTTGGCATCAAAGTCTCCGCTTATTTGAGATATTGCGAGATTCAATCCTCACAGCACCTCTAGGCATTGAATGCCCATGGAGATCGCCATCCGGAGGCCGTGCGTAAGGGCCTCGATTCGCCGCGTTGTTGGAGTCCGTATACATTATCTCAAGGACGATAGATCTGCTGTGTCCCCGTTGGGGACGCCAGACGACGCCAGCCCCGTGCCGCCAACATTTTGGAGCCGCCAAAGTGCATGATCCATTGAGTATGCGCCGCATTTTTAGGGAGTTCGCCAGTCCATTCGCCACGAAGTCGCCAAAACCTCGTAATTAATAGCTCGTCGTGGCTTATAAGTTATATTGAATGGAAGGAGCTCTATGGCCCATTTAGCAATCCGCCCGTCGCGTCGCGTTGTTTATAATGTCATTAAGAGGTACTTCGAGGCTACCGTTATCGAACACTCTTGAAAGTAGTGTCGCAGCTTCCGGATGCCATGAACACCGTGATATGCTATCTTTTGATAGTGTGGGTACCGGACTTGCATGGAGTTAGGATAGTGGACACATAATAAACCGTTTTTGAACAGGGAACCGTGTCCGTCCGCTTTCGCTCGACAACGAGCACCGCTACCGACAACTTGATGTGTTGCGCGATATATAATAGCATTGGTTCGCCCACGCATGCGCCAGACCGGATTTGTTGCCAAATGGCTTTTATTTCTTCGAAGTCCGCCGGGCGGCATCCGCCCACCAAGTGTTCGGTGGGCGAGGAGGCGGTAAAGGGTAACGCCTTTTCCCTAATCGGGAAATAAAGCGCTTAGAGCCGCCACGCCCCGCCAATTTTTGTATTTGTTTGAGGTCTTTGAATATCCATTGTGACAGAGCTCGATCTTCGCTGGGTTTGCTTCAATTCCTCTACCGGACACAATGAAGCCCAGAGCTTTCCGCCGAACGCCAAGACGATTTTTCCGGATTGAGCTTGATGTCATATTTTCAAGATTGTCGAATGTGAGCCTCAAGTTGTCTACTAGAGTTTCGACGCGTTTGGTTTTGACGACCACGCCATCTACATATGCTTCCACTGCTTTGCCGCATATGTCCGGATCATGCACCGATATGTTGCGCCGGTGTTTTTAGCCCAAAGGGCATTGTGTTGAAGCAGTAACGGGCCGTATGGAGTGATGAATGCTGTTGCAGCTTGGTCTGCTCCGCCATCTTGATTTGGTGGTAGCCGAGTACGCCGAGGAAGCACAATGAGTCGTGGTCCTCGCAGAAGGCCAATGATTTGATCAATTCGAGGGAGAGGGAAGGGATCCTTGGGCAAGCCTTATTAAGGTCCTTGAAATCAACACATAGGCGCCAGGATTTATCCATCTTTGGTACCATCACCAGGTTTGCTAGCCAGTCCGGATGTTTTATATCTCCGATGAATCCGCTTCCAAAAGTTTGGCTAGCTCCTTCCCATGGCATGTCTCTTGGGTTCTGAAAAGCGCCAAGAGCCTGTTTGATCGGCTTGAACTTTTGAGGATATTTAAGCTATGCTCGCCACCGACGGGATTCTTGGCATGTCCAAGGGTGCCTGCAAAGATGTCCCAGTTTTCTTGTAGAAATTTCGTGAGTGCGCGCCTACATCAAGGTTTAATTGTGCCCCAATGGAGGCCGCTTTGCAGGGTCCGCTGGTGGACTTGGAATTTGACTATTTCATCCGCTGGTTTAAAAGAGGTGGACTTGGATCTTTTATCAAGTATCACATCGTCCCTGTTCACCGTGGAGCGATCGCGGTGAGTTCCTCGCCTCTAGGGCTTCGGATAGTGCCTCGAGGGCTAGTGCGGCTGTCTTGTTTTCGCGCGGAGTGCTATGTTCGATCACTAGCGAGAGTGATGATTCCGTTAGGTCCGGCATTTTAAGCTTCATGTACCCATAATGGGGTATAGCTTGAAAAATTGTGAATGCCTCTCGCCCTAATAAAGCATGATATCCGCTGTTGAACGGGCCACTTGAAATGTGACCTCCTCGACCTGTAATTGTCCGCGAAATAACACTACGCCCAGGTGATTTTTCCTGCAGCATGCTTCCCGGCTGGGGATTATTCCTCTAAAGGTTGTGCTGCTTCGCTCAATGCGGTTCCACTATTTCCATTTTTCGAGGGTTTCTCATAGATGAGGTTTAGTCCGCTGCCGCCATCCATGAGTACCTTAGTAAGGCGAAGCCATCCACTATCGGGCCGAGGACCAATGCGGCCGGTGCCCGCAGTTCGAATTTAGGTTCGCCACCGCATTAAAGGTAATAGCCGTGTTACCCATGGATTTATTGTTGCTACTTGGTAGACTTCGCAAGGTTATGGAGTGTTCGTTGCATGTTATTTGATGCGAAAGTCTCAAGACTGTTAACACCGTGATCGGTGTTGCTGAGCTGGGATTCCGGTTAGAAGCTCTTTCGCCACTTTTGGCCACTCGCCGAGTATCCAACATGCTCAAGGCTATGAGTTGGAGTGGCGCCTCGTGCTATGAATTTTGCAGGTCCGCTTAGCCAACCCTCCAAGACGGTTCCGCACTTTAGGGGTTTTGGTTTTTGGTATTCAACCTGTGTGCTTGATAATGATGCACCCTTTGTTCCGGACTAGGGATGTATTCGGGCCGGATTATCCCAAAATTTACTTTCGGTTTTCCAGCGCCTCCATCGCACAAGATTTTTTGTACTATGGTCGCCAAGTCAGCAAAGCGTGTAATTTCGCGATGACTTATGGCGCTTAGGATTCCTTGTCCTGCAATTATTGCAAAATTGGGATTGCGCCCTCCTCTCGGCAGTCCTTTATCCTGCTCATAACCAGGAGGAATCGCCCAAGAATGATGTAATCGCTTCGCGGGCTCTTGCCGAATTCGAGAGAGATCGCTAATGTTTGGGTGGGCGGGTGGCACTAAATTCGGAACCCCGTCCAATTTAGGACTCAAGGGCCGAGAAGTTTCCGAACTCGGAAGTTTGGATTTTTGAGTGCTATCCAATGAGTCCGACCCGCCGACCGACTTTAAGTTCAGGGCTTGATCGACATCCGCCCCTCCGCAGGAATCCGCATGGAGGGATCGAACTGACGTAGCTAGTCCTTAAGATAGAAGAAGAATCGCCGCATTGCTCCTCTATCACAGAACATGATGGGTAGCCCGGGAGAGTTGATCTCTCGATCGGTTTTAGGCCCGATCCGTCGTAATCTGTGGCGACTCCTGTATGCGGCGATGCGATCCAAGAGCTCGATATGGAGGAGAGCTCGATCGATCTAACTGCTCGAAAGTTCCAAACTAACATGGAGATTGGTTTGATGACTCGAGAGGTCATCGCGCCGCGGCGGCCGAACTAGCGGTCATGAGAAACCGCCTAGTTGGAGAGTCTCACCAAAGGCCAAGGCTTTTTGCGATGGTATCGCCTTAAAGACGAGATGAGGCATCCTACCGATGGCGACGCACAGAGGAACTCTCAATGAAAGCACCAATGTCGTGTCAAACCGCGGATCTTGGGTAGGGGGTCCCGAACTCGCATCTAGGCGGATGGTAACAAGAGACAAGGGACACGATGTTTTTACCTGGTTCGCCCTCTCGATGGAGGTAATACCCTACTCCCGCTTGATTAATATTGATGATATGGGTAGTACAAGAGTAGATCTACCACGAGATCAAGGAGGCTAAACCCTAGAAGCTAGCCTATGGTGTGATTGTTGTTCGCCCCACGGACTAAAACCTCCGTTTATATAGACACCGGATAGGTTAGGGTTACACAGAGTTAGTTACAATGGTAGGAGATCTACATATCCAGATCGCCAAGCTTGCCTTCCACGCCAAGGAAAGTCCCATCCGACACGGACGAAGTCTTCAATCTTGTATCTTCATAGTATTGAGTCCGCCGACGATAGTCCGCTATCCGGACACCCCTAGTCCGGGACTCCATCACCAGCCGCTTCGCCGCCTCCGCCGCTCCCGAGAGCGCGAGGTAAACAGCCGGGCGGACTCGCCTGCGCCGCCGACCGACGATGAAGCCGTGGTTAGGCTGAAAGGTTCTTCAAGTCGCTTCGCCAGTGCTGCCGCCTTGAGAAGGCGATTGCGCGTTTCTTTGGGGACCGGGCGCCGCCAGCCGGCCATTCCAGACATCGAGGCGATAAGCGCCAGGCCAGGGTGGTGCGAGGAGGCGGCACAGTGCTCCGCTGAACACGGCGCTTCGACGCCCGGCCGGCCGCGGCTGAGGTGACGCCATCCAGAATGCACCAAGGCGCACTGGGCCGCGAGCCGCCGCAAGGGTATGTTTCTTCTTTGAGTTTTTTTCTTGTTTGAGTTCCGGTCGCTGCCGAAAGCAGCGGCTCGACTCTATCTCTGGCCGATTTCCAAATTTTTACCTTTGTCTGAAATTTTATCGCAGGAGTATCACAACCTCCGCGCCACCGCCTTCAACCGCAACGTTGAGGAGCTGGGCAAGCGGATCCGACTTGTCGAGGAGCCGAGGTGAGTTTTCTTTCTTCAAGCGCACAGCACACTGCTGGCTGTAGTCCCCGAGATTCGGGCCGATCGCTACAGCCAGCCGATCTTCCCGGCGACCTTCTTAGCTGATGACTTCACGCCTTTTCTTTCTTTTTTATTCTTCGTAGGCTAACGCCACTCTTCGACGGGCAGCTGGGCGCAGCCGACACCGCTTTGCGTAAAAGGGCGTGAATGTAGCAAGCTCGCCAGAGAGCGCTACATGCTCGACTACGCGGCGGGCGGAGCAGTAGGAGCTGCTTAAGGCGACGCAGACAAGGCGGAGAAGAGAGAGGCTGCTCTCCTAGCCGAAGTTCGAGAGCGAGCGCCCTCCCGGACCGACAAGGAAGACCGCTGACCTCCGACTTCCATGAGATTGAAGACATCGTCGACGGTGAGTTTTTACTTTCCTCCTTTGGGCCGACTATAGGTTAGGCCGACTCGGTTTTTGATTTGCTTCATTTTCGCTTTGGCAGATTTCATCCCCGCCACACGCAGCGCCAATCGAGCCATCGAGGCTGATCGCGAGGCGCTGGCGGGCGTAGTGGTGCCGAGATCGCTGCTAACGCCGACCTCGGACGAGCAGCTCTCGAGCATTGAGGCTCGTTCGCGCCGCCCATCGGATGTCGCGCCGCCAGCAGCTGTCGGCGCCAGCGATCGCTGCCCCGCGGGCCGGACATGCTGCTTGAGCACTCCACCGGACTACCGATCGGGTCGAGGTCGCGCTGGCCGCCTTGAGGCTCGAGGTTCCGCGCCCGGCTGGAGCGCCGCTGGCCTTGAAATTGCCAAGGCATGGTATCTGTGGCTGGATCTGACCGGCTGGCGCGTGCTCCGGCCGAGGCCCAAAGCGGAGCTGTTGGTTACGAAGACGCCCGCCGAAGGTGCAGGCGGCGATCGCCGACTACACGGACACCGTGTCTTTGTCCTCGAAGGGCTGAGGACGGCGGGAGGCGCCCGAGTGGTTCGATGAACCCGGATTACGACGAGGACTCGGCGGAGGTGATCGGCCCAGCCACGAGGAGGAAGGCGTATGGAGGACGGAGATGAGATGGAGGTGCTGGGAAGACGGAGCGGGCGACCAGCCTCAGCTCGACCAAGGCCCAAAGAATGAGCCGCGCCATTTGGGCTGCTCGTCGCCGAGATGATCAAGCCGAGACTACCTGGCCGGCCGCCTCGCGCTTAACGCTGCCTCCTCCGCCCCCAACCTCCTCACGCTTCCTCAGGTCAGTTGTCTCGCTTTTTATTTTATCTCATGGATAGTCTTTGAAAAACTTGTTAATTCGCACAATTCCACTCATGGGTGTATTTTGAACCTCCGTCAAGATCCGCCAAGGGCCTATGTTGTGTAAATATTATCCTAATTTTATCTTTCCTTGCTCATTGCTCTTATGGCTTTTTTCTTTGCCGCTTTCCTTGGTCGCCGCCTTCATTCGGACAACCGCTTCTGGATCGCTGCTGGGATCAAGTGCTTGGCTACTCTTGGGAAGGCAAGTACTTGGCCATTTTTAGAGTCTTTAAACAAGTTGAATAGAAAGCAGCCAAATTGACTACTTAAGAGCCGTTTGCAAAAAGGGTCGAAGTCGGCTTAAGCTATGTTTATGCTTTGGGTCCTTAGCCATTTTTCATGGGCGCCTGTTTTCCTTACTCCTGCCTCACTAAACAGCCGCCTCGCGAGCTGCGGCTCGACAGAGACGGCTTAGGCACCGTGACGTTACTTGTCTAATCTGCAGAAGCATTTCATAGCCCATATGGTGAAGTCCTCGGCCGACTAGTCGAGCCCGTGCCAAACAGCATAACAAAGAGTAACATACTCAAGGCATAATTTTATCATACAGATAACAAAAGAGGGCAGTCCTCGAGCTCATCTCGGGGCCCAAGTCTTGGTACTTTAAACACGAAGGGTAGCGTGGTACATACTGATCAATCAGAAAATCTTTGAGAAGATTCGCATTCCATGGCCGCTCCGCCCTTTGCCGGAGTCGCCCTCTTGCGTGCTCTCGGGCTTCGAAAGCCGATCAGTAGTAGGAGTCGCTGCCTCAAAGACTTTGTCGACAATGAATGGGCCTTCCCTGGCGCCGATACCAGTGCTGGCTTGCTGTTATTTGGATCAGCCGGAGCACAAGGTCGCCCTCTTGGAATGATCTTGGCTTGACTTTCTTGTTGTAGTAGCGGCGCAGGCTCGCTGGTAGATGCTGGACCGGCTGAGTGCCAACACCGCCCTCTTCCAGCAGATCGACGCCGCCTTGACGTGCTTCTTCCGCCTCTTCGGTGTACATGGTGACTCGGGGAGTCGAACTCTATATCCGTTGGGATGACGGCTTCGCACCGAGACGAGGAAGAAGGTGTGAAGCCGCTTGACTTGTTTGAGTCGTATGCGAACTCCAGAGGACGGCCGGCAACCTCGTTGCAGCAATCGTCGAACGCCCAGTTGGTTCGACCAACGAGGCTTGATGCCGACAGATGAGGCCGTTCACTCGCCTCCACCGCCGCTTGATCGGATGGGCAATGGACGCTAAGTCCACGGATGCCTTGCGTCGCAGAAATGGGCTGTGGCGCTTTGGCAAAAATTTGTGCCATTGTCGGTGATGATGCTGTGGTACGCCGCATCGAGTCGTGATGTCGGGCGGATGAAAGTCACCGCAGAGGACCATTCAACTTCTTGATGGGTTTTGCTTTATCCACTTGGTGAACTTGTCCACCGCGACAAGTAAGTGAGTTAGGCCGCCCTGCGTCGCTTTTGAATGGTCCCACCATGTCCGTGCCCCAAACAGCAAAGGGCCAGCGACGGGATAGTCTTGAGTGCGTGTTATTGAAACGGCTTGGAGCGGAACACCGCACCCCTTGCATTTTTGAACTAATTCCTTGGCCTCTTCTAGGGCAGTTGGCCGAAGAAACCGTGGTCGGAAGGCTTTGCGAAGAGTGCTCTTGAGGCCGCATGATGGCCGTGACTCGCCTTTGATGAATGTCTTCGAGAATCGCTGGCCTTGCTCCTCGCTCGACGCAACGCCTGGTAAACACCAGGACGCCACCGACCAGCTCTCGCTGACTATAGTAGGCTGCCGCCGGGCGTTGTACTTGCCGAGCCAAGGTCTCATCGGTTGGTAGCTCTCCGCTACTAGAACTTCGTGATGGGCTAGCCCATGAGGGTGCCTATTTCTTCAATCGCCAAGATCGCCACTTGGACGAGGAGGGCGGCCGGGCTGGGAGGCGGCGGGCTGAGTCCGCAGCAGCTTGTCCGGTTGAAGAAGTCCCCGGCCGACCGGGCGCAGTCCCCGGCCGAGCATCGAGAGTTCGCAATGGTCGCCAAGCATCCCCGGGCCGGGTTCAAGTCCCCGGCCGGCCGACTACAGCATTTTTGGGGCCGCTCGCAAGAATTCTCGTGCCGTCTGTTGAGGCTTTGGAGTCGGATCCGACTTCTTCAGGGGAGCCGCACAAAATGGAGTCTCGATTCGTGACGGCTGACAGATGGCTTGAGGAGGCGCCAAGGGCGACGCCGAATGGTATTGCTCGGCGGTGGAGCCGATTCGCCGGAGGTATTCGCTGGTCGTTGTCGCTTTTGGCACGGAGGAACCCGCACCTCAAAATATCCACTCAATTGTTGTACCAGAAACGTAGCTCGCCATGTTTGCATCTTTACGCCCCGATCACGGATCTTTGTTGGACCACCAAGTCGAGTCGCCATAACACGTGATCCGGGCGAATGCCAAGTTCTTTGGCAAGCCGGAGCTCGGAATGAGCGCCTCATATTCGGCGACGTTGTTGGAGGCGGCAAAATGGATCTGCAGCTGCATTTGAGCTTGTCGCTTTTGGAGGAAGTGAGGATAACGCCGCTCCCAAGCCGGCAAGCATCTTGGAGCCATCGAATGCATCCGCCAATGGGTGGAGCTCGCGCACGCGGTAGGTATCGGTCTCGCCCAATGACGAGAAGTCGGCGCTGCTTTGTAATTTGATGGCGGTGTGGGGCTGGTAATAGATGGTGTAGGGGGCCAGCTCTATGGTCCATTTGGCCACTCGGCCAAGCATCTCGGCTGATGATCTCGGCTAGTGGGCTGTGCAAACCAAAGTGAATGGATGCTCTTGAAAGTAAGGTTTCAACTTCTTGGCGGCAAAGTGCACGCCAGAACACATCTTCTCGGGTAGTGAGGGTAGTTTCGCTTGGAGGTCGACATGACTTCGCCAGTAATATAATCGTCTCTCGACAGTAGCGCCTTGCCTTCCTCCTTGTGCTCAACTACAATGACGGTGGCTGACTACCCCTGCCGGTGGCGGCAATGCACAGAGCATGGGCTCCTTGGGAGTCGGGGCCAAAGACGGGGAGTAGTCAGATTTTCTTCAATCGAGAAAGCTTCATTCGCTTTGTGGTTCCATTCAAGAAGATGGTCTTCTTCATGAGCTGGTACAAAGGAAGAGCTTTCTCGCCCGTACCGGCTGATGAATCGGCTGATGGACGCCAAACAGTCGGTGAACTTTTGCACATCTAGCAGTCGGCGGGGTACTTCCATCCTCTCGATTGCCTTTATCTTCACATGGGTTGCACTTATGCCGCCGCTCGGAGACCAGAAACCAAGGAGTTGGCCGGCCGGTAATTCAAGACGCATTCTCGTGGTTGAGCTTGATCTGAATCGGCGCAGTTCTCAAAGGTCTCCTTGAGGTCTTCCAATAGTGCTCCTCGCTTTTCCGTCTTCACCACCACATCGTCCATGTAGACGTGGGTGTTTCTGCCAAGCTGCTTGAGGAGGCACTTCTGCATGCAACGCTGAAAGGTGGCGCCGGCATTCCTTAAGCCGAACGTCATGGTCGCAGCGTAGGCTCCAAACGGGTGATGAAGGCGGTCTTCAATCTGTCGGCCGGGTTCAAATTTTGATCTGGTGATACCCTGAGTATGCATCTAAGAAGCTCAACAGCTCGCATCCGGCTGTGGAGTCTATCACCTGATCAATTCTCGGCAGAGCAAACGGGTCCTTGGGGCAAGCTTTGTTGAGGCTTGTGTAATCAATACACATCCGCCACTGCTTGTTCTTCTTCGGTACCAAGACCGAGTTTGCTAGCCATTCTGGAAAGAACACTTCCATGATGAAACCGGCTGCTAGGAGCCGGGCTATCTCTTCTCCAACAACTCTTCTCTTCTCTCTCCGACAAAGCGGCGAAGGGCTGCCTCGACGGGCTTCACATCGATCGACATGTAACTTGTGCTCGGCGAATTCCGCTGGTACACCCGGCATGTCTTTAGGGACCATGCTGAAAATGTCCCGATTCTCACGGAGAAATCGACGAAGCTTCGCCTTCCTATTTATCGTCAAGGTTTGCACCACGACAGCACTCTCCGGTGCTCCGGGTCCAAGGATATCTTCTTTGTTTCTTTTGGCCGGCTTGAACGAGCCCTCACTTCCGACTCCTTGGGGTTGGGCGACATCTTCGCCGCTTGCCGCCATTGCCACAACCCGATCAAGAAGTCGCTTCATTGAATCACTGTGGACTCGGCCAGCCGACCGCTTCGGCGCAAGCGGACGACTTCCTCAGAGTCGCCGCCACGGCCAAATCCCTTGAAATCGGCATCTTCATCTTGAGGTAGGCGAGTGGGGATCGCCATGAACTTGGCCAGAGCAGGTCGGCCAAGCAGAAAGCGTGGTACGGGCTTCGAGGTCCACCACTTCAACCAGACTGGCTCTCGGCGAAATGATCTTTGTCCCCAAAGAGGACGCCTCATCGAGGATCTTGCCGATCGGGTGAGCAGGAAAGGCTGTGTACAATGCCGTGGAACACAACCCGCCGCTCAAGTGCGTCTTTCTTGATTCCTAACTTCTCCATTGTGTCCATGTACGGGATGTTGATGTTGCTGCCTCCGCTCATCCGACTCGCGAGAAGCGAGCGCCCGCCTATCCACGGCAAGGGTGGCTCCCAAGACCGTGGTGTAGGAGCCCGGATTCGCATCACCGGGTGATCAGCCGGCCCAAGCGATAGGTTTCTTGACTAGTGCATGAATTCGAGTATCCGATGCTACTGCGCTCACTTCTTGCTGCTGCAGTCACCTTTCTTGGCCGGTCGTCGGCCACACCGTGAACACTACATAAGCTCCATGCTCTTTCGGTACTCATCTTGTAATCGCGCCGACCGGCTCGACATGGGCCGCTGGGCGACGGTAGAGGCGGCGACCCAAAGAAGGGGGAGGCAGGAGGCCGCCTCTTGGCGATCCCCGTGAGCCGCTGGCACTTCCGGTGGTGTGGTTTGACAAGCCGCTACCGCTATGGAACTTGCAGGACCATCTAGAGTCCTTTCAGAAGAGAAGGCGGCAACCGCTGGACTTGTCGCCTTTCTCGCTTATTGGAGGCTGCCCCTCCGCTGTTGGTCTTGATCGCCGCCACCGCCGTCTTGTTGGAAGCCGTTCCGCGGGCCTTGCGCTTTGTGATCATTCTGTTGTCGCCGACCGTGTCGCCACCGGAGTTCTCGGGAGCCCGAGGAGCCACCTTGCCAGCCAGACCGACTTCAATCTCCGCCTTCATGGAGGAGTCGGCTGTGGGCGCATTTGTTCATGCTATGATCAGCAGCTCTGTCGAGGGTTTCCGGCTCGTCGCAAAGGAGCTTGTGCTTGAGGAGGGTGCTTCTCCGCACCCGGGCGGTGAAGTACTCAACAGCTCTGCACCTCGTGCACTCCTCGCAGGAGTTCGTGGAGCTCGCCCAGCTGTGGAGGTAGTCGCGAGTGGACTCGCTGGGGCCTTGCACGCACAAGGAAAGCTGGCGAGGCTTGGGAGGTCGCCAGGCGTGCTCGTGAAGGCGGATGAAGGCCTCGGTGAAGTCGACCCAGCTGTTGATGCCGCTGGGCTTCAAGTTGTTCAACCATGTCCGCCGTGCCTCGAGCATGAGGGGAACATACTTACGGCAACGCGCTTTGTTGTCGCTTTCGCTATGCCGACGGCCGTGGAGTAGTCAACTAGCCGTCCTCCGGGAAGGGCTTGTCTCGGATGCGAGGTCCAAACAGGGCGGGCCCAACTCGCCTTCCCTTCCAGCCGCGTGGATCGTGGAGTCGGTCGATCCGTGACGGCGCGCTTTTCTTTCGACTCCTCTCGGCGGCCAAGGAGGTCGCCGAGAGTCGGATGCTCGACGGGTGGCAGGGAGACTCGCCTTTCTCTGCAGGGAGGAGGAGGCAGATAGTCATCCCGCCGCTCCACTGCTCGTGGGCGGATGTCTTGGTCGTGCTCGATGGAGATGTGAGTCCGGCTGTGGCTGACAGCCGGATCCTTGTTTATTCTTCCACGGACACCGCCAGCCGGTGTATCGAGACATCGCGCCTTGATCTCGGCGGGAAGGCAAGTCGCCGTGTTGTCGTCGCGGCGCCTCCGCGCAGCCGGCTTCGCCTTTCAGCGGCAGCGCGACGAGGAGCTGCTGGACTCGCCGCGCCATCAGCGGCGCCTCGCCCTCGGTTATCCAGCTTCGTCCGCCGCCGCTTCGGGCGCCGCGGATGTTCTCCGCGGACGTGGGCATATTGCAGGCGATTGGCCCGAACAGGTTGGCGATGGCTACGGCCGCTGCTGACCGCCCCTAGGTGGCTAGGCCCATCGGAGCCGGCGAGCGCCTACGCCGCGATCCATCTCACGCTGGTAGGCTTTCGATAAGCGCCTCATGCTTGCCAGCTTCTTCGCGCCACGAGGAGCGGAAGGCGGCGTGCTTCCAGCTGGCCTGGCCATGCCGTCCTCCGGAATAGGCGCGTCAGGTCTTGCGTAACCGCCAAGAGGGTCGTGAGCCTTCTTCACCGTAAGGCTCGCCATGACCGATGACGCAGCACTTCGTGGACGGTAAGCCCGCCGCTCTCCACCGAGGGAGCAGCTCATCGAGACCACCGTTGGTGGGGAACGCGCTGCGACGGCGTGTCGGAGTTGACCAGCATCGGGTCGGTGGAGCCTACGGACTCTGTGTCGGTGGCAGGCTCGCCCGCGACGTGGAGTTGCTCGAGGAGGCCCGCGAGGAGGTTTCGGGCCGCCTGCGTGCGCTGGATGCGTGCTCGCTCGAGAGGCGAACTCGCCGGCAAGTTCGGCGAGGCAGCTGGTCGCAGAGGCGATCTCTCGCCATGCGGCGCAGCGATCGCCTGAACTCCGCTCAAGGCAGCGGGCTGGCTCGCGCCGCTGTGGAGAAAGGGTTCCCGCCCGAGTGGAGTCTCCGGACGACGGTGCACCTAGCTCCCACGGTGGGCGCCAAATGTTGGGGGTTGTGTGCGATATATGCCAAAGGATGGCTTATCATGGTGGGGCGAGTAGAACGCCACCGTGCCCTCGGAAACGGGATGAGGCGAAGGCATGCACGCCGGCGAATCTTACCCAGCTTCGGGGCTCTCCGTGGAGATAACACCCCTACTGCTGCTCTGCGGGGTCTCCGCTGATCACTATGGCAAAGTGGGTACAAGGTTGCTCCTCGAGCTGTTCGGGGTGAGGATGGAGAAGGGCACGGCTAGCTCCTCTCTTCCCTCTATGTGTGTCTAAAACTATTAGGGTCCAACCTCTTGCATGGGTGCTCCGAGGGGTTTATAGGCCTACCCCACTGGGTACATTGTAATCCGGCTGGGCCGCAGTCCCGGCCGTCGGGCCTCTTAGGTTGCCGTCTTTCCTCCACGACTTCGGGGCCCGCCGACTAGTGGGCCCCGCCGACGGTTCAGCATGGGGCCGACATCCTTGTTCGCCACGCAAGGGTCTTGCCGCTGCTAATCATCGTGGGCTTCTAATGACGCTGGCTTGGTCATGGGGTCATGGCAATGATGCCGCCTCGACAGCAATCACTGCTACTACCTCGTCTTGTCTCGGTTAATGGCGCGGAGCTCGTGGGAGGGGCGGCCGACTTGAGGCCGACTCCGCCGGTCCGTCTTAGAAGGGCGCTCGCTGTTTTCTCAGACTCCCACCGACAGCGGGTCCCGCCGCCTTCGGGTCGCATGACGAGCCATCGTGGGGCAGAGGATCGCCCACGGGTTGATGTGAGGGCGGCGTGCAACGATGCCGCGCCGGACGGAGATCTCCACAAGACGGCGCGAGACCGTGGGCTATGCCCGCCCTTCGTGGGACAGGGCCGATGGGCCACGTAAAGCGCCACGCCGCCACGCCCAGTAATTGCGTGGGTAGGAGGTGGTTGGAGTCGCTGGCCGACCCCATAGCCGGGCTTCCCGAAGCCGCCAGCTGGGAGTCGGCTCACCGAGGCCGTCTCTCGAACTTCCGGGGGGAGTCGGCTCTGCCGTCGACTCAAGGCGGCGCTTTCGCCTTGGGATCTTGAGGGCAATCTGCCCAGATGTTTTGAAAGGTCCAGGGTTTGTTTGCCTACCGCATGCCCATTACTCGACAAATGTGAAGCAAGATGATCGAAGCGACACGCCGGAGTGCGGAGGTGCTATAATAAGGCGAACACCGATGCCCCATGGCTAGAGGGTTCTTTCCTGTAAGTATCCGATGTATGGCAATGAGGTGGTTTTATGTCGCGGCCCCGAGGCACAAAGTGGGTGGCTGCTCCCAGTTCCGGGCCGGCCCTTTGTTGCAATCTGGCGCCTTGGACCGACGTGGGACGAATTGGGGGCCCGCTGGTGATGTACCAGTCCCGCAAAGCCGCATCCGAGAGCTTGAGAGGGACATTAACCTTGTTAGCATAATGCAAGTGATGTTAATCGACGGATGTTGCTGTGCCAACGCCGGTCTCTCCGGATGTGGGAGTTCAACCTGGAGGATCCGCGATCGTTAAGCACTTCTTCGCCTAAAGCTCGAAGGATGTGCAGATTATTCGTCGGACCGAAAGTAAAGTGTCCGGACACCACCGAGGATGCGGGCCTAAGCTGCAATCGCCTAGATACCCAAGTAAGTAAACTTGATACCGGACACCGTGTTTTGTATTTGTCGTAATTGTTTATCCTGAAAATCACCGTGCCAGGAATGGCTCAACAAGGCGGAGAGAATCGGTGTTCGCGCCACTTCAAGGCTCGCTTTGGTCCCACCATGGCCAAGATGCTTGACCGGGTACTCAACAGAATGCCCTTAGGGAAAGACAAGGGGAAGAACGAAGAAACCGAACTCCACACACTACGCATCCGAACCGTGGGAATTATTGCCTCCCCTAAGGAGGATAGTCGGAAGGGGGGCTAAGGCCTCCTCCAGCGGAAGAAGAGGGCTGCCTCAAGACTCAAGACGAAGATGCCCAAACCAGTGAAAAAGATATCACCAGGGGCTCTGCCCGACGGGCACCCTCACCGCATCGTGCCCACCAACGGGCCAGCCTCCACCGAGCTATAAGTTAATTTTTAATTCAAGGTGCTGCGCTCCTCCTAGATCAATAACCAGGATTCGCTTTTCGCAGTCCGCTAGCAGCCCTTCTCAACAGAGTTCGCCCTCGGGATCTTCCTCCGAGATGATGGAGAGCGAGACCCACCTACCTCTCCGCTCGCTGGCGGGCGACACCGAGTGTGGTCACGAGGAGTCCGGATCTGCCAAGCCGGAAGCCAATCGTCGGCCGCCACGAGCTCGAGCGCTTGGCTCCGCGAGGGGCGATGGGAAGGGTCCCGCACAGTTTGATGTCCGGCCGGACGTACTGACGGGCCTACTGGAGCGAGTTGCGCTCTCGGAGGAGCACCGCTCGTTAATGAGTGTGGTGCTCAGGAAGATTTCCTCCGCTACAAGCGGTTTGAATGAAGCATTCACAAGTCTGCTCAAAGGCTTTGAGGTATGTAGTGAAGAATACACTGTTTTTGGCTGTGAGGCACGCGTTAGGTGTGCTCCATATAGATAGTAGCCCCTGAGACTCTGGTTGCCCGCCCTAGGCGGCAAACGGGGGATCATAAATCAATGATTGTGCTGTAAACACTTGCAGGTACCTGCGGGTCCGGCCGCCGACCAGTCCATTGAAGTTGCCGAACTAACCAGGCAGATTGGATCGATTGATGCCGATATCACGTTGGTGAACGAGCAGCTGGACAAATCGCAAGGTATGTGCTCTGCCTTCCTTTGTATAGGAAAATATGGAGGCGGCATGATATTAATGTAATATGTTTGGACTGCAGATAGTGCTGCTGCCATGGAGGCCCTGAGGGCAGAACTTGTCCAAGCCAAGGAACAAGCTCGGGTTAGCAATGCGGCTGCCCTAAAGGCGGCCGAGGAACTGAGAGCCGAACAGCCGCTCATCGCCAAGCGAGGAAAAGATAGTCGAAATGGTTGTTGAGTTAAAAATGCCGCTGATCGGTATGAGCTCCTTAAAAGGAGCATAAGGATAGCTTTGGCCGAAGCTGGACAAGGCACATAATGCCACCAAGGAAATACGGACCGAGCTTAGGGGTGCGCGGGAGGAGCTTCAACAGGCCGGTAAAATTGTGGCTGGAGGTTCCTACTTGCTACGGACGAAGTTTTCGATCCGGCACGCCCTCGATGGGCGCTGGAGTCCCGCGGACGCGTATGCGGATTTGGCGAAGAGTACGACTGATGCTGCCAAGTTCTTCGAGGGTCAGGGTGATAAGGAGGTGGAGAAGCTTTTCTGGTCGCAATTCAATGCTCCCACTCGCCCGCTGCCGTTAAGTGACAAGATGGCTGCTGTAGCGGAGCTTCACAGGCTATCCGGTCTTGCAATGCGGTCTGTGATAGACCATCTTTGGTCGAAAGGGCCTAAGCCAGACAGTTTTTTGGCTTGGTGCAGCAATTCCTTAGGGTCGTGCCTCGGATCGACGCCATGAGGAGGTCGGCGTGCATAGAGGGTGCACGGATGGCTCTTGCCCGCGTTAAAGCCTATTGGACGGATATGGAGGCCAATATTATAGCGACCCAAGATCGGCGGGGGCCAATATCGGTCGAGCACTACTTGGCGCGGAGTCACGAAGGTGCCCGCCTAATAGAGCGCGATGCTCGAAGAATGTCTTATTCGAGTGATGAATCGAATCATTGTAAGAACAATGTTATTTTGGTTATAAGGCTTATATTTATACTTTTTGCCCGAAAGTATTATTGTGCCCCTGTGCGGCCGTTTACATATATATATCGTCACCCTGGGTGAGGAATAGTTATTCTTCACTCACCTCTATTTTGATATCTATGCACCGTAATTTTACGTTTCGTAAATTTTGTCTTATTTTAGACATAAAAAGAGAACGAAGAAAACCTATAATCGCGTAATTTTTTAATGTTATGTAAAATTACAAATGTAAAAATATAGTGTAAAATGTACATAAAATACAATTTTGACCTATAGTTTTTGTTATGCCAAATTTTATGCAGTAAATCAATATGAATGTAACTATTTGTATTTCAAATGTAATTTATTTATGAAATGATTGTAAGATTACCTCAGGTGAAGAATAACTTATTCTGCACCAGGTGATGAATATAACTATATATATATATATATATATATATATATATATATATATATATATATATATATATATATATATATATATATATATATGAATGTGTAATTGAAAGATAGCAGCTGTTGGCTTCAGCCCCCACTTGAACAATGCGGGGTGTTCGCAAAAATATGCTTAATCACACTTGATCCAACGTCTTGGTCCATTAAGGAGGTGATCGCGTCGAACTAGGCAACCGGACTATATAGTTGTAACACTTTCGCTTAGCGTAGGAATCTAATGTTGGGGCTACTATGTAGCCCCTGGTACCTCAGCGTGTATCCGAATACGGGGCGTGTGTACATGACCGAAAGCGGTCCTTCGTTAATCAGAGAGGGTCCTAAAGATTCCGATAAGTCTTGAGTGGTTGAACAGTCTCGTTGTATCATGACAGTCAGTTTTGGCTTTCTCTTGAGGTGCTCGTCGGAATAACGAGGGCACAATCGCAGAGTTCTCCTTTAGCCACCTTAGCCGATAATAACGGAACGTAAAGGCGGCAAACCCAGGAGCCGGGCAAACCCAACATTTGACCAAAGACATGATTCGGAGCTGCTGCATATAAGGCCAAACTCGTGACGCTGAACACTCCCGAAGGTATTCGGAATTTATAATAGTCGATGGGCTCAAGAATTCCCATTCATTATAAACCCTGTGTTTCCAGGTACGTGCGTTAATCTGTCGTGGCGAGATGCCAAAAACGGCAGTATCCTCTGTGGGTATGGAACCCATGGGATAGTTAAACAACAAGAGGCAATAGAAAAGGTTTACACAGGGGCTTAATCTAAAAAGAAACCTGTTGAACGAGGCCCTGATGCACGTCTGCGCCTTTGTCTCCGTTGTGCCGTATCCTGGAAGGGCATCGCGCGAACATTGTCTGTGGAAAAAGGAAAACTCGTAGGAGAGTACAACGTAAGTATGCGATGGATGATAAAAGTGTAAGATGTTGGCCTTCCCATAAGGTTGAGCCAAGTGTGGGGCTGTATTAAGTATTTATAGCCCCTGGTGTCCACTATAGGATTACATATACGGTGCCCTAGTTCGATCTGGGCTACGGGACTCGTCTAACCGTGTCCCTGGTCTTAACGACCGGTCATATTGTTTGATGTTGGAGGTCGCTTATAGTCCGGCAGAGAGGGTCGTCGCGTGTTCCACTGCGCGTGATGAGTGCTCTGTTATTCTGCTAACGGTGATGACGCCATGTGGACCGGGCATCTTAAGTGTAAGGTAGCCATAGTGCGGCAATGCGTTGAAGCGGGCGAAGGCCGTTCTTCCGAGCAATGCGTGATAGTCGCTTTGGAAGGGTGCAATGATGAAGAGTAGTTCTTCGCTCGAGTTGCACGGAGAGCGAATGTTACCTCCGGTCTTGGCGGAGCCTACGCTATGGGCTTAGCGCTGGTATCACCCTTCAAAGGTGGTGTTGCTTTGGTTAATTCTGGATGGGTCTATCCCCATCCTGCAGACGGTGTCCTCATATATTAAATTGAGACTGCTGCCGCCGTCCATAAGGACGCGGGTGAGACGGTATCCGTCGATTATTGGGTCAAGCACCAAGGCTTTTGATTCTCCGTGCCAAATACTGGTTCGGTCGTCCGAGTTATCGAAAGTGATCGGATAAGGCATCCAGTGGTTAGGTGTGAGTACGATGGGCTCTATATTGAGCGCAGCTCTATGCGCGCGTTCGTGCCTCCTCATGGATGTGTGAGTCGTGTGGATCATGTTCACTGTTTTAACCTCTGGCGGGAATTTTTTCTGTCCTTCAGTGTTCGGCTGGCGAGGTTCATCCTCGTCTTCACTTGGTGTTTCCCTTCCCTTGTGTTCGGCATTTAATTTGCCGGCCTTCTTGAAGACCCAGCACTCTCTGTGCGTGTAGTTTGCAGGTTTGTCCGGGGTGCCATGAATTTGGCATAGTCTGTCTAGGACTCTACTCAGACCGGACGGTCCCTCTTTGCTGCCTTTAGATGGCTTATTTTGCTGATTAGGTCGAGAGCCCCTGAATCCGGCATTAACCATCGTGTTATCCGGACTCTCTTCCTTGTTTTGGCGTTTGTTTTTATGACGCTGTGGCATTCCGTTTCCATCCCTTATTTCGGATGTGTTGGGGTCATTGGTGCCTTTACGGGCTAGCCAACTATCTTCTCCCGCGCAAAAGCGGGTCATAAGGCTTGTTAGGGTTGCCATTGTCCTTGGCTTTTCTTGGCCGAGGTGTCTGGCGAGCCACTCGTCACGGATGCTGTGTTTGAATGCCGCTAAGGCTTCGGCATCCGGACAGTCAACAATTTGATTCTTCTTAGTGAGGAATATGTTCCAAAACTTGCGGGCAGATTCTCAGGGCTGTTGGACTATGTGACTTAAGTCGTCAGCACCCGGAGGCCGGACATAGGTCCCTTGAAAATTGGCCCTGAAAGCGTCCTCGAGTTCCTCCCAGCTCCCAATTGAATTTTCGGGGATGCTTTTCAACCAGTGTCAAGCTGGTCCCTTCAGTTTGAGTGGGAGGTATTTGATGGCGTGAAGGTCATCCCCACGAGCCATATGTATGTGCAGGATAAAATCCTCGATCCAGACCCCTAGGTCTGTCGTTCCGTCGTATGCCTCTATGTTCACAGGTTTAAAGCCATGTGGAAATTCATGGTCCAGTACTTCATCGGTAAAGCATAGGGGGTGAGCAGCCCCTCTGTATCTGGACGTGTTGTGGCATGCCGTTGGCTGTTGTTGTGTCCGGTGTTTATTCCAGACTGGTATTCGATTGGCGTAATCATTTTGGTGACCATAGTCCCTCACCGGGTGCGTCCTTTGGATCCATAAATGGACCTAGCCGCACTGGCTTTCTTATTCAGGTGTTCACGTGGATCGTGCGCGGCGTCGGTAGCCGCTTTGTTGCGGTTATGAAGTGGTACAGCTTCGTCGTCGAATTCTGGCAGTAGCTTGCGTTTTGGATAGCTCTTTGTATGGCGATCATCGCCATATCTATCTTCAGTGTCTAGCACTTTATTCCATCTGCGGTTGAGTGTTTCCTGTGCGGCTTTGAGCTGTTGCTTCTGCTTCTTTAGACTTCTTGCGGTGGCCATAAGCTTTCTGTGGAGGTTATCTCGTTCCACGTGTTTTTCCGGGATTGCATCATTATCCGGACTGTTTTCCTGTGCTGGTTCGGTTTGATGACCTCGTCCGTCGGGATCATTGTCCTCGGGCGTCTGCTCCGAACTGTGTTCGGGGGGACCTGGTTCGTCCTGCTCCATCGCTTGGTCCGTATGGTCATTGTTGCCTTCGGAGTTGATTGTAGTATCGATCCCTTTGGCGCTCTTGTCGCTATTTTTACTGTTGCTGGACTTAGAAGGCGCTTGTGCCGTCGTTTGGCTTTTGTCCGGGGGTTTTATCATCCGGATTGTCGCCTTTGTCCTCTTTGGGCGTATCCACCATGTATATGTCGTGTGAGGAGGGAGAAGTCCAGCGCCCCATAGGTTCCGAATATTCTCGTACATCGTCGTCCACACCGTCGAAGTCTTCGGAGTCGAAGTTAGGCACGTCGGTTAAGTCATCGGCCGTGGCTATGAAGTGGGTGGTGGGTGGGCAACGAATTTCTTCGTCGTCTGCTTCCCACTCGAGCCAGACATAGTTTGGTCCAGAATATTCTGTCAAAGAGAGAGTTTTTAATAAGTTCGGCATGTCGCCAAAGGGCGAGTGCTGAAAGATATCCGCAGCGATGAACTCCATTACCGGAGCCCAACCTGGCTCGACTGGCTCGGGAGTGCGCGGACCGGAACCATCATCCGGATACGAATCCGGGGGTCTATAGTCACAGGCCACCACAAAGGTAAGGCCCGTGTTCGGCTCCAACGCCGATGAGTGCGCGACCTGCGGGGCGGGGTCCAGCCCTCCGTCCTCAGGCAACGCAGCCTGCTCCAGATTTAAGGTCCGAGGCTAATGCGGGGGTGATACCCCGAGCTTTGCCCGACTGCAGGTCTAGGCCGTGCTCGTCGTGACTATCCGGTACCGTGTTATTGGCGATGGTTGAAGGAGCCATCGAGCCCAGTAGCGACGACACAGAGGAACTCTCATTGAAAGCACCAATGTCGGTGTCAAAACCGGTGGATCTCGGGTAGGGGGTCCCGATCTGTGCATCAAGGCTGATGGTAACAGGAAGCAAGGGACATAGATGTTTACCCAGGTTCGGGCCCTCTCGATGGAGGTAAAACCCTACTTCCTGCTTGATTAATATTGATGATATGGGTAGTACAAGAGTAGATCTACCACGAGATCGTAGAGGCTAAACCCTAAGAGCTAGCCTATGATGGTATGATTGTAATTGTGATCGGCCTTCTAAGGACTAACCTCTCCGGTTTATAGACACCGGAGAAGGCTAGGGTTTACATGGAGTCGGTTACAAGGAAGGAAATATAATATCCGGATCGCCAAGCTTGCCTTCCACGCCAAGGAAAGTCTCATCCGGACACGGGCCGAAGTCTTGAGTCTTGTATCTTCACACTTCAATAGTACGGACGTTGTACATAGTTCGGCTGTCCGGATACCCCCTAATCCAAGACTCCCTCATGCGGCGCCCTCCTCCACAGTTTACACCTCCGATCATATTCACGTAGTGCTTAGGCGAAGCCCTGCGCGGATCACTTCACCATCACCGTCACCTTGCTGTTGTGCTGGCGGAACTCTCCCTCGACACTTTCCTGGATCAAGAGTTCGAGGGACGTCATCGAGCTGAACATGTGCAGAACTCGGAGGTGCCGTACATTCGGTGCTTGATCGGTCGGAACAAGAAGAAGTTCGACTACATAAATCGCGTTAACAAACGCTTCCACTTTCGGTCTATGAGGGTACGTGGACATACTCTCCCCCTATCGTTGCTATGCATCTCCTAGATAGATCTTGCGTGAGCGTAGGAATTTTCTTGAAATTGCATGCTACGTTCCCCAACGGTGGCATCTTAGCCAAGTCTATGCGTAGATGATATGTACGAGTAGAACACAAAGAGTTGTGGGCGGTGATAGTCATACTGCTTACCACCAACATCTTATTTTGATTCAGCGGTGTTGTTGGATGAAGCGGCCCGGACCAACCTTACATGACCACGTTCATGAGACTGGTTCCACCGACAGACATGCAACTAGTTTTGCATAAAGGTGGCTGGCGGGTGTCTATTTCTCCGACTTTAGTTGAATCGAATTTGACTACGGTCGGTCCTTGTTGAAGGTTAAAACAACAAACTTGACGAAACACAGTTGTGGTTTTGATGCATAGGTAAGAACGGTTCTTAATAGAAGCCCGTAGCAACCACGTAAAACTTGCAACAACAAAGTAGAGGACTCCTAACTTGTTTTTGCAAGGCATGTTGTGATAAGATATGGTCAAGACATGATATGATATACATTGTTGTATGAGATGACCATGTTTTGTAGAAGTTATCGGCAACTGGCATGAGCCTTATGGTTGTCGCTTTATTGTATGAAATGCAAACGCCATGTAATTGCTTTACTTTATCACTATGCATTAGCGATAGTTGTAGAAGCAATAGTTGGTGAGATGACCACGACGCTACGATGGATCAAGGTGTCAAGCCGGTGACGATGGAAAACATGATGGTGCTTTGGAGATGGAGATCAAAGGCACAAGATGATGACGGCCATATCATGTCACATATTTTGATTGCATGTGATGTTTATCTTTTATGCATCTTATTTTGCTTAGTACGGCGGTAGAATTATAAGATGATCCCTTACTAAAATTTCAAGGTATAAGTGTTCTCCCTGAGTATGCACCGTTGCGATAGTTTGTCGTGCCGAGACACCACGTGATGGTCGGGTGTGATAAATTCTACGTTCACATACAACTGGTGCAAGACAGTTTTGCACATGTGGAATACTCAGGTTAAACTTGACGAGCCTAGCATGTACAGACATGGCCTCAGAACACTGGAGACCGAATGGTCGAGCGTGAATCATATAGTACATATGATCAACATAGAGATGTTCGCCACTGAAACCTACTCCATCTCACGTGATGATCGGACATAGTTTAGTTGATTTGGATCACGTGATCATTTAGATGACTCGAGGGATGTATATCTAAGTGGGAGTTCTTAAGTAATATGATTAATTGAACTTAATTTATCATGAACTTAGTCCTAATAGTTTTTGCATATCTATGTTGTAGTTCAATGGCCCGTGCTATCATTCCCTTGAATTTTAATGTGTTCCTAGAGAAAGCAAAGATGAAAGATGATGGTAGCAACTACACGGACTAGGTCTGTAAGTTGAGGATTATCCTCATTGCTGCACAAAAGAATTATGTCCTTGATGACCTGCTAGGTGAATGGCCTGCTGCAGGAGCAAATGCTGATGTTATGAATGTCTGGCAAGATCGATCTGATGACTACTTGATAGTTCAGTGTGCATGATTTACGGCTTAGAATCGGGACTTCAAAGATGTTTCGAACGTCATGGAGCATATGAGATGTTCCAGGAGTTGAAGTTAATATTTCAAGCAAATGCCCGATTTGAGAGATATGAAGTCTCCAACAAGTTCTATAGCTGCAAGATGGAGGAGAACAATTCTGTCAGTGAACACATACTCAGAATGTCTCGGTATCATAACCACTTGACTCAGGTGGGAGTTAATCTTCCAGATGATAGTGTTATTGACAGAGTTCTTCAATCGTTGCCACCAAGCTATAAAGGCTTCGTGATGAACTATAATATGCAAGGGATGGAAAACACTATTCCCGAGCTCTTCGCAATGCTCAAAGCTGCAAGGTAGAAATCAAGAAGGAGCATCAAGTGTTGATGGTTAACAAGACCACTAGTTTCAAGAAAAGGGGCAAAGGAAAGAAGGGGAACTTCAAGAAGAATGGCCAGCAAGTTGCCACTCCCAGGAAGAAGCCCAAGTCTGGACCTAAGCCTGAAACTGAGTGCTTCTACTGCAAAGGGATTGGTCACTGGAAGCGGAATTGCCCCAAGTATTTGCGGCTAAGAAGGATGGCAAAGTGAACAAAGGTATATTGGATATACATGTTATTTATGTGTACCTTACTAATGCTCGTAGTAGTGCCTGGGTATTTGATACCGGTTCGGTTGTTCATATTTTTAACTCGAAACAGGGGCTACAGATTAAACGAAGATTGGCTAAGGACAAGGTGACGATGCGCGTCAGGAATGGTTCCAAGGTAGATGTGATCGCCATCGGCACGCTACCTCCACATCTACCTTCGTGATTAGTTTTAGACCTGAATAATTGTTATTTGGTGCCAGCGTTGAGCATGAACATTATATCTAGATCTGGTTTAATGCGAGACGTTTATTCATTTAAATCATAGAATAATGGTTGTTCTATTTATATGAGTAATATCTTTTATGGTCATGCACCCTTGAAGAGTGGTCTATTTTTGTTGAATCTCGATTGTGTTGATACACATATTCATAATATTGATGCCAAAAGATGCAAAGTTGATAATGATAGTGCAACATATTTGTGGCACTGCCGTTTAGTTCATATTGGTCTAAAGCGCATGAAGAAACTCCATGCGGATGGACTTTTGGAATCACTTGATTATGAATATTTGATGCTTGCGAACCATGCCTCATGGGAGACTAAAACTCCATTCTCCGGAACAATGCAGCGAGCTACTAACTTACTGGAAATAATACATCCGATGTATGCGGTGCAATGAGTATTGAGGCTCGCGGCGGGTATCGTTATTTTCTGACCTTCACAGATAGTTTGAGCAGATATGGGTATATCTACTTAATGAAACACAAGTCTGAAACATTTGAAAAGTTCAAAGAATTTCAGTGTGAAGTGGAGAATCATCGTAACAGGAAAATAAAGTTTTTACGATCTGATCGCGGAGGCGAATAATTGAGTTACGAGTTTGGCCTTCATTTAAAACAATGTGGAATAGTTTCACAACTCACGCCACCTGGAACACCACAGCGTAATGGTGTATCCGAACATCGTAACCGTACTTTGTTAGATATGGTGCGATCTATGATGTCTCTTACCAATTTACCGCTATCATTTTGGGGTTATGCATTAGAGACAACTGCACTCACTTTAAATAGGGCACCGTCTAAACCCGTTGAGACGACACCGTATGAACTGTGGTTTGGCAAGAAACCTAAGCTGTCGTTTCTTAATGTTTGGGGTTGCGATGCTTATGTGAAAAAGCTTCAGCCTGATAAGCTCAAACCCAAATCGGAGAAGTGCGTCTTCATAGGATACCCAAAAGAGACTGTTGGTACACCTTCTATCACAGATCCGAAGGCAAGATCTTTGTTGCTAAGAATGGATCCTTTCTAGAGAAGGAGTTTCTCTCGAAAGAAGTGAGTGGGAGGAAAGTAGAACTTGATGAGGTAATTGTACCTTCTCTCTAATTGGAAAGTAGATCATCACAGAAAACCGTTCTCGTGATGCCTACACCAACTAGTGAGGAAGCTAATGATAATGATCATGAAACTTCGTATCAAGTTACTACCGAACTTCGTAGGTTAACCAGAGCATGTTCTGCACCAGAGTGGTACGGTAATCCTGTTCTGGAAGTCATGTTACTGGACCATGATGAACCTACGAACTATGAGGAAGCAATGATGAGACCAGATTCCGCAAAATGTCTTGAGGCCACGAAATCTGAGATGGGATCCATGTATGAGAACAAAGTATGGACTTTGGTTGACTTTCCCGATGATCGGCAAGCCATAGAGAATAAATGGATTTTCAAGAAGAAGACTGACGCTGATGATAATGTTACTGTCTACAAAACTTGACTTGTCGCAAAAGGTTTTCGACAAGTTCAAGGAGTTGACTACGAGGAGACCTTCTCACCCGTAGCGATGCTTAAGTCTGTCCGAATCATTTTATAAATAGCTGTATTTTATGATTATGTAGTCTGGCAAATGGATGTCAAAACTACATTCCTTAATGGATTTCTTAAAGAAGAGTTGTATATGATGCAACCAGAAGGTTTTTTCGATCCTAAGGTGCTAACAAAGTGTGCAAGCTCCAGCGATCCATTTATGGACTGCTGCAAGCATCTCGGAGTTGGAATATACGCTTTGATGAGGTGATCAAAGCATATGGTTTTATACAGACTTTTGGAGAAGCCTGTATTCACAAGAAAGTGAGTGGGAGCTCTGTAGCATTTCTAATATTATATGTGGATGGCATATTGTTGATTGGAAATGATATAGAATTTCTGGATAGCATAAAAGGATACTTGAATAAAAGTTTTTCAATCAAAGACCTCGGTGAAGCTGCTTATGTATTGGGCATCAAGATCTATAGAGATAGATCAAGACGCTTAATTGGACTTCCACAAAGCACATACCTTGATATAGTTTTGAAGAAGTTCAAAATGGATCAGTCAAAGAAAGGGTTCTTGCTGTGTTACAAGGTGTGAAATTGAATCAGACTCAATGCCCGACCACTACAGAAGATAGAGACAAAATGAAATTAATTCCCTATGCCTCAGCCATAGGTTCTATCATGTATGCTATGTTGTGTACCAGACCTGATGTGTGCCTTGCTATAAGTCTAGCAGGGAGGTACCAAAGTAATCCAGGAGTGGATCACTGTACAATGGTCAAGAACATCCTGAAGTACCTGAAAAGGACTAAGGATATGTTTCTCGTTTATGGAGGCGACAAAGAGCTTGTCGTAAATGGTTACATCGATGCTAGCTTTGACACTTATCCGGATGACTCTAAGTCACAAACCGGATACGTATTTATATTGAATGGTGGAGCTATCAGTTGGTGCAGTTCCAATTAAAGCATCGTGGCGGGATCTACATGTGAAGGGGAGTACATAGCTGCTTCGGAAGCAGCGAATGAAGGAGTCTGGATGAAGGAGTTCATATCTGATCTAGGTGTAATACCTAGTGCATCGGGTCCAATGAAAATCTTTTGTGACAATACTGGAGCAATTTCCTTGGCGAAGGAATCCAGATTTCACAAAACAACCAAAGACATCAAGAGACACTTCAACTCCATCCATGATCAAGTCAAGGAGGGAGACATTGAGATTTGCAAAATATATACAGATCTGAATATAGCAGACCCGTTGACTAAGCCTCTTCCACGAGCAAAACATGATCAGCACCAAGACTCCATGGGTGTTAGAATCATTACATTGTAATCTATATTATTGACTTTAGTGCAAGTGGGAGATTTAAGGAAATATGCCCTAGAGGCAATAATAAAGTTTTTATTTATATTTCCTTATATCATGATAACTATCTATTATTCATGCTAGAATTGTATTAACCGGAAACTTGATACATGTGTGGGTACATAGACAAAACACAGTGTCCCTAGTAAGCCTCTACTAGACTAGCTCGTTAATCAAAGATGGTTAAGTTTCGTAACCATAGACATGTGTTGTCATTTGATGAATGGAATCACATCATTAGGAGAATGATGTGATGGACAAGACCCATCCGTTAGCTAAGCATAATGATCATTAAGTTTTACTGCTATTGCTTTCTTCATGACTTATACATATTCCTTTGACTATGAGATTATTCAACTCCTAGATACCGGAGGAATACCTTGTGTGATATCAAACGTCACAATGTAACTGGGTGATTATAAAAATGCTCTACAGGTATCTCCGAAGGTGTTTGTTGGGTTGGCATAGATCAAGATTAGGATTTGTCACTCCGAGTATCGGAGAGGTATCTCTAGGCCCACTCGGTAATGCACATCATAATAAGCCTTGCAAGCAATGTGACTAATGAGTTAGTTGCTGGGTGATGCATTACAGAACGAGTAAAGTGACTTGCCGGTAACGAGATTGAACAAGGTATGAAGATACCGATGATTGAATCTCGGGCAAGTAACATACCGAAGACAAAGGGAATAACGTATGTTGTCATAACGGTTCGACCGATAAAGATCTTCATAGAATATGTGGTAGCCAATATGAGCACCCAGGTTCCGCTATTGGATATTGACTGGAGAAGTGTCTCGGTCATGTCTACATAGTTCTCGAACCCGTAGGGTCCGCACGCTTAATGTTCGATGACGATTTGTATTATATGAGTTATGTGATTTGGTGACCAAATGTTGTTGGGAGTCCCGGATGAGATCATGAACATGACGGGGAGTCTCTAAATGGCTGAGAGGTAAAGATTGATATATTGGATGATAGTATTCGGACACCGAAAGTGTTCCGGAATGTATCGGGCACATACCGGAGTACCGGGGGGGGTTACTGGAACCCCCCGGGGGAAGATATGGGCCATATGGGCCATAGGAGGGAGGCACACCAGCCCACAAAGGGGTGGCACGCCCCCACAGGGAAGGAGGCTGAATTGGACTAGCAGAGGGGGCGGTGCCCCCCTTTCCTTCTCCCCCTCTTTCTCCTTCCCCCTTTCCCCCTCTGGTAAAAGGAAAGGGGGGGCGAATCCTACTAGGAGCCCAAGTAGGACTCCTCCTACTTGGGGCGTGCCTAGGGTTGGCCTCCTCCCCCTCCCTCCTTTATATACGTGGGGAGGGGGTGTTGGGTAACATAGCACGCAATTTCAAGAAATTTACTACGCTCACGCAAGATCTATCTAGAAGATGCATAGCAACGAGAGTGGGAGATTGTGTCAACGTACCCTCGTAGACCAAAAGCGGAAGCGTTAGGTTAACACGGTTGATGTAGTCGAACGTCTCCACGATCCAACCGATCTAGTACCGATTGTACGACACCTCCGAGTTCAGCACATGTTCAGCTCGATGACATCCCTTGAACTCTTGATCCAGCAGAGGATCGAGGGAGAGTTTCGTCAGCACGACGGCATGGTGATGGTGATGGTGATGTGATCCGCGCAGGGCTTTGCCTAAGCACTACGACGTTATGACCGGAGGAGTAAACTGTGGAGGGGGCACCGCACACGGCTAAGAGAATATCTGATGTGCTATGGGGGCCCCCTACCCCCGTATATAAAGGAGGGGAGGAGGCCGGACACAAGGGGGCGCGCCATGGGGGGAGTCCTACTAGGACTCTACTCCTAGTAGGATTCACCCCCCGTTTCCTTTCTTACTGGAGGGGAAAAGGAAGGAGAGGGAGAGGGAGAGGGAAAAGGGGGTACCGCCCCATCCCCTAGTCCAATTCAGACTGCCATGGGGGGGTGCGGCCACCCCTTGCAGCCCTCCTCTCTCTCCACTAAGGCCCATGTTGGCCCAATACCTCTCCAGGGGGTTCTGGTAACTCCTCGGTACTCCGGTAAAATACCCGAACCACTCGAGACCATTCTGGTGTCCGAATACTACCTACCAATATATGAATCTTTACCTCTCAACCATTTCGAGAATCCTCGTTATGTCCGTGATCTCATCCGGGACTCCGAACAAACTTCGGTCACCAAAACACAAAACTCATAATACAAATCGTCATCGAACGTTAAGCGTGCGGACCCTACAGGTTCGAGAACTATGTAAACATGACCGAGACACATCTACGGTCAATAACCAGTAGCAAAACCTGGATGCTCATATTGGTTCCTACATATTCTACGAAGGTCTTTATCGGTCAAACCGCAATAACAACATACGTTATTCCCTTTGTCATCGGTATGTTACTTGCCCGAGATGTGATCTTCGGTAGCATTATACCTGGTTCAATCTCGTTACCGGCAAGTCTCTTTACTCCTTCCGTAATGCATCATCCCGCAACTAACTCGTTAGTCACATTGCTTGCAAGGCTTATAGTGATGTGCATTACCGAGAGGGCCTAGAGATACCTCTCCAATACTTGGAGTGACAAATCCTAATGTTGATCTATGCCAACCCAAGAAACACCTTCGGAGACACCTGTAGAGCATATTTATAATCACCCAGTTACGTTGTGACATTTGATAGAACACAAGGTGCTCCTCCGGTATTCGGGAGTTGCATAATCTCATAGTCAGAGGAATATATATAAGTCATGAAGAAATCAATAGCAATAACACTTAACGATCATTATGCTAAGCTAACGGATGGGTCTTGTCCATCACATCATTCTCTAATGATGTGATCCCGTTCATAAAATGACAACACATGTATATGGTTAGGAAACATAACCATCTTTGATCAACGAGCTAGTCAAGTAGAGGCATACTAGGGACACTCTATTTTGGCTATGTATTCACACATGTACTAAGTTCCCGGTTAATAAAATTCTAGCATGAATAATAATCATTTATCATTATATATGGAAATATAAATAAAAAGTTTATTATTGCCTCTAGGGCATATTTCCTTCAGTCTCACACTTGCACTAGAGTCAATAATCTAGATTACATAGTAATGATTCTAACACCCATGGAGTCTTGGTGCTGATCATGTTTTGCTCGTGGAAGAGGCTTAGTCAACGGGTCTGTAACATTCAGATCCATATGTATTTTGCAAATCTCTATGTATCCCTCCTTGACTTGATAGCGGATGGAATTGAAGCGTCTCTTGATGTGTTTGGTTCTCTTGTGAAATCTGGATTCCTTCGCCAAGGCAATTGCTCCAGTATTGTCACAAAATATTTTCATTGGACCCGATGCACTAGGTATTACACCTAGATCGGATATGAACTCCTTCATCCAGACTCCTTCATTTGTTGCTTCCGAAGAAGCTATGTATTCCGCTTCACACGTAGATCCCGCCACGACGCTCTACTTGGACCTGCACCAACTTACAGCTCCACCATTCAATATACATACGTATCCGGTTTGTGACTTAGAGTCATCCGGATTAGTGTCAAAGCTTGCATCGACGTAACCATTTACGACAAGCTCTTTGTCACCTCCATAAACGAGAAACATATCCTTAGTCCTTTTCAGGTATTTCAGGATGTTCTTGACCACTGTCAAGTGATCCACTCCTGGATTACTTTGGTACCTCCCTGCTAGACTTATAGTAAGGAACACATCAGGTCTGGTACACAGCATTGCATACATGATAGAACCTATGGCTGAGGCATAGGGAATGACTTTCATTTTCTCTCTATCTTCTACAGTGGTCGGGCATTGAGTCTGACTCAACTTCACACCTTGTAACACAGGCAAGAACCCTTTCTTTGACTAATCCATTTTGAACTTCTTCAAAACTTTATCAAGGTATGTGCTTTGTGAAAGTCCAGTGAAGCGTATTGATCTATCTATATAGATCTTGATGCCCAATAAATAAGCAGCTTCACCGAGATCTTTCATTGAAAAATTCTTATTCAAGTATCCTTTTATGCTATCCAGAAATTCTGTATTATTTCCAATCAACAATATGCCATCCACATATAATATTAGAAATGCTACAGAGCTCTCACTCACTTTCTTATAAATACAGGCTTCTCCAAAAGTTTTTATAAAACCATATGCTTTGATCACACTATCAAAGCGTATATTCCAACTCCGAGAGGCTTGCACCAGTCCATAAATGGATCGCTGGAGCTTGCACACTTTTTTAGCACCTTTAGGATCGACAAAACCTTCTGGTTGCATCATATACAACTCTTTTTTAAGAAATCCATTAAGGAAGGCAGTTTTGACATCCATTTGCCAAATTTCATAATCATAAAATGCGGCAATTGTTAACATGATTCGGACAGACTTAAGCATCGCTACGGGTGAGAAGGTCTCATCGTAGTCAACTCCTTGAACTTATCGAAAACCTTTTGCAACATGTCGAGCTTGGTAGACAGTAACATTACCGTCAGTGTCAGTCTTCTTCTTGAAGATCCATTTATTCTCTATGGCTTGCCGATCATCGGGCAAGTCAACCAAAGTCCACACTTTTTTCTCATACATGGATCCCATCTCAGATTTCATGGCCTCAAGCCATTTCACGGAATCTGGGCTCATCATCGCTTCCTCATAGTTTGTAGGTTCATCATGGTCTAGTAACATGAGCAGTACCACTCTGGTGCAGAACGTACTCTGGTTGACCTACGAGGTTCGGTAGTAACTTGATCTGAAGTTTCATGATCATCATCATTAACTTCCTCACTAATTGGTGTAGGCAACACTGGAACTGATTTTTGCGATGAACTACTTTCTAATTCGGGAGAAGGTACAATTACCTCATCAAGTTCTACTTTCCTCCCACTCACTTCTTTCGAGATAAACTCCTTCACTAGAAAGGATCCATTCTTAACAACATGTCTTGCCTTCGGATCTCTGATAGAAGGTGTACCCAACAGTTTATTTTGCGTATCCTATGAAGACGCACTTCTCTGATTAGGGTTCGAGCTTATGAGGTTGAAGCTTTTTCACATAAGCATCGCAGCCCCAAACTTTAAGAAACGACATCTTAGGTTTCTTGCCAAACCATAGTTCATATGGTGTCATCTCAACGGATTTAGATGGTGCCCTATTTAACGTGAATGCAGTCGTCTCTAAAGCATAACCCCAAAACGATAGTGGTAAATTGGTAAGAGACATCATAGATCGCACCATATCTAATAAAGTACGGTTACGACGTTCGGACACACCATTACGCTGTGGTGTTCCAGGTGGCGTGAGTTGCGAAACTATTCCACATTGTTTCAAATGAATACCAAACTCATAACTCAAATATTCACCTCCACGATCAGATTGTAGAAACTTTATTTTCTTGTTATGATGATTTTCCACTTCACTCTGGAATTCTTTGAATTTTTTAAATGTTTCAGATTTATGTTTCATTAAGTAGATATAACCATATCTGCTCAAATCATCTGTGAAGGTCAGAAAACAATGATACCCGCCGCGAGCTTCAACACTCATCGGACCGCATACATCAGTATGTATTATTCCAATAAGTCAGTTGCTCCCTCCATTGTTCCGGAGAACGGAGTCTTAGCCATCTTGCCCATGAGGCATGGTTCGCAAGCATCAAGTGATTCCAAAAGCCCATTAGCATGGAGTTTGTTCATGCGCTTTACACCAATATGACCTAAACGGCAGTCCCACAAATATGTTGCACTATCATTATTAACTTTGCATCTTTTGGCTTCAATATAATGAATATGTGTATCATTACGATAGAGACTCAACTAAAATAGACCACTCATCAAAGGGTGCATGACCATAAAAGATATTACTCATATAAATAGAACAATCATTATTCTCTGATTTAAATGAATAACTGTCTCGCATCAAACAAGATCCAGATATAATGTTCATGCTCAACGCTGGCACAAAATAACAATTATTCAGGTCTAAAACTAATCCCGAAGGTAGATGTAGAGGTAGCGTGCCGACGGTGATCACATCGACCTTGGAACCATTTCCGACGCGCGTCGTCACCTCGTACTTATCCAATCTTTGTTTAATCCGTAGCCCCTATTTCGAGTTGCAAATATGAGCAATAGTACCAGTATCAAATACCCAGGAGCTACTACGAGCATTAGTAAGGTACACATCAATAACATGTATATCAAATATACCTTTCACTTTGCCATCCTTCTTATCCGCCAAATACTTGGGGCAGTTCCGCTTCTAGTGACCAGTCCCTTTGCAGTAGAAGCTCTCTGTTTCAGGCTTACGTCCAGACTTGGGCTTCTTCCCGGGAGTAGCAACTTGCTTGCTATACTTCTTGAAGTTCCCCTTATTCCCTTTGCCCTTTTTCTTGAAACTAGTGGTCTTGTTAACCATCAACACTTGATGCTCCTTCTTGATTTCTACCTCCGCGGCCTTAAGCATTGCGAAGAGCTCGGGAATTGTCTTTTCCATCCCTTGCATATTATAGTTCATCATGAAGCCTTTATAGCTTGGTGGCAGTGATTGAAGAACTCTGTCAATGACACTATCATCAGGAAGATTAACTCCCAGCTGAGTCAAGTGGTTATGGTACCCAGACATTCTAAGTATGTGTTCACTGACAGAATTGTTCTCCTCCATCTTGCAGCTATAGAACTTGTTGGAGACTTCACATCTCTCAACTCAGGCATTTGCTTGAAATATTAACTTCAACTCTTGGAACATCTCATATGCTGCATGACATTCAAATCGTCTTTGAAGTCCCGATTCTAAGCAGTAAAGCATGGCACAGTGAACTATCGAGGAGTCATCAGCTTTAGTCTGCCAGATGTTCATAACGTCCGGAGTTGCTCCTGCAGCGGGCCTTGCACCTAGCGGTGCTTCCAGGACGTAATTCTTCTGTGCAGCAATGAGGATAATCCTCAAGTTACGGACCAAGTCCGTGTAATTGCTACCATCATCTTTCAACTTAGCTTTCTCTAGGAACACATTAAAGTTCAAGGGAACGGTAGCATGGGCCATTGATCTACAACAACATAGATATGAAACAACTATCAGGACTAAATTCATGGTAAATTAAAGTCCAATTAATCATATTACTTAAGAACTTCCACTTAGATAGACATCCCTCTAGTCATCTAAATGACCACGTGATCCATATCAACTAAACCATGTCCGATCATCACGTGAGATGGAGTAGTTTTCAATGGTTGACATCAATATGTTGATCATATCTACTATATGATTCACGTTTGACCTTTTGGTCTCGGTGTTCCGAGGCCATATCTGCATATGCTTGGCTCGTCAAGTTTAACCCGAGTATTCTGCACGTGCAAAACTGGCTTGCACCCATTGTATGTCAACGTAGAGCTTATCACACCCGATCATCACGTGGTGTATCGGCACTACGAACTGTATCAACGGTGCATACTCAGGGAGAACACTTGTACCTTGAAATTTAGTGAGGTATCATCTTATAATGTTACCATCGTACTAAGCAAAATAAGATGCATAAAAGATAAACATCACATGCAATCAAAATATGTGACATGATATGGCCATCATCATCTTGTGCCTTTGATCTCCATCTCCAAAGCACCATCATGATCTCCATCGTCACCTACTTGACACCTTGATATCCATCGTAGCGTCATTGTCGTCTCGCCAACTATTGCTTCTACAACTATCGCTACCGCATAGTGATAAAGTAAAGCAATTACATGACGATTGCATTTCATACAATAAAGCGACAATCATAAGGCTCTTGCCATTTGCCGATAACTTTTACAAAACATGATCATCTCATACAATAACTTATATCATATCATGTCTTGACCATATCACATCACAACATGCCCTGCAAAAACAAGTTAGACGTCCTCTACTTTGTTGTTGCAAGTTTTACGTGGCTGCTACGGGCTTCTAGCAAGAACCGTTCTTACCTACGCATCAAAACCACAACGATTTTTCATCAAGTGTGCTGTTTTAATCTTCAATAAGGACCGGGCGTAGACAAATTCGATTCAACTAAAGTTAGAGAAATAGACACCTGCCAGCCACCTGTGTGCTAAGCATGTCTGTAGAACTGGTCTCATGAACGTGGTCATGTAATGTTGGTTTGGGCCGCTTCATCCAACAATATCGCTGAATCAAAATAAGACGTTGGTGGTAAGCAGTATGACTATTATCGCCCACAAGTCTTTGTGTTCTACTCGTGCATATCATATACGCATAGACCTGGCTCGGATGCCACTGTTGGATAACGTAGCATGCAATTTCAAACAAAAATCTTACGCTCACGCAAGATCTATCTAGGAGATGCATAGCAACGAGAGGGGGAGAGTGTGTCCACGTACCCTCGTAGACCGAAAGCGGAAGCGTTAGGTTAACGCGGTTGATATAGTCGAACGTCTTCACGATCCAACCGATCTAGTACCGAATGTACGGCACCTCCGAGTTCAGCACACGTTCAGCTCGATGACGTCCCTCGAACTCTTGATCCAACAGAGGGTCGAGGGAGAGTTCCGCCAGCATGATGGCGTGGTGACAGTGATGGTGATGTGATCCACTGTAGGATTGAAAGTATATCTAGAGGGGGTGATTAGACTAGTTAACCAAATAAAAATCTAGCATTTTCCCAATTTTAAGTCTTGTCAGATTTTAGCAACTTATCACAAGCCAAGCAATCAACCTACACATGCAATTCTAAGAGTATAGCAGCGGAATGTAAATCATTGCATATGAAGGTAAAGGGGAGGAGTTTGGAGGGAGCAAACGCAATGTAGACACGGAGATTTTTGGCACGGTTCTGATAGGTGGTGCTATCGTACATCCACGTTGATGGAGACTTCAACCCACGAAGGGTAACAGCTGTGTGAGTCCACAGAGGGCTCCACCCATGAAGGGTCCACGAAGAAGCAACCTTGTCTATCCCACCATGGCCATCACCCACGAAGGACTTGCCTCACTAGGGTAGATCTTCACGAAGTAGGCGATCTCCTTGCCCGTACAAACTCCTTGGTTCAACTCCACAATCTTGACGGAAGCTCCCAAGTAACACCTAACAAATCTAGGAGACACCACTCTCCAAAAGGTAATAGATGGTGTGTTGATGATGAACTCCTTGCTATTGTGCTTCAAATGATAGTCTCCCCAACACTCAGCTCTCTCTCACAGATTTGGATATGTCGGAAAGATGATTTGAGTGGAAAGCAACTTGGGAAGGTTAGAGATCAAGATTCTTGTGGTTGGATTGGAATGTCTTGGTCTCAACACATGAGTAGGTGGTTCTCTCTCAGAAAATGAATGTTGGAAGTGTAGGCATGTTCTGATGGCTCTCCTCACAAATGGAGGAAGGATGGAGGGGTATCTATAGCCTCCACACAAAATCTAACCGTTACACAAAATTTACCAAAGTCGGTGGGACCGAATAGTGAAACTCCGTTAGACCGATTAAGTTCAAAATGTGAATGTTAGGCATTTCAGTGGGACCGACATGATCAACTCGGTGGGACCGATGTGCTAGGGTTAGGGCGTAACTTGATCTCGGTGAGACCGATCACATGAACTCGGTGAAACCAATTTCAGTAATAGGCAAACAGAGAGTTGGTCAGGCAAACTCGGTGGGACCGATCGCTCATTTCGGTGACAACGAAACGTTATGAAAGGGAAACAGAGAGTTTGCATTGCGAACTCGGTGGGACCGATCGCTCATTTCGGTTAGATTGAAACATTAGAAAATGAAACAAAGAGTTTGCAATCCCATCTCGGTGAGACCGAGATCCCTATCGGTGAGACCGAACTGATTAAGGTTTCTAGCTATGGCTATGTCAAATTAACTCGGTGGCGCCGGATAGATCAAATCGGTGGGGCCGAGTTTGACTTTAGGTTTAGGACATATGTGGAAATGAGAAAGTGAATGAGGGTTTTGGAGCATACCACTAAGAATTTTGAGCAAGCAAGCCATTAAGCAACACCTCATCCCCTTTTAATAGTATTGCCTTTTCCTATGGACTCAATGTGATCTTGGATCACTAAAAGTGAAAAAGTAGTGTCTTGAGCTTTTGCCAATATGTGTCCTTAGCATTTTGAGGGGTCCACATCTCTAGTCCGTGCCATGCCAATCATTGAACATTCTAATATGATCATCTTGAAAGAGTATTAGTTCAATGAGCTATATGTTGTTAAGAATTACCAAAACCACCCAGGGATTAGTTGCACTTTTCAATCTCCCCCTTTTTGGTAATTGATGACAACATATATATCAAAGCTTCGACAAATGATAATAAGAATGAAATACATCGTCGCTTTGAGAAGTATGTGATAAACAACAGCTCCCCCTAAAATTGTGCATTATTTAAAATTTGCTTTGGAATGCAAATGCATAATCGATTAGGAACATGGGTTACTCTTCCATGTCACATACATCTTGGTGGAGCACTCAAAATCTTATATTTACTAATTGGAGGCACCATAGGAAGCTCCACGTTAATCCTTGCGGTTAAGAAATTTTGGCCATCTGATTAATCTTTGACTTCCCAGAGCCGTTGGATGAAACAGAGACCAGATCTCCCATCCCACGACGTGAGTCCTCCCGCACATGGACTCCCTCGGTTTTTAAAGAAAAAATCCCATGTACGTGAGTCCTCCAGCAGATGGACTCATTGGTTTCTCTCAAAGGAAAAACTTAGTGTCATCCATAAAAAGGAAAAAAAATTGAGAGTCATCTCCTTCTAAGATTTAACATACGCAAGCAGAGGTCTAACCCTTAATCTGAGCATCATCTCCTCTTTTGTGTTCCTCGAAAAGAAAATATGAGCATCGTCTCCTCGGATTTGACTAAAACGGCAACTTTGTATCCGATTGAATCAACGATTGCATGATGGAGAAGCCCCCTCCGCACAGCCTCTCTGCTGCATCATACAGATTTTGTTGCCATGCGGCTCGATAGCAGGTGGCAATGGCCGAAGTTTCTATCATCCACGTCAAATTTGTGCAGCCGTACTTAGCGTTGGGCGGAACATGTACTCTGCGCTAAAGTATCATGAATCGCAGGTAAGCAAAACAATATTTTCTTTGCCGTATGATTCATGTATAGTGATTCAATCTAGAAAAAGCTCTAATGGAGTTGATCCTCGCCACACTCTTTGTTTGGCACTAAAGTAACCGCCGTCGTTACTCGAGCGATGCAATGTAGAAGATATCGGATATCCTGCGGAAGAGAAGTGCTACAACCTGCTAGGAGAACTATAGGAGTTATAGAATCAAGTCAAGGAGCAACCACAAGAATGGAAAATAGGTATGGGATCCGTACAACCAACTGTTGCTAGCGGTGGCGGCGAGGAAGATCCCTATTGCGCCTCTGGCTGCTACAATGACGTGAGAAGGAGAGTAAGGAACAACATCTACGGAGGATTGCAGGGAACGATGGAAACGCAGATGCCTATGCAAGTCCAAGTTGGTCGCCCACCAGCACAATACTGTCCCAACTAAAGAGGTAAGCACATAATAGATAGAATAACACGAAGGATTGAATTTGTATGAAAATCATAGGACGATGTTCACTGAATGTTAGTTTAATTGTTGCTTTACAGAGCTTATGCCAAATATATTTTGTGAACCATTAAGGTGAGCAGCACATGAAAATAATGAAGGAGAATCAACCAAGTCCTAAATTCCATTGCAGCGACCGGACGACCAAAACACTAGGACATGGAAACGACCAAGTAAAGCTACAGGAGGAGTTCATGCTAAATATGCCTCCGAACGAGAGGGTAAGAGTTGTAGCTAATGTTCTTTCTTCCAGTTTTGTTATTGAAAGCTTGGCGTAATAGCACCCAAAATCCTACCAGCAGTACCTATTCGATAAATTTGTCGAATTTAGTTGTTGTAGTACCGATTATGAAAACAACAAGAAAAATCAGCGGAAGAATTATTTGCAAGGATACGTAGATCTTTCGCTATCATAGTTATCAAGATAGGATTTTTAACATACACTATATAGAGTGAAGAAGTTTGTTTTCATATCACGCAAATCATGAGTTCTATTGCAGTCTATTACATCGAGTAGATATCCCTATCTTATCTTGAATTTTTATTACAGTTAACGCTTGGATGGCCAAGGAAGCAATTGTCAAGCACACAAAAAGTGACTAAATTACAACTTTCAGTAGCACTGGATAATTTCCTATTTTGATATTTTGGCAAGTGGCAACACGATGACACTATAAAAGCTTCACATAGTTGTGCTACATGTGTATACCTCTTCAACATTAGCATGCTAGGTAACATGTATGCATCTTTAGGCGTTTTTACTACGAGAGTTCTTATAGAACTTCGTTTCATAAAAATAATATTTCGTAAGTACCCTCCACTAGCTAACGATTTGATTGCTTAAAAATTCCATAGTTTCTAGATTTCTTATTTCCGAATACAGACTTATGACTTTTTACCACCTCGATCACAGTTTCAAATAGTGCTATCTCGGCGCTATTACGCGCTATAGCATTTGGAGGCTCTCGCTAAATACATCGTGTACAATTTAGGGAACCATATCATGAATTTACTTCAAAACCAAGAGTGCCATAAACCGCTATTTAAAACCATGCCTCGGGTACATGAGTACTTGCATCTAACTTCGATTACTCTTGTTTAAGCAACGACATGGCTAAGACAAGATGTAGTAGTAATAGTTTTCAGATTCCAATCACAAGAGAAGTGAGCTGGCATATTCGACAAACAACCTGCCAATAGTAATATACAAAAGCATTTTCACAATGCCAAATAGTTTTACGACAACATATTTAATTTATCCTTCGCTTGAAATGCCCATTTATTTCTATTTGAACTCAAAACACGCGACATTGTTTACTTCCTGCAATTATATTTATTTGCAAAACATATAATGTACCTTATGTTTGATATGCTCAGATTTATGCAATTTTTCTTTCTGTTTCTATCTTATTTACGTAAGATGACACACATAAGATGTCGGTGCAAATAAGTTCCAAAACTATAGGGTAGGTACTGCCAATGTGTACGACTCATTAGATATGAAAGCCATGGGATAAATTCATTGCTGGAAACATGAAATTTATAATCCAAAATTTGTCTCCCATCCCTTATGATTTAAACAAACATATCAAGCATTTTTTATTTGTCATGTATATGATTACGTTATTATTATATCAATGGCATTTACATTAATTGTTTGTATTTTGTAATATCGTAAGATTCTCTTCACCTATTGATAACCGTTTGTAGTTTCAATTCATTGTACTTCCACATTGTGACAATGAAATACGATATGTTGAATGATTTTCCTGCAATATAATTCTGATCCGCTTACTCGATCGTGCCTTTTAAATTGTTAATGATCGGTATGGAATAGAATCAACCATTTTCAAATACTTGAGAAGCTCACATATCTTACAAAGTTATCTTATAAATATAAATATATATTTTAATTCATCTTTGCAAATAGTATTGAAAAACTCTCCACTGTAAATAGTTTTCCCGCTTGAATGTTCTGCTTTTTTCATTTTGAATTTTGTACTATAAGATACAAGGATATGTATCTTCTCTAAACCCCTAGCCCGTGCGAACGCGTTCGCACGGGTTGATGACTAGTGATAGTAAAAGGAGTATACACTCATCACCAAGACAAAGTGAATGATCATACATGAGAGATAGAGAATGTCAACATTCAAGCAGAAACATTAAAGTATGATATGATCAAACACATGACCATACAAGTATCTCACACACACAGCCATAAAGTATCATCCAAGCAAGCAAGCAAACAAACAAGTAGAAAAAGGAAAAAAGAAGCAAGGCTCTCTCTCTTTCTCGAAGCGTATGATCTATACACTTCTCCCCCTTTGGCAACAAGTTACCAAAAAGCTTGAAAATGCATAGTGCTATGCGGCTCTCTAAGCTTGATCTTCGAGAGGAGGCGTGGAGAGGAGTCCTGCAACAAATGCATCTGAAGAGGTTGAAGGAGCCGCTGGAATTGCAACTGGAGGGGCAACTGAGGCTGTGGCTGCAGAGGCTGAAGTTGTAGCTATAGTGTCTGCCACTGGCACTGCTGCAAACCTCTTCCTTCTAGGCACCCTTTGATATGCATCTGTGGTAGTCTTGTCACTCTTGTCCTCAAGCTCTTCTTGGATCTTCTCCACAGAAGTCTGAATCTCAGTCACTTTGGCATCCAAGTCATGAAGTTTGGTCTCAAAGATTCTCTCAAGGCTCTCTTGATTCTGAGTCAGGGTGGCCCATCCTTTGTCAATCCTCAAAGTGGCTTGAATAAGATAGCCAAGTTGATCTTGCTTTGACTTGAGAAAGACTTGTGAAGCTTCTTATGCACTTGGCATCTTAGCTTCCTTCTCTGCTTTTACCTTCTCTCTCTTCTCCTGAGCCTCTACTGAAATAGGATCTGTAGCATCCATGACAACTGTGTTGTCTTCAAAATCTGGCCTCAGGGGAAGGTGCTCTTTGTCCAGCAGATATAAGCCTTTGCCCATCTTGGAGTTTATGAGCATCTGGATGTGTGGAGCATACCCACATAATCTCTTCTGATCGGCAGCTGTCCTCTTGATTGTCTCTACAATCAGTGTCATCACCTTGAATTTTTCTGGCACATCAAACATATGCAGCAAATTGATGGAGTGTCAACTTATCATTCTGTCATCTCCAGACTTGGGCAACAGAGTGTGCCTTAGGATAGTATTGATTATGGGCAGTCCTGACAGAAGATAATAGACAGAGCCAAACTTGTGATGTTCCAAGGCTGCATCTGGAATCTCTTTGTACATATGTGCCATGGAGTTGTGTCCCTTCCTTGGCTTGGCATACACATCAGTGTCATCTTCATGCTCTTCAGGGGCATTGATTAGCTTGGCCCACTTAGGAATGGTAGAATGGTACCTTGTACCTTCAGACAACCAAACAATTATGCCATCTGGGTAGAAGTGAGCTGTTGAATAGAATTGCATGATAAGCTCATCATTCCATTTGGCAATTTCTGACCCACCAAGGCATCAGCTCCATTCATCCTGAAGCTTTCATGAACTCCAGGGAACTGATCTTCATTTTCATCAATATATTCCCAATCAACCCATCTCATATCACTAACTATGGGCTTCTTATCTAGGAGCACAGTCTCATAGAATTCATGTTGTTCCTTAGTATGGAACTTGTAGTCTACAGCAGTCCTCCTTCTTGCAGCATAGGGATCTGACTGTCTCCACAGTCTAAGACTTGCATCCTTCCTGATCTTCATGTTTTCAGCTAATGGATGTGTATCATCATGATCTGGGATCTTGGGCTTTAGTTTTCTGAGCACTTGGGCTCCTTCTCCTTCTTCCATTTCAGGCACTGGGGCCTTGTTCTTCTCAGCTGCTGGAATGTTCCTGGTGCTTCTCTTCGGTGCAGTTTTGGGGCTTGGAGCAGTAGCTTTGGGAAAGTCTTGGGCTTTGAAGGAGCAGCCCCAGACTTGATTGCATCCCCCATCAGCTTTTGAGCTTTAGGTGCTAGTGCAACATCCTCTTCTTCATTTTCTTCCTCATCAGATGAGTGCTTCTCAAATTCAGCCATGGGATCAACTTTCTTGCACCATCTCCCTCTCTTCCTTTCCTTCTTTTTCTTTCCCTCACGAGCAGCCTCTCCAACAGTTGATTTGGATGCTTCAAGATTTGAGGCTCTGGCCTTAGACATGGGCACTCTCTTTGTAGGAGCCTTCTTGTTCAAACCAGGCTTTGTTGAAGCTGTTGTGCCAACTTCCTTCTTGAAAACTTTCTTCTTTGAGCTGACTTCTTCCTCAGCAGCAACATAGTCTTCATCCTCTGAATCAGAGTTTCTCTTTCTCCTAGTCCTTGTTGCTGCCTTGGGCAAGTTGCTTGGGGTGCTTCTACTACCCTTATCATAGCAGCCAGAGGGGCTAGTGCCCTCACTCAGGTTAACTTGCTCTTCAGACTTATTTTGGCTATCACTCTGATCAGACATTGTTGACACTGAAAACTCAAAGCCGACCCTATGAATAGATGTAGTTGAGATAGAGTGGATGAGAATCACAAAGTACATATATTTTGCAAAACAAATGGGTCAAAAACTTAGTTTTAGTTTTCTTCAAAAAGCATTTCGGAGCTACTAATTTGTTAAACTCGGTGACACCGGAGCAATATTAGAGTCTGACAAGTGAGATCGGTCAGACCGAGACACAGTTCGGTGACACCGAGATTGCTAGGGTTTCACTGAGAGTTGAACTCGGTCACACGGATTTGCAAATTTCGTTCAGACCGAAAGTTACAAGTGCAATGGCCTAAGCCAAATCGGTGAGACCGATTTCTACAACTTGGTCGGTCCGAGATGAGTTCGCCCGAAACCTAACCCTAAATTTTTGAATCAAAACTAATCTAAAGGAAGTTTTACTGGATAGAAATATCTCAAACGTAGCAAGAATCATGGCATTGACTCTGTGCTCAGAATCGGAGGTAAAGATTGCACAAAGGATCGAACTCATACCCTAACTTGGCGACGAGCTCGCTATGGCGGCAACGGCGGTGAAGATTCCCATTGACGGCGGCGGAGACCAGCGACAGGAGGTCGCTGGCGATGAGAAGACGATTCGAAGACCCGAGTCACCAGAGCAGGATACGCGCGGGCGAAAGGTTTCGGGGAAATTTCCAAAATTTGACCCGTGGGTATTTATATCCTGACCCTGTTGATACGTCTCCAACGTATCTATAATTTTTTATTGTTCCATGTTGTTTTATTATCAATCTTGGATGTTTTATAATAATCTTATAGTCATTTTATATCATTTTTTTGGTACTTACCTATTGACATAGTGCCAAGTGCCAGTTGTTGTTTTTCCATGTTTTTTACATCGCAGGAAATCAATATCAGATGAAGTCCAAATGCCACAAAACACCACGATGATTTTTATGGGCCAAAAGGAAGAAGTTGGGCCCTGGTTGCACTTGGGGGAGTCCCGAGGAGGGGACAACCCACTAGGGCGCGCCAGGAGGCCTAGGCGCGCCCTGGTGGGTTGTGCTCACCTCGGGTGCCCCCGGACCGCCTCTTTGCTCTATAAATACCCCAATATTCCGGAAACCCTAAAGGCATCGAAGAAATATTCATCCAGCCGCCACAGAGTCCAGAACCACCAGATCCAATCTAGATACCATCATGGAGGGGTTCACCACTTCCATTGGTGCCTCTCCGATGATGCATGAGTACTTCTTTGTAAACCTTCGGGTCCGTAGTTAGTAGCTAGATGGCTTTCTCTCTCTCGCTGAATTCTCAATACAATGGTCTCTTGGAGATCCATATGATGTAACTCTTTTGCGGTGTGTTTGTTGGGATATGATCAACTTCGAGTTTATGATCAGTTATATCTTTTTATATCCATGAAAGTTATTTGAGTTTCTTTGATCTCTTATATGCAGGATCTCTTATAGCCTCGTATTTCTTCTCCGATATTTGGGTTTTGTTTGGCCAACTTGATCTATTTATCTTGAAATGGGAAGAGGTGCCCGAGAGTGGGTTCGATCTTACGATTGCTTGATCCCGTGATGTAAAGGGAACCGACACGTATGTATCGTTGCTACTAAGGATAAAAAGATGGGATCTATATCTACCGCCATAGATAAATGGATCTTGTCTACATTATGTCATCGTTTTATTGTATTACTCCTTTTTTCCATGAACTTAATACACTAGATGCATGCTGGATAGCGGTCGTTGTGTGGAGTAATAGTAGTAGATGCAGGCAGGAGTCGGTCTACTAATCTTGGACGTGATGCCTATGTAATGATCATTGCCTGGATATCGTCATAATTATTTGAAGTTATATCAATTTCCCAACAGTAATTTGTTTACCCACTGTTTGCTATATTTCTCGAGAGAAGCCACTAGTGAAATCTACGGCCCCCGGGTCTTCTTTCTCATATATTTGCTTTGCGATCTATTTTATTTGCACTTTTTTATTCTGATCTATTAAACAAAAATACAAAAATACTTTGCTGCACTTTATTTTATTTGGGATCTATTTATTCAATCTATTACAACTTTCTCCCATCAACACGCAATTTCTGGCGCCGTTACCGAAAGGGATTGACAACCCCTTTAATACGTTGGGTTGCGAGGTGTTGTTATTTGTGTGCAGGGGCTATTTACGTTGTGTTGCTTGGTTCTCCTACTGGTTCGATAACCTTGGTTTCATATCTGAGGGAAATACGTACCGCCGCTATGCTGCATCATCCCTTCCTCTTTGGGGAAATACCGACGTAGCTTCAAGCGACATCAAAAGGAATTTCTGGCGCCGTTGCCGGGGAAATCTTCAACATAACCAGGTTCCTAATCACAAATCTCATCTCCTCGTAGTTTACATTATTTGCCTTTTGCCTCTCGTTTTCCTCTCCCCCACTTCACAAAAATTTGCCGTTTTATTCGCCTCTCTTTTTCACCGATCTCTTGTCTCTAGTCCCAATGGCTAGTGTCCCTACTCCTCCTTTGTCACCAGATTTTGAAGTTCTTTACTTCAAGCAAAGACAAGGAGAAAATCTGAAAGATTCCTAGTATAGGCTTATGGAATCGTATCGCACTTCCAATCTAAAGGGGGATGCTAAGGTTTTTCTTCGCAATTTTTACATAGGATTAGCTTTGTATCATAGACAACTTCTTGATTTTGCCACTAAAGGAAATTTTATTGAGCTTGATGCAAATGCTGCCTATGAAATTTTGGAAGGAATTTTGGGAATTCGTCCTCAGAAGAAGTGGTTTTCCTTTACCCCTGAGGGAGTTCAAATGTTGGACAAACTTGGTGATTTGCATAAACATATGGTTGAAATACATAAATATAATGAACCCCTCAAGCACCTCAATGGTAGTATCAATCGCATGAATACCTTGATTACTCTTTGCAACAAGCGATTGGATATTTTGGATCTTAAGATGGTTTCTTTTCCGGAGAATTTAGGGAAGCGTAAAGAGCCTCCCAGGTTTGAGAAAACCCTTACAGAAGTTGCCAAAACTTCGGAAGACAAAGCTTAGATCCTTGCCTTACGCCTAGCTAAGGGCGTAAAACTATAGCGCTTGTTGGGAGGCAACCCAATGAATAAAATTTATTTTTGCTTTTTGCTTTCTGTTTTTGTGTGTTTGCAAAATTATGCTACTGGTATGATTGTGCTTTTTTGTGTTTCAATTAGTGTTTGTGCCAAGTAAAGCCTTTAGGATCTTCTTGGGTGATAGTTGTTTGATCTTGCTGAAAAAGACAGAAACTTTGTGCTCAAGAAAACAATTTTTCATAAATCACTGAAAAGAGCTTTTGCCCTGATTCTTTTTGCAGAAGATTAATATACAAATTACCCTGGTCTTCCTAATTTGGTAGAATTTTTGGAGTTCCATAAGTATCCGCAAAAGTCAGATTGCTACATACTGTTCTGTTTTGGCAGATTCTGTTTTCTTTGTGTTGTGTGCTTATTTTGATGGCTCTATGGTTTTCTTTGATGAGTTTTTGCCATAGAAAAATTGGAATACAGTAGATATAATACAAAAAAATATTAATTGGTTTGATACAGCACTTATATTAATGGTTTGCTTTCTTTTACTAACGGATCTCACAAAGGTTTTGTTGAGTTTTGTGTGATTGAAGTTTTCAAGTTTTGGGTTATCTTATGATGGATGAAGGAAGGATGTAAGAGCCTAAGCTTTGGGATGCCCCGGCATCCCAAGCTATTATCCAATAATGAGCAACCAACTAAGCTTGGGGATGCCCCCGAGTGGCATCCCCGCTTTCTTCCAACAACTATCGGTATTTTACTCGAGGCTATATTTTTATTCGTCACATGATATGTGTTTTGCTTGGAGCGTCTTGTATGATATGAGTCTTTTCTTGTTTTATTTTGCGTTTTAACTCATCAATCCTTGCTGGACACACCTATTTGAGAGAGCCAAAATTATTTCATGACTTGTTAGAATTGCTCTCTGTGCTTCACTTAAATCTTTTATGAGCTAGGACTTGCTCTAGTGCTTCACTTATATCTTTTTGAGCATGGTGTGCTTTGTTATTTTTGAAGAGATGCTCTCTTGCTTCACTTAGATTTATTTGAGAGTTAGTAAAATTTTGAAGAAATTCTCTCTTGCTTCACTTAAATTATTTTGAGAGAAAGAAACTTTGTTATGCTCATGATCTTCACTTATATTTGTTTGAGCTTGTGAAAAGCAACACATGAAAATTAGTCCCAAAGTGATAGATATCCAAGAAGGATAAAGTAAAAAAATTGTCATGAAGATCATTTGGACAAAATAAACCTGATTCTTAGTAATAGTTTTGAGATATGATGATGTGATATGTGAGTTATGTTGATGAGTAATTGTGCTCTAGTAAGAATGTTGGTGTTAAGGTTTGTGATTCCTTATGCATGCATGAAAGTCAATAATCATGCAATGAAAAATATATCCTACTTGTGGTGCATTATTCGGTGTTAATTATGCTTAATGCTTGCTTATGAGATTATTCATTTCTTGGTTGGTCGCTTCTCAATCTTTTTGCTAGCCTTTGCACCAAGTATGATCTCTACTTGTGCATCCAAAATCCTTTAAACCAGTTTTGCCACATGAGTCCACTATATCTACCTATATGCGGTATCCTTTTTCCGTTCTAAGCAAATTTGCATGTGCCATCTCTAATTTTCAAAATAAACTTCTCTTTTGTGTGTTTATTTCGCTCAAGGAACAGTAACGGGTGGCTAATATTTTCCATGTTGGATGTGTCATTCTCAGGATAAGTGTTTATTCACATGTCATTGCACGAGAGTACGGCAAAAGTTTTAGGGATGCCCAGTCCTGAAATGCAAAAATGAATTTACTTTATGTTGTCAAATAATAAGTTCCTTGGAAAGTGTTGGTATGGAGGGCACCCGTGGATACGGTTAGCCATGGAAAGTGAAAGAATGGTGGAAAAAGGAATAAACTTTATTTTCTGTTTGGGAACCGCTTATGGCATATCTAGCATGGAAAGTGTTCGTAACTCTGAGTCGTTTTCGTTGGTGGGATGGATGCACCTCCCAAAATGTTTTTATCTATAATTTTTTTTCTTTGAGCTCTGGCACCTCTACAAATCCCTACTTCCCTCTGCGAAGGGCCTTTTTTTACTTTATGCAAATTTTATTTTTATTTTGAGTCTCCATCTTCTCTCATAAAAAGCAGCAACTAGGAGACAATATGATCCTACTTAAGTATTGGGTGTAGCTAATATTCGAGTGTGTTTCATGAATGGATCAATGTTTGAGCATGATGGGCTAGGGATAACTTATTTTAGCATTGATATTTTGAAAGACATGGTTGCTTGTTGATATGCTTGAGTATCTAAATTATTATGTCGAAACTAGACTATTGCTTTGAATCACATAAAAGTCCAAATGTCCATGCTATAAAGAAAAGAATATGACAAGACTTGATAAACAGCACTCCACATCAAAAATTCTGTTTTTATCACTTACCTACTCAAGGATGAGTAGGAGTTAAGCTTGGGGGTGCTGATACGTCTCCAACGTATCTGTCGGATTTCGGGTTCCGACAGACCCTCTAGGTTTGAACACTGGGGTGCGCACGGAGATTTCACCCTCTACCTACCTGCACCTTGCTGCCTCGCTAAGATCTAAGCTATGAAAGGAACAACACAAGAGACGCAGGGTTTATACTAGTTCGGACCACCATTGTGGTGTAATACCCTACTCTAGTTTGTGGTGTGTTTGATTGCCTCTGGGGCTGATGATGATGAAAAATACAAGGAAGAACAGCCTCGCGAGGGTCTGTTCTTGGCTGGTGCGATGAACTTCTAGGGGGAGTTCAGTATCTCTCTCTCTCTCTCTCTCTCTCTGCGGATTAGGGTGTTGGGTCCAGCTGCCCCTATCCTGTGGGTGGCTAGTCCTATTTATAGGCAAGGGCCCTGGGCCTCTTCCCAAATATTGAGCGGGAAGGGCGCCAACAATTGGCCATTTTGAAGGGGAACATCTAGTACACTTATCCTGACTAAAGTTGGTCCTCGCCTGTCAAAGGCTCTGGTGGTGACGCCGGCTGGGGCTCCACAATGACTTCTTTCTTGCCATTGCGACGGTCTTGGTCTTGTTGCACCGAAACGGATACCTTTGCTTGATACTCTTGCCTGCGCTTGCTCCCTTTGCACCAAAGAGGAAAGGAGGACAGTGCGCGGGCTGGCGCCCGCCTGGCGCCCTTGGTCGTCATGGCTTGCGTCATGGCCACCTCGTGAGGTACCCCGCCATGATCTCTCTGCCTCCTCGTGAGCCAGCCTGACGAGGCCGTGCCTGAGGAAGCTCCCTGTCATCCGCCCCGCGAGGCTTGGTTCCTCGCGAGGGTCTTGAGCTTGTGTTGATGAAGATGGGCCATGTTGGGCCACCCCTTGAGCCACGCCGCAGGCCGCAGGCAGGCAAGTGTGGGGACCCCCATTCCCAGAACGCCGACAGTAGCCCCCGGGCCCAAGGCGCACGCGGACTTGGCTGAGCAGAGAAGCGAAGGGGCAAGTGTGAAGCGCCGCAGGCCCTAACAGCCTGCGGCCTTGGGCGCCGCGTGGCGGTTGATTGGACGTGGGCGGACCTGCTCCCCCACAACGCCTCGGCGACTGCACGAATTGACAAGTCCCTGCATGCAAAGCGGGTCATGATTACCTGCGATCGTGGAAGTCGGCGGTTGGCCTTCTCCGGTTATAAGTACGGAACGGCGCGTGCCCTTCCAGTCCATCTCTTCTTGCTTCTTCTTCTTCTCCATGGCTCCGCCAAAGAGGTTCTCGGCCGCGGAGAAGGGGAAGGCTCGCCAGGTGGAGCCTGACTCTCCCCCGCCCAAGCGTGGTCGAGGTCGTCCTCGCAAACACCCTGTGGCTCCCATGGTGGCCCCTCGCGGTCGTGGAGGTGATCTCCCGCGCGGTGAAGGGCGGCAGGCTGCTACTGGGGGGCGTGCTTCGGCCGCGCGACCCCCTAGGCCGCGCTTCCATTCGACAGAGGTGCTGCCGGAGTTCGTTGTGTGGTCAGCGGAGCCGACCAGCACCCGGCTCCAGCTTCCTCGCTTCCTCCTGGGTGAGCTTCGGCGGCGCCCAGGCGGCATCGCTCAGGCGGATGGTTGCTGCAGCCGGGCCTCTGGCTTCACTGGAGCTCTCTGCAGCCGGGAGCTCGCCACGACCAGCGGTGGCAAGCGTTTGCCCTGTGGCGTGGTCTGAGCCGTGATGCACCCTACACTTCAAGTTTGTGGCGATGCCACCCTCTACGTGAGGGTGTTCGGGAAGACGATCGCGCGCTGGATGCTGCCACGAGAACGCGGCATGGACGCGGGCCCAGCCCAGCGATGATGAAGGCGACAGTAGCGTGGGTCGGCGGAGCTCGGGGCTCGTTGAGCTTCGACGAATCTTCTTCTGGCAGCGGCTCTTCCAGCGGTGGCCGCGACCAGCCTCCACACCGCCGCGCCCGCCTGGAGGGAGGTAGCGGGTCCGCCCGCCATCTCGCTCCGGTGAAGCGCGAGAGGGAGTCCGCCTAAGCTCTGGAGGCAGTTCGAGTCTCCCCCGCGAGTTGGTGTCAGGCGAGCCGCGCCTGTTTTGTTCTTTTTCCTTTCCCTCCGCAAAGAGACAGTAGTGTAGGGCCCCGCGTGGGCGTGCTTGGACCATTGCTGTTAATTATCGTATTGTTTCCGCTATTTTAGTATTATGCCTTTGTGCCACACGCCTGTGCGTAGAAATTACTTAGCTCGGGGGCGCCTGTCGTGGCCTTTGTTTCCCGAGGCCGAGGCCTCGTCGAACGCCTCATGTCCTGCGAAGGTTAGTCTGGAGAGGTAGCTCCCAGCCTCAGCTGCGGAGGCGACCGACCCAGGTCCTATGTTCGTGTCGCGGTGCCCGTGGGGCACGAACTGGAGGGGTGCTCCTGTAGTGGACCCGGGTAAGAAAGCCTCAAACGACTAGGGCGGAAAAACACTCGCGAGGGTGCCCGCGTCGCTCCCTCGCGAGACTTGCATGAGAGAAATCAAGGCAGGAGAGCGAAAAGGCAAAGAGTCACAAGCCAAAGACGGCAACAACTTTAATAAAACCTCAAATGGGAATGAACAAGCCAACTGCAGAAAGCAAATGAGAAAAGCGCGTCGGCACCTAATCTAGTCTTGACGTCTTCTCACCAAAGACGGAGCTAAGTGCTGCCATCTGGCGTGGGAGGGAGCCCGGGGCCCGAGGCGGCGCTCTCGAGACTCGGGGCATGTACAGCCCCAACTCATTATTACGTGAGAGTGTCACGGGCGGCGAGCTTCACAGGCATTGGCCTTCTTCACAGGCTCCGGGCCTTTCTCGGAAAGATACACTCCACAGGCGTTTGCCTTCTTCACAGGCTCCGGGCCTTTTCCCAAACGCAACGCTTCACAGGCGTTCGCCTTCTTCACAGGCTCTGGGCCTTTTCCAAAACGCATCACTTCACAGGCGTTCGCCTTCTTCACAGGCTCTGGGCCTTTTCCAAAACGCATCACTTCACAGGCGTTCGCCTTCTTCATAGGCTCTGGGCCTTTTCCAAAGCGCATCACTTCACAGGCGTTCGCCTTCTTCACAGGCTCTGGGCCTTTTCCAAAACACATCACTTCACAGGCTCTGGGCCTTTTTAGGGGTAAAACCTCCTTAGGTGCTGGATGTTCCACGCGTTATGGACGGGCACCCCCTCCTGAGTCTCCAAGTGCACGGAGCCGGGCCTGGAAACATGAACAACCTTGAACGGGCCCTCCCACATGGGAGAGAGCTTATGCAATCCCTCCCTGGAGAGAACCCGCCTGAGCACGAGGTCTCCTACCTCGAGGGTCCTGGGGCGGATGTTGCGGCAGTGGTATCGTCGCAGCGCTTGTTGGTACCTTGCGGCCCGTAGCGCGGCTTCCCGACGACGCTCCTCCCCCAGCACGAGGTCTGTTTCCCGCATGGCGTCCTGCTGCGCCTCGTCGAACGCCAGTACCCGTGCAGAGCAACGTCTGACCTCGTGAGGGAGGACTGCTTCAGCTCCATAGACCAGGAAGAATGGGGTCTCGCCAGTCGGCTTGGTCGCGATTGTGCGGATGGACCACAACACTGACTGCAGCTCGTCGTACCAACCTCTGCCGCAGGCCTCCAGCCTCTTCTTGAACGTCCTGGTCTTGAGGCCTCTCAAGACCTCCGCGTTGGCCCGCTCGGCTTGACCGTTGCTCCGTGAGTGCGCTACCGAGGTGTAGCATATCTGCGTCCCAAGGTTAGCACAATATGTTTTGAAAAGGTTACTGGTGAACTGCGAACCGTTGTCGGTGATGATGCGGTTCGGCACCCCGAACCGGCTCGCGATGCCCTTGATGAACTTGACCGCAGAGCGTGCGGGGATGGTGCGGACGGCTTCCACTTCTGCCCACTTGGTGAACTTGTCCACGGCGACGTAGAGGTAGCGATAGCCCCCTGGCGCCCGAGGGAACGGGCCCAGGATATCCAGCCCCCAGACTGCGAAGGGCCACGAGAGGGGTATAGTTTGCAGACCTTCCGCCGGCTGATGGATCTGCTTGGCATGGAATTGGCAGGCCTCGCAAGCCTTCACCAGTTCGACGGCATCATTGAGTGCAGTAGGCCAATAGAAACCGCTGCGAAACGCCTTGCCAACGAGTGTCCGTGATGACGAATGATGCACACAGTCTCCACCGTGTATATCTGCCAGCAGTTCCTTCCGTTGCTCCCTGGAGATGCAGCGCAGGGACACATCATTTGGTCGCTTCCGGTAGATCTCTCCATCCCTGATGCAGTATGTCGTGGCTTGCCGCGCCACACGCTCCGCTTCCTCCTCCTTCTCCGGCAAGGTCCCTTGCGTCAAGTAGCTCCGGAGCTCTATGATCCAGCACCCGTCCTGAGGCTCCAGCGTCAAGAGCAGGCGCGCTCCTAAGACCAGGCCTGGCCCTGGGCTCCGAGGCTGGTGGCTTGGGGAGCTCCTCCCGAGGCTGCGCCGCGCTTGATAGTGATGGCGTGGCCGAGGGCTTGAAGAGCCGCTCCTCGAAAACGCCAGGCTCCTGAGGTAGCCGCCTGGATGCTCGTTTAGCGATGTCCTCGGCCTCCTGATTGGTGCCACGGGGCACATGCTGCAACTCCAGCCCCCAGAATTGCTTCTCCATCCTGCGGACCTCTGCAAGGTAGGCTTCCATGTGTTCATCCCTTGGCTCGTATACTTTGTTGGAGAAGTTGACGAGGAGTTGTCAATCACCTTTGATGGTAAGGTGCTTCACTCCCAGGGCAGTTGCGGCCTTCAGGCCTGCTATCAGGCCTTCATACTCTGCTATGTTGTTGGAGACCTTTTCTCCGTGTTGGAAACAGAGCTGCACTACGTAATAGAGCTTGTCTTGAGTAGGAGATATGAGCACTGCTCCAGCCCCCGCGCCGTGCCTGGAGAATGCCCCGTCGAAGTACATGACCCAACCTTCCGGCGCCTCGCTTCCCGGGGAGAGGGACCGATCCTCATCAGCCTTGAGGCCCGGCGCCTCCGTCCATTCTGCCACGAAATCCGCTAATGCGGCCCCCTTGATGACTATGGTTGTGCTGAATTCGAGCTGAAACGCTTGCAGTTCAATGTTCCACTCAGCGACTCTTCCAGCTGAGTTAGGGCTCCTGAGCACCCTTTCCAAAGTGCCTTGAGACAACCTTGATGGGGTGGCCCTGAAAATAGTGCCGCAGCTTGCGTGAGGCCACCAATAGCGCGAGGAGGAGTTTTTGAGGCATGGGGTACCGCGCCCTCGCATCCAGCAACACCGTGCTGACGAAGTACACAGGGTGTTCAACGAGGTTTGGAGTGCTTGTGTCAATGGCGCCCTCCAGAGACCGTGGCGCCTCCTGAGGCAGTGGAGCCTCCAGAGGCTAGTCGCCAGGGGGAGGGGTCTCTTATGTCCCGAGTGCGTTTCCCTGCGGCGGCTGATCCTTCTCGGTTGTGGTAGTGGTCTCTGTGGGTCTTCCTTGATCCCGCTTCGTCTTGACCCGGCCAGCTGCCGCGGCTTTGGTCTAACGCTCCTCCCTAACAGCCACCAGGGCTGCGCTGGCGGAGTAGGGAGTGGCTGCAAGGTAGAGCACCAGGGGTTCCTATGGGCGCGGGGCCACCATTACCGGAGGGCTAGTTAGGTACTTCTTGAGATCTTGGAGCATACATCGGCCTCTTGATCCATTCAAAGGGCCCTTTTTCTTCATTAGCTGGAAGAAAGGCAGCGCTCGCTCCCCAACTTGGAGATGGGCGTCCTAAGCGCATCACGCGCCAGTGAGCTTCTGCATTTCTCTGAGGGTCTTTGGCGGGCTCATGTCCTCGACCGCCTTGACCTTTTCAGGTTAGCCTCTATGCCTCGGTGGGACGAGGAAGCCCAAAAGCTTGCCGAGGGGACCCCAAACACACACTTTTCTGGGTTGAGCGCAGGTTCACTGCGTTGAGGCTTGCGAAGGTTTCCTCCAGGTCTTGTATCAGGGTTTTGGCCTCACGAGACTTCACCACAATGTCATCGACGTAAGCCTCCACATTCTTCCCAAGTTGCGAGCCCAAGGTGATGTGCATCAGCCGCTGAAAGGTTGCTCCTGTGTTGCACAGCCCGAACGGCATGCATGTGTAGCAGTACACTCCACATGGGGTCAAGAAGGCCGTCTTTTCCACGTCTTCTACCGCCATCTTGATCTGGTGATATCTAGAGAAGGCATCCAAGAAACATAGCAGGTCGCACTCGGCGGTGGAATCAACGATCTGATCGATGCGAGGGAGTGGGAATGGATCTTGCGGGCAGGCTTTGTTGAGGTTGGTGAAGTCGACACACATGCGTTCCTTCCCCCTTTCTTTGGCACAACAACAGGGTTGGCCAGCCAATCTAGGTATCGGACCTCGCGAATGACCCCTGCAGCTTCCAGTTTGCGGGTCTCTTGGACGATGAAAGCCTACTTTTCAGTGGACTGCCGCCTCGCTTTCTGCTTCACAGGGCGTACGTTGGGGCACACGTTGAGGTGATGCTCGATTACGCCTCTGGGGATCCCCGCCAGCTGATCAGGCTCCCAAGCGAACAACTTCTTGTTCGCGCACAGGAACTTGACCAGGGCCTCCTCCTGCTCGGGTTCGAGGTTGGCGCCTATGGTGAAGGTGGCGTTAGTTGATCCTTCCTCGTCGACAAGTATCTGCTTGGTTTCCGCCTTGTCCTGGGTGAACAGCTGCTTCTTCTTGGCTGGCGCAGCCCCCTTGGGCTCAGGGGCGTCTGGACCGGCGGGCTGGGTCGCCGCCGCAGCAGTCTTGAAGGCGAGCTTGAGTACTTGCAACGCATCCCCGGTGTCTCCATACACGGTGAGGACGCCGTTGCTCCCGGGTATCTTCATGAGGTTGTAGGCTGGGTGAGTCACGGCCATGGGCTTGGCCAGAGCCGGGTACCCGAGGATGGCATTGTATGGGAGGCCGATGGGGGCGATGTCGAAGTCGATTAGCTCCATGCGGAAGTTGTCGTAGGTGCTGAAGGTTACCGGGAGTCGGATCTTCCCCAAGGAGCTGGATGACCCGCCCCCGACGCCCAAGAAGGGCCGGCTGGGCTGAAGCCGCTCTGGTGGTATGTGGAGGAGGCTGAAGGCCTCAACCGAGAGCACGCTGAGGCCTGCGCCGCCGTCGATGAGTGTCCTGGTGACGGCCACCTGGCAGATGGTGGGGGTGCACAGCATTGGGAGTCGCCCGAGCAGTTGAGTTGGAGGGTGGTCCTCCAGTGAAGGCCGATCAGCCTTGGGCGCCGACCGACTGGGAGCCCCGCAGCGTGGAGGCAGCGCCGACTGGCGAACGAATGGCTTGACGTGGCGGCTGAAGGTGGCGCTGCAAGCCGCCAGAAAGCCACGACGATGAGGCGCCCGGCGCTGCGTCTTTGGGCGAGAAGAGGTTCGCAGCTCTTCCCAAGAGGCCACGGAAGCCGCTGGTAGGTGGAGCAGCCACATGCGCGGGGCGTCGGTGAGGGCCATGGGAAGCCAGTTAGCCATGACCCTGTCGTCGCCTCCCGCCTCGAGGATGGCCTCCTCGTACGCCAGCAGGAAGGCCAGCGGATCAGTTGTGCCGTTGTAGCGCGGCGGCGTCCCCGGCTTGAACTTGTTCGACCACCGCACCTGTCGCAAGGTCGGGGCCAAGGCTCGAGCCCTCGCCCCTACTTTTGGCGTTGGCGGCATCGAACGGGCGGCGCGCTGCTCATTGCAGGGCGAGTCGCGGTGTCGGCGGAAGGGAAAGCCCTGGCGCACCCCTACCTGGCGCGCCAAATGTCAGATTTCGGGTTCCGGCAGACCCTCTAGGTTCAAACACTGGGGTGCGCGTGGAGATTTCACCCTCTACTTACCTGCACCTTGCCACCTCGCTAAGATCTAAGCTATGAAAGGAACAACACAAGAGACGCAGGGTTTATACTAGTTCGGGCCACCATTGTGGTGTAATACCCTACTCTAGTTTGTGGTGTGGTGGATTGCCTCTGGGGCTGATGATGATGAACAATACAAGGAAGAACAGCCTTGCGATGGTCTGTTCTTGGCTGGTGCGATGAACTGCTAGGGGGAGTTCAGTCTCTCTCTCTCTCTCTCTGCGGATTAGGGTGCTGGATCCAGCTGCCCCTATCCTGTGGGTGGCTAGTCCTATTTATAGGCAAAGGTCCTGGGCCTCTTCCCAAATATTGAGTGGGAAGGGCGCCAACAATTGGCCATTTTGAAGGGGAACATCTAGTACACTTATCCTGACTAAAGTTGGTCCTCGCCTGTCAAAGGCTCTGGTGGTGACGCCGACTGGGGCTCCACAATGACTTCTTTCTTGCCGTTGCGACGGTCTTGGTCTTGTTGCACCGAAACGGATACCTTTGCTTGATACTCTTGCCTGCGCTTGCTCCCTTTGCACCAAAGAGGAAAGGAGGACACTACGCGGGCTGGCGCCCGCCTGGCGCCCTTGGTCGTCATGGCTTGCGTCATGGGAACCTCGTGAGGTACCCTGCCTTGATCTCTCCGCCTCCTCGCGAGCCAGCCTGACGAGGTCGTGCCTGAGGAAGCTCCCTGTCGTCCACCCCGCGAGGCTTGGCCCCTCGCGAGGGTCTTGAGCTTGTGTTGATGAAGATGGGCCATCTTGGGCCACCCTTGAAACCACCGCAAGCAAGCATGAGTGCAAGTCTGGGGACCCCCGTTCCCAGAACGCCGACAGTATCTATATTTTTTTATTCTTCCATGTTGTTTTATTATCAATCTTGGATGTTTTATAATAATTTTATAGTCATTTTATATCATTTTTTTGGTACTAACCTATTGACATAGTGCCAAGTGCCAGTTGCTATTTTTTCCATGTTTTTTACATTGCAGGAAATCAATATCAGACGAAGTCCAAATGCCACGAAACTCCACGATGATTTTTTATGGGCCAAAAGGAAGAAATTGGGCCCTGGTTGCACCTGGGGGAGTCCCGAGGAGGGGACAAACCACCAGGGCGCGCCAGGAGGCCCAGGCGCGCCCTGGTGGGTTGTGCCCACCTCGGGTGCCCCCCGGACCGCCTCTTTGCTCTATAAATACCCCAATATTCCAGAAACCCTAAAGGCATTGATGAAATATTCATCCAGCCGCCGCTGAGTCCAGAACCACCAGATCCAATCTAGACACCATCACGGAGGGTTTCACCGCTTCCATTGGTGCCTCTCTGATGATGCGTGAGTACTTCTTTGTAGACCTTCGGGTCCGTAGTTAGTAGCTAGATGGCTATCTCTCTCTCTCGCTAAATTCTCAATACAATGGTCTCTTGGAGATCCATATGATGTAACTCTTTTGCGGTGTGTTTGTTGGGATATGATGAGCTTCGAGTTTATGATCAGTTATATCTTTTTATATCCATGAAAGTTATTTGAGTTTCTTTGATCTCTATATGCATGATCTCTTATAGACTCGTATTTCTTCTTCGATATTTGGGTTTTGTTTGGCCAACTTGATCTATTTATCTTTTCAATGGGAAGAGGTGCCCGGTAGTGGGTTCGATCTTACGGTGCTTGATCCCAGTGAAAGAAAGGGAACCGACATGTATGTATCGTTGCTACTAAGGATAAAAAGATGGGATCTATATCTACCGCCATAGATAAACAGATCTTGTCTACATCATGTCATCGTTCTTATTGCATTACTCCGTTTTTCCATGAACTTAATACACTAGATGCATGCTGGATAGCGGTCGATGTGTGGAGTAATAGTAGTAGATGCAGGCAGGAGTCGGTCTACTAATCAAATGCCTATGTAATGATCATTGCATGAATATCATCATAATTACTTGAAGTTCTATCAATTGCCCAACAGTAATTTGTTTACCCACAGTTTGCTATCTTTCTCGAGAGAAGCCACTAGTGAAATCTACGGCCCCCGGGTCTTCTTTCTCATATATTTGCTTTGCGATCTATTTTATTTGCAATTTTTTTATTCAGATCTATTAAACCAAAAATAAAAAATACTTTGCTGCACTTTATTTTATTTGTGATCTATTTATTCAATCTATTACAACTTTCTCCTGTCAACACGCAATTTCTGGCGCCGTTACCCGAAAGGGATTGACAACCCCTTTAACACGTCGGGTTGCGATGTGTTGTTATTTGTGTGCAGGGGTTGTTTACGTTGTGTTTCTTGGTTCTCCTACTGGTTCAATAACCTTGGATTCATATCTGAGGGAAATACCTACCGCCGCTATGCTGCATCATCCCTTCCTCTTTGGGGAAATACCGACGTAGCTTCAAGCGACATCACCTGTCGGTGTGACCAAACAGTTCAAATCGGTTGCACCGAGATTGAAAACCTAGATCAACTCAATGAACTCGGTATGACTGAAAAGGATGAATCGGTCAGACCGAAATACAAAGAGAGGTTTTGGAAGTTTAAGTCTATGACGAATCGGTGAATCCGAGTGCTCCTCACCCAGAGGGTTCGAATTTGACTTGATCAAACTTTGTGATGTAGCGAGTTTGAGACGAGAAAAGCATAGATAGCTAGAGGAAGTTCCTAGGCATTCTTTTCCATCCATTTGGCAAAATAAAAAGAGCCAAACAATCAAAGCAACAAATGGATGTCCTCGAATGGGAAAAATATGCAATCAACATGCTCACTGAATAAGATGGCAAATGAAATATGTGGAAAAGCATGCACAAACACTCTAGCATCTATCAAGCAATTGGCGATGACTAGGTCATCTATATATGAGTATATTGACTGAGGAGTCAAATGAGAACATTTGATCGTAGGTCATACTCATCGTTTAAGCACAAGTGGGGTTACCACTTTTACATAAATCATTGTTGTGTTCACACCGTTAGGGTCGCTTTAGCTCAATTCTTAGAGTAAAGCTTGAAGGAAATATGCCCTAGAGGCAATAATAAAGTTGTTATTTTATATTTCCTTATATCATGATAAATGTTTATTATTCATGCTAGAATTATATTAACCGGAAACTTGATACATGTGTGAATACATAGACAAAACAAAGTGTCCCTAGTGAGCCTCTACTAGACTAGCTCGTTAATCAAAGATGGTTAAGTTTCCTAACCATAGACATGTGTTGTCATTTGATAAACGAGATCACATCATTAGAGAATGATGTGATGGATAAGAACCATTTGTTAGCTTAGCATTATGATCTTTATAGTTTCATTGCTATTGCTTTCTTCATGACTTATACATGTTCCTATGACTATGAGATTATGCAACTCCCGAATATCGGAGGAACACTTTGTGTGCTATCAAACGTCAAAATGTAACTGGGTGATTATAAAGATGCTCTACAGGTGTCTCTGATGGTGTTTGTTGAGTTGGCATCGATCGAGATTAGGATTTGTCACTCCGATAGTCGGAGAGGTATCTCTGGGCCCTCTCGGTAATGCACATCACTATAAGCCTTGCAAGCAATGTGACTAATGAGTTAGTTGCGGGATGATGCATTACGGAACGAGTAAAGAGACTTGCCAGTAACGAGATTAAGATACTGACGATCGAATCTCGGGCAAGTAACATACCGATGACAAAGGGAACAACGTATACTGTTATGTGGTTTGGCCGATAAAGATCTTCATAGAATATGTAGGAGCCAATATGGGCATCCAGGATCCACTGTTGGTTATTGACCGGAGATGTGTCTCGGTCATGTCTACATAGTTCTCGAACCCATAGGGTCCGCACGCTTAACGTTCGATGACGATTTGTATTATGAGTTATGTGATTTGATGACCGAAATTTGTTCGGAGTCCCGGATGAGATCACGGACATGACGAGGTGTCTCAAAATGGTCGAGAGGTAAAGATTGATATATTGGAAGTCTATATTCGGACATCGGAAAGGTTCCGAGTGATTCGGGTATTTTTCGGAGTACCGGAGAGTTACGGGAATTTGCCGGGGGAAGTAGTGGGTCTTAATGCGCCATACGGGAAAGGAGAGAAGGGCCTCAAGGGGTGGCTGCGCGCACCCCCATGGCAAGTCCGAATTGGACTAGGGAGGGGGCGGCGCCCCCTCTCTTTCCTTCTCCCTCCCCTACTCCTTCCCTCTCTCCCCTCCTGGAAAAGGAAGGGGACTCCAACAAGGATTGGGAATCCTAGTTGGACTCCCCCTATAGGCGCTCCTAGACTGGCCTCCTCCTCCTCCCTCCTTTATATACGTGGGCAGGGGGCACCCCAAAGGCACTCCAAGATTTCTCTTAGCCGTGTGCGGTGCCCCCCTCCACAGTTACACACCTCAGTCATATCGTCTTAGTGCTTAGGCGAAGCCCTGCGCCAGTAACTTCATCATCACCGTCGCTATGCCGTCGTGCTGGCAGAACTCTCCTTCAGCCTCAATTGGATCGAGAGCCCGAGGGACGTCATCGAACCCGAGTTGTGGTTTTGATGCGTAGGTAAGAACGGTTCTTGCTAGAAGCCCGTAGCAGCCACGTAAAACTTGCAACAACAAAGTAGAGGACGTCTAACTTGTTTTTGCAGGGCATGTTGTGATGTGGTATGGTCAAGATATGATGTGATATAGTTTGTTGTATGAGATGATCATGTTTTGTTGAAGTTATCGGCAACTGCCAGGAGCCTTATGGTTGTCTCTTTATTGCATAAGATGCAAGCGCCATGTAATTGATTTACTTTATCGCTGTGCGATAGCAATAGTTGCAAAAGCAATAGTAGGTGAGACGACCATGTGACGACTATTGGGGAACGTAGCAGAAATTCAAAATTTTCCTACGAGTTACCAAGATCTATCTATGGAGAGACTAGCAACGAGAGAGAGGGGAGTGCATCTACATACCCTTGTAGATTGCTAAGCGGAAGCGTTCAAGAGAACGGGGTTGAAGGAGTCGTACTCGTCGTGATCCAAATCACCGGAGATCCTAGTGCTGAACGGACGGCACCTCCGCGTTCAACACACGTACAGCCCGGTGACGTCTCCAACGCCTTGATCCAGCAAGGAGAGAGGGAGAGGTTGGGGAAGACTCCGTCCAGCAGCAGCACGACGGCGTGGTGGTGGTGGAGGAGCGTGGCATTCCGGCAGGGCTTCGCCAAGCACCACGAGAGATGAGGAGAAAGAGAGGTAGGGCTGCGCCAACAGGAGAAGAACTTCATGTGTTGGGCCACCCCTTTGCCTCCACTATATATAGGGGGAGAGGGAGGGTTGTGCCCCCACCTAGGGTTCCCTCCCTAGGGGCGGCGGCAGCCCCAATGCCCATCTGGGGTGGCGGCCAAGTGGGGGGAGAGGGAGGCGCACCAGGCATGGGCCTTTAGGGCCCATCTGCCCTAGGGTTTGCCCCCCTCTTCTCTCTAGGCGCATGGGCCTTGGTGGGGAGGCGTCCCAGCCCACCTAGGGGCTGGTCCCTTCTCACACTTGGCCCATGTATGCCTCTGGGGGCCGTGGCCCCTCCCGGTGGACCCCCGGACCCCTCCGGTGGTCCCGGTACACTACCGGTGATGCCCGGAACACTTCCGGTGGCCAAAACCATACTTCCTATATATAAATCTTTACTCCGGACCATTCTGGAACTCCTCGTGACGTCCGGGATCTCATCCGGGACTCCGAACAACATTCGGTAACCACGTATATCTATTCCCTATAACCCTAGCGTCGTCGAACCTTAAGTGTGTAGACCCTACGGGTTCGGGAACCATGCAGACATGACCGAGACGTTCTCCGGTCAATAACCGACAGCAGGATCTGGATACCCATGTTGGCTCCCACATGTTCCACGATGATCTCATCGGATGAACCACGATGTCGAGGATTCGATCAATCCCGTATACAATTCCCTTTGTCTAGCGGTATTGTACTTGCTCGAGATTCGATCGTCGGTATGTCGATACCTTGTTCAATCTCGTTACCGGCAAGTCTCTTTACTCGTTCCGTAACACATCATCCCGTGATCAACCCCTTGGTCACATTGTGCACATTATGATGATGTCCTACCGAGTGGGCCCAGAGATACCTCTCCGTCACACGGAGTGACAAATCGATCTCGATTCGTGCCAACCCAGCAGACACTTTCGGAGATACCTGTAGTGCACCTTTATAGCCACCCGATTCGTTGTGATGTTTGGTACACCCAAAGCATTCCTACGGTATCCGGGAGTTGCACAATCTAATGGTCTAAGGAAATGATACTTGACATTAGAAAAGCTTTAGCATCTGAACTACGATCTTTGTGCTAGGCTTAGGATTGGGTCTTGTCCATCACATCATTCTCCTAATGATGTGATCCCGTTATCAACGACATCCAATGTCCATGGTCAGGAAACCGTAACCATCTATTGATCAACGAGCTAGTCAATTAGAGGCTTACTAGGGACATGGTGTTGTCTATGTACCCACACATGTATCTGAGTTTCCTATCAATACAATTATAGCATGGATAATAAATGATTATCATGAACAAGGAAATATAATAATAATAACTAATTTATTATTGCCTCTAGGGCATATTTCCAACAGTCTCCAACTTGCACTAGAGTCAATAATCTAGTTCACATCGCCATGTGATTAACACTGATAGGTCACATCGCCATGTGACCAACATCCAAAGAGTTTACTAGTGTCACTAAACTTGTTCACATCACCATGTGGTTAAGACTCAATGAGTTCTGGGGTTTGATCATGTTTTGCTTGTGAGAGAGGTTTTAGTCAATGGGTCTGCAACATTCAGATTCGTATGTATTTCACAAATCTCTAGGTCATATTGTAAATGCCGCTTCCACACTCCATTTGGAGCTATTCAAAATGGTCGCTCCACTATACGTATCCGGTTTGCTACTCAGAGTCATTCGGATAGGTGTTAAAGCTTGCATCGACGTAACCCTTTACGCCGAGCCCTTTATCACCTCCATAATCGAGAAACATTTCCCTATTCCTGTAAGGATAATTTTGACCGCTATCTAGTGATCCACCCCTGGATCACCTTTGTACCCTCTTGCCAGACATGTGGCAAGGCACACATCAGGTGCGGTACTCAGCATGGCATACCGTATAGAGCCTATGACTAAGGCATAGGGGCGACATTCGTCCTTTCTCTTTCTTCTGCCGTGGTCGAGCTTTAACTCTTAACTTCATACCTTACAACTCAGGCAAGAACTCCTTCTTTGACTGATCCATCTTGAACACCTTCAAGATCATGTCAAGGTATGTGCTCATTTGAAAGTACCATTTAGCGTTTTTTATCTATCCTCATAGATCTTGATGCTCAATGTTCAAGCAGCTTAATCCAGGTTTTCTATTGAAAGACACTTTTCAAATAACCCTATATGCTTTCCAGAAATTCTACATCATTTCTGATCAACAATATGTCAACAACATATACTCATCAGAAATTCTATAGTGCTCCCACTCACTTTTTTTGGAAATACAAGTTTCTCATAAACTTTGTATAAACCCAAAATCTTTGATCATCTCATCAAAGCGTATATTCCAACTCCGAGATGCTTACTCCAGTCCTTAGAAGGATTGCTGGAGCTTTGCATACTTGTTAGCGTCTTTCAGGATTGTGAAAAACTTCTGGTTGTATCACACACAACCTTTCCTCAAGAATATAGTCGAGGAAACAATGTTTTGACATCCTATCTGTAAGATTTCATAAATCATCCAGTAATTGCTAATATAATTCCAACAGACTCTTAGCATCGCTACGAGTGAGAAAGTCTCATCGTAGTCAACTCCTTGAACTTGTCGGAAAACATCTTAACGACAAGTTGAGCTTTCTTAATGGTGATACTTACCATCATTGTCTGCCTTCCTTTTAAAATCCATCTGTACCCAACGGCCTTACGACCATCAAGTATTTCTTCCAAAGTCATGGATCCTCTCTCGGATTTTATGGCCTCGAGCCATTCATCGGAATCCGGGCCTACTATCGCCTCTCCATAGCTCGTAGGTTCATTGTTGTCTAGCAACATGACCTCTAAGACAAGATTTCGTACCACTCTGAAGTAGTACGCGTCCTTGTCGACCTACGAGGTTTGGTAGTGACTTGATCTGAAGCATCATGATCACTATCATCAGCTTCCACTTCAATTGGCGTAGGTGCCACATGAACAACTTCATGTGTCCTGCTACACACTGGTTGAAGTGATGGTTCAATAACCTCATCAAGTCTCCATCATCCTCCCACTCAATTCTTTCGAGAGAAACTTTTCCTCGAGAAAGGACCCGTTTCTAGAAACAGTTACTTTTGCTTCCGGATCTGAGATAGGAGGTATACCCAACCATTTTGGGTATCCTATGAAGATGTATTTATCCTTTTTGGGTTCGAGCTTATCATGATGAAACCTTTTTACATAAGCGTCGCAGCCCCAAACTTTTAAAAAACGACAACTTAGGTTTCTCCAAACCATAGTTCAAGCGGTGTCGTCTCAACGGAATTACATGGTGCCCTATTAAACTGAGTGCGGTTGTCTCTAATGCCTAACCCATGAACGATAGTGGTAATTTGATAAGAGACATCATGGTACGCACCATATCTAATAGGGTGCAACTATGATGTTCGGACACACCATCACACTATGGTGTTCCAGGCGGTATTAATTGTGAAACAATTTCCACAATGTCTTAATAGCGTGCCAAAGCTCGTAACTCAGATACTCATCTCTATGATCATATCATAGACATTTTATCCTATTGTCACGATGATCTTCAACTTCACTCTGAAATTACTTGAACCATTCAATAATTCAGACTTGTGTTTCATCAAGTAAATATACTCAGTATCTACTCAAATCATCTGTGAAGTAAGAACATAACGATATCCACTCCGTGCCTTAGCACTCATTGGACTGCACACATCAAAATGTATTACTTCCAACAAGTTGCTTTCTTGTTCCATTTTACTGAAAACAAGGCTTTCAGTCATCTTGCCCATGTGGTATGATTTGCATGTCTCAAGTGATTCAAAATCAAGTGAGTCCAAACGGTCCATCTGCATGGAGTTTCTTCATGCGCATACACCAATAGACATGGTTCGCATGTCTCAAACTTTTCAAAAATGAGTGAGTCCAAAGATCCATCAACATGGAGCTTCTTCATGCGTTTTATACCAATATGACTTACATGGCAGTGCGACAAGTAAGTGGTACTATCATTACTATCTTATATCTTTTGGCATGAAAATGTGTATCACTACGATCGAGATTCAATAAATCATTCTTTTAGGTGCAAGACCATTGAAGGTATTATTCAAATAAACAGAGTAACCATTATTCTCCTTAAATGAATAACCGTATTGCGATATACATAATCCAATCATGTCTATGCTCAACGCAAACACCAAATAACAATTATTTAGGTTTAACACCAATCTCGATGGTAGAGGGAGCGTGCGATGCTTGATCACATCAACCTTGGAAACACTTCCAACACATATCGTCAGCTCACCTTTAGCTAGTCTCCTTTTATTCCGTAGCTTTTATTTGAGTTACTAGCACTTAGCAACCGAACCGGTATCTAATACCTGGTGCTACTAGGAGTACTAGTAAAGTACACACTAACATAATGTATATCAATATACTTCCGTCGACCTTGCCTGCCTTCTTATCGACCAAGTATCTAGGGTGGTTCTGCTTTAGTGTCCGTTCCTCTCATTACAGAAGCACTTAGTATCGGGTTTGGGTTCAACCTTGGGTTTTCTTTGGAGCAGCAACTGTTTTGCCGTTTCATGAAGTATCCTTCTTGCCCTTGCCCTTCTTGAAACTAGTGGTTTTACTAACCATCAACAATTGATGCTCCTACTCGACTTCTACTTTCGGCGCCAAACATCATGAATACTTCAAGGATCATCATATCTATCCACGATATGTTATAGTTCATCACGAAGCTCTAGTAGCTTGGTGGCAATGACTTTGGAGAAACATCACTATCTCATCTGGAAGATTAACTCCCACTCGATTCAAGTGATTGTTGTACCCAGACAATCTGAGTACAAGCTCAACGATTGAGCTTTTCTCCCTTAGTTTGTAGGCCAAGAAGCTCGTCGGAGGTCTTATACCTCTTGACGTGGGCACGAGCCTGAAATACCAATTTCAGCCCTCGAAACATCTCAGATGTTTCGCGATGTTTCGAAAAATCGTCTTTGGTGCCTTAACTCTAAACCATTTCACATTACTGAACTATCACATAGTTATCAAAACGTGTATGTCAGATGTTCGCAACATCCACAGACGACGTTCGAGGTTCAACACACTGAGCGGTGCATTAAGGACATAAGCCTTCTTCCAAGCAACGAGGACAATCCTCAGTTTACGAACTTAGTCCGCATAACTGCTACTATCAACTTTCAACTAAATTTTCTCTAGGAACATATCTAAAACAGTAGAACTAAAGCGCGAGCTATGACATAATTTGCAAAAACCTTTTGACTATGTTCAGGATAATTAAGTTCATCTAATGAACTCCCACTCAAATAGACATCCCTCTAGTCATCTAAGTGATTACATGATCCGAGTCAACTAGGCTGTGTCCGATCATCACGTGAGACGGACTAGTCATCATCGGTGAACATCTTCATGTTGATCGTATCTACCATACGACTCATGCTCGACCTTTTGGTCTCTTGTGTTCCGAGGCCATGTCTGTACATGCTAGGCTCGTCAAGTCAACCTAAGTGTTCCGCGTGTGTAAATCTGTCTTACACTCGTTGTATGTGAAGTTAGAATCTATCACACCCGATCATCATGTGGTGCTTCGAAACAACGAACTTTCGCAACGGTGCATAGTTAGGGGGAACACTTTCTTGAAATTATTATGAGGGATCATCTTATTTACTACCGTCGTTCTAAGCAAATAAGATGCATAAACATGATAAACATCACATGCAATCAAAAAGTGACATGATATGGCCAATATCATTTTGCTCCTTTTGATCTCCATCTTCGGGGCTCCATGATCATCATCGTCACCGGCATCACACCATGATCTCCATCATCGTGTCTACATGAAGTTGTCTCGCCAACTATTACTTCTACTACTATGGCTAACGGTTTTAGCAATAAAGTAAAGTAATTACATGGCGTTGTTCAATGACACGTAGGTCATACAATAAATTAAGACAACTCCTATGGCTCCTGCCGGTTGTCATACTCATCGACATGCAAGTCGTGATTCCTATTATAAGAACATGATCAATCTCATACATCACATATCATTCATCACATTCTTTTGGCCATATCACATCACATAGCATACCCTGCAAAAACAAGTTAGACGTCCTCTAATTGTTGTTTGCATGTTTTACGTGGCTGATATGGGTTTCTAGCAAGAACTTTTCTTACCTACACAAATCCACAACGTGATATGCCAATTTCTATTTACCCTTCATAAGGACCCTTTTCATCGAATCCGTTCCAACTAAAGTGGGAGAGACTGGCACCCACTAGCCACCTTATGCAACAAGTGCATGTCAGTCGGTGGAACCTGTCTCACGTAAGTGTACGTGTAAGGTTGGTCCGGGCCGCTTCATCCCACAATACCGTCGAAACAAGATTGGACTAGTAACGGTAAGTATATTGAACAAAATCAACGCCCACAACAACTTGTGTTCTACTCGTGCGTAGAATCTACGCAATAGACCTAGCTCATGATGCCACTGTTGGGGAACATAGCAAAAATTCAAAATTTTCCTACGAGTTACCAAGATCTATCTATGGAGAGACTAGCAACGAGAGAGAGGGGAGTGCATCTACATACCCTTGTAGATCGCTAAGCGGAAGCGTTCAAGAGAACGGGGTTGAAGGAGTCGTACTCGTCATGATCCAAATCACTGGAGATCCTAGTGCCGAACGGACGGCACCTCCGCGTTCAACACACGTACAGCCCGGTGATGTCTCCCATGCCTTGATCCAGCAAGGAGAGAGGGAGAGGTTGGGGAAGACTCCGTCCAGCAGCAGCACGACGGCGTGGTGGTGGTGGAGGAGCGTGGCATTCCGGCAGGGCTTCGTCAAGCACCGCGAGAGATGAGGAGAAAGAGAGGTAGGGCTGCGCCAACAGGAGAAGAACTTCGTGTGTTGGGCTGCCCCTTTGCCTCCACTATATATAGGGGGAGAGGGAGGGTTGTGCCCCCACCTAGGGTTCCCTCCCTAGGGGCGGCGGCAGCCCCAATCCCCATCTGGGGTGGCGGCCAAGTGGGGGGAGAGGGAGGCGCACCAGGCATGGGCCTTTAGGGCCCATCTGCCCTAGGGTTTGCCCCCCTCTTCTCTCTAGGCGCATGGGCCTTGGTGGGGAGGCGTCCCAGCCCACCTAGGGGCTGGTCCCTTCTCACACTTGGCCCATGTATGCCTCTGGGGCCCGTGGCCCCTCCCGGTGGACCCCCGGACCCCTCCGGTGGTTCCGTACACTACAGGTGATGCCCGGAACACTTCCGGTGGCCAAAACCATACTTCCTATATATAAATCTTTACCTCCGGACCATTCCGGAACTCCTCGTGACGTCCGAGATCTCATCCGGGACTCTGAATAACATTCGGTAACCACGTATATCTATTCCCTATAACCCTAGCGTCGTCGAACCTTAAGTGTGTAGACCCTACGGGTTCGGGAACCATGCAGACATGACCGAGACGTTCTCCGGTCAATAACCAACAGCGGGATCTGGATACCCATGTTGGCTCCCACATGTTCCACGATGATCTCATCGGATGAACCACGATGTCGAGGATTCGATCAATCCCGTATCTGATTCCCTTTGTCTAGCGGTATTGTACTTGCCGAGATTCGATCGTCGGTATGCCGACACCTTGTTCAATCTCGTTACGGCAAGTCTCTTTACTCGTTCCGTAACACATCATCCCGTGATCAACCCCTTGGTCACATTGTGCACATTATGATGATGTCCTACCGAGTGGGCCCAGAGATACCTCTCCGTCACACGGAGTGACAAATCCAGATCTCAATTCGTGCCAACCCAACAGACACTTTCGGAGATACCCGTAGTGCACCTTTATAGCCACCCGTTACATTGTGACGTTTGGTACACCCAAAGCATTCCTACGGTATCCGGAGTTGCACAATCTCATGGTCTAAGGAAATGATACTTGACATTAGAAAAGCTTTAGCATACGAACTACGATCTTTGTGCTAGGCTTAGGATTGGGTCTTGTCCATCACATCATTCTCCTAATGATGTGATCCCGTTATCAAGGACATCCAATGTCCATGGTCAGAAACCGTAACCATCTATTGATCAACGAGCTAGTCAATTAGAGGCTTACTAGGGACATGGTGTTGTCTATGTACCCACACATGTATCTGAGTTTCCTATCAATACAATTATAGCATGGATAATAAACGATTATCATGAACAAGGAAATATAATAATAATAACTAATTTATTATTGCCTCTAGGGCATATTTCCAACAACGACATGTTGATAGAGATCAAGATGATGGAGATCATGGTGTCATGCCGGTGATGATGGAGATCATGACGGTACTTTGGAGATGGAGATCAAAGGCACGAGATGATAATGGCCATATCATGTCACATATTTTGATTGCATGTGATGTTTATCCTTTATGCATCTTATTTTGCTTAGTTCGGCGGTAGCATTATAAGATGATCTCTCACTAAATTTCAAGGTACAAGTGTTCTCCCTGAGTATGCACCGTTGCGAAAGTTCGTCGCGCCGAGACACCACGTGATGATCGGGTGTGATAAGCTCTATGTTCACATACAAAGGGTGCAAGCCAGTTTTGCACACACAGAATACTCGGGTTAAACTTGACGAGCCTAGCATATGCAGATATGGCCTCGGAACACTGGAGACCGAAAGGTCAAGCGTGAATCATATAGTAGATATGATCAACATAGTGATGTTCACCATTGAAAACTACTCCATCTCACGTGATGATCGTAATGGTTTAGTTGATTTGGATCACGTGATCACTTAGGTGATTAGAGGGATGTCTATCTAAGTGGGTGTTCTTTAAGCAATATTAATTGAACTTTAATTTATCATGAACTTAGTACCTGATAGTATTTTGCACGTCTATGTTGTTGTAGATCAATGGCCCGTGCTACTGTTCCTTTGAATTTTGATATGTTCCTAGAGAAAAACTATGTTGAAAGATGATAGTAGCAATGATGCGGACTAGGTCCATGATCTGAGGATTATCTTCATTGCTGCACAGAAGAATTATGTCCTTGATGCACCGCTAGGTGACAGACCTATTGCAGGAGTAAATGTAGACGTTATGAACGTTGGCAAGCTCGGTATGATAACTACTTGATAGTTTAGTGCACCATGCTTTACGGCTTAGAACCGGGACTTCAAAAACGTTTTGAAAGCCACGGAGCATATAAGATGTTCCAAGAGCTGAAATTGGTATTTCAGACTCATGCCCGAGTCGAGAGGTATGAAACCTCTAGCAAGTACTTTGCCTACAAGATGGAGGAGAATAGCTCAACCAGTGAGCATGTGCTCAGATTGTCTGAATACTACAATCTCTTGAATCAAGTGGGAGTTAATCTTCCAGATAAAATAGTGATTGACAGAGTTCTCTAGTCACTATCACCAAGTTACTAGAACTTCGTGATGAACTATAATATGCAAGGGATGACGAAAACGATTCCCAAGCTCTTCGTGATGCTGAAATCGACAATGGTAGAAATCAAGAAAAGCATCAAATGTTGATGGTTGTTATGACCACTAGTTTCAAGTAAAAGGGCAAGTGAAAGAAAGGGAACTTCAAGAAGAATGGCAAGCAAGTTGCCACTCCCATGAAGAATCCCAAAGCTAGACCCAAGCCTGAAACTGAGTGCTTCTACTGCGAAGGAAATGGTCACTGGAAGCAGAACTACCCCAATACTTGGCGGATAAGCAAAGTGAACAAAAGTATATATGATATATATGTTATTGATGTGTACTTTACTAGTGTTCATAGTAGCCCCTGGGTATTTGATACTGGTTCAGTTGCTATGATTAGTAACTCAAAACAGGAGTTACAAAATGAACAAAGACTAGTCGAGGGCAAGGTGACGATGTATGTTGGAAGTGATTCCAAGGTTGATAAGATCACCATCACACACTCCCTTTACCTTTGGGATTAGTGTTGAACCTAAAATAAATGTTATTTGGTGTTTGCGTTGAGCATAATATGATTGGATCATGTTTATTGCAATACGATTATTCATTTAAGTCAAAGAATAATTGTTATTCTGTTTACATGAATAAAACCTTCTGTGGTCATACACCCAAGGTGAATGGTTTATTGAATCTCGATCATGGTGATACACATATTCATAATATTGATGCCAAAAGATGCATAGTTGATAATGATAGTGCAACATATTTATGGCACTGTCGTTTAGGTCATATTGGTGTAAAGCGCATGAAGAAACTCCATACTGATGGGCTTTTGGAATCACTTGATTATGAATCACTTGATGCTTGCGAACCATGCCTCATGGGCAAGATGACTAAGACTCCGTTCTCCAGAACAATGGAGCGAGCAATTGACTTATTGGAAATAATACATACTGATGTATGCCATCCGATGAGTGTTGAGGCTCGCGATGGGTATCGTTATTTTTTGACCTTCACAGATAATTTAAGCAGATGTGGGTATATCTACTTGATGAAACATAAATCTGAAACATTTGAAAAGTTCAAAGAATTTCAGAGTGAAGTGGAAAATCATCGTAACAAGAAAATAAAGTTTCTACGATCTGGTCGCGGAGGTGAATATTTGAGTTACGAGTTTTCTATGATCTGATCGCGGAGGTGAATATTTGAGTTACGAGTTTGGTATTCATTTGAAACAATGTGGAATAGTTTCGCAACTCATGCCACCTGGAACACCACAGCGTAATGGTGTGTCCGAACATCGTAACCGCACTTTATTAGATATGGTGCGATCTATGATGTCTCTTACTGATTTACCACTATCGTTTTGGGGTTATGCTTTAGAGACAGATGCATTCACGTTAAATAGGGCACCATCTAAATCCGTTGAGACGACACCGTTTGGTAAAGAAACCTAAGCTGTCGTTTATTAAAGTTTGGGGTTGCGATGCTTATGTGAAAAAGCTTCAACCTGATAAGCTCGAACCCAAATTGGAGAAATGTGTCTTCATAGGATACGCAAAGGAAACTGTTGGGTACACCTTCTATCACAGATCCGAAGGCAAGATATTCGTTGCTAAGAATGGATCCTTTCTAGAGAAGGAGTTGCTCTCGAAAGAAGTGAGTGGGAGGAAAGTAAAACTTGATGAGTTAATTGTACCTTCTTCCAAATTGGAAAGTAGTTCATCACAGAAATCAGTTCCAGTGATGCCTACACCAATTAGTGAGGAAGTTAATGATGATGATCATGAAACTTCAGATCAAGTTACTACCGAACCTCGTAGGTAAAACAGAATATGTTCCGCACCAGAGTGGTACGGTAATCCTATTCTGGGAATCATGTTACTAGACCATGATGAACCTACGAACTATGAGGAAGCGATGATGAGCCCAGATTCCGCGAAATGGTTTGAGGCCATGAAATTTGAGATGGGATCCATGTATGAGCACAAAGTATGGACTTTGATTGACTTGGCCGATGGTCGGTGAGCCATTGAGAATAAATGGATCTTCAAGAGGAAGACGGACGCTGATAGTAGTGTTACTATCTACAGAGCTCGAATTGTCACAAAAGGTTTTCGACAAGTTCACGATGAGATTTTCTCACTCGTATCGATGCTTAGAGTCTGTCCGAATCATGTTAGCAATTGCCGCATTTTATGAAATTTGGCAAATGGATGTTAAAACTGCATTCCTTAATGGATATCTCAAAGAAGAGTTGTATATGATGCAACCAGAAGGTTTTGTCGATCCTAAAGGTGCTAACAAAGTGTGCAAGCTCCAGCGATCCATTTATGGACTAGTGCAAGCCTCTCGGAGTTGGAATATACGCTTTGATAGTGTGACCAAAGCATATGGTTTTATACAGACTTGTGGTGAAGCCTGTATTTACAAGAAAGTGAGTGGGAGCACTACAACATTTCTGATAATTATATGTGAATGACATATTATTGATTGGAAATAATGTAGAATTTTCTAGAAAGCATAAAAGAGTGTTTGAAAGGAGTTTTTCAAAGAAAGACCTCGGGTGAAGCTGCTTACATATTGAGCATCAAGATCTATAGAGAAAGTGGAAGCAATTAGCTAGAGTAGCTCCATGCAGAGCATTATAGACATAGTAAATTTGCAAAATACATATGGCTCTAAATGTGACAGACCCATTGACTAAACTCCTCTCACAAGCAAAACATGATCACACCTTAGTACTCTTTGGGTGTTAATCACATAGCTATGTGAACTAGATTATTGACTCTAGTAAACCTTTTGGGTGTTGGTCACATGGCGATGTGAACTATGGGTGTTAATCACATGATGATGTGATTTATCAGTTTTAAGTCACATGGCGATGTGAACTAGATTATTGACTCTAGTGCAAGTGGGAGACTGAAGGAAATATGCCCTAGAGGCAATAAAAATGTTGCTATTTTATATTTCCTTATATCATGATAAATGTTTATTAGTCATGCTAGAATGTATTAACCGGAAACTTGATACATGTGTGAATACATAGACAAAACAAAGTGTCCCTGGTAAGCCTCTACTAGACTAGCTCATTAATCAAAGATGGTTAAGTTTCCTAACCATAGACATGTGTTGTCATTTGATAAACGGGATCACATCATTAGAGAATGATGTGATGGACAAGACCCATTTGTTAGCTTAGCATTATGGTCGTTACAGTTTCATTGATATTGCTTTCTTCATGACTTATACATGTTCCTATGACTATGAGATTATGCAACTCCCGAATATCGGACGAACATTCTGTGTGCTATCAAACATCACAACGTAATTGGGTGATTATAAAGATGCTCTACAGGTGTCTCTGATGGTGTTTGTTGAGTTGGCATAGATCTAGATTAGGATTTGTCACTCCGATTGTCGGAGAGGTATCTCTGGGCCCTCTCGGTAATGCACGTCACTATAAGCCTTGCAAGCAATGTGACTAATGAGTTAGTTGCGGGATGATGCATTACGGAATGAGTAAAGAGACTTGCCGGTAACGAGATTGAAATAGGTATTGAGATACCGACGATCGAATCTCGGGCAAGTAACATACCGATGACAAAGGGAACAACGTATACTGTTATGCGGTTTGACCGATAAAGATCTTCGTAGAATATGTAGGAGCCAATATGAGCATCCAGGTTCCGCTATTGGTTATTGACCGGAGATGTGTCTTGGTCATGTCTACATAGTTCTCGAACCCGTAGGGTCCGCACGCTTAATGTTCGATGATGATTTGTATTATGAGTTATGTGATTTGATGACCGAAGTTTGTTCGGAGTCCCGGATGAGATCACGGACATGACGAGGAGTCTAAAAATGGTCGAGGTAAAGATCGATATATTGGAAGGCTATATTCGGACATCGGAAAAGTTCCGAGTGATTCGGGTATTTTTCAGAGTACCGGAGAGTTACACGAATTCGCCGGGGGAAGTAGTGGGCCTTAATGGGCCATACGGGAAAGGAGAGAAGGGCCTCAAGGGGTGTCCACGCGCCCCCCCCCCCATGGAAAGTTCGAATTGGACTAGGGAGGGGGCGGCGCCCCCTCTCTTTCCTTCTCCCTCTCCTACTCCTTCCCTCTCTTCCCTCTTGGAAAAGGAAGGGGACTCCAACTAGGATTGGGAATCCTAGTTGGACTCCCCCTATAGGCGCGCCCCTCCTAGGCCGGCCTCCTCCTCCTCCCTCCTTTATATACGTGGGCAAGGGGCACTCCAAGATTTGTCTTAGCCGTGTGCAGTGCCCCCCTCCACAGTTACACACCTCGGTCATATCATCGTAGTGCTTAGGCGAAGCCCTGCGCCGGTAACTTCATCATCACCGTCGCTACGTCGTCGTGTTGACGGAACTCTCCTTCGACCTCAACTGGATCAAGACCCCGAGGGACGTCATCGAGTTGAACGTGTGCTGAACACGGAGGTGCCGTACGTTTGGTACTTGGATCGATTGGATCGCGAAGACGTTCGACTACATCAACCGCGTTACTAAACGCTTCCGCTTTTGGTCTACGAGGGTACGTGGACACACTCTCCCCGCTCATTTCTATGCTTCTCCTAGATAGATCTTGCGTGATCGTAGGAATTTTTTGTAATACTATGTTCCCCAACAAAGCTCCCCTCCATAGTTTACACCTTCGGTCATATTCAAGGGGTGCCTAGAAGACACATAAATTGTTCCAAGCCGTGTGCGGCGCCCCCCTCCATAGTTTACACCTCCGGTCATATTCACGTAGTGCTTAGGCGAAGCCCTGCACGGATCACTTCACCATCACCGTCACCACGCCGTCGTGCTGACGAAACTCTCCCTCGACACTTTGCTAGATCAAGAGTTCGAGGGACGTCATCGAGCTGAACGTGTGCAGAACTCGGAGGTGTCGCACGTTTGGTGCTTGATCGGTCAGAACAAGAAGAAGTTCGACTACATAAACCGCATTAACAAATGCTTCCGCTTTCGCTCTACGCGGGTACGTGGACATACTCTCCCCCTCTCGTTGCTATGCATATCCTAGATAGATCTTGCGTGAGTGTAGGAATTTTTTTGAAACCGCATGCTACGTTCCCCAACAAGCATGAGGGAGCACATAAAGAAAATTGGCATGCTATAGAATACAGATTTGATTAGTGTCAGCTTATCTCCAATAGAGAGCATAGTGGAGCAACTGAGCAGTCTATTCTCTATCATCTTCATCATAGGCACAAAATCTTGAACTGTTGGTTTGGTGATGCAAAGTGGCAGTCCCAAATATGTGTGAGGCAAGGTACCAATTTTACAGCCCAGCGTATTGGAAAGGAAGGTCATCTTGGCCAATGGAGTGTTGATAGATATCATAGTGGACTTGGCATAATTCACTTTCGAACCAGTATAAGCAGCATAATGTAGCAACAATTTTTTATATATGTGTGAGCTTCCTGGCATCTGCATTTGCAACTAGTATGGTGTCATCTGCATACTGTATAATTGGGTATTCTGAGCAGGAATTATGCAGTATAGGTGAATCAATCATGTCTTGCTGCATGGCCTCATTAAACATTGACTGAAGAAGATCAGCTGCTAATACAAAGATCAAAGGTGAGAGAGGATCACCTTGTTTGACTCCTTTCCTGCAAAGAAACTGTTTCCTTGGGACTCCATTGAGTAGAACAGAGGAATATCCTGTACCATAGATCATTTTGATCCAGTTGATCCATCTACTCCCAAAACCTTTAGCTTGCATAATCTCAATGATAGTATCATGATTAATCATATCAAATGCTTTCTCAAAATCCAACTTCCGAAGAATAATCTCTTTTCTAGACTAGTGGCACTGGTGAATATATTCATATGCCCAAGCTAGGCAGTCTTGAATGCACCTGTTGTTCAAAAAACCATACTGATTCCTATGGACTATCCTGAGGATGACTCTCTGAAGCTTGTTAGCTAACAGCTTGGTAATGATTTTGAGAGTGTAGTTCAGAAGACAAATAGGTCTAAACTCTGCCGGAGAGGATGCAGAATCAGTTTTGGGGATTAGAGTGATAAAGGAGTAATTGATACTTTGTAGGTTAACCTCCCCACTATGGAAATCATCAATTAACCTATGAAAGTCTGGTGCAAGAATATCCCAACATGATTTCAAGAAAGCAGCATTAAACCCATCTGGACCAAGAGATTTGTCTGATGGCATGTTCTGAACAACTTCATGAATCGCTCTTCTGGTAAAAGGAGCTTCAAGTCCAGAGAAGTTATTTTGCTGTTGAAGAAGTAATGGATTGGAGGTGCTGCCAGTAGTCCCCATTCTCTCTTTGAATGCTCTATATAGAATAGCAGCCTTGGCCTGATGACTAAAGTGCTCCTTCCCATTCTCATCTTGTAGCATGGCAATATTGTTGTTCCTGAATTTAATAGTAGCCTTTGCTTGAAAATATTTAGTGTTAGCCTCCCCAACTTTGATCTGTCTGATAGTAGCCCTTTGTTGCCAATACAGTCACTGGTGTTCCAATATATCTGATAGATGAGCTTTTAGGATATTCCTACCATTGGCTTTGTCCAGTGTTATGTCTCTGGCTTCCTCAATAGTATCATAGAAAAGAATCATGAAATTGGTGTTATCAATGATTTTTTTTAAGATCTGATATATTTCTAGCCCAGATTTTAAGACCTTTCCTTAGCCTTTTGAATTTAGTGGCTATGATCTTGGCACTATCTCTGGCTGCTACTGCTTGTGTCCAGATACTTTTGACAACCTCATGAAAATCCTCATGTTCCAACCAGTAGTTCTCAAACCTAAAAATGTGTGATTTTGGAATTGAAGTACCAATTTTCACCATGATAGGCACATGATCATAAATAGTTTTTGCAAGTGGATATGCAAAAGTAGAAGGATAATTTACAGTCCAAGCTTCAGATGTAAAGCACCAGTCCAGTTTCTCTAGGAGTGGTGCTTCCTGCATATTGCTCCAAGTGAACTGACTTCCCATTAATGGAATTTCAATAAGAGCTTGGTTGCGGATAGCCTCATTAATCAATGAGTGCTTGATTTACCTTCCACCAAAAAGACCCACATGTTGATCACTTGGCAGCTACCCATTTCCATAATAGGTTTCCCAAATTAGATTTACCCATGGGATATCATGTTTGCTGTAGAACTTGTGAAGATTTTTCATGAGTAGTGCTTTTTTAGGGTATAAATGTCCATAATACCCAATCCTCCCTGATCTTTTGGCCTGCAGACAATGCTCCATGTCACCATTGCAGGTCTTCTGTCTTCCATATCAAGGCTTCTCCATAGACAATGTCTTAGATAATTGATAATGTGTTTCTTTATACCAAGTCTACCATGATTATTGCGCTGATGTGGGACATCTAAAAACGTGAAACACGAAAGTCTTTGGCAATGACACTAAGTTTGCACCATATTGCTTGGTCGACGGCAGATGGTTTGATCCTTTCGTCTCACTGCTGCAGCAATGTTCAGAAAGCAGAACCTGCTCTGGGATTGGAGCTCAGTGTTGTTCCATTTAGCTGGGAGATTATAGCCTTATTTCCCACCTTTTTCTCCGTATTTCTTCTAGTCTTTTGCACCTGCTACTCTCCAACCCCCATGTACTTCTGGTCTCTCTGGAATTGGCTCTCTTTGGTAATATAAAGGTTCAAGCAAGCGTAAGCCCGTCGTTGATGCGTAAAAAAAGATAAGCGAGACCATAGCTCTCGCGCGAACTTTTTTTATCTAAACCCTAGAACTAGGCTCCTACCTCTCTTCCTCCTCTCCTGTGAACACAAATTCAACAGGAATTCTACCTCTCAGCGTGGCGCTGTGGTTGATTTCGTGAATCTGAGTGTATCTCGAGTTTTTCTCTCTTTTTTTGAGGGGGGTCTGAGTGTATCTAGTTGATGAGTGTTAGGCCAACTCCAGTGCACGACCCCAAACAGACGTATGTTTTGCCAGGACTCGGTTCATTTAGGTATGGCAATGGGGTCGTGTCTAGGCCTGTCCTGGGATGCGGTGGCCGTGCGCCCAGCGTGCGGACGCATCCTTTGGCCCCATCCTGTCCGCCATGGCCAAAAATGCCCATATATTCATATTTCAATGTTCAAAACAAGTTCACACGTCCAAATATTAATTGCTGAAAATAAAAATAGTTTTACAACCCAATCAAAATTTTCTCTAATAAAATAGTTTTACAATCAAATCGAAATTGTCTCGAATGAACATAATGAACCAATACATCTATTGGTTGCCAATGTGAGTCCACACGTGCTCAATCAAGTCATTTTGAAGATCCAAATGAGTGTGCCAATCACGCATTTCACGATGAAATTGGGCAAACTGTTCAAACGTGGCCGGTTCTTGGTGCAAGGGCTCAACATTTTCACCTTGAAAATCAAATCCTTGGTCGAAGATCTTGTCATCACGCTCGTCCTCGACGATCATGTTGTGCATGATCACACAAGCAGTCATCACCTCCCAAAGCTTTCCTTCATCCCATGTCAGTGCAGGGTTTTGAACGATTCCCCATCGGGATTGAAGCACACCAAAAGCACGTTCCACATCCTTTCTAGCACACTCTTGCATTTGGGGAAATCTCTTTCTCTTCTCACCTTGGGGTTCAGTTATGCGCACAAAAGTTGACCGAGGATATATACCATCGGTGGGTAGTATCCCTTGTTGTCTTGGTGGTCGTTGATCTCAAAGTTGACAGGTGGGGAGTGGCCTTCTGCAAGCCTTGCGAAGACTGGAGAACGCTGCAGCACGTTGATATCATTGTGAGAACCTACCATGCTGAAGAAAGAATGTCATATCCAAAGATCATGCGAAGCCACCGCTTCTAATATGATAATGCACGCTTTAACATGCCCCTTGTACTGGCCCTGCCAAGCAAATGGACAGTTCTTCCACTCCCAGTGCATACAATCTATGCTGCCAAGCATGCTTGGAAAGCCTCTAGCTGCGTTGGTCGCCAACAATCTCTCTGTATCACTGGCATTTGGCTGCCTCAAGTACTCAGGGCCAAACACTGCCACCACGGCCTTGCAGAACTTGTACATTGACAGCAGACATGTTGTCTCACTCATACGCACATACTCATTCACCAGATCGCCTGGAATTCCATATGCAAGCATGCAGATGGCCGCGGTGCATTTCTGGTAAGAAGAGAATCCAAGCTTGCCAAGGGCATCCGTCTTGCACTCGAAGTATGGGTCATGAGCAACCACTCCCTCTCGGATACGATTGAACACATGCCTTGTCATACGAAAACGGCGACGGAATTTATCCGGCTTGAAGAGCAGGGTGTTCGCAAAGTAATCGGCATAGAGCAGGGCGTGGCCTCTCTCCCTGTTGCAGTTCAGGTTGGGAGCACGGCCATGGAGTGACCCCTGTACCGAGGAAGCTGCCGTTCAATGTGGTGCAGCCACCACAAGATCTTCATCATCCGAGGACGAATCGTCCGATGAATAAATGAAGTGGTGAAAGAAAAATTCATCTCCACTGGCCATACCTTTGTGGGCAAAGTGTCAAACACCTTGCGGTCGTGGTGGCAAAGAGGCCGCGATGATCACCTCGATGCAGCAGGGGTGGTTGGCGGCCAGCTACTGGCCGCTCTCGAGCACTGGATGGAAGCTATCGTGGCTGCCGTGGTCCATAAACATCGTCGGCGGTAGTATCCCCTCTGGCACCGGCTACGACGGCGACGGCCAAAACTCCTACGAAAGCGCGGGCGTGGTGGTGGCCATGTCGAGACGTGGTTTGGTATGGACGGCCGGGAGGTGAGCAGTGAGGAGGCGACCGGAGAATAGTGGCGGCGCCGGCGGCGGGGTGGGGCGGGGAAGAGCGGGTGAAGGCGTTGGAAGCGTAGTGTCCCCGACAGGCGGGCCACGGGGGGACAAGGACGTGCGTCGAGCCCGTCCGTGCGATGTCCGTTTCACCCCAAACTCGGCTCAAGTTTGGGCCGGAAATGGGTCGAAAACGAACGAAATCCGGATATTTGATTGTTTGGGGCCGCGCGTTGGACCGCGCCATTTGTCTATTCTATTCCAAACGGATGCACCCGGATAGGATGGGGTTGTGCGCGGCCTTACACATGGTGTGTCCGTCCTCGTTTCTGAAAGCAACAGTAGGATCCTAGGCCCAGCTTGACCCGGCCCGTTGCCCGGAACAGAGACAAGAGCCAGATGCATGCGCACGCACGCCGTGACGGCAACAAGACAGACTCACCGGACACCGTGGCCGTCGTGACGATGCCAACCTGCCGGCCGGAGGCAGCAAAGCAGCGGCCCGCACGCTCCCTCTACCCGTCTGGTGGTCGTCGTTACCCGTGCGATACGCACGCCAAGGTGGGACACAGTTAAGTCGCGCTCGGTCGATGCCCGTTGGCCGATCTGATGCTACAGCGTGTCGATAGCTGATCTGTCGCCGTGGCAAGTGGCGATGCATTTCTGGCTCGACGAGTCTTACTCCTGCCAAGTTAGGCCGTTATTGAAATCCCTCGCTTTCGGGCTGCACTATATTTGACTGCGGGAGTTACTGCACTAGATTTTCTTCGCTGTCTGAATCTTGTGTTGGAATATTTTGCTCAGTCAGAAAGCCTTTGGAGAAATAATTTCTTTTATTGCGAGAAAACTTTCAGTCTATTCATCTTCAAATATAACAGTACAACGACAACAGAAACGATAAAAACTACATCTAGATTCATGAACCACCCAATGACGATTACAAAGACTCGTCAGCGGTAGAAAGTCTTACCGTCATTATCGCCTCCTCATTGGAGCTAGACAAAATTTATTATAGTAGACAATCGGCACCATAGGACTAGTGCAGCAGAACAGCAACCACCACCATCAACTTTTCATGACTCCAGCAACACAAGATGTGTGTGCGTGTGTGTGTTTTATAGCACCCCTTTGGGGCAGGAAACATTCAACGTTTTTTCGTGTTTGTCATAGCCAAGCAAACCATGTCCGTCTTCAAATGAGGAGCCACATGCCTGTATCTCCGAGCTGGAATCAAGAAAGAAATGTCCGGTAACATAGTCGCGTGTGTAGCTCAAGCTAGCAGCTGACACATACACAACGTACAGAGTACGTATAGAAAAAGCACAGAGTACAGAAATAGACACGTTTCATTCGCCATAAAATAGGCAGCAAAGCTCAAGGGAGTCAATCCTGTGGGCTGTAGTGCGAGCTAGGCTGTTGGACCAGCAATGGGCGACTCCTTTCTCCAGCGCCGCTGAAAGGGACGCGCTGAATTCCCAACCAATTCTTCTGTTTCCAGGTCTGCTACTATTAAACTAACAGTAGACGGTGCTTATAGCCCAGAAATTCCCACTTAGGCGCTGATCGAGCTGCACTCCAGTTCGCAGTTGCGTATGATTCAGTGCATCCCCACGTGCTTTTCGTTATGACGACTAGTAGCTAGCAGTACTCAGATGAGCCCAATGAAAATTACTAAAGTCTTATTCTTCGTACGTTTGGCTTTTAAAAAAAATACAGGCAAAAGATTTGCCTCATCAGGAAAAGAAGAGTTTGTAGGTACATTCGGCTTTGAATACTAAGCTTAGAACGTACGAAGACATGGGGTATAAACGTACTCAGAGCCGCTGCATATTTATGGGATCGACAGGAGAAGAACCGCTGCCAACCCACGGTCCCGTTGATGTTGACATGCAGTTATGCACCTTGGCCTGTTGCACAGCGGAAGGCAGGTCGGCCGTGCAATCTCTATCGCGTGCTTTAGTTTACATTGCAAAACACGAAAGGAAAAAAAACGTAGTACTCCATCTGCTTGGACTGATAGTCACGTCCCGTTGAAACGTTAAACGGAAAACGTCAAACAAAATCCCCAAAGGAGGCCAGCGATAAAGATACGGTATCTATCAGGCATGATGTGCATGTACAGGTTCAAAAATGCTGTGCTGAATAGGCCACGCCGGGGCAATCACTGTGAGTAGTGGACTACAAGGTCGAACGAACTTGAGTATCATTCTCCTTCTCTGTGCCATGGAAGTTTAGTCCGGTCTAAATTTTGCAAGGAACCAAGGATGCGTTTGGTTGAAGGTGTCGTATGAATGGGTTGGGACCGTTCAATTTTTTTTGGGTTCAATTTTTTTAAGGATCGAACCATTCAATTCATGTGTTTGGCTGAATATAAATGGTGAGCTAATTATTTAGGACGGGACCACCAGTCATGCTTACATAATCATGCATGCAAAGTGTGGCCATTTGATTTGACCGATTTGGTTAGGTGGAACGGTTCAGCATCTTCATGGCATATTCTTTTTTTTTTGGCTCGAACGATTCAGGTGCTTTATAACCAAACATGTCTATTTTTTGAACGATCCTAACTCATTCATGACCGCCCTTGCAACCAAATGCACCCCAAATGAATCACATGGGCGCAGGCGGAGCGGAGAGGAGGAGAAAAGCCTTGTCGTTCATTAATGAGGCGACTGGCCTGGCCTGGCCCCACGCCACGGCTGCTCCCACCACCCTCGCCCGGAGGCAGCAATGATAGATCCTCCAACCTAGCAGGCAGGCAGCGAAGAAGGGAAAGAATGACACCGCTACCCAAAGCAGCCAGCCAAGCCATAGCCAACCCCAGTCCTAGCCACTAGCTACAACGAACAAACTCAGACCCAGCCAGCCTCGTGGCTCCGGTTGGACTGGCCGGTACCGTTGCCGCTCCTGATGGGGAACTGCGCCGGCGTGCAGGGGAACGCCGAGATCAACCCGACCTTCAGTGCTCCCAACACCTCAGGTACTCTACCACTCTACTGCGCTTCGCTTCGCCTCGCTTCTTGGTTGGTTGCATCAGCTTTCCAGGCCCCGTTCAACGTCTGAGCTAGATAACTTCGTGTGCTCTGCTCCTCAACTTCATGTGGCGATTTGGCCTTGTCAATTAGTCGGAGTAGGAATAAGCGAGTTTCTTGATTTTTCTTCTGCTGCACTGTTTGGAACAAGAGTCCAACTTGGGGTGGTTGATTTTGCACGATTTAGTTTTCCGCTTTGGGCTTCATGGATGGCCAAGGCCACTAGTGAGCAAAATTGCACGATTTTACTAAGCGTGAGGCGCGTATGGTTTTGCCCAAACAAAACAAGTAGGGCGAATTTTGCTCCCAAAATGGCAGTGGGATTGATATCTTCAAGTTAGCGTGAGTTTTACCAGCGAAGTGACCGCATCCGCTTGCTTTGCAATCCAGGTAACAATTCCAAGAGCAGCAACAGCAGCAATGCGACTGATACCAGCACTTTTGGCAAGAGTTCTTCGTCGTCGGTGCCACCGACTCCTCGGACCGAGAAGGAGATCTTGCAGTCGTCCAACCTCCGCAAGTTCACCTTCAGTGAGCTGAGAAGCTCCACAAGAAACTTCCGGACTGACAGCCTGCTCGGGGAGGGGGGCTTCGGCTCCGTGTTCAAGGGGTGGATCGACGAGCGCACGTTTACGCCGGTCAAGCCCGGCACCGGGATGATCGTCGCGGTGAAGAAGCTCAAGCTGGACAGTTTCCAGGGGCACAAGGAATGGCTGGTTGGTCACTGACCTTGTTGCACTTCCTCTTGTGCCTGTTTGAGCTGAAGGTTTTGTGGTTTTAATTTGTTTCTGCAAAAAATACCTTGCAGGCTGAGGTCAATTACTTGGGGCAGCTGTCACACCCCAATCTTGTGAAGCTCATCGGGTATTGCTTGGAGGACGAGCAGCGGCTTCTCGTCTACGAATTCATGCCCAAGGGTAGCTTGGAGCACCATCTTTTCAGGAGTGAGTTTCTCAAATGTTATCTTGTGTGATATGCTCATTGTGCACGATATGTTCCATTCGTGCTGTTGGAAATGGGTGAGTGACAGTGCAATCGTACTGCAGGAGCTCCACATTTCCAGCCCCTTTCATGGAATTTACGGATGAAGGTTGCTCTTGAGGCCGCCAGGGGACTTGCTTTCCTGCATAGCGATGAGGCTAAAGTTATATACCGTGATTTCAAGACCTCTAATGTTCTTCTTGACTCGGTGGGCATGCAAATTCAGTCTCTTATCTATGCACTAAGTGGAAGTACAATGAGCTCTGGTCTGAAGATTTGCTTTTGTTGTCCTTCTTTGACTCCATACAGGAATATAATGCAAAACTCTCTGATTTTGGCTTGGCAAAAGATGGCCCGAGTGGCGATAAAAGTCATGTTTCTACTAGGGTCATGGGGACTCAAGGATATGCTGCCCCTGAATATCTCGCAACAGGTAATCTTTCTAACATGCCTTACCAGCTATCTGTTACAACCATATTGTTCCTCTACTATTTTCATGCATCTTAGTGACATGGATGAAAGGGGGCATTCATTGACCGTTCATGAAAAGGGCAAATGAAGTTCTATTCTTTTCTAGCATTATCTTCTTAAGATGGTTGTGGTTCAATGTTCAAGACAGCATTGCTCTTGTACTCGACCTTTTGGTCTCCAGGCTCATGCCTGTTTGAAATATATAAGGTAGAGAGCTATCTCTACCTTCTATTTTCAAAAAAAAAAAAAAAGCATTGCTGGCAAGTTGCAGTTACCGTAGTTTCTATTGATGCAATGCACTCCTAACAGGATTGAAGGAAAATAATCTTTGTAGCAAGACATTGATGCTTCATGGCGTGCATGCCACATCCTTTTTAAGAGACATAACCAACTAACACTAGCGTATCTGTCGGATTCACTTGGTTTTATATGGCATGGTTCTTCCTTGTGCTTAGATGCGCCTTTTATTTAAAGGGGTGTGATTCTCTTATAGCAGTGAGGGTGTATAAAATAATCATTTAGCAGCAAAGTGGCTCACCAGGCAAGAGCCACGAAGCAAAGCATGTCTGAACAGTCCATTTTAGATTGACGATTGGTGTTTCATTCATGTGATGCCTATGATTACCAATTTTAAAAAATCTCAAAAGATTGTCGGGGATGATGTATGACACCGTGTAAAAGGCAAAAACACTGAGGCAAGCCATCATGCTAGTTGAAAACTTGAATTGGCACTTTATGCTTTCCACGCCTAAAAACAGATTATTGTGGAAAAATGATGACTTGATGTGGAAAAAGGATGACTAGATACTCAGCTGGTCTCATGCACAAACTGCCTAAAAATCAGATTATTGTGGTTAGTTAAACACTTAACACTACGTCTTGGTTCCACATTCAAGTTAGCACACAAATTCCTCTGATCACTATAAATTGCCCCATCTTGTTCTCTAATCCTGATATGCACATACTGTAATGGTAAAAAGTCAATGACGATTTGTATGACTGATTGTGGCTAGTTAATAGTTCTCAATGATGATTTGCATAGTTACGTCTTCGATGCAATTGCTCGTGTAAGCACACAAATTCTTCTGGTCGCTATAATTAAATTGCCTCATCATGTTCTTTATTCTAAATTTGTGCACGTGTTGTAATGGTGAAAGTCAATGATGGTTTGCATGCATCTGACTGGTACAAACTTACATGATTTTCCTCCATATTATATGCAGGCCACTTGACCACGAAGAGCGATGTCTACACCTATGGTGTTGTTCTTCTAGAGTTGCTGACCGGGCAACGTGCTCTGGACAAGAACCGCCCGCCTGGACAGCATAACCTGGTGGAGTGGGCAAGACCTTACATCAACAGCAAGAGGAGGGTCATCCATGTCCTGGACCCACGATTGGGGTCGCAATATTCGCTCCCGGCGGCGCAGAAGGCAGCGGCGCTTGCGATGCAATGCCTGTCAATGGACGCCCGGTGCAGGCCGGACATGGATCAGGTCGTGACCGCTCTGGAAAAGCTCCCAGAGGTGAAGAAAACATACAAGTAGGGGAGGGTTGCTGGTTCCATGTGTACTCCTTTACCTCTCTGGAGCATGCATCATCCACTCCTTGTAAGCAACACTTCAGGGAGTAGAAACAGTGAACAGATGCCGGACTTGAGGGGAAGACTAGCCTTTGAATCTGTAAGAGAATGTAGAATATATGTCGCCATGTGTACAGCTAGCTGTTAGCCTGTTACTTTGCTGTCAGCCTGACGCCTGTTTTATATATTTGCAGTACATCGGCTTTGTAAAACAAGTTGGGAAACAGTTTTGTGTCTTGGTCTTGGAAGCATTCTCACTCGGTGCGTGCTAATGCTGAGAGCCATGTCAGAGAGACTCTTACTCTGCACGAGAAATGAAACGAATTAAGTTTGTTAGTTTGTCTTGTTAGTTTCTCGCCTTAGTGCGTAGACTCACCTCCACTTTCTGTCATTCGAAACCATAAAGAATGCCAAAACCAGAAACAAAGATCATTACAATTCAATAAAAAGCGTCCTTTATAAAAAAAATGAAGTGTTCACATTGCTACGATGATAATATTTCATTGCAAGACTTGAGTTAACAGCAGATAAGCCATATGATATAAGCATAGAAACCCAAAGCCTAGCCAAACAACACCCACGTAGTGTTCCGTTTTCCTCTACATTGCGAATCCAAAGCAACACTGGTGAGGTTGCAAAGCACAAATAGCTACATGCGCAAGAGTTGAGAATTGGAGAATTTTTGGCGGGCTACTGAAGAAAATGATCAATGCTTGAATAAATAGCGGCACAAAATCGAAAAACTGGTTTTACAAGTGTTTACATTCAAAGGAGGCTGGAACTAAGCTTCTAAAGAAATTTACTGTAAGCTTTCCACGGAAGATAAGACCAGGTGAAGTGAGGCCAAAATGGCTGACTGTTCAATCAAGCCATCTTTAGAATCTGCGCCCGCCAGAGTTATAAGCACGACCGCCAGGGTATTGATGACCACGGTGCTCAAAACCATGATCACGGCCTTGGCCCCCACCATGGAACTCTGGGTAATCTAGCCGCTCCCCAAAGGTTTCATACTGACCAGATGCATAACCCCGATGAGCCTCTCCATAAGAACCTCCAGAGGGAGCAGCAGCAGGAGGCGTGGCTGCAGCTGTTGGAGGATAGCCACGTGGTTCCCTAGGCACCACATTATTTGCATAATTGCTTATGGTGGCCTTTTGGTATTGCTGCTGGCGTTCCAGAGACTCTTTGCGCAGGAATTCTTCTCGATAGGCCGTCTGGCGAGCTCGAAGTGCCAATAGTTTCTCATGGTACTGTGCATTTATTTCGTTCAATCTCTGCACAGACATGAGAAACATGTAAAACAGCAGTTGTCTGATATTAATAACAGTGTATGCTGCCAGTTCTAAAAAAATCAACTCTATGCACCAGCGACAGAGTGCTGCAGCATTATCCACAACATGATGTCCAATCTAACTTCGGCACGCTGTAATTGGGGCAAGATTGACAAGTATGATTGTAGTTGAGGCAAGATTACTGCAACAAGTTCCATTGTTTAGATGTTTAAAAGTTGCCATAGGGAAGGCATATAAAAGATGATTCAAAAGTTGCCACAGGAAAGGCATATAAGAGGATCCACCATGAGTTGCGGGGCGTGCAATTTTAACAAAGTACAAAAATCTTCGAGTGATTCAATTTCTTAAACAATACCAAGCACTAAGATAAATCTAGGCACACTAAGGGCATCTCCAACGCCGTCGCCCAAATCAGCAGCAGTATCCGTCGGAGACACGGATACGGGAGGCGGCCATCCAACCGTGTGCGCCAAACGTCCGCACGCATTTAATAACAAACTTGAATCAAACGGACGAATTTCATGGAAACCGAACGAACTTCTTCCAAACCGGATAAAGTTGGATATAATTTACATAAACCGGACGATATTTCGTCTGTTCAACTAAAATTTTAAAAACCTAAACTAAACTAATTGAGGTACCGGACGGTGACCTCGTACGCATGGCCTCCCTAACCGGCTGGGCCGCCGCCACCATCCGCTCCATCGCCGCTGCCATGGAGAAGCTGAGAGGAGTGGAGAGGGTTTGCAGAGAGGAGCGGAGAGGGTTTGCGGTGACGAGGGTGCCGAAACACTGCTTAAATAGGCCGGGCAGGCGGAGTGACGCCGCTCCAATGCCATGCAGTGGCCGGACTAGGCTTCTCAGGCCGCGTCCACATTGAACCAGCGCCACTCTCCCGTCTGATCACGTCACTCTGACCAGAATCAGGCCATCGAGTCGCGTCTGCTCTGTAGCGGCTGACTGGCATCAATGTCGTCGAGTTGCGTCCGCTCTGGAGCGGCTGACCGGCATCAATGGGTGGGCGAAGTTTCAAGAGCGGTTCGCACGGGAGACGGTTTGGTGGGACCGCTTGTCCGGCGCGTGCGTGGCACGAGTCCGGACGCCCGCAGCCCTTCCCCAGGTTTGGTGCCAGTTTGCGGGAATTAGGGCGTGCAGACTCGTCCAGGTACGTTTGCGGCACAACGTTGGATGGCAAAAAACATCCGGATGCATCGGTCCGGACGTTTGCGGGCATATAAGGGCACAGCATTGGAGATGCCCTAATAGAGTGAACCAATGGAAACATGAATAAGCTATAGATGCGCAAGGGGGGAGATCCCCATTTCAATATCCAATTATTACTAAGTTTTTCTTGCTATTAAATCCTATATTGGTTTCTGGAGCTTGCATGTTCTCTGCAATTACATTGCAAGATGAGGGTTGTTCATGTCAGATGACTGATATGGATTAATGTGGATGTGTACTGGTATTGGCATGCAAAATGAGAATGTACATACAAACTGACAAGTCTATGCACATAATTGAGAACAAGGGGAGAAGACATTTATAGTTTCTATCTGTTTCCCAACATCTACCTGTGCGATTGATACTCAAAAGGTTAATCATACCACGATTGGCTAACAGGACCAAACAGAAACTCAATAAGCAAAAGGCATATGATATTAAATCCTCTCATGAAATGGATAAGTACTTCCTGTCAATAGTAGGACATACTCAATGACTGATATCAGGAAGGTAAAAAACTATATGCAAGTCCAGTTAATCTACTCTTGGCAGGTAGGAGAGACAAGCCAGAATCATGCAATACTATTTGAACATACCTCCCTGTGCCTAGTATTTTCAGCATCCTCTGCATCATTTAGTTCCTTGGATAGGACCACGATGTCTTCACGAAAACTCTGCTCTAGACTTTCAAATGTACGAGGAAGATTATAGTCATCGTGCCTTGCTTCAATCTTATCGGTACGAGGCTGGTCCCTCGATTCCTTTCTTGGTTGCTTTTCTAGACCAACCTTCATATCAGATTGTTGTCCATCATAAAAGGATCGTTTACCCTCAGCACTTTGACCTACATCAGGATCGGTCAGTTCAAAAGCACAGAAGTGTAACCAAGATGCAAAACATAACATTTTCTAGCACATTCTCACACATACTACCAGTTTACCATGCTAGCTACACAACCACTAATATGTCCAAAGTTTCTCGGAAAAATGCTAATCTGTCCAAAGTGTAGGGTGCATATATAAACTAGTTATGCCACCAAAAAGGTTGACATCTTGGACTTTTCAATAGATGAAGCAAGTTATTCCAAAATGAAACAGGCGCGTGGGCACACACACGCATACAGCAGACATGAAACTAACTAGTGGTCATACTACATACCCTCGTTATATGCATATGGTGAAATCTGATTCGGGATATTCGGTCCACCTCTGTCCCATTGGCTCTGTCTCACCTTCTGGGTGGTATACTGGTTCTCCCCAGCAGCTTGCCCAGGATCTCTTCCAGGGTAACTATTATCAGGGAGTTGTTGAACCCTTTGCTGAGCCTGGTAGTGATGCAACTGGGAAGAGACCATGGAATTGATGTTAGGATCCCCGTATTGCCCCTGTCCCTGTCCCTGTCCCTGTCGCCTCATTCTAACCTGAATATGCAAGATACAAAAGCAACAACGTTGGTAACAGATTGTGAAAATTATTTTAAGATTGAACAGCCAAATTATCAATCTAGTCTAGGCCAAATGAATGCATCATCAGGTAAGGTTTTGCCATGCCAAACTAACTACTCATATCAAAGAGATCAAAGCTACCATATCATGATTCCGTAACAACGTTTACACACAGGTATGCAACTTTATCACACCAACAAAATCAGCAAATACTAGTACCACAATAAGGCTTAAACCTATATTAACATTATCGTCATGAACAAACACCATCAAACTGGCAGCACAGGGCGCAAATTTCCGAGTGTAATAAGCTTCTCGGTGCCACAGATCTCGGCGCTGTTCCCAGCTTTCACTCGAGAGCACCGAAGGAACAGACCGCTGCTAGCAGTTGAGAACGGGGACATGATTACAAACGGTCCGGTGAGCTGTGACAGCATCCGAGTCTCAGTCCCGCACCACCAAAAAGAAATTTAACTTAGCAGCCACGCTAGGTCGAGAAACCCTAATTTCGCGGCGATCAGATACACGCGCAGGCGCAGCACCGGAGGTCGCCTGATTCCCCCGTCTACTAGGGTGGGCGGATAAAAAGAAAGAGAAAGGAGACCTGAGAAAGCCGGCATAACAAAAGAGCCCGCCTTGCGGCTTACCTTGGCAGCGGCAGCGGCGATAGAGGAGGCCCCGAAGGCGGTGGCGGTGACGCTCACGGCGGCGTGAGAGATGGTGGGGAGCGGTGGGGAGCCGGGCCGGGAGCCAGGCAAGCGCACGCAGTGGCGGCCCAATCCCCAATATGTCTAGGCTGTAGCCTGTGAATCTGTGATATATCCTGGGGTGCTCGAGGAGAGTCCCTAGGGAGCACCTATGTGCCGCTTACTGCGGCAACCAGTCGGGGCTTCGCACAGGGCGCCCCCCGACTGGGCCGGCCCACACAGGCAGCGTGTGGTGTAAAAAATGAAAGAAAAAGGCGAAGCTTCAGCGAGGACATGATCCCACGACCGCACACTTCTAGAGCAAGCTACCTAACCACTATGCAAGATTGCTGCTTGTGGTTAAATGGCAATACGGAAGCTATACAACTAGTCACGTCACCAGATCCAGTTATTTTTTTCTTTTTTCGATCTTTTCTTGTAATTTCTGAAAAAAAATGTAAGAACGTTTTTTACGACGCACATGAGTTTTAAATTTTTTTGGCACTTTTCTGAATATGTAATCAAATTTAAAAAAGGAACAATTTTGAAGTTGTGCACAAATATTGAAAACAGGAACATTTTTTAAAATTACGATCAGTTTTGATAAAAAGAGAAAAGTTTTTTGAAAATGTGAACAATATTTCGATTGTTGAAAAAAACTAAAAACAGGAACATATTTTGATTTTGTGAACAAATCCTGAAAAATATGAACATTTTGTTAAATTCCGAACAAAAATTCACAATCATGAACTTGTTTTGACAAAATGTGAACATTTTTTAATTGGTGAACAATTTTAAAAAAGAGGAGCATTTTTTTAATTTGTGAACAAATTCTGAGAACAGGAACATTTTTTAATTTGTAACTTTTTTTGAAAAGGGGAACAATTTTTAAGAATGGTGAACAATTTTTTTAAAGATGTGATTTTTTAAAGAAAAACGTACCAAAGAAAATTTCGAAACGATCATTTTCTGGAAATTGCAAACAATTTTTGAAACATTCCAAAAAAATGTTCTCGAACCAGAAATTTGTTCATAAATTCAGAAAAATGGTCTATATTTTGAAAAAGTGCGTACATATTTTGAATTTCTGAACATTTTCATAGACAAGAATATTTTTTTTGCCTATGCAAACAAAAAAATTGAAACTGCAGACATTGTTTTTGAAAAACATGAAACTTTTTTGAAGTTGCGAACAAATTATGAAATTATGAACAAAATTTTAAAGCATGAACTTTTTTGAATTTTTGAACAAATATTGGAAAATGGAACATTTCATGAAATTATGAACATTTTTTGATACAAAGCGAACAAATTTTGCAAGTTATGAACAAAAATTTGAAAACATGAACATTTTCCTTAAAAATGAACAACATTTGTAAATGTGAACATTTTTGAAAAAGAAAAAGAAATCTGAGAAAGAAAAATGAAAAACAATAGAAAAGGAAATCGGAGAAAAAAGAAACAAAAAAGAAATAAGTAAAGAAAATAAACAGAAAAAGAAAACAAGGAGAGAAAAGGAAAAAAGAAACAGAAAAGAAAGAAAAACGAAAGGAGAAACAGAAAAGAAAGAAATCCGGTTCAGGAACCTTCTAGAAGGTTCCCAAAACCATAAAAAACCGGCTGGGATCCTCTAGAAGGTTCCGAAAACCGAAACTGCCTACAGTGGAAGGTGGGCCGGCCCAGCAGATCGCTGCCCTATGCGTTCTCTCGACATTTTGACGCAACAAGCGTCCAATAGGAATTTCCCCGCGCGCTTGCGTCAAAAGGAGGCAGGTTCGCTGAAGGCTGGGGCGTCTGGGCCGGCCCATTTGGAGTAACGAGCTTCTGGCACGTTAAAAAAAATCAAAAAAAGCATGAGAGGAATCGAACTCGTGAGCTACCTCCCCGTAACGAGTGGCGCTAGCCAATCAAGCTGATGACTTGTACTGATAGTTTCACGGCGAGAGCATTTAAGTATGGAAATTCTTTTGGGAAAAGATAAAGTACACATTAATACTTTTGTAATATCCATTGAACATTTCCTAAATATACGGTGAACATTTTCTTATTATATGATGAAGATTTTAAATAATACAAGATGAACTTTTTGTATTATGTGATAAACATTTGTGAAAACAAATATGAATATATGCAGCGAATGTTTTTAGAAATATGCATTGAACATTTTAAAATAAATGTTGAACAATTCTTGAAGACACATTGAACATTTGTGTGATATACACTGAACAAATTTTGAAAACATAGTGAACATTTATATTCGTTAAACAATTTCTAATATACGATGAACATTTTTATAAATGATTGAAATTTTTGTAAATATACTGTGAACATTTCCTTAATATACGCTGAATATTTTTGTAACACGAAATGATCTTTGTATAAATACAGGAAAAAAGAAACGAAGGGAAAAAAAGGCAAAAGTAAAGAAACAGAAAAGAAAAAAAGAAACAGAAACAGAAAAAAGAACATATCAAAAGAAGAAACACGAAGCGACTGTGGGCCAGCCCAAAGTGGGGTGTGGGAGGTCGCCCTTCGTCGAAGCGATGCCCTTTTGACGCTCACGAGCGTCAAATAGGAATCGCCGTGCTCAAGCTCCTATTTCTCGCTGTAAGGGAAAGCACTTTTTTTAGAATCTCACAAAGCTTTATTACTGAATCAGAATGTTCATAGGTACAAAAAGAAGATCGCCGGGTTGGCCTAGCCAGGTGAGTCAGCCAAACCCTAAAGATAAAGCATGCTTTGCGAGATTATGGGCCTCCGTGTTGGAGGTCCTATACTCATGATTAAACGAACATGAAATAAAGGTAGTTGATCTAGCCTTGATCTCTTGGACAATGGCTCCAAAGTCTGCTGAGCTTCCTTGCATGATTGCATCTACCACCACCTTACAATCCGAGGCCACCAGTATTTGGTTGATGTAGAGATCTTCTGAAAGTGCAAGTGCCTCCCGCACAGCTAGTGCTTCTAGCACCTGGGGGTTGCGGAGTCCCCTAAAAACGAGGGTCGAAGCTCCCGTGAACAAACCCCTCTCATCCCTGCAAACCACACCAACTGCGCCAAACATGCCCGAGCGTGACACGGCAGCGTCCACATTGAGCTTGTAGTGATCTGTGGGTGGCGGAATCCACCTACGTGGTCGTGGTACTGCCATCCCCTGTGCGTTCTCCTTCTTCTTCAAGAACTCTATGTCTGACAAGTAAACTTTGATGAAGTTGTCAGTGGCAAATGGAGTCTGGTAGATCTCTTCATGTATAGCTTTCCGCCGTGCACTCCAAATCGCCCACAAAGTAACGATCATCAACTTAAATTGTTCCGGTGGAAGAGACTCATTCATAGCAAAGAGCCATAACCTTGCGTCAGGTTCCGATGTTGCCAACATGTGCTCGACCAGCTCGGCCTCTGAAAGTGCCCACACGCACCTAGACACATTACAATCCAGCAAGGAATGTCGTCAGCTGTCCTGCCCTCCATAGAGTGAGCAAGCACTCGTAGTGACCATGTGACGATGGCTTAGGACATCTCCCGTGGGAAGCGAGTGTTGCGCCAATCCCCAAGTGAAAAAACGCAGCTTCGGTGGCACTGACATCTTCCATAGCGAGTTCCATCCCCTCATCTCATGCTCAGAGTTGGAAGGATCCTCCCTTTCCTCCAGCCATGCCTTGCGCCCAATCTTGATTTTGACAATCATCTTATAAGCTGACCGTACAGAGAAGCGTCCCCTTGGATCATCATTCCATGCCCAAAAATCTTCCACATGTCGCGTACATAGTGGGATTTGCAAGATAGCCTCCGCTTCAATAGGTATGAAAACCTGTCTGAGCAGGCCCTCTCGCCACTCAGCTCTAGTATGGTCGATCAGCTCTGAAACCAGTTGCGGTGGATCAGCAACTAAAGAGGCAACAGGCTTCATCATTCCGTTCCGTGGGATCCAACTGTGTTGTCATATGTTCGTGGTCGTTCCATCCCCAATTCGCCGAATCGCTCCTTGGGTGATGAAAGTGCTAGTTATCGACTAGAGGGGGGGTGAATAGGCGATTTTTATGAAAGTCTTCAAAACGTGGAAGTTTCGAAGACAACCAATAGAAATGACCTAATTGATATGCAGCGGAAGATAAACTACAACAAGCAAACCATAGTCAAGTATGCAGTAAAGTGAAAGTACGAAGACTAATAGTAGCTTAGTAGTAAGGATCAGGATGGAAGATAGTATGAAGCCAATCAACTATAGTAGTCAAGCAATGAAGTCAAACATGTACGACAAATAGGCAATGACTTCACGAAGACAAACACTAGGTAAGGGAAGGGAGAGGATAGAACCAGTCACTTGTTGAAGACATAGGATTTGTTGGACCAGTTCGATTCTTTGTGACAAGCGTGACGTCCGTTAGGGAGGCTGAGATTCAACTCGAAGACCACGTCTTCACCTTATTCCCTTGAGCTAAGGACACACAGTCCTCGCCCAATCACTCGTAAGTATTCAAGGTAGACTTCCAAACCTTCACAGACTTCGCTCACGGCGATCCACAATGACTCTTGGATGCTCGAACATAACGCCTAACCGGTGGAGGATTCACAATCCTCAAGTGTAATAAGTCTTCAGTCACGCAGATGTAAAGACTTGATGATGCCTAACACTCTTTGGCTCTGGGTGTTTGGGCTTTGTCCTCGCAAGGATTTCTCTCTCAAAGGCTTCGAGGTGGGTTGCTCTCAAACGACAAAAGTCGTGCACTAACTCGAGCAGCCACCAATTTATGGTGTAGGGGTGGGCTATTTATAGCCACTAGGCAACCCGACCGATATGTCCGAAATGACCCTGGTCACTAAGGAACCGACACGTGTTCCAACGGTCGATTTCAAACACACACGGCAACTTTACTTGGGCTACAAGCAAAGCGACTCATCCAGCTCTGGATAAGATTTGCTCTCATTGTCTTCGCTCAAGACATAGGATTTGGGTTGAGCATCACTTGATCATTCGACTTTGTTCACTTGGACCCCACTTAACGAGACGGTGGTCCCTATGACTCAACAAAGAAGAGAAAGGAAACAACGAAACGACACAATCTTCAAGGCCCATAGTCTTCACTCAATGTCTTCTCATGTCATAGTCTTCAATATGAATACCTTCACATACCACCATTGTCGCCAATGTCTTCATACATTTTAGGGTCATCTACGGTAGGTAAACCGAATCAATGAGGGACACTACTGTGTTATCCTGCAATTCTCACAAACACATTAGTCCTCAACCAAATTTGTCGTCAATACTCCAAAACCAACTAGGGGTGGCACTAGATGCACTTACAATCTCCCCTTTTGGTGATTGATGACAAACTGTTGAAGTTTTCAACGGGATAAAGTATGTGAAATTGTAAAGGATAGGGTATTGTCTTCATAAGTGGCAAGGGCTCCTCAAGATGTGCATATAAGTAATTTGCTTTTGGAATGCAAATGCACATGGCAGGTTGTACTTATGGAGATCCTCTTCAACTTATGAAGATAATTCATCATGCATGAAATGATATAACTAAGAGAATGACATGCATAATGAAAATGGACGTCTGCAGAATGATCTAAGTGCGGAAGTTATCATCGCACATGCGAATTCATCATCGCATCATAGTAAAGCAAATAAGTAGCGAGCGACCATCAAGTTTAAGTGTTACAACTCAAAGAACCAAATGTATCAAAAGCGAGAGTTGTAAACACTAGGCAAAATATAAAGCAACCGCCCATATGAACCCGCTTGAAGACTATCAAACTCATATGCTTCTCCCCCTTTTGTCAGTAAGGACCAAAAAGGTTTGAAGACATAGAGCATCTACTCGCTTTCATGAGGAGAATGTGAAGCAGCAGGGTTGTCGTTGTTGTTTGGCGGTGCATTTAACTTGGTGCAAAGGTCGGCGCGCGTAGTAAGTAGGGCGGTGAAGTAGCATCGGCTTCATCATCGATCACTCTGGCATTCACAGTTGCCGCGGAGGAAGAATAGTCAGAGTCTTCAAGAGATGGAGTTTGTCGTAGGACCGCATTCCGTGGAGGAGTGGAGTCAAACTTGAATCTTTCAGTGAAGCCATCGTCTTGAAGATCTGCTTCAGCACTGAGCAGCGTCAAACTTTTCCATGATCGACGACAGGTTTCGTGAGTGACAAAAGCATTCTTGGTGGCAAGATTTCGTATGCGATTGACGTCCACCAAAAGGCTTTGCATCTGTCGCTTGAGCCAAAAATGATGCTTGTCTTGTTTCTGATGCAGTGCCACAAGAAGTTCTCGGTCATTTAGGACACGAGAGCGCTTCTTAGGCCTTTGGGCAATTATGCTCTCGGTAGCTTCAGTTTGCGCACGGTGAGGCATACGAGTGTTCCCAGCCATTGGATAGACACGAGTTACTGCTTGGACGCCTTCCATGGGTTGAGAGAAGCTATGGTGATCTGCATTTTGAAGACAAAGAGGCGTTTTGGCGGGCTCGGGTATATGGCTTCAATCGACATATCAACCTCGGGTAGAAAGATCGATGATTGCAGCAGAGGGCTGATAGTTGATAGCAGAGTGTAGCTTGATGAGGCGATGACCCATGGAGCATAGAATTTCAGGCCAAAAGGTCGAACCAGACGCAGCCAGTTGCGGATAAAGAATTCTTGTGTATTGAAGTCGATGCCATTGAGGATGTAAAAGACCAATGTCTTCATGGCTCCTTCAAGTTTTGCAGATGATGAATGCCCTTTGATAGGCCATAGAGTTCGCTCGATGATGTGATATATTGTGCGAGGCGGATACTCAAGGTCATCAACAAAGAACTCTGTTGGGTATTCAGCGTCAGGTGGCAAAGGCTTCATCATGCTCAACATCTCGCTCATGTTGGGCTCTGGCTTATGGAAGATGCTCTCCAGTGCATTGCGGTGGAGTTGACAATTAGGTTGAACAGCTCTCCGGGAGTGGGTAGGCCTGTAAGCTCAATGACGCCAAGAGCTTTGGCTTCATGATGAACATTTCTGTCATCCACTCGAGAACCCATGTCTTTGTATCCTGTAGTAGCCGCGAATGTGGAGGGTAGCATAGAATTGAAGCAAAGTTCCTCATTCCAATGTTCTTTGTCTCTCACAAAGCCGAAAGCGAGACTGCATCACGAAAAACAGTCAAGTGCTTCTTCTAAGCATGGCAGTCCTGCAATGGCTTTAGTGTCGAGGCGCATATGAGGGAAAATGCGCCTTGATCATCTGTAACGCAGGAGTAATAGTCATTGTTGATAGCTCGTAAAGGATCGATGATATTCTTGGCCTTGAGTAGGGTTCTTTGCTCACAAAGAAAGTGTTGTGGGCTTTGAAGCCATTTGCATTGAAGGACCCTCAGAGGTGGGATGCACAGGAACCTTGGCAGTCTTGGCTTTGGTTTCGGGCCGAGGCATGTGCTCAACATGATAATCAAACCGAGGACCAGAGGCATGAGGCGGAGGGACCAAACGGGCCATCCGACAAAGGACTAACCTGACCATAGTTGTAAGCTTGCTCAATTGTATAGGGCCTTGGTGGCGGAACAGAGCAAATGGCAACAACAGAGGCTTCAGCTGCACAACAGTGCTTCATGAGCAGTTGCATCATTGGCTTCAGCACATTGGTTGATGCAGCTCACATTTGCTTCACCATGACTACGTCATTGGCTTCATTTGTGTTGGTGGTGGCAGCCTCAAGATTTTCAACCTCCACTTGATGAGTTGGAGGGTCGGCACCGCCACGCTCACTTCAGAACAACTTCTTCAAGAATGGGGGGAGTAGGGACTCGTTCTTCTTGGTTGTCATCGGCTGATGCAGCCGGATTGTCTTCAGCAGCTTTGGCTTCAGACTCGGAGACATTCACAGTTGGAGTGCTTCTGGAAACACTTGACGTGCAACAGATTGGTGGTGCACTTCTCCTTCTGGAACGCTCGAAAGAGGGACTTGAGGCCTTGGTCCTTTGCGAAGCCTGCGGAATGCTGGCGACGCCTTTGGAGATGGAGTTGGCTGGGCCTCAAGGTCTTCCTCTACTTCTTGCACAGGTGGTGTGACTTGTTGTTGTTGGGGAGTACTCGGGGAGTCTTGTTGTTGTGGGTGATCAGCCCATGATGCATCTTGAGCAATTGGCGTCAGAGGACGAACAATGCTGATGAGTTCGCTGTTCGTGAGAACAGGCGATGATACCAAGTTGTGTTCGATCTGAGGAAGAACATCATCATCTTCAACATTGTCATGGTGACCAATGTCTTCAGCAGTGATGGGATCAACTGCTGGAATGTCTTCAGCTTCAGGAGCCTCTGTGGAAGTAGGCTCATGAACTATCATTCGTCGTTCTTGGAGTTCAGATGCAGGTCGAACCATTGAGATAGGTTCAACAACTAAGGGCTCTGTGGAAGCAGCCCGATTCTTCTTGGTTTTGCGCTTCTTCTTGGAGGAGCAGCATCGAGGCTTCAGATTTTTCCTTTTTCCGCTTCGGCTTGGTGGCCCTCGTCTTCTCTCGTTCTAAAGCGGTTGACTGACCTTTGGCTTCGAGCCACCATGCTGCTTGGGAAGACTATGCGAGGTTCTTCTTGCCTTGAAGGTGCAGATTGGTCGATTGATTGCTTCTTCTTCTTTGCAGCCATTCGGGTCAATGCCAGACGACCAAGAGCCTTGCGCTTCTCAGCCTCATTGTAGGCTAGTACACACTTGTCAGCCAGACTCTTCATGCGCTCACGAGAGCCTTTAGCTTCGTCGCGCTTCTTGTGAAAGGCTTCTTTGAGCTCGTGCAGCATGGTCTTGAAGTTTTTGACATCTTGCACGCTGAGCTTTGCCACATGCTTCTTGAACTGAGCTTTCTCATAGTCGATCTTGTGCTCAGTTCAACGAGACGTTGAGCAAGAGCTAGCTCAGAAGCAATGGCGCCATTGAAGGAGACGCTGAGGCCAATGGGAAGTTGAAGATCTTCAAAGCTGAGATTTGGGTTGTCAAACCACTCATCAATGAAGTGATGGATGACTGCCACATCAAAGAGAGGCAAATCATTGAAGATTTCTGCTTCTTCCTTGCTCTTGATCAGTTGCTCAAGAGCATCATCTGCAAGATCTTCATCGCTGGATAGATCAATGTGCTCTTCTCGCAGAATGGCAGCAAGAGTTAATGTCTGATCAGTATGTTTGACGATTTTCTTTTTGTTCTCCGTCTTCTTGGAGATACGTGATTGATCTTCGACCGCACATCGCCTTCGTGGAGGTGCGATGGCTGCTGGCCGCACGTGAAGCTTTTGGAGGAGCAATGATCTTGAAGCCTTAGCCTTCTTTGGCTTCTTTGGCTTTGGAGTAGGAGCAGGGGCTTCATCAGTGTCAGTGTCATCATCAGAATGATCCACTTTGGCACCTTGGACCGAGATGTGAGTGATTAGGCCATCAAGGTTGTAGAAAGGACCGATGACATTGGGTTCTGCATCACGGGAGCCGTCAGCACGGGGAGCAGAGGGACCAGGGTTGAAGTCTAATCCCAATGACTTCTTGTTTTCCTTGGCCGATGCCTTTGCATGCTGGAAGTTTCGCTTGAAGAGATTATCGTCACGACACCAGAGCAATGACGATGGGTCGGCATTTTCAGGCTGAGGTCCACGGACCATACAAGGATAGAAACCCTGTGCAATAGCTTCAGCTCTGTTCTTGGGTGGAAGGCCTTGAAAGAGAATATCACCCCAAGGACTTTTGATAGCATTCTTCTCAGCGTATTTTGGGGTCACGAACTTGTATTTGAACCATTGTTCAGCCCAATATCGTCGAATCCGTTGGATTCGTGTCTTGCGCTGATTATAATTCTCTTCAGGATCTGTCTTGTAAAGCTCTGCGAGGTCATCAGGCAAATCTTTTGATGTTCCCCCACGACGATGTCTGCCACCCTTCCTGACTGATTTCTCTGCAGCCATGAACTTCAAACTGAATGGCTTCAACACGTTCAAAGGCTTCAAAAGCTTTCGTTTGCTGGACAAACAGAGGCGGCGTCGGGAGAGTTAATGTGATGTTGTAAGAATTCGCAAACGAATGCGACTATGAGAACCAAGGATTCTCCCACGGACATGTATCTGTGACAGCATTAGAGATGCGAGGAAGGGAAGAGGTCATATGCATTCTCGTAAGATTTTGAAGATAAATCAGTTTGAAGACATTGACCTCATGATGCTAAGACATTCACTTATACGTTGAGAGTTGGTTCCAGATTTGTATGAATCCGTGAATAGGTACAAGTGAGGAATCTAACTAGATATGAAGCTTAAGTGAATATACTAGGCGTATGAGATGCGCATGAATAGATCTAACATTGTATAGGCGAAACCAACTTTGGTAAATAGGATGAATCTTTGAGGATCAAAAAGATGGTAAAAATAGAGTTATATTTACCACACGAAGAACTGCTAGATGGGATGAGTAGGAGACCGAGCAGTTCAATCCATCGTGCCCTAACTTGGCGACGGAGGACAGCTACGGCGGCGGCGGAGAGGACGATGTTCACGGCCGGCGTGAGGACGGCGTCGGAGAAGTCGCGGCAGCTAAGCGCTTCGTCGCCGGCGTCGTCATGAGCTAGCGGTGGCGCTAGGGTTTTGACGAGGTGGAGAGGTGGAAGAAGGTTTTCTTTACCGCAGGGGACATGTATTTATAAGGAGGTGTGCGGCACAACACAATTACTCAGGTGCCCCTGGCGGTTCACATCTGAGGGGTACGTGGCAAGCATGCAACATACTCGAGCTATCCCACGCTCCCACACCCTCCGTGTTTGTTTGATGGTCGTTCGGCTTCCCGGATTTCAAACAATAAGGATGAATCATTTAAAACAGTCTTAATGTTTGTCTCTGTGTCTTCTGCTGACAAGGACGCAGAGAAGACATTCGACAATTTCAATAGAATGCATATGATTTGGACAGATAGAGTTTGAGATAGAAAGCATAGAGAGATTAGGGTCCGATCACATTCACTTAGTTCAAAAGATTCAACTAGGAAGACATAGCTATAAGTGAATGTCAGAGGACATAACACTAGTATATATATATATATATATATATATATATATATATATATATATATATATATATATATATATATATATATATATATATATATATATATATATATCGTAAAGCAATCAAATCAGCATAGTGAAGAAAAACATGAAGATAAGTTGAACTTTGAAGACAAACCAAATGTGAAGACATAGCTAAAATAATGCCATGAGTGAAACACTTCAAACAGAGAAAATTGGTGGTGGCGTTACCCACAGATAGGAAGTATTAGACCTGCACACGGCGCACAATTATCGTGGCGCTCCGAAGTCAAATTCCATGTTGATGTATTCACACTCAGAATGTAAGTCTTCATTAATTGAAGATATACTTTACTTCGTGTGTTGCACATCTAAGTCATCAACATGCATAAGTGTTAGGATGTGTGCTTGATCACAGGACATTTGAGGATTCCAAGATATTTAGCTCACATCGTAACTTGCAAAACCTTTTCTCATCCAAGGGCTTTGTGAAGATATCTACCAGTTGCTCTTCAGTGTTGACGTGAATGATGTCAATATCCTTTTTCATGACATGATCTCTGAGAAAGTGATGAAGAATTTCAATGTGCTTTGTCTTCGGGTGCTGGACTGGATTGTTGGCAATCTTGATGGCGCTTTCGTTGTCGCGGAAGAGAGGTACTTGTTTCAGATTGATGCCATAGTCCTTGAGAGTCTGCTTCATCCATATAAGTCGGCGTAGCAAGATCCAAAGAACAATGTATTCAGATTCGCAGCTGAGAGAGATACACGCTCGCTTCTTTGAAGACCAACAGACAAGTGTTCGTGCTGAAAGTGACATGTGCTCGATGTAGACTTGCGATCCACCTTGTCACCAAAGATAATCAGCATCCGAGAATCCAACCAAATCAAATTCGAGCCCTTTGGATACCATAATCCGAGTGTTGGGGTGTGAGCCAAATATCAAGAATTCGCTTCACGACTAAGTGATGCGATTCCTTTAGTGCCGCTTGAATCGAGCACACATGCAAACACTAAGCATAATATCCGCCTAGATGCACATAGGTAAAGTAAGGAACCAATCATGGAGCGGCATACCTTTTGATCAAATTCTTTACCATTGTCGTCGGGACCCGGATGGTGTTGGTCGGCATTGGCGTCGTGTAACCTTTGCAATCTTGCATTCCACACTTCTTCGCATAATCTTTGAGGTATTTTTCTTGAGATATGAAGATGCCATTCCTTTGTCGATTTAATTTGAAGACCAAGGAAGAACTTTAGCTCACCCATCATGGACATCGATATTGCTCTTGCATCATGTATCCAAACTCATCACTGTACTTCTGGTTGGTGCAGCCGAAGATAATGTCATCCACATATATTTGGCACACAAACAGTTCACCGTCATATGTCTTCGTGAAGAGTGTTGGATCGAGGGATCCAGGTTTGAAGCCTTTCCTCTTCAGGAAGTCTTTGATCGTATCGTACCAAGTCCGAGGAGCTTGTTTGAGGCCATACAGTGCTTTGTTTAGCTTGTACACCATATCAGGATGTTTTGGATCTTCAAAGTCAGGTGGTTGAGCGACGTATACTTCTTCTTCAATTTTGTCGTTGAGAAATGCACTCTTCACATCCATTGATATAGCAAGATGTTGTGGTGGTTAGCGTAGGCTAGCAGTATGCGAATAGCTTCAAGCCTAGCCACAGGAGCAAATGTTTCATCGAAGTCAATTCCTTAAACTTGAGTATATCCTTGAGCCACAAGTCGTGCTTTGTTTCTGACAACTTGACCATGCTCATCTTGCTTGTTTCGATATATCCATTTTGTGCCAATAATGTTATGCTTGCGAGGGTCAGGACGCTTGACAAGTTCCCAAACATTGTTCAGCTTGAACTGTTGAAGTTCTTCTTGCATAGCTTGTATCCATTCAGGTTCCATAAAGGCTTCAGCTACTTTCTTGGGTTCTGATATTGACACAAAAGAAAAGTGTCCACAGAAATTTGTTAATTGTGTTGCTCTTGAGCGAGTAAGTGGACTAGGTGCATTGATGCTATCAATTATCTTCTCAATTTGTACTTCATTTGCGACTCGAGGATGAATTGGATGAAGACTTTGCTCTTGCCGATCATTGTCATCATTGGGAGGATTATCTTGATCGAGCATTGTCTTGAGTTGGTTAGGTGCAGAAATGATAAGTTCCTCTTGTGCTGTGCTTGAAGGCATGATTTCTCCAGTTCCCATCGACTTGATAGATTCATCGGGCGGAGCTTCGTCTAGTGTACTTGGCAGAGCTCTCTTTGCAAACCATTGGTTTCATCAAATCGCACGTCCATAGTTTCAACGATTTTGTAGAGATAGAGGTTGAAGACTCAGAAGAGTGCGAGTCCTTTCCAGAATCGAGCATGAAGCCTTCATGAGCTTTAGGTGCAAATTTTGACTTGTGATGGGGATCCTTTATCCAAAGACCTAGCTCCAAATACTCAAGTAGCCGACATTTGGCTTCTTGCCAAGAAGGAGCTCATAGGATGTTTTGTTCAAGCTTATGGATGTAAACACGGTTGATGACATGACATGTCAGTATTAATAGCTTCAGCCGTAACTTTCTTGGTGTCTTGTACTCGTCAAGCATTTTTCGAGCCATCTCAATGAGGGTTCTGTTCTTGCGCTCACGATGCCATTTTTTGAGGTGTGTATGGAGCAGAGAACTCATGAGTGATTCCCATTGTATCCAGATAAAGATCAAGTCCGTGTTCTTGAACTCGATACCATTGTCACTTCGATATGCTTGATCTTGACGCCATAATTGGTCATGGCTCGATTGGCGAAGCGTCCCAAGACATCTTGTACTTCATCTTGTAGAGAATTATGTGCACCCATGTATATCTTGAGTAGTCATCAACAATGACGGCCATAGAGACAAGCAGTTGTTGTGAGGGTAGAGTAGTGAGTAGGGCCAAATAAGTCCATGTGTAACAGCTCAAGGGTTGAGATGTCGTCATGATTGTCTTCGACGGGTGCTTTTCCCTAGTCATCTTTCCGACTTCGCAGCACCACACAAATGATCCTTCTTGAACTTGAGACCCTCGATGCCTATGACATGCTTCTTCTTGGCGAGTGTGTGTAAGTTCCTCATGCCAAGATGCCCTGACCTCCGATGCGAGCCAAGATTTCAAGCTTTTGCGAGAAGACATACGGCAAGTGTGGACCTGCCGAGAAATCTACCACGTATAGATCATCTTTCCGATACCCTTCAAAGACTAGAGACTTGTCAGATTCCATTAGTACAAGGCAACGGTATTTTCCGAATAGCACAATCATGTTCAAGTCACAAAGCATTGAGATGACATTGTTGAAACCAAGGGATTCAACAAGCATCACTTTATCCATGTGTTGATCCTTTGAGATTGCAACTCTACCTAGACCCAATACCTTGCTTTTACCAAAGGTCAAAATGTGATGTGACTCTTGTCTGATGGACGTAAGGTTGAGTCCATGAGAAGACTTTGATCACCAGTCATATGATTAGTGCATCCGTTGTCCATAATCCATTCTGAAGCATGAGGTGTCATACCCTCTGAAGCAGTTAGGGGATAGGCTTCACCAAGAGTATTGTGAAGCATAAACATTTGGGCAAGAGGATTATTGAAGCTCAGATCAAGATTAGGATAGATAGGATGAATGGCAAACAATTCAGGAACAAAATACATAGTGAGACCATTTGGGCATTTGATCTTGCGCCCTACAAGATGTTTTAGGTCCCTAGCAATAGCATTAGACGCCTTTGATTTTTGGCTGGAGACCCTTCCCTGCAAAAGAAAATTAATTCTTCTTAACCACCCACATCTTCAGGGGTGGCTTAGAAGCAATGAGTCTAAGTGCAGCATCTGAGAACTTCGGCTTTGGAGCCCTAGCAAATAGCCTTGCAGGAGATGAATGATACTCATATGAATAAGCAGAAAAGTTCTTAGTTCTATGAACATAGCGGTTTGAAGACACACGCTCATATTCATAAATTTGAGTATGGCTTCCCTGCAAAACATTGGCGTTAGGGTGACTCAGGTGAGTCCTCTGTCTGTTTGAAGCCTTTGGACCATATGGCGCCTTAGGTCTGGGGTTTGTCTTCTTCCCAGGAGGTGTCATGATCACATTCACTGGAAGATTCTCAAGACAACTTTTGGGAACCCAGATCTTCATAGGTGGTCCATTCCTGTAGTTAGTACCAATATACCTGGCAAACACTTCACTATTCTGATTTTTGAACAGTTTATAGTTTGCATCAAAGGATTCATCAATGATAATAGGATTAGCACAGGTAAAGCCAGATAAGGTGGATGGATCCATTGAAGGTCCCTTTGCAAACAACCCATGTGGTTTTGGGATACCGCTCAAAGCTTCCAAAGAGGAACCATCAACATTAATTTTCCTCTCAACCCAACACCCTCTTTCCTAGGGTTTCGGTTTAGGATCTGCTTTTGAGGACATCGCAGTGTGTCTGATGTCCTTTCAGACTTTTATACATCCCTGTTTCAAGCAATGTCTTCAACCTAGCATTTTCATCAGCAATAATAGTGATATCCTCCGCAGAGGGGTTAGTTACCACATCAGTAGTTGAAGACAATGCAATAGTAGCAGCAGTTGAACATTCAGCAACAGAGGTAGCTATATCACGCTCAAGGCATTTTAGACATGGTGGTTCAAATCCATCCTGAGCGGGACTGATCTGTTGAGCACGAAGTGACTCATTCTCTTTTTGAAGATCTTCATGAGCCGCTCTCAATTTCTCAAGCTCTTGCTTCCTTTGAAGATAATCATAGGAGAGCTTTTCATGAGTGGTTGAGAGCGATTCATGACGACTTTCAAGTTCTTGGTACTTAGCATGAAGATTTTTTATGTCTTCAACTAAGGACTGTGAACGTGTCATTTCCGCGTCCAACAGGTCATCGCTTTTGTCTAACAGTTTTTGAGTATGTTCCATAGATTTTTGTTGTTCAGTTGCAATTTTAGCAAGTGTTTTGTAGTTGGGCTTGGGTTCACAATCAGAGTCATTTTCACTTGATGTTTGAAAGTAAGCATCACGTGATTTTACCTTGGCACCACGTGCCATGAAGCAGTAGGTGGGAGCAGGGTCGTCCATGTCATCAGCTTCAACGTTGGTGTGGAAGTCATTGTCTTCAGTGTTGAAGATGGACTCGGCAACATAGGCTGTGGCTAGAGCCAGACTTGCAACGCTAGGGTCAGACTCCTCACCAGACTCCACCTCCGCCTCCTCAGAAGCAGATTCCTCCTCTGAATCCATTTCCTTGCCAACAAAAGCACGAGCCTTGCCAGATGAGCTCTTCTTGCGAGATGAAGACTTTGATGAGGACTTGGAAGAAGACTTTGAAGATTTCTTCTTATTCTTGTCATCAGAATCATATTCCTTGCTCTTCTTCTTCTTCTTCTCATTGTCCCACTGTGGACACTCAGATATATAGTGTCCAGGTTTCTTGCACTTGTGACATGTTCTCTTCTTGTGGTCATGAGTGGAAGCTTCATCATTTCTTGAGCTAGATCGTGAAGACTTTCTGAAGCCCTTCTTCTTAGTGAACTTCTGGAACTTCTTCACAAGCAAAGCAAGTTCCTTTCCAGTGTCTTCAGGATCATCAGAACTGCAGTCAGATTCTTCTTCAGATGAGGAAACAACTTTTGCCTTCAAAGCGTGAGTTCGTCCATAGTTGGGACCATAGATATCTCTTTTCTCAGAAAGTTGGAACTCATGTGTGTTGAGCCTCTCAAGTATACCAGACGGATCGAGTGTCTTGAAGTCAGGGCGTTCTTGTATCATGAGGGCAAGGGTGTCAAAGGAGCTGTCAAGTGATCTCAGTAGTGTCTTGACGATTTCATGCTTGGTAACCTCAGTGGCGCCGAGAGCACGAAGCTCATTTGTGATGTCGGTGAGGCGATCAAACGTGAGCTGGACATTTTCATTGTCGTTTCTCTTGAAGCGATTGAAGAGGTTCTGAAGAACACCGATCCTTTGATCTCTCCGGGTTGAGACGCCTTCATCGACCTTGGATAGCCATCCCGCACTAGCTTCGACGCTTCAGAGCACTCACACGGCCATCTCGTCCTTTGGTCGATGACCACAGATAATGTTCTTGGCGGTTGAGTCCAGTTGAATGAACTTCTTGACATCGCAGGGTGACACCTTCACCAGTTTTGGGAACGCCGTTCTTGACGACATACCGTAGGTCGACATCAATGGCTTCAAGATGCATGCGCATCTTATTCTTCCGAAGAGGGATATTCAGCCCATCGAACACGGGCAAGCAGAGGAGACTTTGATTATCCCTGCAATGACATAGCTAAAACTCCGGTGGTTAAACCGAATCACACAGAACAAGGGAGTACCTTGCTCTGATACCAATTGAAAGTGCTAGTTATCGACTAGAGGGGGGGTGAATAGGCGATTTTTATGAAAGTCTTCAAAACGTGGAAGTTTCGAAGACAACCAATAGAAATGACCTAATTGATATGCAGCGGAAGATAAACTACAACAAGCAAACCATAGTCAAGTATGCAGTAAAGTGAAAGTACGAAGACTAATAGCAGCTTAGTAGTAAGGATCAGGATGGAAGATAGTATGAAGCCAATCAACTATAGTAGTCAAGCAATGAAGTCAAACATGTACGACAAATAGGCAATGACTTCACGAATACAAACACTAGGTAAGGGAAGGGAGAGGATAGAACCAGTCACTTGTTGAAGACATAGGATTTGTTGGACCAGTTCCAGTTGCTGTGACAACTGTACATCTGGTTAGGGAGGCTGAGATTCAACTTAGAAGACCACGTCTTCACCTTATTCCCCTTGAGCTAAGGACACACAGTCCTCGCCCAATCACTCTGGTAAGTCTTCAAGGTAGACTTCCAAACCTTCACAGACTTCGCTCACCGCGATCCACAATGACTCTTGGATGCTCGAACGCGACGCCTAACAATTTGGAGGATTCACAGTCCTCAAGTGTAATAAGTCTTGAGTCACGCAGCAGTAAAGACTTGATGATGCCTAACACTCTTTGGCTCGGGTGTTTGGGCTTTGTCCTGCAAGGATTTTCTCTCTCAAAGGCTTCAAGGTGGGTTGCTCTCAATCGACAAAAGCCGTGCACTAACTCCGAGCAGCCACCAATTTATGGTGTAGGGGTGGGCTATTTATAGCCACTAGGCAACCCGACCGATATGTCCGAAATGACCCTGGTCACTAAGGAACCGACAGTGTTCCAACGGTCGATTTCAAACACACACGACAACTTTACTTGGGCTACAAGCAAAGCTGACTCATCCACTCTGGATAAGATTTGCTCTCATTGTCTTCGTCAAGACATAGGATTTGGGTTGAGCATCACTTGACCATTACGACTTTGTTCACTTGGACCCCACTTAACAGTACGGTGGTTCCTATGACTCAACAAAGAAGAGAAAGGAAACAACGAAACGACACAGTCTTCGTGCTCCATAGTCTTCACTCAATGTCTTCTCATGTCATAGTCTTCAATATGAATACCTTCACATACCACCATTGTCGTCAATGTCTTCATACATTTTTAGGGGTCATCTCCGGTAGGTAAACCGAATCAATGAGGGACACTACCTGTGTTATCCTGCAATTCTCACAAACACATTAGTCCCTGAACCAAATTTGTCGTCAATACTCCAAAACCAACTAGGGGTGGCATTAGATGCACTTACAGGTGATAATATCTTTCCCATCAAGGATAGATCGCCACACCCTGCAAGGGAAAGCACATGGAGAGCCTCACGTCAGGAGGAGCCCAGATGGGCCGACCCATCTTCAAAAGTGTTGAAAAGTATTTCAAAAAATGTTGATCATGTGTATGAGAATGTAGAATGAAAAACAAAAATAAATAAAGAAAAGCCAAAAAAGAGAAACAAAAATGGAGAAGAAAAAAGAAACCCAAACAACAAATGGAGAAAAGAAAAGAAAAGAAAAACAATGGAACAAAATAAAAAAATAAAAAAAAGAAACAAAAGAAAACAAAAGTACGTTGGAAACCAAGAAAGAAAAACATCAAAGAAAAAAAGAAGGAACATGTGTAAAAGCCGACTCTTTCACTTCTAATAGGTCATAGCTTACATATTGCACGTGAACTCGAGCTGAGCGCGGTGGCTAGTGATGCTGAAGGCAACCAGGAGGGCCGCCCTCATACTGTAGTGTTCGACGCGAGACTTTCTCTGTACGATCGCTTAATGCGATAAAAAGCTGGCACGACTTGGTAGCGGCCTAGCACACACGCCCGCTCCCATGTGGACCTACCTAGCGCGTACTTTTGGACCGACCCATATCGGGGAGGGCCGCTGTTGTTTTTTCGTTTCTTCCTTTTATTTTTCTATTTTTTACTTCTATTAGAAATTTTGTGATTTTCAAAAAGCTCCCTATTTCAAATAATTGTTAGGATTTCAAAACAAAATCAAATTTCGAAAAAAATCATGAGTTTGGATTTTTTTTCTCAAATAAGAAAATGTTGGCGAGTTTGAAGAATGTTCTTCAATTTAAAAAATGTTCTCGGAATTGGAAAAAATGTTCAGAAACCCAAAAATGTTTGTGATTCAAAAAATGTTTAGGAATTCAATTTTTTATGACTTTGAACGAATATTGTGGTATTCAAAGAATTTCATGATATTTCTAAAAGTTCACAAAAATAAAAAATGTTCATGGATTACAAAACAAATCATGGAATATAAAATGTTTGCTAACTCAAAATATGTTCATACACTACAAAACATTGTTCGTTAACAAAAAGTTCTCATGGATTTATAAAATTGTTCCCAAAAAATATTTGTCGATTCAAAACAATGTTCACAATTTTCGAAAAGATATTGAAAATTACAAAAAAAGCTTTCACGAATTTAATAAAAAAAGATAGCAAATTTGAAAAAATGATAACAATTTAAAAATGTTCGTAAATTTGTGCAAACTATTCGTGAATTTGTAAAATGTTCATCACCTCGAAAAATAATCATGATTTAGAAAATGTTCATGAATTCAAAAAAGTGTTCACAAATGTGATAAAGATGTTTGAAAAATGAAAAATAAAAAAAGGAAAAAGGAAGGAAAGAACAAAAACAAAAAAAAGCAGAAAAAACCGGAAATTAAAAAGGAAAAAAGGGAAAAGTTAGTTGGGCCTGCCCAAAAATGTACTTGCGGGGGGCAGGGGTGCACGCACAATCGCTATCTAGTGACCCGCGCGCCAAATAGAATTGGCCGTCCTATTCGGCACCTTAGCTCATTTGCGCTTCGCTCTCTCGCCCCGCCTTGCAGGCTATTGATTCAAAAAATAACCAGCTGGTATTGTTTCAGGAAAAATCAGAATTTCTAATAATTTAGAATATCATAAATTCAAAAAATATTGCAAATTAAAAAAACTAATTTGAGAAATGTTCCCGAATTTGAAAATGTAAAGAATGAAAAAATTGAAAATTTAAGAAATATATATGATTGGGAAAAATCATGAAATTGAAAATATCCACGAGCTTTAAAAATGTTTACTATTTTTTACTATTTTTAAAGAAATTTTTAATAAAAAATAAAAAAGAACAACGATAGGAAAAAGAAAAAGGAGAAAAAATAATAATAAAAAAGAACAAACAAACGAGTAAGAATCTAGAAAAAACTTAGAAAAAATCAGACTGGAAGGTTTTGGAAGCTTCCTAGAACGGGTGCAAATTAAGTTCTACTTGGGCCAACCCACTTACCGAATAAGCGTTGGGAGGGGGTATGCGCTCACGAAATGAATAGTATTCAATGCCTTAAGTGTCCAATATCATATTCATATATCCTGTCATATCATATTATTCTTTCTTTTTAACAATTGGTAGGGATGTGAAGGTCCAGAAGCTGGCATTCAATGCAAAAGATTACAATGTTGCAACTCAAAAAACTGTTACATTGTTGCATAGAGGATCATGAACATCCAAAAATAATAACAACAATGCAATTGGGGTCCTCACACACAATGGCCTCATCAGAAATGTTATGGCCACCATCTATAATACAATCCATGTCGGCATCTAGCAAGGGGATAATGGCCTCCAGATTCTTTTCCCCTTTGATCTTCATCTTTTGGCGTTGATGTCGATGTAGAGGGTAGATGATGAAGAAGAAGCTTCTTGCCAACCTGCTTACTGCTACTTCTTGAGCTTGTGTTGGTTTTTCCCTTGAAGAGGAAAGGGTGATGCAGCAAAGTAGAGATAACTCTTTCCCTCAGTTGAGAACCAAGGTATCAATCCAGTAGGAGCAACACACAAGTCACCAATGGTTGAACCTACACAAACAAACAAATTGCACCCAACGCGATAAAGGGGTTGTCAATCCCTTCACGGTTACTTGCAAGGATGAGATCTGATAGTGATAGATATAAAAGATTAGAAAAAGTGCAAAATAAAATAAAAGTAAATAAATTGCAGCAAAATGTTTTTGGGTTTTTTCTGATTTTATAGATCTAAAAATAATATGATAAAAGATAGCCCGGGGCCATAGTTTTCACTAGAGGCTTCTCTCTTGAAAGAAAGGATACGATGGGTAAACAAATTACTGTTGAGCAATTGATAGAAAAGTGCATAGTTATGACGATATCTAAGGCAATGATCGTGAATATAGGCATCACGTCTGTGACAAGTAGACCGACTCCTGCCTGCATCTACTACTATTACTCCACATATCGACCGCTATCCAGCATGCATCTAGTGTGTTAAGTTAACAAGAACGGATAACGCCTTAGCAAGATGACATGATGTAGAGGGATAGATGCAATCAATATGAACAAACCCTATCTTTTTATCCTTAATGGCAACAATACAAACACATGTCATGTCCCCTTCCGTCACTGAGAATAAGCACCGCAAGATTGAACCCATTACAAAGCACCTCTCCCATTGCAAGAAAAATCAATCTAGTTGGTCAAACCAAATCAATAGATCGGAGAGAAATACAAAGCTATCTTAATCATGCATAAAAGAGTTCAGAGAAGACTCAAATAATATTCATAAATAATCTGATTATAAATCCACAACTCATTGGATCTCAACAAACGCACCCCAAAAGAAGATTACATCGAATAGATCTCCAAGAACATCGAGGAAAACATTGTATTAAAGATCAAAGAGAGAGAAGAAGCTAACTAGCTAATAGCTATGGACCCGTAGGTGTGTGTTAAAGTACTCACACATCATCGAAAGGGCAGCAAGGTTGATGTAGAAGCCCTCCGTGATCGAATCCCCCCTCCGGTAGAGTATCGGAAAAGGCCTCCAGATGGGATCTCACGAGGACAGAAGTTTGCGGCGGCGGAAAAGTAATTTTGGTGTGCCCTCTGGTCTACGGGGAATATTTGGGTATTTATAGAAGAAGAATTAGGGTTGGAGGTGCCACAAGGGGCCCACAAGCTTGGAAGGCGCCCCCTAGGGCGCGCCCTGTGAGCTTGTGGCCACCTCGTGGCTCCTCTGGTATCCTACCAAAACTTCCAGGGTGTCTTGTGGTCCAAGAAAAATCGTCAAAAAGTTTCGTTCCATTTGGTACTGATTTTCTATAAAGGCAAAACAAGGAAAAAATAGCAACTGGCACTTGGCACTAAGTTAATAGGTTAGTCCCAAAAAATGATATAAAATAGCATAATAATGCATATAAAACATCCAAGATTGATAATATAATAGCATGGAACAATCAAAATTTATAGATACATTGGAGACGTATCACTTACCTTTGTCGACGGGTGATCATCGAGATTGAAACTGTGACACAACTCCTAAATTGTTTAGCTAGGGGTTAAACCACTCCACTTTTTTCGTGAATATGCATTGTTGTTGGGGAATGTAGTATTTCAGAAAAATTCCTACGATCACGCAAGATCTATCTAGGAGAAGCATAGCAACGAGCGGGGAGAGTGTGTCCACGTACCCTCGTAGACCGAAAGCGGAAGCGTTTAGTAACGCGGTTGATGTAGTCGAACATCTTCGCGATCCAAACGATCAAGTACCGAACGCACGGCACCTCCGCGATCTGCACACGTTCAGCTCGTTGACATCCCTTGAACTCTAGATCCACCTGAGGCTGAGGGAGAGTTCCGTCAGCACGACGGCGTGGTGATGGTGATGATGAAGTTACCGGCGTAGGGCTTCGCCTAAGCACTACGACGATTTGACCGAGGTGTAAAACCGTGGAGGGGGGCACCGCACATGGCTAAAGATCAACTTGTGTGTCTATGGCATGCCCCCTCCCCCGTATATAAAGGAGGGGAGGAGGAGGCCGGCTGGCCACATGGGGCGCGCCCAAGGGGGGGGGATCCTACTCCAAGTAGGAATAGGTTCCCCCTTTCCTAGTCCAACTAGGAGAAGAAGGAAGGAGAGGGAGAGGGAGAGGGAAAGAGGGGCCGCGCCCCCTCCCCTAGTCCTATTCGGACTCTCCTTTTGGGGGGGGGGGCGCACGCCACCTCTTGGCTGCGGCCCTCTCTCTCCCCTAAGGCCCACTAAGGCCCATAACTTCCCGGGGGGTTCCGGTAACCCTTCGGCACTTCGGTTTTATCCGAAACTATCCGGAACACTTCCGGTGTCCGAATAACATGGTCCAATATATCAATCTTTATGTCTTGACCATTTCGAGACTCCTTGTCATGTCCGTGATCACATCCGGGACTCCGAACAACCTTCGGTACATCAAATCACATAGATTCATAATACGAATCATCATCAAACGTTAAGCGTGCGGACCCTACGGGTTCGAGAACTATGTAGACATGACCGAGACACTTCTCCGGTCAACATAGGCAAGAGCCCTTTCTTTGCTTGGTCCATTTTGAACTTTTTCAAAACTTTATCAAGGTATGTGCTTTGTGAAAGTCCAATTAAGCATCTTGATCTATCTTTATAGATTTTGGTGCCCAATATATAAGCAGCTTCACCGAGGTCTTTCATTAAAAAACTCTTATTCAGGTATCCTTTTATGCTATCCAGAAATTCTATATCATTTCCAATCAACAGTATGTCATCCACATATAATATTAGAAATGCTACAGAGCTCCCACTCACTTTCTTGTAAATACAGGCTTCTCCAAAAGTCTGTATAAAACCATATGCTTTGATCACACTATCAAAACGTTTATTCCAACTCCGAGAGGCTTGCACCAGTCCATAAATAGATCGCTGGAGCTTGCACACTTTGGTAGCATCCTTTGGATCGACAAAACCTTCTGGTTGCATCACATACAACTCTTCTTCCAGAAATCCATTCAGGAGTGCAGTTTTGACAACCATTTGCCAAATTTCATAGTCATAAAATGCGGCAATTGCTAACATGATTCGGGCGGACTTAAGCATCGCTACGGGTGAGAAGGTCTCATCGTAGTCAACTCCTTGGACTTGTCGAAAACCTTTCGCAACAAGTCCAGCTTTGTAGACAGTAACATTATCGTCAGCGTCAGTCTTCTTCTTGAAGATCCATTTATTCTCTATGGCTTGCTGATCATCGGGCAAGTCAACCAAATTCCACACTTTGTTCTCATACATGGATCCCATCTCAGATTTCTTGGCCTCAAGCCATTTTGCGGAATCTGGGCTCATCATCGCTTCCTCATAGTTCGTAGGTTCGTCATGGTCAAGTAACATGACCTCCAGAATAGGATTACCATACCACTCTGGTGCGGATCTTACCCTGGTTGACCTATGAGGTTCAGTAGTAACTTGATCAGAAGTTTCATGATCATCATCATTAGCTTCCTCACTAATTGGTGTAGGTATCACTGGAACTGATTTTTGTGATGAACTACTTTCCAATAAGGGAGCGGGTACAATTACCTCATCAAGTTCTACTTTCCTCCCACTCACTTCTTTCGAGAGAAACTCCTTCTCTAGAAAAGATCCTTTCTTAGCAACGAAAATCTTGCCTTCGGTTTTGTGATAGAAGGTGTACCCAACAGTTTCCTTTGGGTATCCTATGAAGACACATTTCTCCTATTTGGGTTCGAGCTTATCAGGTTGAAGCTTTTTCACATAAGCATCGCAACCCCAAACTTTAAGAAACGACAACTTGGGTTTCTTGCCAAACCACGGTTCATATGGTGTCGTCTCAACGGATTTAGATGGTGCCCTATTTAACGTGAATGCAGTCGTCTCTAAAGCACAACCCCAAAATGATAGCGGTAAATCAGTAAGAGACATCATAGATCGCACCATATCTAATAAAGTGCGGTTACGATGTTCCGACACACCATTACGCTGTGGTGTTCCGGATGGCGTGAGTTGCGTAACTATTCCGCATTGTTTCAAATGAAGACCAAACTCGTAACTCAAATATTCACCTCCACGATCAGAACGTAGAAACTTTATTTTCTTGTTACGATGATTTTCCACTTCACTCTGAAATTCTTTGAACTTTTCAAATGTTTCAGACGTATGTTCCATCAAGTAGATATATCCATATTTGCTCAAATCATCTGTGAAGGTCAGAAAATAACGATACCGCTGCGAGCCTCAACATTCATCAAACTGCATACATCAGTATGTATTATTTCAAACAAGTCTGTAGCTCGCTCCATTGTTCCGGAGAACGGAGTCTTAGTCATCTTGCCCATGAGTGTAACGCCCCAGATTCGATGCGCCAGGTGTCCGCCAGTTATTTGCCGTCCTTGCCATGTCATGTGCTTGCGTGTTGCACTTTGCCATGTCATCATCTGCATTTCATATCATGTCATCATGTGCATTTCATTTTGCATACGTGTTCGTCTCATGCATCCGAGCATTTTCCCCGTTGTCCGTTTTGCAATCCGGCACTCCTATGTCCCCCGGCGCCCCCTTTTGCCTCTTTTCGTGTGCGGGTGTTAAACGGTCTCGGAATGGACCGAGGTTTGTCAAGCGGCCTTGGTATAGCACCGGTAGACCGCCTGTCAAGTTTCGTGCCATTTGGAGGTCGTTTGATACTCCAACGGTTAACCGGGTAACCGCAAAGGCCTCTTTTGTGTGCAGCCCAACACCCCTTTCAAAGTGGCCCAAAACCCATCTAACTCCCCTCCATGCTCTCGGTCGTTCTATCACGATCGCATGGCCGAAAACCGCTCCACATTTGGACTCTCCTAGCTCCCTCTACCTATAAATATGTCTTCCTCCCCCGAAATTCGCGGATGAACCCTAGTCCTCTTCCTCCCGCCACCACCAGACACGTCCGTGACGGCCGGACATGTCAGCCCGCCCCCGCAGCCACCCACGCCTGCCACGTGGCACCTTCGCCGCCACCGCCGCCGCCGTCTGGCGAGCCTGCAGCTGGGCCCGCCCGACCATCGCCGCCTCCCGCACCCCGCGCGCGCCTCGCGCCCTCCGCCCGCCGCCCGGCGACCGCCATCCGGCGGCCCTCGCTGGCGACTTCCGCCGTCCCGATCGGCGACGCCCTCGGCGCCTTCCTCGGCGTCGCCCGCGCCCGCCGCTTCCGTGCCGCGCGCCGCTGGCGCCCGCCGGCGTCCGCGCCGGCGCGCCACCCTCCGCTTCGCCGTCGCCGTCTCCGGCCGGATCCGGCGAGATCCGGCCCGGAACCGCCGGGTGGATGAGATCCACCACCACAGCCAACCAAACGTACCACGCCTCGTCCCGGATCCCTCCGTCCCGCTCGTCCTCGTCCCGTTGACTTTTCGGAGTGGTAAAAATCTGCTAAGTCCCGAAGTATTTTACATTATCATGCCAAGTTCATCATGCCGTATCTCTGCATCCGTATCTCCGTTTCATGCGTGTAATATGTAAAATTGTTCGTCTCGACGAGTACTTCATTTCTTTCCATTGCATCATGTTAATTTGAGCTCATCTTGATGCATGAATCATCGTTGCAAGAGTGCTATATGATGTTAATCTGCTGAAACTGTTATAACTTGATGATTTGTCATTTTTGTTGCATTTTGTGTGTGCATCTTATGAGAATGAGCCCTACATGAGTTTTGATCTATGTCATGCCATCTTCACAGTGGTGCTATCCATGTATTTTTGTGATTCCTGTAGTGAGTGCATCAAGCTTGTTAAGTAGGGTACTTGCTGTTGCTGTTTTGCTTGTCTGAATCTGCTATATCATGATGCTATGCTACCCTGCTGCTACAAGTCATTCTATGCATAATCTGGAGATGTTCACTAAGGGTGTGTTGTTCTACATGTCATGCTCTATCCATTCATGCCCCTGGTTGCATTTATAGCGTGCTGTAGCTTGTTGTAATCTTGCTCCAAAGTTGCTAAATAATGTTGCTGTCAGCCTGTTAACATTAAGTTCAATGTTGCCATGATTGTTGTTAGTGATCCATGCACTCTATGAACTTGCTCTTGTAATGCTTAGCTTCATAAACATGTCTTCTTACTGTTGGTTTCCTTGACATGCCATGTATTGCTCTGTGGTGAGTGGTTCAAGCTCACCAACATGCCTACTTATTGTTGTTCCTGCCATGTATGAATCTGTAATATAACTTGCCATGTTTACATGGGTGCCATCATATCTTCGGATCCTTTTTGGCTCATGATCAGTAAGGGACTTTTGTTATATGCAATTAGTAGATTCATGACATTCTCTAATTTGACATGATAAGTTCATGTAGCATCTTGTTTGATAGCTCTAAACATTGCAACCTGATGTTATTTCTGCAAAGTCTGAAACTGTTATTATTTGCAATCTTGCCATGTGTTTTTGAGCATGTTCTAGTGATTTCTGGAGTTAGCTTAGTATTCATGTTTTGTCATGCTTTATCTGTACATCGTGCCCATGCCTTTTGTTCTCATGTTAAGACGCTGTAGCTTGTTGTTTTGATGCTTGCAATATGCCTAGTTGCTGTTTTGGACAGCTTGTCCTTTAAACTTGTATAGGATGTATGTGTTGCACCGTTGCTCCGTTTTGAGTGTGCTCTATATGAAACTTGCTTGATTTTTCATGTAGCTTCATATTATCATGTTGCATCCATGTTTTGAGGTGTTTGCTTGATGTTTGTATGCATTTTGCATCAATGCCATGTTTAACTCGTTTTGCTCATATCTTCTAGGCCATAGCTCCGAATTTAATGAACTTTATATGTAACTTGACTAGAATTTCATGTAGATCATCATGGTGCATATTAAATTGCTGTTTAACAACTTGAACATAAGGTTTATTCAGATCTGGACCAATTTCGAAATTTGCATATGAGGACTTACCGGAATTGTTATATGTTGTTCCCGGCCTCATTTAAACTTGCTTTGATGTGTTGCCCTTGTTCGCATCATCTCTTGCCATGAGTAGCTTCATGTAGTCTTGTCATGCATCATGCTTGTTTGTGCATCATGTCTTGTTCATGTGTGGTGTGTTTACCATGTTGTGTGCTTCTTCTCGATAGTTCCCGTTTCGTTGCGATCGTGAGGATTCGTTCGTCTACGCTTGGTTCGTCTTCGTGGCTTCATCTTCTTCATGGACTCGTTCTTATTCCTTGCGGGATTTCAGGCAAGATGACCGCTACCCTGGATCTCACTACTATCATTGCTATGCTAGTTGCTTCGTTCTTTCGCTATGCTGCGCTACCTATCATTTGCTCTTCAAGCCTCCCAATTTTCCATGTCAGCCTCTAACCTTTGCGCCCTTCCTAGCAAACCGTTGCTTGGCTATGTTACCGCTTTGCTCAGCCCTCTTATAGCGTTGCTAGTTGTAGGTGAAGTTGAAGATTGCTCCATGGTGGACAGGATTTTGGTTGGGATATCACAATATCTCTTATATTATTAATGCATCTATATACTTGGTAAAGGGTGGAAGGCTCGGCCTTATGCCTGGTGTTTTGTTCCACTCTTGCCGCCCTAGTTTCCGTCATATCGGTATTATGTTCCCGGATTTTGCGTCCCTAACGCGGTCGGGTGATTTACGGGACCCCTTGACAGTTCGCTTTGAATAAGACTCTTGCAGCAAGGCCCAACCTTGGTTTTACCATTTGCCTCACCACCACCTACTTTTCCCTTGGGAGTCGCTCTCTCGAGGGTCATCTTTATTTTAGCCCCCCCCGGGCCAATGCTTCTCTAAGTGTTGGCCCGAAATGAGCAGACTGCGGGGCCACCTTGGGGAAACTTGAGGGTTGGTTTTACTCGTAGGATGTCTCATCCGGTGTTGCCCTGAGAACGAGATATGTGCAGCTCCTATCGGGATTGTCGGCGCATCGGCGGTCTTGCTGGTCTTGTTTTATTGCTGTTGAAATGTCTTGTAGCCGGGATTCCAAGACTGATCGGGTCTTCCCGGGGAGAAGGAATATCCTTCGTTGATCGCGAGAGCTTATCATGGGCTAAGTTGGGACACCCCTGCAGGGTATAAACTTTCGAGAGCCGTGCCCGCGGTTATGTGGCAGATGGGAATTTGTTAATATCCGGTTGTAGTAAACTTGAAGCAAACTCTTCTAAAATACACCAACCGTGTGCGTAATCGTGAGTGTCTCTTTTCGGGGTTGATCGAGAGGAGAACACGGTTTCTGGGTTATGTCTGACGTAAGTAGGAGTTCAGGATCACTTCTTGATCATTGCTAGTTGACGACCGTTCCTTTGTTTCTCTTCTCGCTCTCATTTGCGTATGTTAGCCACCATATATGCTTAGTCGCTGCTGCAACCTCACCACTTCACCCCTTCCTTACCCCTTTAAGCTTTGCTAGTCTTGATATCCATGGTAATGGGATTGCTGAGTCCTCGTGGCTCACAGATTACTACACCATCAGTTGCAGGTACAGGTTATGCGATGATCATGATGCGAGAGCGATGTTTGATTGTGTTGGAGTTCTTCTTCTTCTTCTTCTTCGATCAGGGGATAGGTTCCAGGTCGGCAGCCTGGGCTAGCAGGGTGGATGTCGTTTGAGCTTCTGTTTATGTTTCATCCGTAGTCGGATGTTGATCTTGTATATGTTGTATTGTTGTATTCATGTGACATTGTATGTCTTGGTTGTATCCCTATGTATTATGTAATGTTGATGTAATGATATCCACCTTGCAAAAGCATTTCAATATGCGGGTCTATCCTTGGTGGGACCTTCGAGTTCCTTTTGGATAGGGTCGCATATTGGGCGTGACAATGAGGCATGGTTCGCAAGCATCAAGTGATTCCAAAAGCCCACCAGCATGGAGTTTCTTCATGCGCTTTACACCAATATGACCTAAACGGCAGTGCCACAAATAAGTTGCACTATCATTATTAAACTTATATCTTTTGGTTTCAACACTATGAATATGTGTATCACTACTATTGAGATTCAATAAAAATAGACCACTCATCAAGGGTGCATGACCATAAAAGATATTTTTTTGAGAACTGATGATAGTGAGATTCTCTCACTGCCTTTTGTATTAATAAAATGAAGAAGGGGAGGGGGGTTAGAGTGTCCATAGCTTTACATGTTACATAAGAGGGGGTAGACAAGTTAGCTAATACAAAGAATCACAACGAGCTAGCTATGGAAAGAATGTAAGGATCCTGCTCTTGTTTCGATCTATGGGCGAGCATGGCAAAGTCCAACTTGAATCTGTTTCTCCAAGAGTCAAACGAAGGCTGGATTCCTCTAAAGTGTTTGTCGTTCCTCTCCTGCCAGATCCCCCAGGCTCCCACAGCAAAAAATTCTAGGAACATCGGCCGATCCCACCTGGCTTTACCCTCATGCAGCATCGTCATCCTACAAGTGACATTTGGCCACTGTATCCCAAGGGCGTCCCAGCATCTCTGGCTGAAGGGGTAGGTGAAGAAGAGGTGCACGATGTCTTCCTCAGGAGGGTGATGGCAGAGAAGGCAGGTGTAGTCATCGTTCTGGATTTTGTAATGTCTTTTTCTGAGCATATTTCTAGTGTTCAATCTATCGGCCATGAGCAACCACAAGAAACTTTCCACTGCATTGTACATTTGGTTTTCCAAATCCATCCGAAGGCCTCATCAACCTGCATGTGTCTGAAGAAGTGAGCATAATATTGAGTGGACCTAAATTTATCTCCTCCCCAGACACAAGACCACACATCCTTGCCATCAATGAGTGAGGTGTCCAAGGTCTCAGACTGCAGCCCAGCAACCTCACGATGTGCCTCTAGTGATAGCAGCAGGTGAAACACTTCCCCCAATCTGTCTGAAGACAGAAGTTGCCGCACTGAGACATCCGACTCTCTGGCAAAAGAAAAAGCTCTTGGAAATTTGTCCTGGAGAACTTCACTTTTCCATTTGTCTTTCCAAAACAGGATCGTGTCACCAGCGACCACATTCGATTTTGTGACCCCTCTATATATGTTCGATAGCTGCATGAGGTCTCTCCACCAAAATTATCTACACGGGTCAGAGGCATGGGGTATTTTGCACGCATAATAAGTATCCCAAATCAAACTCACCCAAGGGACATCGCATTTGTTGTAAAATTTGTGGAGCTGTTTCAGGAGAAGCCCTTGGTTTTGGACCTTAAGATCGATGATCCCCAATCCACCTTTATTCTTGGGTCTGCACACCATCCCCCAAGCCGCGAGTGAGTTGCCCTTGTAACCATCATCCGATTTCCTCACCCAAAGGCAGGATCTGCGCAATTTATCCAGGTGCTCGATGATCTTAGGGTTTATCTTGATGGAACACATAGCATAAATGGCCAAGGAGGTGACCACCGAATTGAGCAAAGTAAGTTTAGAGCCGTAGTCCAACAGTGAGGCTTCTACTGGCACTCTCCTCTGAACCGAGACCACCAGTGGCATCAGGTCAGTCACACTCGGGCGCGTGGTGCCCATGGACAACCCCAAATAAGTAAACGGCATCTGGCCAATAGAGGAGCCAAAGATAGCTGCAATTTCTACCGCTTGCACAGGATCGAGGTTGATGGGAACCAGAGTTGATTTGTGGAAGTTAATCTTGAGCCCCACAGAAGTCGCGTAATCAATCAAAATATCTCTCAGCACTTGCGCTTGCGAGGTGCATGTAGGGAGGACAACAATCGTGTCGTCTGCATATTGAATTACGGGGTAGTCACTGTCAGCAGTGGGCAAGGGCAACCGGAGTAGTCCCGACCGACTGGCATCATTGATCGCCGACTGTAGTAGATCCGCTGCAAGGACAAAGATCAAAGGCGATAGCGGACCGCCCTGCCGAACTCCACAAAGGCATTCAAACTGCTTCCCTGGGGCTCCATTAAGCAGTACCGTAGAGCTCCCCGAGGAGAAAATGCATTTGATCCACCCCAGCCACTTATCATCAAAACCCATATGGCGCATGATCTCGATCATCGGCTCATGCTGAATAGTATCAAATGCCTTCGCGAAGTCCAGTTTCAGAATACAACAAGCTCTCCCCGATGCTTGGCATTGGTGGATGTATTCAAAGGCCCAGGCCAAGCAGTCCTGGATCAATCTCCCTTTGAGGAATCCGTACTGATTTCGATGGATGATCTTAAGCACGATTTTCTGCAGGCGATTAGCAAGCAATTTAGTTATGAGTTTTAAGCAGCAGTTAAGAAGCGTGATGGGCCTAAAATCATTGGCAGTTTCTGGCGATTGGGTCTTTGGGATGAGTGTTATGAAGCCAGAGTTCAGGCTCCGGAGATCTAGGGCACCATCATAGAAGTCTGTGCACAGTCTATAGAAGTCTTCTTTGATGATGTGCCAGCATGACTTCAGAAAGCAGCCATTAAATCCATCGGGTCCCGGGGCTCTGTCAGAGGGCATTTCACGAACTATTCTGTCAATCTCCTCATGCGTGAAAGGTTTGGTTAATTCATCCAGCCGTTCCACCTTCTTAATGATTCTTGAAAGATCAAACTTCATTTCATACTCCCCCTTTTTTCCCAATCTCTCCTTGTATGTGTCAAACAATTCTTTTGCTTTACCCACATGGTCTGTCACCACAGTACCATCCTGGAGTTTGAGTGAAGCTATGGAGTTTTTACGATATCTTTCAGACGCCGCTGAACGAAAAATTTTGGTGTTATCGCCTCCACAGCTGAACCAACATACAGTGTACCTCTTTTTCCAGTATTCTCGTTTGTAGCCAAGGAGAGTTACCAGATGATCTTTAAGGATCGACCTAAAGTTGGCTTCAGGTATTGTGAGAGGCCTTTTATCCTCAATGTTATCCAGCTCCAGAAGTGCCCAGTTGGAGTTATCGATGCACAGGTTCAACCGCGAGATGTGTTTGCTCCAGCGTTTAAGCGCACATCTCAAATTCTTGAACTTCTTGCATAACAGTTTTGCCGAGTTTGGAGCATAAGAATATTTCTCCCTAGTAGACTGAACCACATCAAAGAAACCTGGGTGGGAGATCCAGAAATTTTCAAACCTAAACACCTTACTTTTGGGGACAGAGGTTTCTATCGAGATCATACATGGCGTATGATCTGACACTGGCTTGGGAAGGGGTCCCACTGTGGTGTTAGGATAATTAGATGTCCAATTCAACGAGGAGAAGAACCAGTCAATTTGCTCAAGCAGAGGTTTAGTTTGCATGTTGCTCCACGTGTATTGCCTACCCTTAATAGGTAACTCGACAAGCGCCTGTGACTGAATGAAATCATTAAAAGTAAGCATATCATTAGCATCACCCCCCGGTTTGTTACGATTATCAGGCGCTCTGATGTAGTTTAAATCACCACATATGAGCCAATCCTCATCATCAGGTATATCTAGATCAAACAACCATGAGGTGAAAGCAACTCTGCCTTGCCCAGCACAAGGGCCATACACATTGATAAGTTTCCAATTTCTGGCTATTTGCAAAGAAGTAAACTGAATACCCAAAGCAAAAGATTCAGAGCAAGACACATTGCCAGTGAACACAGAGCTATCCCACAGTACAGTTAAACCACCAGAGGCCCCCTGAGAAGGCACCACCTCAAACTTATCAATTTGTTTAGGACAGAATAGTTTAACAAAAGCAGCATCAAAAGTAGCACGCTTAGTTTCTTGCAAACATATAACTGAACAACCACTACTGCTGATAGCATTACGCAATGCCAACTGTTTTTTGTCTGAGTTGATCCCTCGATCATTCCAGCACAGGACCTTCCATGCTTTAATCTGCATTGGGATTTGCGACCTCACTCTTCTGCCCACCTTGACTAGAGAGCAGCTTCTGCTTGCTTAACTGATTCAGATGTATACCACACATATTAGTGCCTATGGATTGAATAGCGTGGATGGAAGTATGAGGTGGGATAACATCAGATACCTTGTCATTAGAGGGACAGGGAAGAGATGGGTTCTTCCTAGGTTTAACCTTGGAAGTTGCAGCTCTCTTGTCAGAAACAGGAGGGACCCTGAACCCATCATATTTGTCCGAGCGTGCACTGCGACAGATAAGTACAGTGTCCACATGAGCCGGCTCCTTGAGCATCATATGACCAATGGGATCGACTATACGATCCACACAGTGTGGCACATCTTGCAAGGTTGGAACAACAAACCGAGGTTTCTCCACAACTGACACAGTGGGGTTTAGACCTTCCATCGAGGCAGACCAAGCAATCTCCATGCCCATGCAGAAAGTTGAGCTGAAGATGCGACCGAAGACATCAGATTCAGGCATCACCTGGGCGAGCAAAGCCATGCGCACACAATCCAATTGAAATTGAATGACAACGAAGGGATTGAGTGGGAAGCAAGTTGTTCTGGGAGACTGTAGTGGTAATATGGAGCGAGTATAGATCCTCTTGAGCATGCCACCCATCCAACAAAGCAGTTCAGTGTCAGCAGCAATCCACACAGTAGTTGCAGAGCCTCCAGCTTTGACAAAAACATGCTGAGCATCAGGAACACCATTGATGAAGTTGTCAGCTAACTCCTCCGCATATGAATATTCAGACCAAGCATCCGAGAGGTTGTCCACCAGATTGTGCTCATGTGGAACACCATCCATCAGGGATGGCCCATCATACTGAAAATAAGTTCTGAAACTGAATCCAGTGTACGGAGGTGGTATAACTGGCCAGGCTCTCCAGCCATTGTCCTGGACTTGTTCCTGAACTTGTTCGACGCCATTCCAGATGGCGTCATTAGCAGCCTACTGCGCCTCCATCTCATCTATCCTTGCTTTGCATAATGGTATAGTAGGGCAGTGCATATGGATGTGGAGATGCATTCAGGAGTGGTGGAGTATCTTCATTCCCTTGCAGACCCGGCACTGTGTGTCTGCCATTCATCACATAAATAGGTACAGACTAGGAATGACCTAGTCCGGGCAGCAAGCCAACTTTGGTGACAAGCAGACTATGAGGAACTTCAGCAACATCTTTGAGGTGACACTTGACAAGAATTCTAGCTTTGTTCTCATTCGGTCTTGGCCAAGCAAGAAGCTTACCAAACCTAGAAACCGCCTTATGAACATAATGTTCAGTCATGTAATCCATAGGGAAAGCAAGCATCAATATCCAAACTTCGTATTCAAAGGCAGGCATTCGCATGTTAATCCCTTCATCATAAGGGATTAAGGTAAAGTAAGAATCTTCAGTTAAAGCACGCGGCCCCTCATTAATAGCTTCATCTCTACTCTAAACATCACGAAAAGCAACACAGCCAGCCGCAATCGGATAGACAAACTCATCCTCAATCTGAAACTCAAGATCCTCCCTAATGATGCGACAAACTTCCTCTAACTAGAACCTCTCCTGATGATCAGGTACGGGGGGGGGGGTGATCTCAATCAAGGCGTACCTGTCATGGTTCAGAGGCGGCTCATCCACGACCATGGTGCTCCTCTGTAGCTGACGATCCCGCCCACGCTCAATGTGGGCGCCGATGGGGGTGAAGGCGAATGGCCGGACCGGAAAGTCCGCCATGGCAGCAGCACTAGGGTTTTTAGAGGGCTCGGAAGCAGGGGAGGGCGAGGCAAGAACAGGGGAGGAAGAGGAGGTGCACGAAACTGGGAAGACGGCGTCTGATTGGGGCCCCAGGGCGGTGGAGTTGACAGCTGAGGGAGGAGGGAGTCGTATCGACAAGCAATGAGGGCCAGTCACGTCACTAGAGATCGGGATTTTCTGTTTCACTGTCCACACCCGATCCCGATTTTTACCATGTATATCCCGCAGACCTGGGTGCGGGATATTATTCCGTTCCTGACAAAAAGGCAAAATTTGTTGAAGATCTTGGGCCGCCAAAAATATTTTGGCCCATTCCAGCCTCCACGGCATAACTTATGACCCAAATAGTTGCAACTAGTACATCTTTTAAGCCCAGGGCAGCTAGTGGCAGAGTGGCCATGTTGGGTACATGCTAGGCAAACGGGTAAATTCCGGCCCACTATGCATGCATCAATTTGTTCATACTAGATATTTGAGCATAAACATTGATCGATGGAATGAATACAACGTTGGCAAAAAATACCTGGGCATTCCGCAGCAAGATGGCCATGCCGCGAACACTTTAGACATTTCAACAATCGAGAGTCAATATACTCCTGGGTTGGCACATCCTTGATTTGGACCATAGACAAAATATCAGCATCAGAATAACCAGCTTGCCAACCATCCATGATATGATATAATTTTTCATCCGAGATGGACTTCCATTAACTCTCCCTGAAACGAGATCCCATGAAAGATGGAGCAATACAATGCAAAGTATCCATGTGATTGCAAACAAAATCACCTAACCGAACAATCAGCTCCGGATCCGAATTAATCGGAAAAACCAACTTTCCAAAAGAGATGATCTCGGCGGCCGGAACCGGACTCAAACTCAACTCCGGCGAAGCACTAGGCTCATCACTTCTCAAGAACTCATGGAAATGGTCAACCTTTCTCTACTGATCTTGAAGCCACTTGGATTTAATTGCTATAGATCTATGAACCACTTCAGGAAGATAAGTATCCGCGTGCCAACCATTCTCCGATCTATCAATGCCTGATTCAATTTCCCCACGAAAAAGATGAAAATGGCAAATGAAGTCAAGCCAGATCCGGTCCTTAAGCCCATAGATGAAGTGTCCCACACGTTTCGAGACCACCGAGAACCGAAATCGGCGATCACTTAGCCTCAAAACCCTAAACCCCGAACTGAGACCACCAATGCAAGATTGCAATGTGAGGGACACTGATTCTTCTGTCAGTGGGAATGATGCCGAAGAGAATGACACGACCAGGAAGAATTCCTTGGAGGATCTAGGGTTGGCTGAAGAGAAGTGCACCGTGGACCCAAACTTATCACGTGCCTGAGATTCAATCGCTAAGCCAGGGGAGAAGTCCTAATGGAGGAGACTCTCCATGCCGGCGTGGTGGCTGCCACGGCCAGAGTGGCTAGTGGCAGGAAGGGTGGCCGCTGGGGCCGGAGTGGCCACCGGTGGTGGGTGCCTAGGAGAGGGAGTCGCCTAGGATAGGGAGTCGCCTAAGAGGGGGACAAGCCTTTCAGCCTGTTGACGGCCCATATATCTGTTGGGCCCCATAAAAGATATTACTCATATAAATAGAACAACCGTTATTCACTGATTTAAATGAATAACCGTCTCACATCAAACAAGATCCAGATATAATGTTCATGCTTAACGCTGGCACCAAATAACAATTATTCAGGTCTAAAACTAATCCCGAAGGTAGATGTAGAGGTAGCGTGCCGACGGTGATAACATCGACTTTGGAGCCATTTCCCACGCGCATTGTCAGCTCGTCCTTAGCCAATCTTTGCTTAATCCGTAGCCCCTGTTTCGAGTTGCAAATATGAGCAATGAACCGATATCAAATACCTGTGCACTCTGCGAGCATTAGTAAGGTACACATCAATAACATGTATATCAAATATACCTTTCACTTTGCCATCCTTCTTATCCGCCAAATACTTGGGGCAGCTCCGCTTCTAGTGACCAGTCCCTTTGCAGTAGAATCACTCAATATGAGGCTTAGGTCCAGATTTGGGTTTCTTCACTTGAGCATCAACTTGCTTGTCGTTCTTCTTGAAGTTCCCCTTCTTCCCTTTACCCTTTTTCTTGAAACTAGTGGTCTTGTTGACCATCAACACTTATGCTCCTTCTTGATTTCTACCTCCGCAGCCTTTAGCATTGCGAAGAGCTCGGGAATTGTCTTGTCCATCCCTTTCATATTATAGTTCATCATGAAGCTTTTGTAGCTTGGTGACAGTGATTGAAGAACTCTGTCAATGACACTATTAACCGGAAGATTAACTCCCAGTTGAGTTAAGTGATTATGATACCCAGACATTTTGAGTATATGTTCACTGACAGAACTATTCTCCTCCATTTTGCAGCTATAGAACTTATTGGAGACTTCATATCTCTCAATCCGTGCATTTTCTTGAAATATTAACTTCAACTCTTGGAACATCTCATATGCTCCATGACGTTCAAAACATCGTTGAAGTCCCGGTTCTAAGCCGTAAAGCATGGCACACTGAACTATCGAGTAGTCATCAGCTTTGCTCTGCAAGGCGTTCACAACGTCCGGCATAGCTCCTGCAGTGGGTCTTGCACCTAGCGGTGCTTCCGGGACGTAATTCTTCTGTGCAGCAGTGAGGATAATCCTCAAGTTACGGACCTAGTCCGTGTAGTTGCTACCATCATCTTTCAACTTAGCTTTCTCTGGGAATGCATTAAAATTCAATGGAACAGTAGCATGGGCCATTTATCTACAACAACATAAACATGCAAAATACTATCAGGTACTAAGTTCATCATAAATTAAAGTTCAATTAATCATATTACTTAAGAACTCCCACTTAGATAGACATCCCTCTAATCATCTAAGTGATCACGTGATCCATATCAACTAAACCATGTCCGATCATCACGTGACATGGAGTAGTTTTCAATGGTGAACATCACTATGTTGATCATATCTACTATATGTTTCACGCTCGACCTTTCGGTCTCAGTGTTCCGAGGCCATATCTGCATATGCTAGGCTCGTCAAGTTTAACCCAAGTATTCTGCGTGTGCAAAACTGGCTTGCACCCGTTGTATGTGAACGTAGAGCTTATCACACCCGGCCATCACGTGGTGTCTCGGCACGACGAACTGTCGCAACGGTGCATACTTAGGGAGAACACTTGTACCGTGAAATTTAGTGAGAGATCATCTTATAATGCTACCGCCGTACTAAGCAAAATAAGATGCATAAAAAGATAAACATCACATGCAATCAAATAAGTGATATGATATGGCCATCATCATCTTGTGGCTTTGATCTCCATCTCCAAAGCACCGTCATGATCACCATCGTCACCGGCTTGACACCTTGATCTCCATCGAAGCATCGTTGTCGTTTCGCCAACTGTTGCTTCTACGACTATCGCTACCGCTTAGTGATAAAGTAAAGCAATTACATGGCGATTGCATTTCATACAATAAAGCGACAACCATATGGCTCCTGCCAGTTGCCGATAACTGTTAGAAAACATGATCATTTCATAAAACAAATTATATATCATCACATCTTGACCATATCACATCACAACAAGCCCTGCAAAAACAAGTTAGACGTCCTCTACTTTGTTGTTGCATGTTTTACGTGGCTGCTATGGGCTTAGCAAGAACCGTTCTTACCTACGCATCAAAACCACAACGATTTTTCGTCAAGTGTGCTGTTTTAACCTTCAACAAGGACCGGGCGTAGTCACATTCGATTCAACTAAAGTTGGAGAAACAGACACCCACTAGCCACTTGTGTGCAAAGCACGGCGGTAGAACCAGTCTCATGAACGTGGTCATGTAATGTCAGTCTGGGTCGCTTCATCCAACAATACTGCCGAATCAAAGTATGACATGCTGGTAAGCAGTATGACTATTATCCCCCACAACTCTTTGTGTTCTACTCGTGCATATAACATCTACACATAGACCTGGCTCGGATTCCACTGTTGGGGAACGTACTATTTCAAAAAGTTTTCTACGATCACGCAAGATCTATCTAGGAGAAGCATAGCAACGAGCGGGGAGAGTGTGTCCACGTACCCTCGTAGACCGAAAGCGGAAGCATTTAGTAACGTGGTTGATGTAGTCGAACATCTTCGTGATCCAACCAATCAGGTACCGAACGCACGGCACCACCGCGATTTGCACACGTTCAGCTCGGTGACATCCCTCGAACTCTAGATCCAGCTGAGGCCGAGGGAGAGTTCCGTCAGCACGACGGCGTGGTGACGGTGATGATGAAGTTACCGGCGCAGGGCTTCGCCTAAGCACTACGGCGATATGACCGAGGTGTAAAACTATGGAGGGGGGCACCGCACACGACTAAGGATCAACTTGTTTGTCTATGGGGTGCCCCCCTCTCCCGTATATAAAGGAGGGGAGGAGGAGGCCGTGCTTGATAATTGTTTTGAGATATGGAGGTAATAATATCAAAGTCGTGCTAGTTGATAATTGTGAATTTGAGAAATACTTGTGTTGAAGTTTGCAAGTCCCGTACCATGCACGTATGGTTGAAGTTGTGTAACAAATTTGAAACATGAAGTGTACCTGGCTTGTGCATCCTTATGAGTGGCGGTCGGGGACGAGCGATGGTATTTCCCTACCAATCTATCCTCCTAGGAGCATTGCACGTAGTACTTGATTTTTTATGGCTTCTAAATTTTTGCAATAAGTATATGAGTTCTTTTGACTAATGTTGAGTCCATGGATTATACGCACTTTTACCTTTCCGCATTTGCTAGCCTCTTCGGTACCGTGCATTGCCCTTTCTCACCCTGAGAGTTGGTGCAAACTTCGCCGGTGCATCCAAACCCCGTGATATGATACGCTCTTTCACACATAAACCTCCTTATATCTTCCTCAAAACATACACCATACCTACCTATCATGGCATTTCCATAGCCATTCCGAGATATATTGCCATGCAACTTCCATCATCACTATCATGACATACTTTACTTTTGTCATATTGCCATTGCATGATCATGTAGTTGACATCGTATTTGTGGCAAAGCCACCATGCATTATTTTCCATACATGTCACTCTTGATTCATTGCACCATCCCGATACATCACGGAGGCATTCATATAGAGTCATATTTTGTTCTAAGTTTCGAGTTGTAATTGTTGAGTTGTAAGAGAAATAAAAGTGTGATGATCATCATTATTAGAGCATTGTCCCAAGTGAGGAAAGGATGATGGAGACTATGATTCCCCCATAAGTCGGGATGAGACTCCGGACGAAAAAAAAGGAGCAAGGCCAAAAAAAGAAAGGCCCAAAAAAATGAGAGAAAAAGAGAGAAGGGACAATGCTACTATCCTTTTACCACACTTGTGCTTCAAAGTAGTACCTTGTTCTTCATGTAGTGAGTCTCATATATTGTGCTTCAAAGTAGCACCAAGATCTTCATGATAGTGAGTCTCATAAGTTGTCTTTTTATACTAGTGGGAATTTTTCATTATAGAACTTGGCTTGTAGATGGGCTTCCTCAAAATGCCCTAGGTCTTCGTGAGCAAGTGAGTTGGATGCACACCCACTAGTTTTCTTTTGTTGAGAACTCATAGCTCTAGTGCATCCGTTGCATGGCAATCCCTACTCCTCATGTTGACATCAATTGATGGGCATCTCCATAGCCCGTTGATTAGCCTCGTTGATGTGATACTTTCTCCTTTTTTGTCTTCTCCACACAATCCCCATCATCATATTCTATTCCACCCATAGTGCTATATCCATGGCTCGCGCTCATGTATTGCGTGAAGGTTGAAAAAGTTTGAGACTATTTAAGTATGAAACAATTGCTTGGCTTGTCATCGGGGGTATAGAAGTTGGGAACATCTTTGTGTGACGAAAATGAAGCATAGCCTAACTATATGATTTTGTAGGGATGAACTTTCTTTTGCCATGTTATTTTGAGAAGACATGATTGCTTTGATTAGTATGCTTGAAGTATTACTTTTGTCTTAAATCTTTCGGATCTGAATATTCATATCACAAGTAAGAAGGATTACATTGAAATTATGCCAAGTAGCACTCCGCATCAAAAATTCTTTTTTATCATTTACCTACTCGAGGACGAGCAGGAATTAAGCTTGGGGATGCTTGATACGTCTCCAACGTATCTATAATTTTTGATTGCTCCATGCTATATTATCTAATGTTTTAGGCAATATTGGGCTTTATTATCCACTTTTATATTATTTTTGGGACTAACTTATTAACCGGAGGCCCAGCCCAGATTTGCTGTTTTATGCCTATTTCAGTGTTTCGAGGAAAAGGAATATCAGACGAAGTCAAAACGGAATGAAATCAACTGGAGAAGTTATTTTTGGAAGGAAAGCAACCCAGGGAACTTGGAGTGCACGTCAGGGGAGATATGGGCTGCCCACGAGGGTGGGGGGCGCGCCCACCCCCTGGGCGCGCCCCCTGCCTCATGGGGCCCCCGTAGCTCCACCGACGTAGCCCCTGCACCCATATATACTCTTATACCCTAAAACTTCCAGAAGAGAAGATAGATCGGGAGTTCCGCCGCCGCAAGCCTCCAGAGCCATGAAAAATCAATCGGGACCCCTTTCCGGTACCCTGCCGGAGGGGGGATCCATCTCTGGTGGCCATCTTCATCATCCCGGCGCTATACATGACGAGGAGGGAGTAGTTCACCCTCGGGGCTGAGGGTATGTACCAGTAGCTATGTGTTTGATCTCTCTCTCTCTCTCTCTCTCGTGTTCTTGAGGTGATATGATCTTGATGTATCCCGAGCTTTGCTATTGTAGTTGGATCTTATGATGTTTCTCCCCCTCTACTCTCTTGTGATGAATTGAGTTTCTCCTTTGAAGTTATCTTATCGGATTGAGTCTTTATGAGAACACTTGATGTATGTCTTGCCGTGATTATCTGTACTGACAATGGGATATCATGTGCCACTTGATGTATGTTTTGGTGACCAACTTGCGGGTTCCGCCTATGAACCTATGCATAGGGGTTGGCACACGTTCTTGATTCTCCGGTAGAAACTTTGGGGCACTCTTTGAAGTACTTTTATGTTGGTTGGATAAATCTGAGATTGTGTGATGCATATCGTGTAATCATGCCCACGGATACTTGAGGTGACAATGGAGTATCTAGGTGACATTAGGTTTTGATTGATTTGTGTCTTAAGGTGTTATTCTAGTACGAACTCTTTTATAGATCGATCCGAAAGAATAGCTTTGAGGTGGTTTCGTACCCTACCATAATCTCTACATTTGTTCTCCGCTATTAGTGGCTTTGGAGTGACTCTTTGTTGCATGTTGAGGGCTTGTTATATGATCTATCTATGTTATTATTGTTGAGAGAACTTGCACTAGTGAAAGTATGAACCCTAGGCCTTGTTTCCTATCATTGCAATACCATTTACGCTCACTTCTACTGTTAGTTACCTTGCTGTTTTTATTATTTCAGATTACAAAAACCTATATCTACCATCCATATTGCACTTGTATCACCATCTCTTCGTCGAACTAGTGCACCTATACAATTTACCATTGTATTGGGTGTGTTGGGGACACAAGAGACTCTTTGTTATTTGGTTGCAGGGTTGTTTGAGAGAGACCATCTTCATCCTACGCCTCCTAAGGATTGATAAACCTTAGGTTATCCACTTGAGGGAAATTTGCTACTGTCCTACAAACTTGTGCACTTGCAGGCCCAACAACGTCTACAAGAAGAAGGTTGTGTAGTAGACATCAAGCTCTTTTCTGGCGCCGTTGCCGGGGAGGCTAGGTAAGTGAAGGTATATCTTTAGATCTTGCAATCGAATCTTTTTGCTTTCTTGTTTTAGCACTAGTTAGTTTATAAAAGAAAACTACAAAAAAATGGAACTGAGTTTGTCTCATACGCTTCATCTTTTTAATATCTTTCGTGAGAATGATGGAAAGGAAAATTGTGCTCAAGTACTATAAGAATAATTACATAGAATGCTTGGCATAAAATATGTGAATGATGAGCATGATTGCAATGTTGTTAGTATGAATTCCTTGAATATCCATGATGCTAATGATATGCAAAGCCACAAGCTTGGGGAAGCTATGTTTGATGAAGATGATATTTTTTGTCCCCCAAGTTTTGATGAGCAAATTTAATATGATGAAAGCATGCCTCCTATCTATGATGATTATTGTGATGACACGTATGCAATAAATAATAATGATAACCATGAAACTTGTCATCTCGATCTTAATTTTCAATCACATGATAGCTATTTTGTTGAGTTTGCTCCCACTATTATTCATGAGAAGAATTTTGCTTATGTGGAGAGTAGTAAATTTTCTATGCTTGTATATCATGAAAAGAATGCTTTAGGTGCTGGTTATATTGTTGAATTCATTCATGATGCTACTGAAAATTATTATGAGAGAGGAACATATGCTTGTAGGAATTGCAATAATATCAAGTTTCCTCTCTATGTGCTTAAAATCTTGAAGTTATGCTTGTTTTACCTTCCTATGCAAGTTGATTATTGTTCCCATAAGTTGTTTGCTCACAAAATACCTATTCATAGGAAGTGGGTTAGACTTAAATGTGCTAGTCATATTCTTCATGATGCTCTCTTTATGTTTCAATTCTTATCTCTTATGTGAGCATCATTGAAATCATCATGCCTAGCTAGGGGCATTAAACGATAGCGCTTGTTGGGAGGCAATCCAATTTTATTTTAGTTTCTTACATTTTGGTTATGTTTAGGAATAAATAATCCATCTAGCTTCTGTTTAGATGTGGTTTTATGTTTAATTTAGTGTTTGTGCCAAGTAGAACCTTTGGGAAGACTTGTGAAGTCTTTATGATCATGCTGTAACAAACAGAAACTTTAGCGCTCACGAGATTAGCTATAACTTTTTAATGGAGGGTGATATTTAGTTGATTCTTTTTGCAGATGATTACTAGACAAATTCCTCATTTCCACCAATTTATTTTAGAATTTTTGGAGTTCCATAAGTTTGCGTTAGTTACAGATTACTACAGACTGTTCTGTTTTTGACAGATTCTGTTTTTTTTGACTATTTACTGCAAGGCAACAGCCTCACAGACCTTTATTAAATAAAAGAGTATTAGTTACAACTATACAAATTTACAAGAAAGGAGAAAAAACTTACAAAAGGGACTATGTAAGGTCAGCTATCCAGGAATCAAAACTATCCTTATATTTACATCTAATCCTATGAGACAGGAGAGAGATGTCATGTATAAAGTTTCTTCTCCAAGCTCTAAATGATGGCTGCTCATTCCTGAAGATTTTCCCATTCCTTTGTATCCAAATGTTCCAGGTAGCAGTGAAAACCACCTCAGAGAAGAAAGGGTGTCCAAAATCCTTCCTTGCTGCATGTGCCATGTCATATGTGGTTTGGTTTGGTTGCGCAGACCATGAAATTCCAAGATAGTTCCAAACTCTTTGGCTATAATTGCAAGTAAAGAAAAGGTGAGCCCGATCCTCATGTTGGGCAAGATTGCAAAGCACACAAGTATCATCCTGAATGATCCAGTGCCTTCGTTGCATCATATCTCTGGTGTTCAAACGATCCATTAACAGAAGCCAACCAAAGACTTTAATCTTTAGCGTGCATGCACTCTTCCAAATCCACTTGAAAATACGATCAACCACCAGATGTGAGAAGCAAAAATCATAGTATATCTTTGCCGTGTAATCACCAGATTTGGAAGGCCATTTCCAAACGTCCTTGATCTCACCATTTAAACTGATCGATGGCAGAAAAGCTTGTAGATGTGTGAGCTCAGAAAAAGCCTCCTGCGATAGAGGCAGATGAAAGTGCTCCAAGATGTCAGACCGCACCAAGAACTCCTTAACTGTGATTGCACTGTCCACAGCAAAGGAGTGGAGCCTTGGGAAAGATTCCTGCAACAAGACAACATGATTTCCCAGCTGCCAACGATCAAGCCAAAAAAGAACCGTATCACCCGCATGAACTTGAGGAACTGCTAGGTTGGAGAACTTCGGGAATAACCGCATAATATCACGCCACCAAAATGAACCACAGGCCCTGGTGCTTTGGGGTGGTGATGAAGCATAATAGGTGTCCCAGATTAGTGATACCCAAGGCACGTCCACTTTGTTGAAAAACTTGAAAAGATGCTTAATAAGTAAGGCTTCATTTTGGATAGACAAGCTGAGAACACCCAAACCTCCAAAATCCTTAGGACGACAGACTAGATCCCAAGCAGCCAAAGATTGGCGAGGGTTATCCGTGTTACCCCTCCATAGGCACTGCCTCATGATCCTCTCAAGTTGCTGAATAATGCCTTTTGGAAGAGATAAAGTGCATGAAAATAAATTGGCATGGAGCACAACCTGGTGAACAAGTTGCAGCCGGCATCCTTGGTTAAGCAAACATGAAGAAGCAGATAAACGGCGCTCGATTCGATCCACCAGAGGCATCAGCTCATAGATGGAGGGCCTAGAAGTTCCCATGGGCAGACCAAGATACGTGAAAGGCATCGTGCCAACGTCACAACCCAGCAAAGAGGCCACTCGAGCACCTTCTTCATCAGTCATGTTAATGGGAATGAGAGAAGATTTGCTAAAATTAACTCGCAAGCCAGTTGAGTCCGCAAAGGTTGCCAACATCTCCTTGAAAGCAATGAGCTGAGCATCAACCGCAGGTAGTACAATTAAAGTGTCGTCGGCATACTGTACTATAGGGTAATCATTGGAGGTGGTTGGGATTGGCAGAGAAAGGATGTTCCTGGAGCACATCTCATTGACAACAGACTGTAATAAATCCACTGCAATCACAAAAAGTAACGGTGATAGAGGGTCACCTTGGCGCACACCCGTTCTACAAACAAAATGCTTCCCTGGCACGCCATTGTGTTGTTTGCTTATTTTGATGAATCTATGGCTAGTAAAATAGTTTACAAACCATAGAGAAGTTGGAATAAAGTAGGTTTAACACAAATATAAATAAAGAGTTCATTACAGTACCTTGAAGTGGTGTTTTGTTTTCGTTCGCTAACGGAGCTCACGAGTTTTCTGTTAAGTTTTGTGTTGTGAAGTTTTCAAGTTTTGGGTAAAAATTCGATGGACTATGGAATAAGGAGTGGAAAGAGCCTAATCTTGGGGATTCCCAAGGCACACCAAGGTAATATTCAAGGATAACCAAGATCCTAAGCTTGGGGATGCCCCGGAAGGCATCCCCTCTTTCGTCTTCGTTCATCGGTAACTTTACTTGGAGCTATATTTTTATTCACCACATGATATGTGTTTTGCTTGGAGCGTCATTTTATTGTTAGTATTTGCTTGCTGTTATTTATAATAGTGTTTTGCATCTTTAGTTTCAATAAAAAATTCAAGGATAGCCTTTGCCATGCTTATTTTGCTACTATACATGTTGCTGTTTGAAAACAGAAAGTTTACCGCTGTAGCGAAAATTCCCTAGAAAAGTCAGAGAGTGGTATAATGTTGAATCTTTTTGCATATTGAGCTCTGATAAATTTATTACAGTGGGAATTTTAGTTCATAATTTTTGGAGTCAGGGAAGTATTTATACTCTTGCAATCTTCACAGACTGTACTGTTTTGGCAGATTGCTGTTATGGTTGCATTGTTTGCATATGTTTGCTTGCTTAATGATTCTATTTAAGGATAGGAGTATTAAATATGCAGAGTCATTTAGTATGCAATGTTGAATAATAATTTTAGTGATTTGTTATAGTAGGAAATGATAAGGTTTTGCATTGGTTTATACTAACCTATCTCACGAGTTCTTGTTGAGTTTGTTGTGAATGAAGCTTTTGATAAAAAGAGAAACCATGATATGAGAGGAATTAAGGAGACACAAAAGCTCAATCTTGGGGATGCCCAAGGCACCCCAAGATAATATTTCAATAAGTCTCAAGCATCTAAGCTTGGGGATGCCCCGATAGGCATCCCACCTTTCTTCTTCAACAACTATCAGTTAGTATCGGTTGAGCCTAAGTTTTTGCTTCTTCACATGAGTTGTGCTATCCTTTAAATGTAGTTTTATTTAGCTTTGCTTGCTGTTTGAATAAAGTACCAAGATATGAAATTCCTAAATGTTAGAGAGTCTTCACATAGTTGCATAATTATTCGACTACTTATTGATCTTCACTTATATCTTTCGGAGTAGTTTGTCAGTTGCTCTAGTGCTTCACTTATATCTTTTAGAGCATGGTGGTAGTTTTATTTTGAAGAAATAGATGATCTATCATGCTTCACTTAGATTATTTTGAGAGTCGTTAATAGCATGGTATTTTTCTTAATGTTAATATACTTAGTGTTCAAGATATGTGAAACTTTCTTTTTGAGTGAATTAAATACTAAGATAAGTTTGATGCTTGATAATTGTTTTGAGATATGGAGGTAATAATATCAAAGTCGTGCTAGTTGATAATTGTGAATTTGAGAAATACTTGTGTTGAAGTTTGCAAGTCCTGTAGCATGCACGTATGGTTAAAGTTGTGTAACAAATTTGAAACATGAAGTGTATCTGGCTTGTGCATCCTTATGAGTGGCGGTCGGGGACAAGCGATGGTCTTTTCCTACCAATCTATCCCCCTAGGAGCATTGCATGTAGTACTTGATTTTTGATGGATTCTAAATTTTTGCAATAAGTATATGAGTTCTTTTGACTAATGTTGAGTCCATGGATTATACGCACTTTTACCTTTCCGCATTTGCTAGCCACTTCGGTACCGTGCATTGCCCTTTCTCACCTTGAGAGTTGGTGCAAACTTCGCCGGTGCATCCAAACCCCGTGATATGATACGCTCTTTCACACATAAACCTCCTTATATCTTCCTCAAAACAGCCACCATACCTACCCATCATGGCATTTCCATAGCCATTCCAAGATATATTGCCATGCAACTTCCATCATCATTATCATGACATACTTTACTTTTGTCATATTGCCATTGCATGATCATGTAGTTGACATCGTATTTGTGGCAAAGCCACCATGCATTATTTTCCATACATGTCACTCTTGATTCATTGCACCATCCGGTACATCACGGAGGCATTCATATAGAGTCATATTTTGTTCTAAGTTTCGAGTTGTAATTGTTGAGTTGTAAGAGAAATAAAAGTGTGATGATCATCATTATTAGAGCATTGTCCCAAGTGAGGAAAGGATGATGGAGACTATGATTCCCCCATAAGTCGGGATGAGACTCCGGACAAAAAAAAAGGAGCAAGGCTAAAAAAGAAAGGCCAAAAAAATGAGAGAAAAAGAGAGAAGGGACAATGCTACTATCCTTTTACCACACTTGTGCTTCAAAGTAGTACCTTGTTCTTCATGTAGTGAGTCTCATATATTGTGCTTCAAAGTAGCACCAAGATCTTCATGATAGTGAGTCTCATAAGTTGTCTTTTTATACTAGTGGGAATTTTTCATTATAGAACTTGGCTTGTATATTCCAATGATGGGCTTCCTCAAAATGCCCTAGGTCTTCGTGAGCAAGCGAGTTGGATGCACACCCACTAGTTTTCTTTTGTTGAGCACTCATAGCTCTAGTGCATCCGTTGCATGGCAATCCCTACTCCTCATGTTGACATCAATTGATGGGCATCTCCATAGCCCGTTGATTAGCCTCGTCAATGTGAGACTTTCTCCTTTTTTGTCTTCTCCACACAATCCCCATCATCATATTCTATTCCACCCATAGTGCTATATCCATGGCTCGCGCTCATGTATTGCGTGAAGGTTGAAAAAGTTTGAGACTATTTAAATATGAAACAATTGCTTGGCTTGTCATCGGGGGTATAGAAGTTGGGAACATCTTTGTGTGACGAAAATGAAGAATAGCCTAACTATATGATTTTGTAGGGATGAACTTTCTTTTGCCATGTTATTTTGAGAAGACATGATTGCTTTGATTAGTATGCTTGAAGTATTATTATTTTTGTGTCAATATGAACTTTTGTCTTAAATCTTTCGGATCTGAATATTCATATCACAAGTAAGAAGAATTACATTGAAATTATGCCAAGTAGCACTCCGCATCAAAAATTCTTTTTTATCATTTACCTACTCGAGGACGAGCAGGAATTAAGCTTGGGGATGCTTGATACGTCTCCAACGTATCTATAATTTTTGATTGCTCCATGCTATATTATCTACTGTTTTAGGCAATATTGGGCTTTATTATCCACTTTTATATTATTTTGGGACTAACTTATTAACCGGAGGCCCAGCATTGATTTCTTTGTTTTATGCCTATTTCAAAGTGTTTCGAGGAAAAGGAATATCAGACGAAGTCAAAACGGAACGAAATCAACTGGAGAAGTTATTTTTGGAAGGAAAGCAACCCAGGGAACTTGGAGTGCACGTCAGGGGAGATACGGGCTGCCCACGAGGGTGGGGGGCGTGCCCACCCCCTGGGCGCGCCCCCTGCCTCGTGGGGCCCCCGTAGCTCCACCGACCTACCCCCTGCAGCCATATATACTCTTATACCCGAAAACTTCCAGAAGAGAAGATAGATCGGGAGTTCCGCCGCCGCAAGCCTCCAGAGCCACGAAAAACCAATCGGGACCCCTTTCCGGTACCTGGGAGGGATCCATCTCCGGTGGCCATCTTCATCATCCGGCGCTATCCATGACGAGGAGGAGTAGTTCATCCTCGGGGCTGAGGGTATGTACCAGTAGCTATGTGTTTGATCTCTCTCTCTCTCTCTCTCTCTCTCTCTCTCTCGTGTTCTTGAGGTGATACGATCTTGATGTATCCTGAGCTTTGCTATTGTAGTTGGATCTTATGATGTTTCTCCCCCTCTACTCTCTTGTGACGAATTGAGTTTCCCCTTTGAAGTTATCTTATCGGATTGAGTCTTTATGAGAACACTTGATGTATGTCTTGCCATGATTATCTGTACTGACAATGGGATATCATGTGCCACTTGATGTATGTTTTGGTGACCAACTTGCGGGTTCCGCCCATGAACCTATGCATAGGGGTTGGCACACGTTCTTGATTCTCGGGTAGAAACTTTGGGGCACTCTTTGAAGTACTTTTATGTTGGTTGGATAAATCTGAGATTGTGTGATGCATATTGTATAATCATGCCCACGGATACTTGAGGTGACAATGGAGTATCTAGGTGACATTAGGGTTTTGATTGATTTGTGTCTTAAGGTGTTATTCTAGTACGAACTCTTTTATAGATCGATCCGAAAGAATAGCTTTGAGGTGGTTTCAGTACCCTACCATAATCTCTCGTTTGTTCTCCGCTATTAGTGGCTTTGGAGTGACTCTTTGTTGCATGTTGAGGGCTTGTTATATGATCTATCTATGTTATTATTGTTGAGAGAACTTGCACTAGTGAAAGTATGAACCCTAGGCCTTGTTTCCTATCATTGCAATACCGTTTCGCTCACTTTTACCATTAGTTACCTTGCTGTTTTATTATTTCAGATTACAAAACCTATATCTACCATCCATATTGCACTTGTATCACCATCTCTTAGCGAACTAGTGCACCTATACAATTTACCATTGTATTGGGTGTGTTGGGGACACAAGAGACTCTTTGTTATTTAGTTGCAGGGTTGTTTGAGAGAGACCATCTTCATCCTCGCCTCCTCTGGTTGATAAACCTTAGGACATCCACTTGAGGGAAATTTGCTACTGTCCTACAAACCTGTGCACTTGCAGGCCCAACAACGTCTACAAGAAGAAGGTTGTGTAGTAGACATCATAGGACAGTAGAAAATTTCCCTCAAGTGGATGACCTAAGGTTTATCAATCCGTGGGAGGCGTAGGATGAAGATGGTCTCTCTCAAGAAACCCTGCAACCAAATAACAAAGAGTCTCTTGTGTCCCCAACACACCCAATACAATGGTAAATTGTATAGGTGCACTAGTTCGGCGAAGAGATGGTGATACAAGTGCAATATGGATGGTAGATATAGGTTTTCGTAATCTGAAAATATAAAAATAGCAAGGTAACTAATGATAAAAGTGAGCACAAACGGTATTGCAATGCGTTGAAACAAGGCCTAGGGTTCATACTTTCACTAGTGCAAGTTCTCTCAACAATAGTAACACAATTGGATCATATAACAATCCCTCAACATGCAACAAAGAGTCACTCCAAAGTCACTAATTGCGGAGAACAAATGAAGAGATTATGGTAGGTGTCGGATGTGGGGTTCCAGCAAACCCTTAAGGTTCGAACACTGGGGTGCGCGCGAAGTCTTTCCCTTCTACCGATCTACGCCCTAGCTCGCTAAGATCTCGCGGACGAAATCAACGAACTCGCAACACAGAAAGACATGAGGTTTATACTGGTTCGGGCCACCATTGTGGTGTAATACCCTACTCTAGTGTGGTGGTGGTGGATTGCCTCTTGGGCTGATGATGAACAGTACAAGGGAAGAACAACCTCATGAGGTTGAGGTGTTCTTGTGCGTATGAACTTGTGGCGTGAGGATTCGATCAGCTCAGCCTGCTTGAGTTGCCTCTACTGTGGTGGCTAGCTCTACTTATATAGGCCCTGGTCCTCTTCCCAAATATCGAGCTGGAAGGGAGCCAACAACGGCGGGCAAATTTGAAGGGGGACAGCTAGTACAAGCTATCCTGACAAAAGCGGTCTTCGCCTCCGAAAAGCTCTGGGGTGACGCCGTCTTGGGCTCCACGATGACCTCCGCCTTGCCGTCCTCCTGGTCTTGGTCTCGTTGCACCTATATGGCAACCTTTGCCTGATGCCTCGGTACTCTTCACCTGCGCCGGCCTCCTTTGGACCAAAGAGGAAATAGGGACGCTGCGCGCACTGGCGCCCGCCTGGCACCCGCCTGGTACCGTTCATCATGGCTCACATCACGAGAGCCTCGTGAGGTTTGGCCCTCCTTGATATCTCCGCTCCTCGTGAGCCTGCTTGGCTAGGCCACTCTAGAGGAGGTCTTGCATCGTCCGCCTCGTGAGGCTTGGACCCTCGCGAGGGTCTTGGGTGCCTTGTTGATGAAGATGGGCGTCGGCCCTGCTGCTCGACCATCTTGTGGGCATGAGCGAGCAAGTCTGGGGATCCCCATTCCCAGAACGCCGACAGTAGCCCCCGGGCCCAAGGTGCGCTCGGGCTTGGCTTCGCGGTGAAGCCAAGGGTCAAGTTCGGAGCATCGCGGGCCCCAAAAGCCTGCGGCCTCGATCGATGCGTGGCGGTGGATTGGACGTGTGCGTCTCCGCTTATCCACGCTGCCTCGGCAACTGCTTGCCCTGACAAAGGCTGGCGCGGGCAGTTCTTTCCTTCATTTCCTCTTCCTTGCCTCGCTCCAGATCCCCTTTCTCGCTCTTTGCCGCCGCTCTCTCCAGATCTGCTCCATCCTTGCTCTGCATCTGCTGCCCATGGCGCCGCGCAAGGTCAAGACTTCCTCGTCTCCGGCTTGGTACGAGCCAGCCCTCGAGGCGCCCACCGTCACGGAGAAGAGCCTCGCTTCCATGCGCCTGCTGACGGTGGACGAGAGCAATGAGTGGGGGAAACAGAGCTTCGGCTCGCCTCCGACGAGCTGGAGTCTGAGGGGAGCTCCTTCTTCCCTTTCTTCTCGAGCAGCGTCGCTGTTGGGTTGGTCCCTCCCTTTTCTGATTTCTTTTATGAAGTCCTCGACCATTACGGTCTGTAGGCGTTGCATCTCCATCCCAACTCTATGCTCCTCCTGTCCATCTTCGCCTACTACTGTGAGGCGTACCTGGGTGTGATGCCGTCCGTGGCGTTGCTTCGCCATTTCTTCTTCCTTCGTGTCGGCGAGGGTCACATCTCCGGATGCGCTAACTTCGTCACATGCGGCAAGGCCAACTTGATCTCGAGCACCAGGAAGAGGGCCGACAACATCCAATCCAAATGGGTCATGATGGATGCCCAGCGTGCCGATCCGTGCCTGGCGCTGCCGACGGAGGCGCCCCGGTAGGGCAAGGGGTGGCCCAAGGCGGAGCTTGTCGACGAGCGGGCATCGTCAGTGTTGGGGAAGATGATGACTGACCTGAAGCCGGGCAACGCGAGGGCGGCCAAGATAACGGGGCCGATGCTCCTGAGGGAGTTCTTAATGCTGCGGGTCGCCCCGCTCAGGCGCGCGCGCGCCCCCTCTGGAAGCTTGATGAAGAGGAGAACAAGACCCGCCTGAGGCCAGGGGACCTGCCGGGCGATGAATTGGACGCCATCCTGCGCCTCATAGTCGGGGACAACCAGGAGTACCCACCTAGCGCTTTCGTTCCCCTGTTCCAACGCAGGGACCGGGAGGAATTTGTCGCCTCCAGGCCGACTTTCGATGCACGCGGGCTGGTGCCGCCGACGCTTCCGGAAGCTCCCGCGGCATAGGAACCGGTGGAGGTGTCTTATGGTGAATCCCGCGGAGAAGGGGAAGAGGAGATGGACTCGGAGAAGACCCTGGAAGAGGTGGGGGAGACTCCCCCGCCGAGCAAGGCCGAGATTCTACGCACCCTTCCTGATGATGCCGAGGCCGATGCCTTCCAAGGGGAGAGGGAGCAGCCCCTCATCCCGACGAAGGGTAGGTCATCGCTGGTGATCCGCGGTGCCGCTTCCACCCCGATACCACCTGGAGCTGGACCCGGCTCTGCCTCCGCACCGCCTGGTGCCGCTGGTGCCCGAACGCCTGCCCCTCAGGTCCCGAAGTTGTCAGGCTTCAAGCTCCTCAAGCGGTCAGTAGAATACGTCGCCATGGATCGGTGAGTGTCTTAAGCTTCTCCTTGTCCTTGTCCGTACTCGTCATTTCCTGATACTCGCCCTTGATTGGTCAGGCCGACGTCTTCGGCGAAGAAGAGGAAGGAAGACGCAGCGGCCGTGCCTCCCGCGGGGAAACGAGGCAGCAACGCCTGCATCTCCCCAGCCCGATCTTCCTCGCAAGGCCAAGAGGAGCACCGCCGCGTGGAATCAGCCCCCATGGCCCCGCTAGCCCCGGGGGTGCCGACGCCTGGTGCGGCCGGTGAGGTCCCAGCCGCCCCGGAACCCGCGATCCCCCAGGCCCCGGTGGTGACGTCGCCTCCTCCCACTGCTGCACCTCCACTCCCAGGTTCTTCTACTGCTGTTGCCCTGGAGCGTGTTCTTTCGGAGATGACTCAGCTGCAGGAAGATCTCTTGAGTGCGGACCCACGTCTTGTGGCCGGGCGCCTGGAGCTGGTCTCGGGCTGGCTCCACTCCGACTTGGCCGTTCGCGTGGCGTTGAGTCAGGCTGCCGCGGTTTCCGAGGAGGAGAAGCATAGAGCTGCCAGCGCTGCGGCCGATCATGAGGCGGCGCTAAAAGACGCCAAGGCCACCCGTGACCGCTGCCAAGCGCTGGAGGGCGAGTTGCAGAGCCCGCAAGACAAGCACGCCGAAGAGGTACGCTGCCGCCAAGCGAAGGAGGTGGAGATGAAGGCCCGGGAGGAAGCCGTCAAGAATCGTGATGCCGAGCTGGCGGAGCTGGGGAAGAAGCAGCCCACGGAGCGCAACCGGTTGGAAGAGTTGGAGCGGAAGATGGGGACGAGGGAGGCCGATATTGAAGCCAAGGCGCGCGTCCTGGCCGAAGACCATGTGGCCTTCACGGATCTCGAGAAGAGATCTCGCAAGGCGCTGAAGACACTTTACGAGCGCGGCCTGGAGAAGCCTCTGGACACCGATGAGGACGGCCTCGCCCAGCTGCTTCCTCTCGTGGTGAAGGCGCTTGAGGAGTTCATTGATGGCCTCGGTCCCATGGCGGAGGCAGAAGCTCGCGTCCTGTCTTCAACCGTGCTAACCCGCGTTTTTAGCCACCTGCACCTTCGCGACCCCAACGCTTGCCTTGACGAGCTGCTGGAGCTTGTGGCTGAAGATCAATATGAGGCGTCTGCCGCGGTCGTGCAGGATCAGGCGGGGGCCTTGCTGAGGAGGTTCCACGGCTTTGTCATCGCTCCTCTGTCCGGCGTCGTCGACCTTGCGACTGGTGGTGAAGGTGAAGACAAAATTGCTCACGAGGGCGATGTCTAGATGCGACCCGCCTCCATTCTTCCCGCTCCATTCCTGCGACATGTATCAGGCCTCATGGAGGCGTTTAGACTTTTTATTTGGTATCGTGAGGACAATATGCTTGTAATATTTGCTTCGAGATTTCGCGATTTCCCTCCTATTTGCTTTGCGTTCTGCGTCGGCAGAGCCCGACCCCGCGCATACCTCAACCGCCATTGGGCCGACCGGAGACCAGGACGGACCAGGGAGTGAGGGGCTACATGACGAGTTAGGCTCCTGAGTCGCGATGCTCAGGAGTCCCCCTTGACGCGCAAACAACATATAGGGAGAGTTCGTGGGGGTAGACTAATATGTTCTACGTCGGCAGGGCCTGACCCCGCGCATACCTCAACCGCCATTGGGCCGACCGGAGATCGGGATGAACCAAGGAGTGAGGGGCTACGTGACCAGTTAGGCTCCTGAGTCGCAATGCTTAGGAGTCCCCCTTGACGTGCAAACAATTTCCATACCTGCCCTCGCCGAGGCCTCGGGAGGCGCAGAACACCAGTGTCCGGGGACTTGGTTGGGTGGCGTCGCTGGGCGTGACTGCCGTCGCAGCCCGTGCCCAGCCCCCATGCGCGGCTTTCCCGAGGGGAGGCGTTGCGGTAAGGCTGGGCGCTGAGCTCTGGGCTCCCTGAGGTTGGCACGACCGTGGGGTCGCCCTCAGTTGTTTATCACCAGCGCAAAGCATAGTGCTTCCGCTTGGGCACGGGCATAGCCGCTCCTCGGCAGTGTCGTCAGCCAATGCAGAGCATGGTGCTTCACTTGGGCGTGGGATGGGGGCCCCCTTCGGGAGGAGCCCCCGGGGCGTGTACAGCCCCGCCCTGACACGTGGCTTGCACGGCAGGGCTGCGAGGTGTATCTGGGCACTCGTGAGCCAGCGCGGGACTCAAAGGCCCTACCTCAAGGCGGGTTGCGCCTGGTCTTGAGTCTTGGTGACTGTGTGTTCTGCAAGGCGATTAGATGCAAGCACTCTCGTCCTCGGGTCCGGCCCTCGGCGAGCTCAGCCGCTCTTTGGTATGCAGTCGCGATGCCGTGGTCAAGGCCAGGGGGTAGGGCTGGAGAGCCAGTAAGAGCTCCTGAGTCGCGATGCTCAGGAGCCCCCCTTTTAATGCGCAAGCGAATTGCATGAGATGAACAGGCCCGTGGCGGGTGATAGCCGTTGGCAGATTAAGCATGGAGAGTAGATTAGCTTAGGTAAATGCAGGAAGATACAGGCCACTGGGTCCAGCCCAAGCGGCTTGGGGATGATGCAGCCCGAGGGGCGCCCCAACAAGGTAAGCTAAAGACATAAGCAAAAGGGGTACATGCCACAGGGACGGACCCATGTGGCCTGGGAATAATGCAGCCCGAGGGGCGCTCCCAGCTTAAACGAACTTGGAAGGTGTCACCTGGTTCTGTAGACGAAGTAGAGTTGGCGCAGCCGAGAACGCGGAGATGATGGCTTCATCTGTGACCTTGGGGATCTTGAGGCGGGTGTTGTTGAAGCGCTGGATGTACTTTTGGAGGGTCTCTCTCGGTTGTTGCTTGATGCAGCGTAGATCACCCGCGGCTGGTGGCCGATCGCGAGTGCCCTGGAAGTTGGCGACAAAGCGGTCGTGCATCTCGTCCCAGGAGGAGATTGAGCCATGCTGCAGGTTCAGGAGCTAGGAGTGGGCCCCATCCTTGAGAGCCATGGGAAACCAGTTCGCCATGACTTTTTCGTCACTGTTGGCCGCTTTGATGCTCAGCTCATAGAGCTGCAGGAACTCCGCGGGGTCGGCGGTGCCGTCGTAGCGAGGAGGCAGATCCGGCTTGAACTTGCCTGGCCAGGCGACGCTACGCAGTTCGAGGGTGAAGGCGCGGCTGCCGGCTATGGTTGCCGGGGCCCGCTTCTGAGGTGGAGCTTGGTCTTGGCGAGGTCCGCGCTGCGCCGCTGCAGGCGGCACGCGGTCTTGACGAGGTGGCACGAGGAGCGCCGGTGCAGCTTCTCGCGGCCGCGGGATTTCTTGGCAGCTTCTTTCTTCACGCACGGGCGCCGGGCGTGGTGGATCACGCCGCGGAGGCGCGCGCCTTGGTGCCAAGGCACCGTCTTGGGATTGAGGCGGCGGAGGCATGCCATGAGCCCCGTCGCCCGCGGCTCGTTGAGGGGGAGGCAGAGAGTGGGACGGCGCCGGAGAGCCCCCTACGGCGCGGACGAGCTCGGCGACGCGGTCGAGCCACTCCTCATAGACGTCGTCGACGGGGCGGTAGCGCAGGAGCTCGTTCGCCACGATGTGCGTAGCCCATGCCTCGATGGGAGCATGGTGCGCGTGAGACGAAGAACCAGCAGGGGTAAGTGACAGAGTAGTGATGCGGCCGTCCTGCCGCACCAAAGGATGCAGCGAGGACGCCTGCTGCTCGTTCCCTGTCAGGCCGGTGGCAGCGTTGGCGGCGGGAGACGGAGAACGACGAGGTGGCCCGCCTACGGGAGCCATCTGAGCGACACGGGCGGAGAGGGCAGCCCGACTCTCAGCTTGAGCACGGCGAGCGTCCGCCATAGAAACGATGGAGCGACGGAGCAACGAAATGATGGAAGGGAAACTACGGCGCACCCCTACCTGGCGCACCAAATGTCAGATGTGGGGTTCCGGCAAACCCTTAAGGTTTGAACACTGGGGTGCGTGCGAAGTCTTTCCCTTCTACCGATCTACGCCCTAGCTGGCTAAGATCTCACGGACGAATTCGACGAACTCGCAACACAGAAAGACACGAGGTTTATACTGGTTCGGGCCACCGTTGTGGTCTAATACCCTACTCCAGTGTGGTGGTGGTGGATTGCCTCTTGGGCTGATGATGAACAGTACAAGGGAAGAACAACCTCTTGAGGTTTAGGTGTTCTTGTGCGTATGAACTTGTGGCGTGAGGATTCGATCAACTCAGCCTGCTTGAGTTGCCTCTAATGTGGTGGCTAGCTCTACTTATATAGGCCCTGGTCCTCTTCCCGAATATCGAGCGGGAAGGGAGCCAACAAGGGCAGGCAAATTTGAAGGGGGACAGCTAGTACAAGCTATCCTGACAAAAGCGGCCTTCGCCTATGAAAAGCTCTGGGGTGACGCCGTCTTGGGCTCCACAATGACCTCCGCCTTGCCGTCCTCCTAGTCTTGGTCTCATTGCACCAATATGGCAACCTTTGCCTGATGCCTCGGTACTCTTCGCCTGCGCTAGCCTCCTTAGCACCAAAGAGGAAATAGGGACGCTGCGCGCACTGGCGCCCGCCTGGCACCCGCCTGGTACCGTTCGTCATGGCTCACGTCACGAGAGCCTTGTGAGGTTTGACCCACCTTGATATCTCCGCTCCTCGTGAGCTTGCTTGGCTAGGCCACTCCAGAGGAGGTCTTGCATCGTCCGCCTCGCGAGGCTTGGACCCTCGCGAGGGTCTTGGGTGCCTTGTTGACGAAGATGGGCTGTATGGCCTGCTGCTCGGCCACGCTGTGGGCCGCAGGCAGGCAAGTCTGGGGACCCCCGTTCCCAGAACGCCGACAGTAGGGTACGAAACCACCTCAATGTTATTCTTTCTAATCGATCTATTCAAGAGTCCGTATTAAAATAACATGAAGCTATTCTTTCCGTTCAATCTATCCTAGAGTTCGTACTAGAATACCACCTTAAGACAAAAATCAACCAAAACTCTAATGTCACCTAGATACTCCAATGTCACCTCAAGTATCCGTGGGTATGATTATATGATATGCATCACAATCTCAGATTCATCTATTCAACTAACACAAAGAACTTCAAAGAGTGCCCCAAAGTTTCTACCGGAGAGTCAAGACAAAAACGTGTGCCAACCCCTATGCATAAGTTCACATGGTCATTGAACCCGCAAGTTGATCACCAAAACATACATCAAGTAGATCACGTGATATCCCATTGTCACCACAGATAAGCACATGCAAGACATACATCAAGTGTTCTGAAATCCTTAAAGACTCAATCCGATAAGATAACTTCAAAGGGAAAACTCAATCCATTACAAGAGAGGAGAGGGGGAGAAACATCATAAGATCCAACTATAATAGGACAGCTCGTGATACATCAAGATCGTATCACCTCAAGAACACGAGAGAGAGAGAGAGAGAGAGATCAAACACATACTCCGTGGGCTTCTTCTGGTCCAAAAACAATCTCCGTGAAATTTCAGGTCAATTGGACTCCGTTTGGTTTTCCTTTTCTGCGATACTCAAAAACAAGGAAAAAACAGAAACTGGCACTGGGCTCTGGGTTAATAGGTTAGTCGCAAAAATCATATAAAATAGCATAGAAATGCATATAAAAGATCCTATATGGATAATATATTAGCATAGAACAATCAAAAATTATAGATACGTTGGAGACGTATCAAGAATCCCCAAGCTTAATTCCTGCTCATCCTCGAGTAGGTAAATGATAAAAACAGAATTTTTTATGTGGAATGTTACCTAACATATTTATCAATGTAATCCTCTCTATTGCGGCAAGAATATTCAGATCCATAAGGTTCAAGACAAAAGTTTAATATTGACATGAAAACAATAATATTTCAATCATACTAACAAAGCAATCATGTCTTCTCAAAATAACATGGCCAAAGCAAGCTATCCCTACGAAATCATATAGTCTGGCTATGCTCTATCTTCATCACACAAAATATTTAAATCATGCACAACCCCGATGACAAGCCAAGCAATTGTTCCATACTTTTGATGTTCTCAAACTTTTTCAATCTTTACGCAATACATGAGCGTGAGCCATGGACATAGCACTATAGGTGGAATAGAATGGTGGTTGTGGAGAAGACAAAAAGGAGAAGATAGTCTCACATCAATTAGGCGTATCAACGGGCTATGGAGATGCCCATCAATAGATATCAATGTGAGTGAGTAGGGATTGCCATGCAACGGATGCACTAGAGCTATAAGTGTATGAAAGCTCAAAAAGAAACTAAGTGGGTGTGCATCCAACTCGCTTTCTCACGAAGACTTAGGGCATTTTGAGGAAGCCCATCATTGGAATATACAAGCCAAGTTCTATAATGAAAGATTCCCACTAGTATATGAAAGTGACAACATAGGAGACTCTCTATCATGAAGATCACGGTGCTACTTTGAAGCACAAGTGTGGTAAAAGGATAGTAGCATTGCCCCTTCTCTCTTTTTCTCTCATTTTTTTGTTTTTTGGGCCTTCTCCCTTTTTTATGGCCTCTTTTTTCTCTTTTTTTTCGTCCGGAGTCTCAACCCGACTTGTGGGGGAACCATAGTCTCCATCATCCTTTCCTCACATGGGACAATGCTCTAATAATGATGACCATCACACTTTTATTTACTTACAACTCGATACTTAGAACAAAATATGACTCTATGTGAATGCCTCCGGCGGTGTACCGGGATGTGCAATGAATCAAGAGTGACATGTATGAAAGAATTATGAACGGTGGCTTTGCCACAAATACGATGTCAACTACATGATCACGCAAAGAAATATGACAATGATGGAGAGTGTCATAATAAACGGAACGGTGGAAAGTTGCATGACAATATATCTCGGAATGGCTATGGAAATGCCATAATAGGTAGGTATGGTGGCTGTTTCGAATAATTATGCAACTATGTGAAGACTCTATAACATTTAAGAATTTCAAATCTTGGGATATTATTCAAACATCAAGCAAAACTAAATAAAATAAAATTACGCTCCAATCAAAACACATATCATGTGGTGAATAAAAATGTAGCTCGAAGTAAAGTTACCAATGAACGAAGACGAAAGAGGGGATGCCATCCGGGGCATCCCCAAGCTTTGGCTCTTGGTTGTCCTTGAATATTACCTTGGGGTGACTTGGGCATCCCCAAGCTTAGGCTCTTGCCACTCCTTATTCCATAGTCCATCGAATCTTTACCCAAAACTTGAAAACTTCACAACAAAAAACTCAACAGAAAACTCGTAAGCTCCGTTAGTATAAGAAAATAAGTCACAACTTACGTACTGTTGTGAACTCATTATAAATTCATATTGGTGTAATATCTACTGTATTCCAACTTCTCTATGGTTCATACCCTCCGATACTACTCATAGATTCATCAAAATAAGCAAACAACACAATGAAAACAGAATCTGTCAAAAAAAAGAACAGTATGTAGCAACCTGTATCAAACGCATACTTCTGTAACTCCAAAAATTCTGAAATAAATTGGTGGACCTGAGTAATTTGTCTATTAATCATCTGCAAAAAGAATCAACCTAAAATCACTCTCCAGTAAAAAATGGCAGCTAATCTCGTGAGCGCAAAAGTTTCTGTTTTTTACAGCAAGATCGCAAAGACTTCACCCAAGTCTTCCCAAAGGTTCTACTTGGCACAAACACTAATCAAAACATAAAAATGCATCTAAAAAGAGGATATATGAATTATTTATTACTAAACAGGAGCAAAAGTCAAAGAACAAAAATAAAATTGGGTTGCCTCCCAACAAGTGCTAACGTTTAACGCCCCTAGCCAGGCATGATCATTTCAATGATGCTCACATAAAAGATAAGAATTGAAACATAAAGAGAGAATCATGAAGAATATGACTAGCACATTTAAGTCTAACCCACTTCCTATGCATAGGGACTTTGTGAGCAAACAACTTATGGGAACAATAATCAACTAGCATAGGAAGGCAAAACAAGCATAACTTCAAAACTTTAAGCACATAGAGAGGAAACTTGATATTATTGCAATTCCTATCAGCATATGTTCCTCCATCATAATAATTTTCAGTAGCATCATGAATGAATTCAACAATATAACCATCACATAAAGCATTCTTTTCATGATCTACAAGCATAGAAATTTTATTACTCTCCACATAAGCAAATTTATTCTCATCAATAGTAGTGGGAGCAAACTCAACAAAATAACTATCATGTGAAGCATAATCCAATTGAAAATTAAAATCATGATGACAAGTTTCATGGTTATCTTTATTCTTTATAGCATACGTGTCATCAAAATAATCATCATAAATAGGAGGCATCACTACAAAAAAATACACTTCCGTGATGATAAGTGTTTGTCACAGTAGGTCACGTTTTCTGTCATGCATGTACATCCATGACAAATTTATGACAGAATCAAGATAGTCATACTTGTGCTGTGTAGAAGTGTTCCATGACATTACCAAAATTATCATCACGGAAGTGTCCACTTCCATGACGATAAATCACGCGTCACAGAAGTGCTTTCGTCAAGGGTGACCGACACGTGGCATCCACCGTAACGGAACGCCGTTAAGCTATCGGGTCCGGTTTTGGATCCAATAACCCATTAACAGCCCCGACCAATGGGGATTTTCCACATGTAAAATCATCATTGGCTGGAGGAAACACATGTCGGCTCACCGTTGGGACAGATGTCATCCACTCATTGGACCCAAAGCGCCTATGATACGTCGACACATGGCACGACCCAACAGAGGCCCATATAGGTTAAAAAGGCCGGCCTAGTCAAAGGCCCGTAGTACTTACTCAGGTACTAGTGGGCCAGCCCAATAATGACATGCTTAATAAAGGCCCATTTACGACCAGAAGCCAGATCTGGCCCGTTAATTGTTGGCCTAATATTTGGGCCCATTTACGGGCCGAAGCCAGATCTGGCCCGTTAATTGTTCGCCGAATATTTGGGCCCAATTACAGCCCAGTGACTTTCGGCCTGTTAGAGGCCCGATGTAGACATGGGCCCATTTCAGCCCGGTGTGACTTTCGGCCTGGGAATGGCCCTGCTGCCCATGGGCCATATATGGTCCGATAGGACATCGGGCCCACTAACGGCCCGTGATAAAGGTGGCAATAGTTAAGCCCAACGTGACTTTGTGTCACGCCCAATATGCGACCCTATCCAAAAGGAACTCGACGGTCCCACCAAGGATAGACCCGCATATTGAGACGCTTTTGCAAGGTGGATATCATTACATCAACATTACATAAAAGATGGGGATACATACATCAGGCACAAATGCCACAAGAATACATCAACATCATACAAGATCCACATCCGACTACGGATGAAACATAAACAAAAATTCAAACAACATCCACCCTGCTAGCCAGGCTGCCGACCTGGAACCTATCCCCGATCGAAGAAGCAGAAGAAGAACTCCAACACAAGCAAACATCGCTCTCACGTCATGATCATCGCAAACCTGTACACGCAGCTGGTGGTGTAGTAATCTGTGAGCCACGAGGACTCAGCAATCCCATTACCATGGGTATCAAGACTAGAAAAGCTCAAAGGGAAAGGAAGGGGTAAAGTGGTGAGGTTGCAGCAGCGGCTAAGCATATATGGTGGCTAACCAACGCAAATGAGAGCGAGAAGAGAAAACAAAGGAACGGTCGTCAACAAGTAATGATCAAGAAGTGATCCTGAACTCCTACTTACGTCAGACATAACCCAGAAACCGTGTTCTCCTCTCGATCAACCCCGAAAAGAGACACTCACATTACGCTACGGTTGGTGTATTTTAATTGAGATCAACTTCGGGTTTTCTACAACCGGACATTAACAAATTCCCATCGCCACATAACCGCATGGCACGGCTTTGAAAGTTTATACCTGCGGGGTGTCCCAACTTAGCCCATGATAAGCTCTCGCGATCAACGAAGGATATTCCTTCTCCCGGAAGACCCGATCAGTCTCGAATCCGGCTACAAGACATTTCAACAACAATAAAACAAGACCAGCAAGACCGCCCGATCGCCGACAATCCCGATAGGAGCTGCACATATCTCGTTCTCGTGGCAACACCGGATGAGACTAGCTATGAGTAAAACCAACCCTCGGGTTGCCTCAAGGTGGCCCATGCAGTAGCTCGGTTCGGGCCAGCACTTAGAGAAGCACTGGTCCGGGGGGCTAAATAAAGATGACCCTCGAGAGAGCGACTCCCAAGGGAAAAGTAGGTGGTGGTGAGGCAAATGGTAAAACCAATGTTGGGCCTTCTTTGGAAAAGTCTTATTCAAAGCGAACTGTCAAGGGGTCCCATAAATCACCCGACCGCGTTAGGGACGCAAAATCCGGGAACATAATACCGATATGACGGAAACTAGGGCGGCAAGAGTGGAACAAAACACCAGGCATAAGGCCAAGCCTTCCACCCTTTACCAAGTATATAGATGCATTAATTAAATAAGATATACTGTGATAACCCAACAAGTAAACATGTTCCAACAAGGAACAACATCTCCATGTTCCAACAAGGAACAACATCTCCATGTTCCAACAAGGAACAAACTTCATCTTCACCTGCAACTAACAACGCTATAAGAGGGGCTGAGCCAAGCGGTAACATAGCCAAACAACGGTTTGCTAGGAATGGTGTCAAAGGTTAGAGGTTGACATGGCAATTTGGGATGGCTTGATAAACAGGTAATGGTAGCGCAGCATAGCGAAAGAACGAAGCAACTAGCATAGCAATGATAGTAGTGAGATCCAGGGTAGCGGTCATCTTGCCTGAAATCCCGCAAGGAAGAAGAACGAGTCCATGAAGAAGACGAACGGATGAAGCCGAACTAAGCGTAGACGAACGAATCCTCACGATCTCAACGAAACGGGAACTAACAAGAAGAAGCACACAACATGGTAAACACACCACACATGAACAAGGCATGATGCACAACAAGCATGATGCATGACAAAGCTACATTAAGCTACTCATGGAAAGGGATGGTGCAAACAAGAGCAACACATCAATGCAAGTTTAAATGAGGCCGGGAACAACATAGAACAATTCCGGTAAGTCCTCATATGCAAATTTCGAAATTGGTCCAGATCTGGATAAACCTTATGTTCAAGTTATTAAACAGCAAGTTAAGATGCACCACGATGATCTACACGAAATTCTAGTCAAGTTACATATAAAGTTTATTAGATTCGGAGCTACGGCCTAGAAGATATGAGCAAAACAAGATAAGCATGGCATTGATGCTAAATGCATACAAACATCAAGCAAACACCTCAAAACAAGGATGCAACATGATAATATGAAGCTACATGCAAAATCAAGCAAGTTTCATATAGAGCACACTCAAAACGGAGCGACGGTTCAACACATACACCCTATACAAGTTATAGCAACAATCTGTCCAAAACAGCAACTAGGCATATTGCAAGCATCAAAACAATATGCTACAGCATCTCAACGTAATAACAAAACACATGGGCATGATGTACAGGTAAAGCATGACAAAACATGAACACTGAGCTATCTCCAGAAATGACTAGAACATGCTCAAACACACATGGCAAGATTGCAAATAATAACAGCCAGGCATTGGCGAAATAACATCAAAGTTGCAATGTTTAGAGCTATGAAACAACATGTTACAGGAATATATCATGGCAAACAAAGGCATGGCATGAATCTACTAATTGCATAGAACAAAAGTCCCTTACTGACCATGAGCCAAAAAGGATCAGAAAATATGATGGCACACATGTAAACATGGCAAGTTATATTACAGATTTAAACATGGCAGGAACAACGATAAGTAGGCATGTTGGTGAGCTTGAATAACTCACCACAGAGCAATACATGGCATGGGAAGGCAACCAACAGCAAGAAGACATGGCATAGAAGCTATACATGGCAAGAACAACATCATAGCATACATGGATCAACTACAACAACCTTGGCAAAATTGAATAACATGTAAACAATCTGCCAGGAAACATTTTATAGCAAAAGTAGAGCTCGATTGACTCAAGCTATGGCATTCCATAATTGCAAACAAGGGCATGGATGGATATAGAAAGACATGTATAACAAAACATCCTTACTGAAGTATCTCAAAATATGCATGGATCTCTCGGTAGCATCAAGTTAACATGGCATAAAAATATCAGCAAAACAGAGCTGAAAACAACAACATCAGGAAGCCTACTTTGCATGCTTGTGCTAGTCACCACATAGATCACAAAAATACATGGCATACACCCATGGAAAGATGGCATGGCATATTACAAAACACATGTAGGACTCAAGTTCATAGGATGCACACATCAATCATGGCAAAATGACAAAGTGCAAGTTCATTAAGAAGCGAAACTAACATCACATAGCACTCTTCTAACAGCATTTCGGGAATCAAGATGAGCTCAAATGAAAATGATGCAATGAGATGAAATGATCTACTCATCGAGTCGAACATTTTGACATATTATACGCACAAAACGGAGCAACGATGACGGAGATATGATGCGATGAAAATGCAATAAAATATTGACAGATTCGGGACTTGGATGAATTTGGAGGGGGCAAAAAGAAGTCAACCCCTGCACGGATTACGGAGATCGTCGGAGATGGACGCGAGGTGGCCGGAGAAGGGCGGGGCCAGGCCGGATCCGGTCCGGCCCGACCGGATCTGGCATGGTGAGCCGGGCGGCAGGCGGCGCGGGTGGTGGCGGAGGTCGGGCGCCATGGCGCGGCCGGCGGAGAAGAGGCCCGGCCAGGCGGCGGAGGCGGCGAGGGCGCCGTGGCCGGGCGAGCTCGGGCGGCGGGCGAGATGCGCCGTGGGAGCTCCGGGGGAGGCGCGCAGAGAGCGGCGGGCACGGCGAACGGCGGGGCGGCGGCGGACCCATGAGGGCAGGCGGAGCGGGCTCGCGGGCGGGTGTGGGAGGTGGCAGCGCCCACGTGGCGCAGGGAGTGGAGGAGGAGCGGCGGCGCTGAGGTGTCGCCCGGATTTGTCCGGCGACGTGGCAGCGGATGGGCGCGTCCACGGGTGGCGGACATGTCCGGGCGTGTGAGGAGGAGCTAGGCTAGGGTTTGGACTGCGCGAAAAAATCCGGGGGTGCACACATATTTATAGGTAGAGGGAGCTAGGAGAGTCTAAATGAGGTGCGGTTTTCGGCCATGCGATCGTGATCGAACGACCGAGAGCATGGAGGGGAGTTTGCTGGGTTTTGGGCCACTTTGGAAGGGGTGTTGGGCTGCAAACAAAAGAGGCTTTTGCGGTTACCCGGTTAACCGTTGGAGTACCAAACGACCTCCAAATGATCCGAAACTTGACAGGCGGTCTACCGGTGCTATACCAAGGCCGCTTGACAAACCTCGGTCCATTCCGAGACCGTTTAACACCCGCACATGAAAAGAGGTAAAAGGGGCGCCGGAGACATAGGAGTGCGGATTGCAAAAGCGGACAACGGGAAAATGCTCGGATGCATGAGGCGAACATGTATGCAAAATGAAATGCACATGATGACATGATATGAAATGCAGATGATGACATGGCAAAGAGAGACAGCAAGCACATGACATGGCAAAGACGGCGAATAATCTGGCGGACACACAGGCGATCGAATCCGGGGCGTTACAACACTCCTCCACTAACAAGAGATCTCGTCCCGAGATCTTAGGACCGAGACGGAAGGGAAAAGGGATGAGGTGAAAACAAGAACTCAAGAGAACAAGCAAAGAATTGAGAGCACTCAAGAAGAAGAGAGGAACAGCGAGAATGACGAGAATCGAAAGCTCACGGAAATATGATAGACACTGAAACAACTCGTTCTAACCGGAGTGGTTAGAATGAGAAAAGAAACGGATAAGACTGAAATGATTTAGGCAGCACTCCAACTGAACATGGAAAGAAAAGAACAAAAACTTCACAAGATGTAATGACACTTGACGACATAAGCAACGCAATACCTCCGGAAGAATTGGAAAAATAGAATGAAAAGAACTTAGAAGGAAGGATTGACTGGAGTTATTGAGAAAATCAACAACGAAAGAATAAGCTTGTTGTGGGCTTATAGGTAACATCTCAAGATTATAAGATGATAACCGACCACAAACGGAAATGATTGGATAGCTGGGAAGAACGAAGAAATACAAAACTCCACTTCAAAAGAATATGGAGAATTAATTGCACTTCGAGATGCGAGAAAAAGATACTTGAACTCCACCAACAAGAATCTTGATGAACACTTGAAGAATGAATTAAATCATGAAGAACCACCGTGAAGAACTCCGGTAACAAAAGGGGATGAGATAAAATGAAGGAAGAAAGAATAAGATGAGCCTTGCGATGATTTAGATGGAGGTTTCGACGAAATGGCCGAGGAAAATTGAACTCCGGAAAAGAAAGATGATAACACTTGGAACTAGAATTTATTCCTCAAGAACAAACTCCGAAGAAAAGATTAATGACTTGGATGAAATAAGAATAAGATTTATTGTATGCTTATCCTTCATCAAATTAAATTGATGACCAACAATGGATTTTGCATATTACTTATTCTTCTTGAAAAAGAATTGAGAAGTGACATATCACGAACTTGAGTAGGTCTTCATGAACCACCGGTAGGATTGAAAAGAACGAATGAATTCAAATGATAGTGATGAAAAAAAAAGAATCTTGAACGAACCACCGTAAGAATTCGAAAATGAACGAAGAGAAGAGAACGAATCGCCGGAAAGAATTAGAAGAACCAATATGCTAGAGGGGATTTAGATGCACAATAACAAAGAGATCATGATCTGATAGAAGAATACTTGAACGAAGCACCGGAAGAATATTGAGACGAACGAAAGGGCACGGATATAGAATAATTGGAGAGCGAATTTGAAAAACTTAGAACGAAGAAATCTTCCGAAAAGATGGCCTTTGGATGATCGAGACGGAAAACAACTCCTGAAAAACTCCGGATGGATGAAAAGAATTTGCATGACTGGAAACAAATTAGATAGGATAACATCGAGCTAGCACCATGAATCTCCGGGGGAGCGGACAAGATTTAAGAGAAACTCTACTACGGTCTTCAAAGACGACGATAAACACCACCAAAATTGTTGAGATACTCCGGTAGAATGAAAAACAAAGACGTTGAGTCAACAATGAAAATGATTTGAAATCGATCTTGGAAAAACATCTGACTGATGAAATTCATACTTACGTCAAATTTTGAAAAGAATTTGAGAATAACTCCGAACAAATTAGAAGAGTCAGGTAAGATCCTGGGAAAAGACCTGTGGGTTAGGGCCCACTAAAGGAAAGGACCGTTGGAAAAGGATGTTGAAGAGATAGCTGATGCACCGGAACAATTGAAATATTTGAATGAGGTGACAACCTCGAATTAATTCGAACACAGACGAATCTCCTGAGATGACTTCGGAACTCCGGAATGATAAGCTGACGAAAGGCGAACGAGCAAGGAAAACACTTGAGCCGAGAGAAAGAATAAGATCAACCCGAAAAACTTGAATTGAGTTCACCGGAAAAAGAAAGGGATGAAGAATGACGAACGAGACGAGAATTCACCGTTTAAAACAATTGAGGGAAGACTGAAGAGGCTCCACACGAATGAAATTGATGCTCGAAAGAGACTCAAGCTCCGGGAAGAAGAGGGTGGGAGGGCGGGAAAACAAAATCAACTTGGAAGGGGAAACCGACGAATATCTTGAAGAGAAAACACCGGTTGAAATCATTGAGGAGAGAGAGCAAAACTTCATACGAGTAGGATGGATACTCGACACGGACTCGGTTCCGAGACGAAGAAGGGAGGGCGGTGGGAAAAACAAGGACAAGTTCGGACAAGGAAAAACAACGACGTCGGAGGAAGAAGTGAGGATTGAACTCAAAGATGAAGATGGTCGAGTCGACTTGACAAGAAATGCACCGGATAAAAGAGCAGAGGAACAACGATCGGAAAACCAACTGCGTGAACCTAAAGAAAATTTGAAGGGGAAGAGGAGTAATTCAAAACACCTACGTCAAGATTCCTCACCAGAGCGACGAAGGGGATGAGGAGTAAAAAGAATTCCTACTCTCCGATATAACTAGACTCAGAAAACAGTTTTCTTCTAGACTCAACAACGGCCAAACTACACGATCAATCAAGGGGGCTCCTAGGGTCGGTCGAGGCTCTGATACCAACTTGTCACGCCCAATATGCGACCCTATCCAAAAGGAACTCGACGGTCCCACCAAGGATAGACCCGCATATTGAGACGCTTTTGCAAGGTGGATATCATTACATCAACATTACATAAAAGATGGGGATACATACATCAGGCACAAATGCCACAAGAATACATCAACATCATACAAGATCCACATCCGACTACGGATGAAACATAAACAGAAATTCAAACAACATCCACCCTGCTAGCCCAGGCTGCCGACCTGGAACCTATCCCCTGATCGAAGAAGCAGAAGAAGAACTCCAACACAAGCAAACATCGCTCTCACGTCATGATCATCGCAAACCTGTACCTGCAACTGGTGGTGTAGTAATCTGTGAGCCACGAGGACTCAGCAATCCCATTACCATGGGTATCAAGACTAGAAAAGCTCAAAGGGAAAGGAAGGGGTAAAGTGGTGAGGTTGCAGCAGCGGCTAAGCATATATGGTGGCTAACCAACGCAAATGAGAGCGAGAAGAGAAAACAAAGGAACGGTCGTCAACTAGTAATGATCAAGAAGTGATCCTGAACTCCTACTTACGTCAGACATAACCCAGAAACCGTGTTCTCCTCTCGATCAACCCCGAAAAGAGACACTCACGGTTACGCACACGGTTGGTGTATTTTAATTGAGATCAACTTCGGGTTTTCTACAACGGACATTAACAAATTCCCATCTGCCACATAATCACGGGCACGGCTTTGAAAGTTTATACCTGCAGGGTGTCCCAACAGCCCATGATAAGCTCTCGCGATCAACGAAGGATATTCCTTCTCCCGGAAGACCCGATCAGTCTCGAATCCGGCTACAAGACATTTCGACAACAATAAAACAAGACCAGCAAGACCGCCCGATCGCCGACAATCCCGATAGGAGCTGCACATATCTCGTTCTCGTGGCAACACCGGATGAGACTAGCTACGAGTAAAACCAACCCTCGGGTTGCCTCAAGGTGGCCCGCAGTAGCTCGGTTCGGGCCAGCACTTAGAGAAGCACTGGTCGGGGGGCTAAATAAAGATGACCCTCGAGAGAGCGACTCCCAAGGGAAAAGTAGGTGGTGGTGAGGCAAATGGTAAAACCAATGTTGGGCCTTCTTTGGAAAAGTCTTATTCAAAGCGAACTGTCAAGGGGTCCCATAAATCACCCGACCGCGTTAGGGACGCAAAATCCGGGAACATAATACCGATATGACGGAAACTAGGCGGCAAGAGTGGAACAAAACACCAGGCATAAGGCCGAGCCTTCCACCCTTTACCAAATATATAGATGCATTAATTAAATAAGATATATTGTGATAACCCAACAAGTAAACATGTTCCAACAAGGAACAACATCTCCATGTTCCAACAAGGAACAAACTTCATCTTCACCTGCAACTAACAACGCTATAAGAGGGGCTGAGCCAAGCGGTAACATAGCCAAACAACGGTTTGCTAGGAATGGTGTCAAAGGTTAGAGGTTGACATGGCAATTTGGGATGGCTTGATAAACAGGTAATGGTAGCGCAGCATAGCGAAAGAACGAAGCAACTAGCATAGCAATGATAGTAGTGAGATCCAGGGTAGCGGTCATCTTGCCTGAAATCCCGCAAAGAAGAAGAACGAGTCCATGAAGAAGACGAACGGATGAAGCCGAACAAAGCGTAGACGAACGAATCCTCACGATCGCAACGAAACGGGAACTAACAAGAAGAAGCACACAACATGGTAAACACACCACACATGAACAAGGCATGATGCACAACAAGCATGATGCATGACAAAGCTACATGAAGCTACTCATGGAAAGGGATGGTGCAAACAAGAGCAACACATCAAGGCAAGTTTAAATGAGGTCGGGAACAACATAGAACAATTCTGGTAAGTCCTCATATGCAAATTTCGAAATTGGTCCAGATCTGGATAAACCTTATGTTCAAGTTGTTAAACAGCAAGTTAAGATGCACCACGATGATCTACACGAAATTCTAGTCAAGTTACATATAAAGTTTATTAGATTCGGAGCTACGGCCTAGAAGATATGAGCAAAACAAGATAAGCATGGCATTGATGCTAAATGCATACAAACATCAAGCAAACACCTCAAAACAAGGATGCAACATGATAATATGAAGCTACATGCAAAATCAAGAAAGTTTCATATAGAGCACACTCAAAACGGAGCGACGGTTCAACACATACACCCTATACAAGTTATAGCAACAATCTGTCCAAAACAGCAACTAGGCATATTGCAAGCATCAAAACAATATGCTACAGCATCTCAACGTAATAACAAAAGACATGGTCATGATGTACAGGTAAAGCATGACAAAACATGAACACTGAGCTATCTCCAGAAATGACTAGAACATGCTCAAACACACATGGCAAGATTGCAAATAATAACAGTTTCAGGCATTGGCAGAAATAACATCAGGTTGCAATGTTTAGAGCTATGAAACAACATGTTACAGGAATATATCATGGCAAACAAAGGCATGGCATGAATCTACTAATTGCATAGAACAAAAGTCCCTTACTGACCATGAGCCAAAAAGGATCGGAAAATATGATGGCACCCATGTAAACATGGCAAGTTATATTACAGATTTAAACATGGCAGTAACAACGATAAGTAGGCATGTTGGTGAGCTTGAATCACTCACCACAGAGCAATACATGGCATGGGAAGGCAACCAACAGCAATAAGACATGGCATAGAAGCTATACATGGCAAGAACAACACCATAGCATACATGGATCAACTACAACAACCTTGGCAAAATTGAATAACATGTAAACAATCTGCCAGGAAACATTTTATAGCAAAAGTAGAGCTTGATTGACTCAAGCTATGGCACTCCATAATTGCAAACAAGGGCATGGCTGGATAGAGCAAGACATGTATAACAAAACATCCTTACTGAAGTATCTCAAAATATGCATGGATCTCTCGGTAGCATCAAGTTAACATGGCATAAAAATATCAAAAAAAGCAGCTGAAAACAACAACATCAGAAGCCTACTTTGCATGCTTGTGCTAGTCACCACATAGATCACAAAAATACATGGCATACACCCCTGGAAATATGGCATGGCATATTACAAAACACATGTAGGACTCAAGTTCATAGGATGCACACATCAATCATGGCAAAATGACAAAGTGCAAGTTACATTAAGAAAGCGAAACTAACATCACATAGCACTCTTCTAACAGCATTTCGGGCATCAAGATGAGCTCAAATTAAAATGATGCAATGAGATGAAATGATCTACTCATCGAGACGAACATTTTGACATATTATACGCACAAAACGGAGCAACGATTACAGAGATATGATGCGATGAAAATGCAATAAAATATTGACAGATTCGAGACTTAGATGAATTTGGAGGGGGAAAAAAGAAGAAGTCAACCCCTGCACGGATTACGGAGATCGCCGGAGATGGACGCGAGGTGGCCGGAGAAGGGCGGGGCCGGCCGGATTCGGTCCGGCCCGACCGGATCTCGCCATGGTGAGCTGGGCGGCCCGGGCGCGTGGTGGCCCGGAGGTCGGGCGCCATGGCGGCGCGTGGCGGAGAAGAGGCCCGGCGAGGCGAAGCGGAGGGCAGCGAGGGCGCCGGTGGCCGGGCGAGCTCGGGCGGCGGGCGAGATGCGCCGCGGGAGCTCCGTGAGAGGCGGCAGAGGCGGCGGGCACGGCGGAACGACGCGGGCGGCGGCGGCGGCCGAGCCATGGGCCGGAGCGAGCCTCGGCGGCCGGGCAGCGGTGGGAGGTGGGCGGCCACGTGGGCGCAGGAGTGAGAGGAGGAGGGCGGCGGCGCTGAGGTGTCGCCCGGGATTGGTCCGGCGGCGTGGCAGCAGGATGGACGCGTCCGCGGTGGCGGACATGTCCGGCGGCCTTGAGGAGCTAGGCTAGGGTTTGACTGTGAAAAAATCCGGGGTGCACACATATTTATAGGTAGAGGGAGCTAGGAGAGTCCAAATGAGGTGCGGTTTTGCCACGCGATCGTGATCGAACGACCGAGAGCATGGACGGAGTTTGCTGGGTTTTGGGCCACTTTGGAAGGGTGTTGGGCTGCAAACAAAGAGGCTTTTCGGTTACCGGTTAACTGTTGAGTACCAAACGACCTCCAAATGATCCGAAACTTGAATGGCGGTCTACGGTGCTATACCAAGGCAGCTTGAAAACCTCGGTCCATTCCGAGACTGTTTAACACCGCACATGAAAAGAGGTAAAAGGGGCGCCGGAGACATAGGAGTGCCGGATTGCAAAACGTACAACGGGGAAAATGCTCGGATGCATGAGACGAACATGTATGCAAAATGAAATGCACATGATGACATGATATGAAATGCAGATGATGAAATGGCAAAGAGAGACAGGCAAGCACATGACATGGCAAAGACGGCGAATAACTGGCAGACACCTGGCGCATCGAATCCGGGGCGTTACACTTTGGGCTTGTTAAAGGCCCGTCGCATAATTCGGCCCGTTGATGTCTGTACTAAGCTTTCGGCCTTTTAAAGGCCCATGATATCAGTGGGCCAACTAAGGCCCGAGATATGTTTCGGCCTGGTAACTGCCCGTGATATAACTAGGCCCAAAAAGGCCCCGTCTACATTTCAGCCTGCTGAAGGCCCATCGATGACTAGTGAAAATTGAGGCCCAATATGCATTTCGGCCTGCTAAAGGACCATGGTTTCATCTGGGCCGTAATAGGCCAGTACAATATTCAGCCTGTTAATGGCCCAATGCTACCTGGGCCAAACTAATCGCTGGGTCCACAAAAGGCCCAACTAAAATATAGGCCGGTGTAAGTTGTGGGCCTCGCGCAAAGTGTGAAGGCCCCAATGATTCGGGCCCAAGAAAGATGCAGGCCGGCCCAATTGTGGCCCGCTAAACACCAGGCCCGTTAGAGGCGAATGTTTCGGCCCGGTCGACTACATTTGATTTTTTTTAGATAGCGAATGATGGCAGTAGCTAATAAGAATTAAGAACAAACCTACTCTATACAATAAAGAAATTACAGCATAGTAACTAAGAATAAACCTACACTATACGATAAAGGATTTATGGTATATTACATCCACTGGGCATCGAAGTTCGCCACCAGTGATCATAACACGCAACGAAGAAGCAGATTACAAAAACTGGGCGCCATTGCAGCGTAACAAAATAATACTGAACCGAGACCACTTCCAAAACAGTTCAAGAAAGGTTAGCCTTGCACGAGAACTGCTGCGCAAGCTGCTGAGCAAGGCTGTGAGACCGGCCTAGCATGTCGGTCATAGCTTCCAGGTGAAGCTGTTTAGCGATGAGGTTCTCATTGGTGTTCTCCGCAATCTTTCTTAGAGATAGGACTTCAAGTCGAAGTTGAGTTGCAGAATGCCTTTCTGCTAGAACTTGGGACTAAAGAAGTCAAACTGATCCAGACAATGAATTCTGTGAGCTTGTCTGACTGTTAGTCTCGAGTAACTTGAACACTGCATCAAGACAAGACTTTGGGGTTGTCTCGCTATCTTCAAGATGTTTTACCTTCTTTGCTGCAATATATGTTGGGTTTGTCTCACGACCTTGAAGAGACTTGTGCATGCCATCGGGCATATCACCCTTAAACAAAGCGAGAGAGATGACAGGTTTTGCGTGTATAAACAAAGATGATAACTGTCATCAATTCCATCCAATTTCAAATTAGAAAACAAAGAGTAAGTTCAAAATATCAATAGCATAATTTGGCATTGTTCATAATGCGGGGAGCTTCACCACACTACTGGATTACCATGTCAACATAACAAGCATAGATGAAGGGTAAAGAAAATCATTGTATCTATTTTGGTTAATGTGCATGGCATGTTGTTCATATCATCAGCCACATCAGTAAGATAAAACAGGAGACGACAAGGTGCAAACTTGGGCTGCTTCACCACACACTGGATTATAGAACCACAAAAACAAGCATACATTTAGGGAGTATTGAGTAATGTGCATGGTATGAATAAGGAATGGTTTTACAAGTAAAACTTAGAACTTACGGTTCTTGCGAACATGCATTTTGGTAGAAACAACAAACTAAACAGTAGTAAACGATAGGGAGTATGAGGAAATTAAACAGCAGTTGAGGATAAAGGCTTTAGAAGGACTGACTTACATTAACAGTTAACACGGGCTTTATAATGCCCTTCTCCATATCAAGGGAAGGATAACTCAAGAATTTCAGCACATAATCTTCTTCATAAGCATTGCATGTACTCTACATTTTGTAGAGAGTAATTATAGATATGATAATACTGGAAGGGATAGAGGATAATGAAGATAAGATGCAGATTGATGCTACATAATCAACTACCAATCCCTGGAAATACAAGCATTACATGACAAAATGTACTGACATGAGCAATGGGCTACACTTCTGCACTGGCATTGTCTGTGTATTCTAGTTTTTGGTAAGATTAAATATAGGTCTGATCTTTTTTAGTAAATGGTGGGCGAGGGAGATAAGATGTAGAATGCTACACAATGAACCAATCCCTCTTCCCATAATACAAGAGTGTTTTGAACACTGGTGTACTGTACAAAACATTCTTATATTATGGGATGGAGGGAGTAGCTGTTAATGTAAGTAGAGTGATAGACGACGTTCAATCCTTAGAAGAGGACTGCAGAGCTAAACCTCTTCAAAAGCATTGGGTTGATTCTAAATTTATGTAAGAGTCCATACGGGTCTTATAATGTCCACCAAATGGATGATAACGAGGCTAACATGTGCAGTGATGCTACATAATCAAACAACTATGAAAGTAAGTATGGTCATACAGGCAAGAGGTACTCACAAGAGCAATGCGATTATGCGGTATAGTTGCGAGATTCTGTGGTCCCTTGAGAATGAATGTTCTTACGCTAACAGTTTTCGTACAAGTGAGATGTTAAGGCAAATGCGAAATGTAGTTCAAATTGTGATGTGATATCATAGATAGTACCTTACGCTGCAGCCGAGACCAATGTGTAACAAGATTATTCCAGTCACCGTCGGATAAATGTAGCACCGGAGACTTTACAGAAATTTCGTTTAGAGGCTTGCCATCGAAGTGCGCTTGCCTCAGGTAGGAACGATACTTCATCAATGAGTGCTTGAAAAGCGCAACCAACCCTTGCTCGTCTTCACAATCCAGTTTGGTCCTCGCCTATTTAAAAGAACGAAATCTTGTGTCTTCTGTCAGTAGAAACATATGCAGCAATGACCATGAATAACATTAGTACATTACTTACGCGTAAGTTGCGGAGGAAGACTGGAAATTGTTCTGTGTCTACGGTATAATCTTTCCATGAAGGAAAGATGCGCACAAAGTTCCTCACAACAATATAAGCTTTATCTTATAAACTGGGAAGAAATGGAACAAGGGTCCTATTTGCTGCAATTGGGGCTCTCTCTGGTTTGAAAAGGGATTTGGCAACTGGATTTGGTGTACTCTTTGCTGGAATGGGGGTTTTGCATCGTAGAGCTGGTGCTATGTCAACTGGCATAATCATAATGTTTGTTGCAGTTGGGGTCTGCTGAGTTGGGGCATCAGAAATGACCAGTGTAGTAGGGTTAGAGTCTGCTAGAGTTGGGGTGTTTTGTGGGTCAGGTGATATTGCAACTACACCTAATGGGCTATTTGATTTATCAGGTGCCACTATCTTTTCCAAATACTTTGCTTGTGCTCCTCCACGATCAGCAATTGCCCTCTTCCTTTTGAACGTCTGATACACAAGAACAACATTTGAATGGATAAATATGGTATGATGACAAATGGAATATGTACTGAAAATGGATAGGCAGGGCGTATCACATACACGATGTGTAAACTAAGCTAATGGAAGTTCAACAAAGTAGAAGCAATGCAAAGCATTAGTTGCAAGATATGTGCGACAAATATAACCTTGGAAAGTTAGAGCAAGCACCTTGATGGGTGAATAAGATAGGGCATCTTCCTCTGACTCCTCCACTAGAGAGCTACATTGACTTAGGTCTCCCTCTAGCTCAGAATCACTGTTAGGATCATATTCTGAGCATGAATCTATAGGTGGAGAGCGTTTTCATTGCATCCAGACTTGATTTCAGTCCCTTAATGCCAAGTTTGACAGCCATGGCATTGTTCTGCTTTATTCTTTTCATGCTCGCAAGCTCATAATCATTATGATGCTGTTCAGAATCTGAGATTCATGAAAACATAAAAAGTAGTCATATTATCTATGGAATGCATTGCAGATTCAACTCGAAGAGTGTCTCCCTATAAACCCATGCATATGCAAAGTTCACCCCCCAACCGTGCTGACCAGACCACACACAGAAATACAAACCCCTTATGTCTCTATAACAGGCAGACACACATTTCAAAACTGAAGTAGGAACATTAGAATCATATGAAATTCGTATTTGAACAAATAAACTAAGGAATTATGAGTGGCATAATGTTTAGCTTCAAGGGTGGAGTGTTGGTAGTGCGACACCAAAGCAAGTAGGCAGATTGTATTCATGTAAACGATCGAAGCCTATGTAAAAGCTGGAAATGACACTTTCTTTCTATACAATGCAGTGTTCGTTGCCCACACATGATGGAAGAGATCACATAGAGAAATACTATTCACTCATGTCTACGGTTGCAGTATTTAGAAACAGGGTGGTCCACCCTAAAAGAATATTGACAACAAATATGACAAGGCAAGCATAGATGTAGTGAATCAATCATTTACTTGTGAGCTTACTAGGACAAGTATGCAAAATTGTGACTGCAGTAAGAGACCGTCCAAAATCTGAATTAAGAAGTTTGTCTAGCACTTATTGTTTGCAACTAATCGACGTGAATGATTGGATATTATATCGAATGAGTAAGAAAGACAAGTAAAATTGTCAACAAAACTGGCTTGCGGTAGTAATCTGGGTCAATGTCACTACGACCAACAATCCAAAATGACTAGTGTCTGTCCCTAGCGCCGGAATTTTGAAAACCATGTGAACTTTAGAGGTACTAAAGATTACCGAAATACATCTGAACCATTAAGTGTAGGTAGCACTGAGGACACAACAAACCCTAATGACAGTCCTGCCTAATGAGCAATGAATCAATTAGAAAATGGGTGATGAGGAGTGGTTCTTTGAGTGTTGAGGACTTATCTCGGGATAAATCGGGTTGGCTTAGTGGGTCTTTGCACGCTGAGCCCTGAACGGATTGGGAAGGTAGGCACGGCGCGCGCCCGGCATGTGACGCTGCTGTTGGGCGGCGGCTCGACCTCCTGTTAGTCCAAGCATCTCCATCTAGAGTCATGCCGTCCGGGACGGCAAGTCACCGTGAGGCAAAGCGGTGAAGCAGTAGAGATCGAAGCGCAGCAGAAAAGAGGGGAATCGGGGCCTGGGATGACCCAAAATCCCAGGATGGGCCGGCCCATGATACGTCTTCGTCGTATCTACTTTTCCAAACACTTTTGCCCTTGTTTTGGACTCTAACTTGCATGATTTGAATGAAACTAACCCGGACTGACGCTGTTTTCAGCAGAATTGCCATGGTGTTATTTATGTGCAGAAACAAAAGTTCTCGGAATGACCTGAAACTCCACGGAACATCTAGTTGAAAATAAAGAAAAAATCCTTGCCAAAGATGAAGACCAGGGGGCCCACACCCTGTCCACGAGGGTTGGGGCGCGCCCCCTACCTCGTGGGCCCCCTGGAGCTCCTCCGACGCCAACTCCATCTCTATATATTTGCTTTCGGGGAGAAAAAAATCAGGGAGAAGAAATCATCGCATTTTACGATACGGAGCCGCCGCCAAGCCCTAAAACCTCTCGGGAGGGCTGATCTGGAGTACGTTTGGGGCTCCGGAGAGGGGGATTCGTCGCCGTCGTCATCATCAACCATCCTCCATCACCAATTTCATGATGCTCACCGCCGTGCGTGAGTAATTCCATCATAGGCTTGCTGGATGGTGATGGGTTGGATGAGATCTATCATGTAATCGAGTTAGTTTTGTTAGGGTTTGATCCCTAGTATCCATTATGTTCTGAGATTGATGTTGCTATGACTTTGCTATGCTTAATGCTTGTCACTAGGGCCCGAGTGCCATGATTTCAGATCTGAACCTATTATGGTTTCATGAATATATGTGTGTTCTTGATCCTGTCTTGCAAGTCTATAGTCACCTACTATGTGTTATGATCCGGCAACCCCGAAGTGACAATAATTGGGACCACTCCCGGTGATGACCATAGTTTGAGGAGTTCATGTATTCACTATGTTCTAATGCTTTGTTCCAGTTCTCTATTAACAGGAGGCCTTAATATCCCTTAGTTTCCATTAGGACCCCGCTGCCACGGGAGGGTAGGACAAAAGATGTCATGCAAGTTCTTTTCCATAAGCACGTATGACTATATTCAGAATACATGCCTACATTACATTGATGAATTGGAGCTAGTTCTATGTCACCCTATGTTATGACTGTTACATGATGAACCGCATCCGGCATAGTTATCCATCACTGATCCAATGCCTACGAGCTTTTCATATACTGGTTTACGCTTATTTACTTTCCCGTTACTCTTGTTACAATCACTACAAAACACCAAAAATATTACTTTTTCTTTCATTACTCTTTTGTTACCATTACCACTATTATCATACTACTTTGCTACTAAATACTTTGTTTGCAGATATTAAGTTATCCGGTGTGGCTGAATTGACAACTCAGTTGCTAATACTTGAGAATATTCTTAGGCTCCCCTTGTGTCGAATCAATAAATTTGGGTTGAACACTCTACCCTCGAAAGCTATTGCGATCCCTACACTTGTGGGTTATCAAGACTAATTTCGGCGCCGTTCTTGGGAGCATAGCTCTATTCTTTGAGTCACTTGGGATTTATATCTGCTGGTCACTATGAAGAACTTGAAAGACGCTAAGACAACAATTTATCCCTCAACTACGAGGGAGGTAAGGAACTGCCATCTAGCTCTGCACTTGATTCACCTTCATTTTAAGTAAGCTTGCGACACCTAAACTCGCTCCCGCTATTCGCTCTGATATGTCGCATGTTATTGATGATGCCACTTCTTCTGTAACATCCCAAATTTTCAATTTGGAATGTTATACATAGGGCATCATATGCATATCATATTTTATTGCATTTTGGCTCGATCCTAGAAATTTCACGCAACTCAAGGACCCACGGAGAGAGTTGGAGATTTCGTTATTTTCATATTTGAGTTTTCTCAAATTTCAAAAATAGGATCATTTGATTTTTTTTATTTTATCTTCAATTATTTCTGTTATGAGAATATGAGAGAGGGAATAAAATGACTTTCCCAAAATAAAGAAATATTGAAGTTTAATAAAAAAATCAAATAAGATTTTTATTTGGAGTTTATCGCTATTTTATTTGAATTTAGGAAAAATGCGCATTTTTCAAAATTGCATTTAGGCCCCAAATAAATGTTCATCTTGTCCGGCTTGATTTTAGAAGCCGGGGAAAATTTATTTCAGGATTTTTGGAGTCCGTTTAGTATTTCTTTCGTTCGTTTTTCTACGCTATAATTATTTAAAGAAAAAAAATCCGAACCGACCTATTGGGCCGTGACCGGCCAGGACTCCGCCTGGCCAGGGGCTTTATATAGCGCGCCCGGGCCGACCCCCCAGCCCAAGCCGCCCGCGGCGCCGCCCCAGCCCACTGCCGCGCGCCCAAACCCTAGCGCCCGCCGCCGCCGCCGGACCCTCCGCCGAGGTTGACCCCGCCACCGCTGTTTTTTTTAAAACCGTTCGGTTTTTCCGTTTGTTTTTTTAGATCCGTTTTTGATCGGTTTTTCCGGTTTAGGTTAATTAGCGCGCGTTCGCTTGTTCGTTCATTTTAAAGAACACGTTCATCGTTTAGATCCAGATAACGAATGTTCGTTCGTTAATCTGTTCGTCGCTTTTCTTTTTCTCGGATTTATTCCGCGATTTTTCTGATCGCGATTTCTAATCCGATTTTCAATCTAGTATAACTTTTCGCTCGTTTGTCGGAATCAGACGATTCAAGCGCCTAGAGTTTCATCTCAAAACCCTCTTTCCGACTAATCAACTCAAACAAGTTTTTCCTACTGTAAAATTTTACTTAGGTCCAGATTAGTAAATGAAGCTTGTTTCTTTCGCCGTTTGACTTCCGTTGCTTCGTTCGATTTGATTCTTTTTGCAAACCGGAGTTCTTAAGTTGAACTTTCTGGTTAGATCTTTTATTTGAGTTTTACTAGTGCATTATATGAGTACTCATTGTATGCTTGTTTGTTTGCGATAGAGTACCCGGAGTGCACCGCTTGCTACTTTGAATCGCTAGGTTTCGCGGATCATCAGCAAGGCAAGTAACACTTTGATCATATCCCTTTTCATACCCAGTTTTTATGCATTAGATCAATCCTCAAACATTGCATGATTAGGATCTAATTAAACTATGGGTTTTGGGAAAGTAGTTGAGGTAGTACCTATTACCTCTTTTATTATCAAACCCTTGGGAGTTACTTCTACGTTTGCTTATTATGCCATGCTATGCTAGTAGACGTGGATTGGGTGAGTGTATCCATGACAGATGTGAGATTGTTAATTAATGGTTTATCTAAGGTGGTAACTTAAACACACATCTGGGTGGATTGCGGTACTGGGTATTCCAGATTGCTGTTTCTTTTGGACCGCCACCCGTGCTCAAAGGGATCATGAGATTATTCATGCTAGAAACTTCCGTGTGCAGCCACAAGCTACTATGGGCTCTAGCATAGTTGACTAAGTCGTGCGAACTCTTACAGTGGTAGACTAGCAGATGTAGAGGGATGTAGGTGTAACTGTCTACCCGTTCGTAAGGTGCTAGCGCTTCTGAAAGACTATGTCTCGGTCATCCGTTTCTCAAACACCATGTAGTGCGAGAATCCCAACGGAGGAGATCGAGTCTTATGGGGAAAAGTGCACAAACCTCTGCAGAGTGTATCAAACTAATCATGGTTAGCAGTGTCCCCGGTTATGGACATTTTGAGTATCTAGTACCTGGATTATCATTTGAATCTCATCATGTTACTTTAATTAATATTGTTGGGTTTTAATGATGATGCTTAATTGGGATTGAGAATGCTGTCAACCATTCTCAATGTTTAACAACCACCATGATAGTTAAATAAAATTTATTCCTTTGCAGTAGGGAAAAATTGGCTTTACGCAAAACTGTAACCATAGAGCTTTCCACCAGCCATATATGCATGTAGTATAGCATTACTCTTTCATGTTGCTCTCTATGTGTTACATTGCCAGCATATTCCATGTGCTGACCCGTTTTCAGGCTGCAACGTTTATGTTGCAGACTTTTCAGACGAGTAAGGTGCCTTAGGTCGTGGTTCTATACTCAGTGATGCCGTTGGAGTTGATGGACTCGCTTATCTTCCAAGCCTTCCGCTGTTATCGTTGTTAGATGGCCTTAAGCCATATTTATTGTAATAAGTTCTCTTTTGAGACCTTCGATGTAATAAGTGTGTGATTGCTACTCTGTTATAAATCCTTCAAGTACTATGCGTGTCAGCATTACTGATCCAAGGATGAACCTGATGCATAGAGGTCAGACTGTTTGAGGTCTGGTCGCTAGAAGATGGTATCAGAGCACACGCTGACTGTAGGACACGACCACTAAGCTAAAGCCCTAGAACACTACTCTTTCTTCTCAATTCTGACTCCTCATCTTTTCTACCCTTTTAGGATGGCGGATGCAAGGAACAAGTTCATGCAACCGGATGATGATACACCCTTTGGACGTCACTTGAAGGAAGTCACTAGATACCTAAACATCGGAGTACCAAGCTTCACCGGGACCTACAACGCCACTTTACCCGAAGAGGAGCGCCGGATGATTCAAGTTCAAGTTCCAGGAAGGACATTCGCACCAGTCACCAAGCCCATAGAGTTTTCCTTTGATGCACCAACCTGGAGTCTAGGAAAGAGCATGGCAGCCCACATTACCATGGGACGTATTGGAGAAGTTTACCGCAATGATCTCAAGGATACTATCTACCAGATTTGTGGGCGCCGAGATGAGCAATGGGAGATGATCAGCACCAGGAGGGATAGATCAATCGCAGCATATATCCAGGAGTTAAACCAGCACATCCGACGTCAGGAGAACCAGATGTGCGCAGGTATGATGGATCTGCAAAAGGCCTTGACCAAGATCACGGAGCTAGAGGAAGAACTCAAGGCTACATGTGAAGATTACATGGAAGAAATTGAAGTGCTAGTGGAGAAGAATGACGACTTAACCAGGAAGCTCGGAGTTTTCATGGGAGACCCTGCGCCAGGAGGAGATGATGACGATTCCACTTGCCCGAATAACTATATCATCATCAACGACACCGACTCAGACCCCGACGACAGCGATGATGACTATGTTGATGAAGCTGGAGCGGATATCATGGAGTCTTCATTGGAGCAGTTTTTCTAGTTGACCACCATAATAGTAGTAGAATTTCCCCCATTGTAACTAGTTTAGTCCAAGCACTTTTGTAACGATAGTTAGACCGTTGTATGCCCTTGTTTGAATTGATTGGAGTGATATTGGTTGAATTTGTCTCATGTGCATATGGGTAGTGTTTTCTCACTAGACCTCATTCTATTCTATATTCTCATCTTCTCTAACACCCTCAGATGCCTCCGAGTCGCGACACCGGATTTGTTTTCCCACCAGAGATCACTCAGTTGATTCAGCAGTAGAATGCTTTGATGCAAGCACTAGTACAGAACCAAGGCAACAACAACAACAACAACAACAACAACAACAACAACAACAACAACAACAACAACAACAACAACAACAACAACAACAACAACAACAACCCACCACCACCACCTATTGATCATTTGACTCGTTTCTTGAGGCTAAATCCGCCGGTGTTTTCCAGTAGCACCGAGCCGATTGTTGCAGATGATTGGCTCCGCAAGGTTGGAAGGGAGCTGGCCACTTCAGGATGCACATATGCGGAAAGAGTGCATTTTGCCGCACATCAGCTTGATAGACCCGCAGCATCATGGTGGGAGAATTACATAGCCACACACCCTATTGACACTGTCACATGGGATCAGTTTCAGCAAGCTTTCCGTACTGCCCACGTTTCAATAGGAGCAATGGCCATGAAGAAGCATGAGTTTCGCAACTTACGCCAAGGAGGACGCACTATAAGCCAGTATGTGGAGGACTTTAGTAAGTTAGCACGTTATGCCCCAGATGACATTGCTACAGATGCAGCTAAGCAAGAGAAGTTTCTGGAAGGACTGAATGATGAACTCAGCATGCAGTTCATGGTAGCAACCTTCAACAACTACCAGGAGTTGGTAGATCGTGCTCTTATGATTGAAGGGAAGCAGCAACAGATTGAAAACCGCAAGAGGAAGTATGGACAGGGGAAGTACAATGCTGGAGCTCAGCAGAAGCTACGCTTTACCCCCAAACCGGGATGACAATTTCAGCATACCCATGGAGGAGGTAGCTCGCACAATCATAATGGTTCTAAGAATGCAAACGGGAATGGAGGAAGCAACGGACAAAACCGCACCAACCCGTCAACCCCAGCCAAGAGAGACCTGAGCCAAGTCACTTGCTTTAAGTGTCAGAGGACTGGACATTATGCCAATGAATGTCCCGAAGCCCAGAATGGAAATGGCAATGGAAGCTCTGGGAAGAAGCCGAACCCTTTCAACAGGGGACAGGTGAACCACGTTAACGTGGAGGAGGTTGAAGCTCAGCCGGATGCGAGAATAGGTAAGTTTTGGTTAAGACATTTACTGCAATCGTTCTTTTTGATCTTGGTGCATCGCATTCATACATATCACGGGGATTTGTGGATAAGTACAAACTGCCCACCAAGGTTCTTAGAACACCTATGCTAGTAAGCTCACCAGGAGCGGAGTATATGGCCAGTCATGGATGTTTTCAAGTACCTTTGAGCATAGGTAGGCATGTTTTCCCCACGGATTTAATCATTCTGGAATCGCAAGGTTTGGACGTGATTCTAGGTATGGATTGGCTATCGATGTATGGAGGGAACATCGATTGTGCCAGTAAGTCAATTTTGCTTACCACCCCAGAAGGAAGAAGAATCAAGTATGTGTCACGGCATGAGCCGAAGAGGACACAAGTAAATTCCTTATCAGGAGTTGTGCAGGAGGAAGTACACGTGGTGAAGGATTACCCGGATGTGTTCCTAGAGGAGTTGCCAGGCATGCCACCGGATAGAGACATTGAGTTTCTGATTGAGCTGTTGCCAGGCACAGGGCCGATATCTAAGAGACTGTACCGGATGCCCGCACAAGATTTGGAAGAAATTAAGAAGCAAATTAAGGAGTTACTGGATAAAGGTTTTATTCGCCCAAGTTCTTCGCCCTGGGGATCGCCAGTACTTCTAGTGGAGAAGAAGGATGGATCATTGAGAATGGTTGTTGATTATCGAGGATTGAATGAAGTAACTATCAAGAACAAGTATCTGTTGCCAATGATCAACGACTTGTTTGACCAATTGCAAGGAGCTAAGGTATTTTCCAAGACCGATTTGCGATCAGGGTACCATCAGTTAAAGATTAGGGAGCAGGATATACCCAAGACAGCTTTTACCACCAGGTACGAGCTGTATGAGTATACCGTTATGTCATTTGAGCTGACTAACGCACCTGCCTATTTCATGAACATGATGAACAAGGTGTTTATGGAGTTTTTGGATAAGTTCATCGTGGTGTTCATTGATGATATTTTGGTCTACTCAAAGAACGAAGAAGAGCATAAGGAACATTTGCGTTTGGTACTTGAGAAGCTCAGAGAACATCAGTTATATGCCAAATTTAGCAAATGTGAGTTTTGGTTGAAGGAAGTTGGATTTCTCGGACACATTATATCCGGAGAAGGTATATCAGTAGATCCCACCAAAGTTGCCACTGTGACAAACTGGGAAGCACCAAAGACAGTTGGAGAGATCCGGAGTTTCCTTGGACTGGCAGGATACTACCGGAGATTCATTGAGAATTTCTCGAAGATTGCGAAGCCTATGACGAAGTTATTAAAGAAGGATACCAAGTTCAATTGGACTGAGGAATGTGAGGCTAGTTACCAAGAGTTGAAGAAACGTTTGGTTACATCACCAGTGTTGATTTTGCCAGATCAGCGTAAGGATTATGAGGTGTATTGCGACGCTTCACGTAGAGGACTGGGAGTAGTACTTATGCAGGAGGGAAGAGTTGTTTCATATGCTTCACAACAACTTAAGCTCCATGATTTGAATTATGCTACACATGATTTGGAGTTAGCAGTCGTAGTACATGCGTTGAAGACTTGGAGACATTTTCTCATTGGAAACCATTGTGAGGTGTACACGGATCACAAGAGTTTGAAGTACATCTTCACGCACAAGGAGTTGAATCTCAGGCAAAGGAGATGGTTGGAGCTCATCAAGGATTATGATATGAGATTGCATTATCACCCCGGGAAGGCTAACGTAGTAGCAGATGCGTTGAGCCGCAAGAGCCATGTCAACGCACTCATGACCGGAGGTTTACCAAAGGAGTTAGCCGAGGAATTTCGAGAGCTATGTTTGGAGATAGTTCCGAGAGGCTATGTAGCAGCGCTGGAGATACAGTCTACATTGATGGATAAGATCAGAGAAGCTCAGAAAACTGACAAGGAGATTGCCTCTATTAAAGAGAAAATGAGCAAAGGAAAAGCTAAGGGATTTCGTGAGGATGAGCACGATACCCTATGGTTTGAGGACCGCGTTTATGTGCCTAATGATCCAGAGATCGGGAAGTTGATTTTGCAAGAGGCCCATGATTCGCCGTATTCGATTCACCCAGGAAATACCAAGATGTTTTTGGATTTGAAGGACACTTTCTGGTGGACCGGAATGAAGAAAGATATTGCGGAGTATGTAGCAGTTTGTGATGTATGTCAGAGAGTGAAGGCAGAACATCAGAAGCCAGCAGGATTGTTATAGCCATTGCCGATACCCGAATGGAAGTGGGAAAAATTAGGCATGGACTTTATCACGGGATTGCCCAGGACTTGTTCAGGCTATGACTCGATTTGGGTTGTAGTCGATCGTTTGACGAAGGTAGCTCATTTCATCCCGGTGAAGACCACCTACAACAGTGCCAAGTTGGCTAAGATATACATGACCAGGATCGTATGTCTGCATGGAGTTCCAAGGAGTATAGTATCAGATAGAGGAACCCAGTTTACCTCAAAGTTTTGGAATCAGTTGCACGAAACTTTGGGTACCAGGCTAGAGTTGATCTGACTTTTCATCCGTGAGCGATGATGAACAGACCAAGAGAGTCAATCAGATCTTGGAGGATATGCTGAGAGCATGTGCATTAGATTATGGATCTAGTTGGGATGACAATTTGCCATATGCAGAGTTCTCTTACAACAACAGTTATCAATCTAGTTTGAAGATGGCCCCTTTCGAAGCCTTGTACGGAAGGAGGTGCAGAACCCCGCTGTTGTGGGATGAAGTTGGAGACCACCAGTTGTTTGGACCAGATTTGATTAAGGAGTCTGAACAGAAGGTGAAGTTGATTCGCGATAGACTCAAGGTAGCCCAGTCTAGGCAGAAGAGTTATGCGGATTCTAAATGCAAGTTTTCGAAGTCGGAGATAGAGTATATCTTCGAGTATCTCCACTTCGAGGAGTTAAGCGCTTTGGAGTTAAAGGAAAGTTAGCGCCAGGTTTTGTAGGACCATACAAAGTTTTGGAGCACATGGGAGAAGTTGCTTACAAGTTGGAATTGCCCGAAGGATTGTCAGGAGTTCACGACGTGTTCCACGTTTCCCAGTTGAAGAAGTGCCAGAGAGATGGCTGATATACCGCTGAGGGATACTGTGCCGCTTGAAGTGATTCAGTTGGGTAATGATTTGACCTACGAGGAGAACCCAGTCAAAATTCTCGAGTTTACCAGCCGAGTCACCCGCAGCAAGGTTATCAAGTTTTGCAAAGTCCAGTGGAGTCTCCACACCGAGGATGAAGCCACGTGGGAGCGAGAAGAAGACCTGCTGAAGGACCACCCTCACCTATTTTCTAGCCAACCCGAATCTCGAGGGCGAGATTCATCTTAAGGGGGGCAGGTTTGTAACATCCCAAATTTTCAATTTGGAATGTTATACATATGTCATCATATGCATATTATATTTTATTGCATTTTGGCTCGATCCTAGAAATTTCACGCAACTCAAGGGCCCACGGAGAGAGTTGGAGATTTCGTTATTTTCATATTTGAGTTTTCTCAAATTTTGAAAATAGGATCATTTGATTTTATTTATTTTATCTTCAATTATTTCTATTATCAAAATATGAGAGAGGGAATAAAATGACTTTCCCAAAATAAAGAAATATTGAAGATTTAATAAAAAAATCAAATATGATTTTTATTTGGAGTTTATCGCTATTTTATTTGAATTTAGGAAAAATGCGCGTTTTTCAAAATTGCATTTAGGCCCCAAAAAAATGTTCATCTTGTCCGGCTTGACTTTAGAAGCCGGGGAAAATTTATTTCGGGATTTTTGGAGTCCGTTTAGTATTTCTTTCGTTCGTTTTTCTGCGTGATAATTATTTAAAGAAAAAAAATCCGAACCGACCTATTGGGCCATGACCGCCAGACTCCTTTGGCGGGGCTTTATATAGCGCCGGCCCGACCCCCAGCCCAAGCCGCCGCCGCCGCCGCCCCACCCCGCGCCTCGCGCGCTCCGCCCAAAACCCTAAGCCGCCCGCCCGCCGCCACCGCCGGGGAGCCGCCACCACCGAGCCGCGCCGCGGACCCTCCGCCGAGGTTGACCCCGCCGCCGCTGTTTTTTTTTAAAAACCGTTCGGTTTTTTCGTCGGTTTTTTAGATCCGTTTTTTTATCGGTTTTTTCGGTTTAGGTTAATTAGCGAGCGTTCGCTCGTTCATTCGCTTTAACGAACGCGTTCATCGTTTAGATCCAGATAACGAACGTTCATTCGTTAATCTGTTCGTCGTTTTTCTTTTTCTCGAATTTATTCCGTGATTTTTCTGATCGCGATTTCTGATCCGATTTTCAATCTACTATAACTTTTCGCTCGTTTGTCGAGAATCAGGCGATTCAAGCGCCTAGAGTTTCGTCTGGAAACCCTCTTTCCGAATAATCAACTCAAACAAGTTTTTGCTACTGTAAAATTTGACTTAGGTCCAGATTAGTAAACGAAGCTTGTTTCTTTCGCCGTTTGACTTTCGTTGCTTCGTTCGATTTGATTCTTTTTGCAAACCGGAGTTCTTAAGTTGAACTTTCTGGTTAGATCTTTTATTTGAGTTTTACTTGTGCATTAGATGTGTACTCATTGTATGCTTGTTATTTTGCGATAGAGTACCCGGAGTGCACCGCTTGCTACTTTGAATCGCTAGGTTTCGCGGATCATCAGCAAGGCAAAAAACACTTTGATCATATCCCTTTTCATACCCAGTTTTTATGCATTAGATCAATCCTCAAACATTGCATGATTAGGATCTAATTAAACTATGGGTTTTGGGAAAGTAGTTGAGGTAGTACCTATTACCTGTTTTATTATCAAACCCTTGAGAGTTACTTCTACGTTTGCTTATTATGCCATGCTATGCTAGTAGACGTGGATTGGGTGAGTGTATCCATGACAGATGTGACATTGTTAATTAATGGTTTATCTAAAGTGGCAACGTAAAGGCACATCTGGGTGGATTGAGGTACCTGGGTATTCCAGGATTGCCTGTTTCTTTTTGGACCGCCACCCAGGCTCAAAGGGATCATGAGATTATTCATGCTAGAAACTTCCGTGTGCAGCCACAAGCTACTATTGGCTCTAGCATAGTTGACTAAGTCATGCGAACTCTTACAGTGGTAGACTAGCAGATGTAGAGGGATGTAGGTGTAACTGTCTACCCATTCGTAAGGTGCTAGCGCTTCTGAAAGACTATGTCTCGGTCATCTGTTTCTCAAACACCATGTAGTGCGAGAATCCCAACGGAGGAGATCGAGTCTTGTGGGGAAAAGTGCACAAACCTCTGCAGAGTGTATCAAACTAATCATGGTTAGCAGTGTCCCCGGTTATGGACATCTTGAGTATCTAGTACCTGGATTATCATGTGAATCTCATCATGTTACTTTAATTAATATTGTTGGGTTTTAATAATGATGCTTAATTGGGATTGAGAATGCTGTCAACCATTCTCAATGTTTAACAACCACCATGATAGTTAAATAAAATTTATTCCTTTGCAGTAGGGAAAAATTGGCTTTACACAAAACTGTAACCATAGAGCTTTCCACCAGCCATATATGCATGTAGTATAGCATTACTCTTTCATGTTGCTCTCTATGTGTTACATTTCCAGCATATTCCATGTGCTGACCCATTTTCGGGCTGCAACGTTCATGTTGCAGACTTTTCAGACGACGAGTAAGGTGCCTTAGGTTGTGGTTCTATACTCAGTGATGCCGTTGGAGTTGATGGACTTGCTTATCTTCCAAGCCTTCCGCTGTTATCGTTGTTAGATGGCCTTAAGCCATATTTATTGTAATAAGTTCTCTTTTGAGACCTTCGATGTAATAAGTGTGTGATTGCTACTCTGTTATAAATCCTTCAAGTACTGTGCGTGTCAGCATTACTGATCTAGGGATGACACTGATGCACAGAGGTTAGACTGTTTGAGGTCTGGTCGCTACAATATGCATGATACTTATGATGAAACTACTTCTATGCTTGATACTACTGTGCCACTTAGTGAATTTCTTGATGAACAAATTGTTAAGGCTAGAGAGAAAGAAATTATTGAAACTGATTGTGTTGATGGAAGTGATGAGGAAGATATGCCTGCTATTCCTGAGGGTTATGTTTTTTATAAAGAAGCTTCTGCTGCTATTTGTGCTTGCAAAGATAACAATGAGCTTAGAAGGTTATTAGCTAAATGGAGTAAGGAATCTCTTAGAGATAGAATGAAACCTGACCCTGCTTTTGCTACGTCACCTATTTGTGCTGCCGATAAGGATTATGAATTCTTTGTTGATCCTGATATAATTACTTTGGTTGAATCTGATCCTTTTCATGGCTATGAATCTGAAACTGTTGTGGCACATCTTACTAAATTAAATGATATAGCCACCCTTTTCACTAATGATGAGAGAACTCGCTACTTATATATCCTTAAAATATTTTCGTTCTCATTAAAGGGTGATGCTAAGATATGGTTTAATTCTCTTGATCCTGGTTGTGTGCGTAGTCCCCAGGATATGATTTATTACTTCTCTGCTAAATATTTTCCTGCTCATAAGAAACAAGTTGCCTTGAGGGAAATATACAACTTTGTGCAAATTGAAGAAGAGAGTCTCCCACAAGCTTGGGGGAGGCTTCTCAAGTTACTTAATGCTTTGCCTGATCATCCTCTTAAGAAAAATGAAATACATGATATCTTTTATAATGGACTAAGCGATACTTCGGAGATTACGGATAGTTGTGCTGGTTCATTTTCGGGAAAGAACACCGGATGATGCTGAAATTCTATTGAATAATATGTTGAAAAATGAAAATAATTGGGCACTTCCTGAGCCAGCTCCTGCTCCAATTACTGAGCCTATTCCTGAACCAACTCCGAAGAAGAGAAGTGTTCTATTTCTCAGTCCTGAAGATATGCAAGAGGCAAAGAAATTTATGAAAGAAAAAGGTATTAAAGCTGAAGATGTTAAGAATTTACCTCCTATTGAAGAAATACATTTACCGCCTGTTGAAGAAACATATGACCTTGATCCATTACCTATTGAAGAACCTCCAAGTCCCGATAACCCGACACAGGTAGTAAAGGTAAATTCTCTCTATAGATATGATAAAGCTGGAGTCCCTCGTACTAAAATTGCTAGTCAGTGCTTTGATGAGTTTGGTAACTTTATGTTTAAGCAAGAAGACTTCAATGCTTATTTTGGTAGACGATTGAAATATAATTCCGATATGATTAAACACTTGGGTGATTATATGGCTAATGTTAGAGGTGAACTTAAACTTGTTAGCAAGCATGCTTCTATGGTTACCACTCAAGTAGAACAAGTACTTAAGTCTCAAAATGATTTGCTCGATGAAATGAATAGTAAGAAAAATGATTTTGCTGTCAGAGTGGCTACTAGAACTGGTAGAATGACTCAGGAACCTTTGTATCCTGAAGGCCACCCTAAGAGAACTGAGCAAGATTCTCAGAGAAATAATATTGATACACCTAGTTCTTCTAAAAGGAATAAAAATAAAAATGATAGGAGTTTGCAAACTTCTAGTGAACCTATTGCTGAAACACCTGAGTATCCAAATGATATATCTATTTTTGATGCTGAAACACAATCTGGTAATGAACATGAACCTAATAAAAATGTTAATGATGATGTTCATGATGATGCTCAACCTAATAATGATAATGATGTAGAAATTGAACCTGCTGTTGATCTTGATAACCCACAATCAAAGAATCAATGTTATGATAAGAGAGAATTTGTTGGTAGGAAACATGGTAAAGAAAGAGAACCATGGGTTCAGAAACCCATGCCTTTTCCTCCCAAACCATCCAAGAAAAAGGATGACGAGGATTTTGAGCGCTTTGCTGAAATGATTAGACCTATCTTTTTGTGTATGCGATTAAGCGATATGCTCAAAATGAATCCTTATGCTAAGTATATGAAAGATATTGTTACAAATAAGAGAAAGATCTTTGGAAGCTGAAATTTCCACCATGCTTGCTAATTATACCTTTAAGGGTGGAATACCAAAGAAACTTGGAGATCCAGGAGTACCTACTATACCATGCTCCATCAAAAGAAATTATGTTAAAACTGCTTTATGTGATCTTGGAGCCGGTGTTAGTGTTATGCCTCTCTCTTTATATCGTAGACTTGACTTGAATAAGTTGACACCTACTGAAATACCTTTGCAAATGGCTGATAAATCAACTGCTATACCTGTTGGTATTTGTGAGGATGTGCCTGTTGTGGTTGCAAACGTTACTATTTTAACGGACTTTGTTATTCTTGATATTTCCGAGGACGATAGTATGTCTATTATTCTTGGAAGACCCTTTTTGAATACTGCAGGGGCTGTTATTGATTGCTACAAAGGCAATGTCACTTTTCATGTTAATGGTAATGAGCACACGGTACACTTTCCGAGGAAACAACCTCAAGTTCATAGTATCAACTCTATTGGAAAAATTCCATCGATTATATTTGGAGGTTTTGAATTTTCTCTTCCCACTGTCAAGAAGAAATATGGTATTCTTATTATTGGGAATGTGCATATCCCCCTTGAGGTAACATAGTGTTATTCGAAATTTCTCCGGTTCCATGTTAATCGGAATGAGTTTGTTAACAAGACCTGATCAACCTTGTTAGTGGATTCCTTTTGATGAGCATGAGATGGATGAAACTAGAAGCACAACCTTCTGTACCCTCTTTATAATTTCTGGTATTTAGTTGAAATAAATTAAAAATAGTATTTTTACATCATTTCTGATTTATCCGTGCAATATAAAAATACCCCGAAAATATAAGTCCTCCAAATGCCATGCCAATTTAATATGATTTTTTCGGGAACATTTGAGGATTTATGGGCTGAAAACACAGCTGGGAGCTGCCACACTGCCACGAGGTGGAGGCGCGCCCTACCCCCCAGGGCACGCCCCCTGCCTCGTGGGCCCATGGTGGCCCTCCTCCACTTATTCCTGCACCCATCCTCTTCTTCTTCCTTCCACAAACACGAATATCTGGTTCAAGCACGAGTTCTAGCTCACTTTGCCGCGATTTTCGGTCTCCTTGCTCAAAGCACCTCTCACAAAACTGCTTGGGGAGATTGTTCCTTGGTATGTGACTCCTCCATTGGTCCAATTAGTTTTTGCTCTAGTGCTTTATTCATTGCAAATTTGTGCTGCATAGGTGACCATGTTCTTGAGCTTGCATGTCAAATTTATATGGTTCCAAGTAGTTCTAATGCATGATATATCCTCTAGGCACTTGTAGGAGTAGTTGCTATCAAGTTTGTTGAGCTTGGTTCACTTTTGTTTGAAGTTACTAAAAATTTCAGAATTTTTCAGAGGAAGAAATATGCTTAGGAAAATGTTCCAAGGTGGTTCTTCAAGGAAGCAAGGACCCAGGCTTGCAATACGTGATCTTGACGAGGAACCACCAAGAGATTTTGATCTTGGCCTTGTGAGTGGCCTTCAGAAAATTTTATGGATCGAGCGGGAATCAAAGAATAATTTAACGCATATTTGAGTAACACCGATCTTGTGAGCTTTGAGGCCGACAAATGCCCCCAGTACCATCAACTCACAAGCTCATTTGTGAGGAGGTTTGAATTTTCATCTTCACGTAATTCTCCAATAGTCATGTTTGATCTTTATGAAAAATCTTATACCATGGACTTAGAGGATTTTACTTCTGCTTGCAAACTCCCACAATGGGGTAGTATTAATGATCCCCGTAAATCTGAATTTAGAAACTTTCTTGCTGGTATAACCGTGGGGGAATCTAGAGATATAACACAAGCTACTATAAGGAGCATCCATTTTCCTGCTATACATTATTTCGCTCTCTTCATAGGTAGATGCATAAATGGTAAAGATGAAGCATGTCATATGTGTGTCCCACGATCTCAGATTCTTAGGAGTCTTTGTGTTGGGAGACCAATCTTATAATTTGGGAGCCATTGTTGCACGAGGTTGCATCATAATAGATTTAATGGAAATTTCTTTGGAGGAATTTATGCAACCCGCTTAGCTGATTTTCTTGATGTGGACGTTCGTGAGGATGATATGGAGTTGCCTCCTACTTATTTAGACTTTAATTCTATGGTCCACCACCGGTTTGTCGAGAGTAATGAATCACCTCTCGATGATCGACTAATCTTTGATAAACGGCGTTGTTCAGACATATTACTCTCCTGCTCCTGCCTTCTTTGATTATCGAGGCAAAAGGAAGATATGTTATTACCGAGAGGAGGCAGATGAGTACGAGAGGAGAGCGGAGGCAGCTCGACGCCACGCTGCAGCTCAGGAGGCGATAACTGCTGCATCTCAGTATGACCCCAGCTACACCTACGGATATCCGCCAGGCCATCCCTGGCAATGAACCAACTTAGGCCAAAAGCCTAAGCTTGGGGGAGTACGTATTTCCCACCGACATTACATTTATGTTCACACACACTCATTGCTAGATGTTGGTGGTCATACTCTTTCACTGTAATATCCATGCTAGTTTATTTTGTTTTTCCTGCTTTCTTTTTGTGCGTTTGTTAAACCTTAAGAAAAAAAATTAGTAGTAGTTTACGTTTCCTGATGTAGTAGTATTAATTAAAAAGAAAACCCAAAAATATTTCCCGTTCTTCTTTTGCTTGTTGGGAGCTTTCCCGTGTAAATAGTTTTATTTCTTTTCTTTTCTTTGGGGGTCGATAGGAGAAGACCATAATTAAATTGTTGAAGTGGCTCTTATATGCATTATTGTTGATTTAACCAAGAGCCCATATTGCCTTGTCTTCTCCTGTTTATTGAATGCTCGCAGATTCCAGCCTAGTCCAATGCATGTGCACTCTTAATATTATTCACATCGCTCGGTCGTGCAAGTGAAAGGCAATTATGACGATATATGATGAATTGATTGGGATAAGCGAAGCTGGTATGAACTTGACCTCTCTTGTTTTTGTAAGTATGATGAGTTCATCGTTCCTGATTTAGTTTATTATGAATAAACATGTTTGCAATGACAATTAGAGATCATAGTTGCTTATGCCATGCTTGATTAGCTATGAGTTATAATGGTTTACCTTGCGTTCCAACATGCTATTAAAATGGTTGTGATGTGGTATGATGGGGTGGTATCCTCCTTTAAATGATTTAAGTGACTTGACTTGGCGCATGTTCACACATGTAATTGAAACAAATCAACATAGCCTTCACGATATTTATGTTCATGGTGGATTATATCCTACTCATGCTTGCATCCAATGTTTATTAATTTTAATTCATGCTCATGGCTGTTGTCGCTCTCTAGTTGGTCGCTTCCCAATCTTTTGCTAGCCTTCACTTGTACTAAGCGGGAATACCGCTTGTGCATCCAATCCCTTAAACCCCAAATTTATTCCAGATGAGTCCACTATACCTTCCTATATGCGGTATTTACCTGCCGTTCCAAGTAAATTTGTATGTGCCAAACTCTAAACCTTCAAATAAACATTCTGTTTTGTATGCTCGAATAGCTCATGTATCAACTAGGGCTGTCCTTATCTTCCATGTTAGGCGGGTTATTCTCACGAGGAGTGGACTCCGCTCCTCATTCACGAGAAAATGGCTGGTCTCCGGGATGCCCAGTCCCATGCTTTAAGCAAACTAAATCAAAATAATTGCAAACAAAACTCCCCCAGGGACTGTTGCTAGTTGGAGACACTCGTTGTTTCGAGGAAGTCATGGATTGATGCTTGTTGGTGGAGGAGGAGTATAAACTTTACCATTCTGTTTGGGAACCGCCTATAATGTGTGTAGCATGGAAGATATCGCCATCTCTTAGTTGCTATGTTGACAATGAAAGTATGCCGCTCAAAATATTATTTAGCTCTTTTTCAAAACCAAGCTCTGGCACCTCTACAAATCCCTGCTTCCCTCTGCGAAGGGCCTATCTATTTACTTTCATGTTGAGTCATTACCCTCTTATTAAAAGCACTAGCTGGAGAGCGCAGCTGTCATTTGCATCCATCACTATTAATTCATATTGGGCATGACTATGATTGGATCTCTTTTACCATGAATTACAATGTCTAGTCAGTCCTTGATCTTTAAAGGTGCTCTGCATTTATGTTTTGCGGTCTTAGAAAGGGCTAGCGAGATACCATCTTGTTATATCATATTATGATTGTTTTGAGAAAGTGTTGTCATCCGAGATTTATTATTATGACTCGCTAGTTGATTATTCCATTGATATGAGTAAACATGAGACCTGAGAATTATTGCAAATGTGGTTAGTTATAATCTTTGCTGAAAACCTGAATGCTGGCTTTACATATTTACAACAACAAGAGCAAATAGAGTTTGTAAAAGTTTTTCTTTATCTCTTTCAGTTTATCAACTGAATTGCTTGAGGACAAGCAAAGGTTTAAGCTTGGGGGAGTTGATACGTCTCCGTCGTATCTACTTTTCCAAACACTTTTGCCCTTGTTTTGGACTCTAACTTGCATGATTTGAATGAAACTAACCCGAACTGACGCTGTTTTCAACAGAATTGCCATGGTGTTATTTATGTGCAGAAACAAAAGTTCTTGAAATGACCTGAAACTCCACGGAATATCTAGTTGAATAATAAAAAATCCTTGCCAAAGATGAAGACCAGGGGGCCCACACCCTATCCACGAGGGTGGGGGCGTGCCCCCTAGCTCGTGGCCCCCCTGGAGCTCCTCCGACGCCAACTCCAACTCTATATATTTGCTTTCGGGGAGAAAAAAAATCAGGGAGAAGAAATCATCGCGTTTTACGATACGGAGCCACCGCCAAGCCCTAAAACCTCTCGGGAGGGCTGATCTGGAGTCCGTTCGGGGCTCCGGAGAGGGGGATTTGTCGCTGTCGTCATCATCAACCATCCTCCATCACCAATTTCATGATGCTCACCGCCGTGCGTGAGTAATTCCATCGTAGGCTTGCTGGACGGTGATGGGTTGGATGGGATCTATCATGTAATCGAGTTAGTTTTGTTAGGGTTTGATCCCTAGTATCCATTATGTTCTGAGATTGATGTTGCTATGACTTTGCTATGCTTAATGCTTGTCACTAGGGCCCGAGTGACATGATTTCAGATCTGAACCTATTATGTTTTCATGAATATATGTGTGTTCTTGATCCTGTCTTGCAAGTCTATAGTCACCTACTATGTGTTATGATCCGGCAACCCCGAAGTGACAATAATCGGGACCACTCCCGGTGATGACCATAGTTTGAGGAGTTCATGTATTCACTATGTTCTAATTCTTTGTTCCGGTTCTCTATTAAAAGGAGGCCTTAATATCCCTTAGTTTCCATTAGGACCCCGCTGCCACAGGTGGGTAGGACAAAAGATGTCATGCAAGTTCTTTTCCATAAGTACGTATGACTATATTCGGAATACATGCCTACATTACATTGATGAATTGGAGCTAGTTCTGTGTTACCCTATGTTATGACTGTTACATGATGAACCGCATTTGGCATAGTTATCCATCACTGATCCAATGCCTACGAGCTTTCCATATACTGGTTTACGCTTATTTACTTTCCCGTTGCTACTGTTACAATCACTACAAAACACCAAAAATATTACTTTTGCTTTCATTACACTTTTGTTACCATTACCACTATTATCATACTACTTTGCTACTAAATACTTTGCTGCAGATATTTAGTTATCCAGGTGTGGCTGAATTGACAACTCAGTTGCTAATACTTGAGAATATTCTTTGGCTCCCCTTGTGTCGAATCAATAAATTTGGGTTGAATACTCTACCCTCGAAAGCTATTGCAACCCCCTACACTTGTGGGTTATCAGCCCACCGTGGGCACCCTGTAGAGATACACACGCGAGCGGCGAACATGCATTTTCTAAACTAATTTAGGAACATTTAGCTGACGAATTAAACGAATCTGTTTTAATAATATCAGATTCGTATTTGAACAACTAAGCTTGTTTAGCTTGATGGGTCGAGTAGTGCTATTATGACACGAAGCACGTATTCTGATCGTATAGTGATCATAAAAGGGGGAAACCGGAGAAATGATATTTAGCAGCCATTGTTTGCTTCGAACTAAGAACTAAATTCTAAGAGCTGAAAAGAAAGTAGAGTAACCAAGTTAAGATCTACTTTCTGGTTGAGATCAAAAAGTTGAGAAGATATGAAGTACCACCTCTCCTGCGGCGCCATGTAGGCATCGGGGGTGCGATGACTGTCGTTGGCGTTGAAGCAGATCTGCGATGGTAGACGGGTGCATCGGGGGATAAGTCCCGTAGCGGTGGAAGAGAAGGTCGTGTGAGCGGCCCTGGCAAAGAGGACGACGGCGCCGATGAAGCGAGAGGATGTGATGCAAGGCTCTTGGTCCGTCGCCGTGGATGAGAAACATCCATCTCTAGTAGTGGACGACGCGGTCGAGGTAGGCGCTCCGACATGGTGGAGGACGGTGGTGATGGATGTGGTGGAGGACGGCGGCGATGGATGTGGTGGAGGACGGTGGCGATGGATGGGGTGGCGGACGGAGGCTGGTGTGGGGATGGTGTTCTAGCACGGACGGTGTATGAATGGGAAAATGGAGGGAGAGGTACGGGGAACAATGTTTTTGGGACGCGCCTGTCTGAAATATGGGAAAGTTACGAACTTAGCCCCCGTTTAAAATTTGGACTCTCGTCAGTTGGGGGTACGACGGTAATCTCGCATCTCGCCAATATTTGCCCAGAGCGATTTGGGGCGAGGAGAGGGTGGTTGGCGCCCATGGTTGGCGCCCACGGTGTATGAACGGGGCTAACAGGTAGGGCGGTTGTGTCACGTCTGAGTGAAGTTACAAAACTGCCCCTATTGAAAATATTTGCCTACATCGACTTCGGCCGAGTCGAGTTTGTTTTTCCGCCCACCGTGTATGAATGGGGAAATGGAGGGAGAAACAGAGGTCTTTCGGACGAGCTTGAATCAAATGTGTTTTGCCGCCCATGTTTGGCGCCCACCGTGTCGGAATGGGCTCAGAGGCGGTCGTGTCACGTCTAATTGAAGTTACTATCCTACCCCTATTTAGAGCAGTGGAAATCGGGCCGATGGATTCTCCGTATAATGGGTAGACAATAATTTCCATCTCCCAAACACTTGGCTTTGGGCAGCCGACGTGGGAGTGGACATTTTGCCGCTTCTTTCGAATTTTGGGACAATAAGCATCCACGTTTACCCTGGCAACTAAATTCGAATCCATTTTGTATTCCTATACGAATCTTTATAAATCATTCTATGTGTTTTTATATATCTTCAAAAGGACGACAATGATGTATTCCACTGTCATATATGAATATGGTTTACAAATGCTCATACTCAAATTCAGAAGCTAGAATCCAGTTTAAGGTGAATTCGAATATTTGGAACACTTCATGTCCAACTCAAATGTCACACGCAGCATAATGTGTACTCCCATTTAGATATGTACACAAGCGATGTATCAAGATTCTAATACCGAGTCAATCAACCAAAAATGTACAGAACTAACAGACATATAAACACTTATAGAGTATATGGATCAATAGTATCAACTAACATACATAAGCCAGGCCGCTGTACTTTTCTTTGCTACAGCAGCATCCTTTTTTTAGCCAAGCTACTACATCATCTTGGCCCTTTCCCATGCGTGCCACTTATGGTCCATCTATACTACTATTATTGCTGCATGCACATTCAGCCCGATTGGCATATTTGTAGGTCTGGCACAACAATCAAAATGAAATGTCTCCGAGTCTTATCAATTAATACAGACTTGTGCTCAAATAAAATTAAAAACCAAAAAACAAAAAACAAAAAACAATTATTACATGATATCTAAAACAAATGGTTTGATTGATTACATTAACAAACAACACAAAGGTTATTCAATGATGGAAAGAACATTTCACCTATGATTTACCAAGTGGGAATTTAATTTCCTTTTTCCTTCAGGACCTTAACAATGTAGTCAGCCTCAGCTTGCTTCGTTTTGAAATCCACCAAATATTTAATGGTTGTCTTGAGTACTGCTACTGATTGTGCTGTTTGCTTCCTCAACATGTCAACTTCATACCTAAGTGTAGAAGCAGAATCTCTTTCTACCACTAGTTTAGCCTCTAGAGCATCAGCAGTTGGCAATTCATAAAGCATGATTGGGTCGGTGCCACTGCTATGGGATGATACAACGTCCATGGGGACCTCGCTCTTTGATCTTGGGCTAACCTGTTTTGCCATTAAAGTTCGATTGGATTCGAAAAGTTGAAGTTAGCAAAACATCTCAAGCTGGGAGTTATAACAACAAACCAGTTAAACAAACAAGGAATTAAAGAGTTTCAATTCGATCTTTGAAAAGTAGTTATTAACATCATTGTAACCCATTGTTGCAACAACAAAGCGATTAAACAAACAAGTAGCTATTTAAGTTCGGCAAACAGTAATTATTAATAGTAAGTATCAAACACATAGATAGGCGCAGTCTATAATAGGATTAATAGGCTGTGGCATTATGTAATCGATAGCAAACTAAATTAAGCCAAGCAACGTAATTGAACAATTTTGCAATAAGTGGCTAACTAAAATTCGAGAAGCGTGTGGCGAACTTACGCTAGTTCTTTGTACAGCACACCGCAACTTCTTTTTTCGCTTACAAGGTTGTACGAAGGAGTCCATGGCATCAATTGCTTGGATCGCGGTCCAGTACTTCTTTCTTCCCACTTTGCATTGGTAAGTCGAATGGTTAATCTGGTAAGATGGTGCATCCTTGATATGTTATATGAGGACGTGTAGTCAGACTAGTTGTAGCCACACACATCACACTGGCTTTTACTGTATATTTCATGCGATTACTTTTGGCATATCAAGATCTAAGCAATCTACAATAGGATGAAAAGATTGGCATCCTTCACATTATTGGCGAACTCAGTTCATATAAACAAGCAATTCAACCATTCTGTGGGTAAATCAAAAGTGCCACTGGAATATTTTTCACTACCCCTATCATACACGCAAAAAGGGGCGACGCCACCATAGGGGCTGGTATGGGCGGCCGCCTCAGGTGGCTCGAAAGTGTGCACCTAGTTTGAGTCGTCCAGGTTGGCCCAGGCTAGTTTTGTTCATCCCAATGCACGAGCAGGCAATGTAAAAAATGAAGAAAATTGTTTCAATTTGGATGGGCCAATAACATAAGTGCAAGGCAGGCTCTATAGCAGGCTCGCAGCCCAAACGAGCGCCTCCCATATCGATCGACAGCAGGAAAAATCCCAATTCATCCGCTCCGACCTCGGTCTGGTTCGCCCTAACCTAGCCGCCATTGGACAGACCGACACAACACTTCCTCGCGCCCTCGTTGGAGGGCGGTCGCCGGGCTTCAAGCGAATAGAAGGACAAGAAGATGAGGATCCAACCCTGGGTGTAGCCTGCGTGGGAGGCAGCGGAGGCAGCACGGGAATGGCATCGAGCTTGCGCAAATGGGCAGACGCAGCTTGCAAGAGTAGCATGCGCAACGAGCAGGTACATCACATCCCTGATTATACCTAATTCAACTCTTCAATTTCTGGCCAATAGTTAAACCTGACGGTGTTGTAAAACTGCTTGTATGTAGGGAATCTATGAGAAAATGAAACCAATTTATACTTATTTTATAACTCCCCCAATCAATACTGAACTGACTGAGTTTGATGAATCTAATCAAGTTTCCGGTGCAAACATCCAAGCTCATGTTGTTGTTGAGCCTGAAGTGTCTAATGAACAGACTAGTAATGAAGGATTTGATGCAAACATTTTACATGCTCCTGGTGATGAACATATAGTGTCTAATGAGGCATCTAATGCAAGCATTTTGCAAGCTCCCATTGAAGGATTTAGTGTCTAATGATGATCTGCTATGTTGAGAGAGACATAGAGATTTGCAGGCATTAATGACAAGCAAATTATAGTGCATTTTCATGGCTTGAGGAAATGTCGAGGCCATCTACCAGAAAGTCCCCGTATCATGACAATGTAGCATAAATACTTTTCTAATCTGTTGTTTGAAACTATTGGCATACTTGTGCAGGATAGATATATTGATATGCAGTTTGCGCATTGGTTATAGGTGCAATTACACTTCGATATTTTCAGCCAGAGAACGAATAATTCAAGCAGGTACAGACCATGTTTGTAGTCCTTGTACACCATGTTGCATTTTGTGTTTTTGGTGCTTGCATCATTTAGTGTTTATAATCTGAACTACTTTGGATCATTAGCTGGTTTTCAAAGTGCATGTAGCTTCACATTTCTCAAGTTATGTTGATTTCCGGAGTGCAAGTGCCTTCATATTTTTTAAGTTAAATGTTTGCCCCTGGTAACTTGAATTCGTGGATCTGCCACTGCACACAAATCATACACGAATGCCAGTACAAATTAAATGAAATGCAGGGACTTGCGCTAGCTCGTTGTACGGGCTCACTGTAGCTCTGCTTGTGCTTGGATGCTCCATGTACAAGTCCATGTTACCACTTGCTTGGATGTGCAGGCCTTGTGCTCCTTGCACCCCCCTCTGCATTTTTGACACGGCGAATGGCTGATCAAATAAGAGGAATCGACCTTGCTGTTGTACCAGAGCACAGATACTTACAAGGTTATACGGGTGTGCAGGATGTGTACCAGATCCCGTAGCGCCATCATGCTTCGCTAAAAAATGGTTTTGCTTGTTTCGATGATATCTCCGAAGAAATAAGAGTTAAAGTCGAGTTGGATAGGCGTGTAAGCTAAGAGAGCAGTGAAAGGATATCCAAACATCGTCGGAACAGTGCACAAGGGAGTGATGTGTGGATACCTAGTTCGGGCCGGCGTTTGGGCATGCTCGCCTAGCTAGCGTGCGGGTCACTTTAGAGCCGTTGAGGGTGATGCGCTGGCATTGGCTGGCCGCGCACGGATGCAGATCTTGAGTGGCAGCAGAGCGCTACGATGCGGTGGACGAGACCGTTGGTGAAGCCCCAGCGGCCTCGCGGGGCGGAAGCGCGACGATGTGCTCGGTGAGCTGGGAGACGGTGTCGGTGAAGCGCACCTGATGCGGTGGAAGTCGGTGTCTGTGAGGCACGTCGGTTGCGGCGGCGGACGTTGTCGGTGGACCACCTGGTGCGGTGGACGAGGGCGTAGATGAGGTAGCGGTGCGGTGGTGAAGCGCGACCGTCGTCTTCGTCGTCGTCATCCGGCACAGAGGTGGGGAAAGAGACGAGATGAGGAGCGATTCAAACTTTGCTTGGGTTGGCGGCGAATTGGGGCCGCCAGATATTTCAATCGAAACGTGGAAGCGCGAACTTATTTTGTCGTCGTCCTTTGGGGGGGGAGGGGGGAGGAAGGAAGGGTGGGTGGCTGGGTGGCTGGGTGCTAAGTGTCCGTCTGACACATGCGACCACCACGACACGACCCTGGTTTGGTTGGTGCGCCTACATTTGAGAATGCAAACGAATCTTCTTTCATTTGCAAACGAATCTGTATGTATTACCATGCCCGTGTTTTCCTTGCGATAATTATTTATTCGAAACGAGGTACTATAAATTAATTAATGAGGAGTTATTTGAAAAAAAATCAAAACAGTATCCATGCTAACGTGGATTAGAGTGTGTGTCACATAATTAGTTATTTGAATTAGAGTGTGTGTCACATAGCGATCTCCAATTCTAACGTGGATTTCGCATTTCACTGTATCCACGCTACTTTTTTAATACAAATTCATATGTATATGATGAACACCATGGTAGTGAGAAAACTTTTGGATGGATCCAAACACATGACCTACAAAATAGCACAACAAATCGAGTCAATGTCAACTTTTCGAAACCTAGTATGGCACGAATTTGAAATAATTACCCATATGCATGGTCCTCAGTTCAAATCTTACAATGTACACCGAATTGAAACATCGATATTAAGTCTCGTACTATCTACATTGAAATGTTGTTTTAGCCCCCCCCCACAGCGCTACATACTTCTGTGTCGGTCAATCTTCCTCTCCTAACCACCTTAGGAAGCTATCGGTTTCCAACACACATCCATTCTTTCTCTCCATGTTTTGATCTCTAACTCTCTCAACTACACAACCCCCTTTTTCCACTCTATTACGAAATGTATTTACCTCAAACACCCGCCATTGCACCCCATGCCGAGCTCTCCCTCTCCCTCTCACCCTCTCGCACTAAAATACATGCATTGCCTATCTAGCCCCCAACCTCTCGTGCGCACGCACGCATGTTGTCTATCTAGGTCACTCCCTCAAGATTGTCTCACTCTTTCTTCCGCATGGCGGGCCACACTCACTCAATCTCGCTCTCTTTATCTGAGTCTCGTTTAACCTCGTTTTCTTTCACGCACAAATGATATATCTCCCTGTTCGGGCCTCCATCGACACACTCTATACTCTCTCACGCAGATTGTCTATCTAGGTCAATCCATCAAAGCCGCCCCCACTCTTTAAACCTCATGGCGGGCCACGCTCTCTCTCTCTCTCTCTCTCTCTCTCTCTCTCTCTCTCTCTCTCTCTCTCTCTCTTTGTATGTCTCGATTGACCTCGCTCTTTCTCGGACAAAAACGATATATCACCATGTTTGAGCCCAATTCGACTTATTCACATTGTATACTCTCTCACACACACATTGTCTATCTAGGTCACACTCTCCAACCCGTCTCACTCTTTCGATCGCACGACGACCCTATGTGATCGGTTGACCTTGCTTCCTCCCACGCACAAAATATATCTACACGTCTGTGACTGGATCATCTCTCAAGCTCTATCTTACAGCCCTCACCCTTGCCAAAAGCTCAATTGGACAATATCTCTCCAGAGTATATATATTTGTTCAATGAATGTCGTACCACACTCACTTTGTCTCTCTATCTATATGTCTCTCGATTGACCTCGCTTTCTCACGTCGTATCTTCCACACATTGAAGCTACCTCTCCATCCCTCGCAAAGATGGAGCTATTTACATTGCGAGGGGCACTCCAACCTTGGATTAATTTGTGTAGGCATTTATTCTGGTCGGTTTAGATTATATTTCATAGCATTCAGCCCACAACTACTCGAAACACCATTGCAACCCCGCAACTCCCCTAGTTGATTTCCCTCTGGCTCGGTCATCGCTCTCTCGCATGTCCTTTCTCGCCTTCAACGTCGCACCATGGTATTATTGCAAAAAAACTCTGTTGTTCTCTTTAATTATTATAAATAAGCTACAAAACTACACACCCATAGTCCACTTAGAATGGAAAAAAATTTGACCCACAAATTAAAGTGCTACAAACTACACACCGAGGGGCCCACATGTCATGAAACAAATTTGGACCCATATACAAATTAAAAAATAAAGGACGAGGATCGAACATGCGACCAGGGCCTTCAAGCCGCACGTCAATAGGCAACATACGTAGAACAACAATGTTTGTTGTACCTCCCTTTATTCACACAATGTTTTTATATTACCATAGCCTATCTAATTGATAACAAGTAATATTATTTTTAGTACTATTCACCTTCACTTACTGGTGGGTTCCATGTGTGCTCTCTCTCTCTCTCTCTCCTCCCCTTCTGCGTTTAGACGCATGGGCAAACACGAAGAACTCGCGGGCGATGTTGCCATTGACCATATCTGGACGCGTTCACAAGTTATGGCACCAGTTTCACGTGCTAGCCAGTGTGTACGTGCAATGCATGTTTATTTGGAAGTATATTAAGTGCATGCTGATATTAAGTGGGATATTATTTGCGTGTTATTATGTGATTAGCACTATTTTTGGCATGAAATTAACTGCATGCTAAACGTGTTGAGCGCTCGACATTGAATCAGTCTAGGTCGTTGGATGATAAGGAATACATGTGGCTTGATGACGTTTTATATTTAATTTGATACGGCTCTAGCAGAACATTCAATCGATCAAACCATAGATTTTGTTCAGTCTGACTCCGACATTAAATTATACGATGACCGATCTAAAATAAACGGAAATGATAAACGTTCGGATTTTAAGCATGGCAATCTGAACATTTTTCATGGCAAATTTAGATTACGCGGCGGCGGTGGGAAGCGGCTCCTCAGTCGTGTTCTGTGTGTCGTCGGGCCACTGACCGACGGCGACGGCGGTGCCTTGCACCGTTGTTGGCATACTCCTGGACATTGGCCTAGCTTCAAGGAAGGACAAAATGTTCTGGACTTAGGAGCGAGTCAACTGGCGGGAGGAGGCGACTGGCGTTGGTGCAAGGAAGCGGTCGACGACGGCCATCCATGCCGCCGAGGGGGGCACCGCACCCGCGGGACATGCGCCGTGTCAGCGCTGGCGGAGTCATTCGTGTGCACGGCACGCGCTGCAGCGACACGTTAGTGCACGCGCAGGGCGCATGCGCCGGCAGTCGCGTGGCATCGGACGGGCAGCTTGCGTCGGTCTGCACGCGCAGTGCATGCGCCGCAGTGTGCACGGGCGTGAAAGTTGGCGGGGACCTCGTGGAACCCTGTGGCATCAAGCTCAGAGACAATGTGCGGCTCCCAGCCCATCAATGCCATGGGGATGGGCGCTGGCATAGTCGGGGCGACGGGAGCTGGAACGGGAGCGGGGACAGGCGCAACGTCTTCCTGCAAGGCCAGTTCAAGCTCGTCCCAAAGCGCCTTATGTTCTTGAGACTCCGGCTGGGTGTCTTCCTCAGGAAACTTGAAGACTAAGGGCAGACCATCGTGATGCGGCATGGCGTACGTTTAGGTCAGGCTGATTGGAGGTAGACGACAGGAGAATCGAAGAGGAAGAGAGAAGATTGTAGCGATACCGGGTAGTGCGGGGTTGATTTTAAACTGCAGCGCCGGCGACATTAAAAATGGGAGCAGTTGGGAAGAAGGTGGACGGCGGAACTGGTCAAGGCTCGCCCCGATGAGCTGCAGACAGTGCTGCTCGCCGACGCCCCTGTCAGCAGCGCGGTGGCTTGCTCGCACGCCTCCCGTCGACTCACATGCTTGCTCGGACGACACCTGCCGATGAGAAGTGGGACTCGTGGCGGCACGTAAACGCCCATGGTTTCAATAGTGAAAGCGTTCGCCTTAACGTGACAGGTCTTTGTTCCAAAATACCTTGGCTCTTCATTTGTGCAACTTGTCATAAGCAGCTTGTCTCAAATTGAAGAAAAAAATTATGAAGTAATATTTGTGCCATATCACGTGACCATGCTTAGTTTCAAGAATTTATGGTCACTTTTGGATTTTCTGAAATTTAAGATCCAGGATTCGAAACAATATCATAACCTGCATCACGCAATAAATTTTCAAGCCATACATCTGTCCTGTTGTATTTCTTAAGAAAGGATTTGGTCAAACATTTTGCTTAGTTAGACTTTAGACAAGTTATATATGCAGAGCAAAAGGATAATCTCTCTGTACCAGTGCATTGCCTGATATATTAACTCAAGTACTAGGCAAGAATAAATGGGCTCAATTCTGTGCTCATCCTAGTGTAGTAGTAGTACTAGGCAATGTAGTTGACGGTTGACCTTGGCGAGCGGCGACCGAGGGAATTGAATCGTGCTCGTTGACGGTGTCCTGGACTAGGGGGTACTCACCACGTCATCTCCCGATCTGTTAGATTGGGCCGAGGATCCCCATGGCCGTATACTCATGGGCCATTCCGGACAGCTGCCGCATACAAGGAAGATTCCAAATGACTTGGTGATCAAGACAAGGACTCCTCCCCCACCGGCATATTCGGCTAGGACTCTTGTTATCCTAGGCCTCTGGTGCATTATAAAACCTGGGTCGGGCTAGTCGATAGAGGAGGATATACAACAATCATAATCATAGGCTAGCTTCTAGGGTTTAGCCTCTACGATCTCGTGGTAGATCAACTCTTGTAATACTCATATCATCAAGATCAATCAAGCAGGAAGTAGGGTATTACCTCCATCGAGAGGGCCCGAACCTGGGTAAACATCGTATCCCCCGTATCCTATTACCATCGATCCTAGACGCACAGTTCGGGACCCCCTGCCTGAGATCCGCCGGTTTTGACACCGACATTGGTGCTTTCATTGAGAGTTCTGTTGTGTGATCGGCAAAAGGATCGATGGCTCGCCTGCAGATCAACTGCAACTTCGGCATCTTCATCACCAGCTCGACTGGTCACCTTGGTTTGACCAAGGACTGCGCCCTACCTCCGATCGTCATGTTCGGATGAGGGCCTTCATCAACATCAGCTCTGATCTCTATCAAGATCATGGAGGAATCATCCAGGGAGCCCGGGGGCTCAACGTCAACATTGCCCTCGGGCGACCGTGCTGTTTTTCTGGACAGCGAACTTGTGTCCGCCGCCACCGCCTCCTCAAGTGTCGTTTTAACGATTGCTTCGATGGAATTGTGCGGAATTGAGTCTACAACAACCCTAGAAAATCTTGTCAAGTTCCGATGGAGGAATCTCTGGCAATCCGCGATATACCGGAGCCCTATCAAATCTGGACGAGAATCTGGACGAGTTTAGGGCATGGTGTCCAGTTTTTAGCTCGGACTTCGTTTGAAAGATCCAACCGTTGATCAGCTGCGGAGGCCTATATCTACAACCCCTCAAAATTTTAGCTCGATCCGACCGTCCAAACTTCGGGAACCTTCCGATTAGTGCATCACTTTTCGGATCTGTTTTCTGCGCGAAAACAAATCCGACCCGAGTTCGTCTTTTTTATGAACGGGATTTCGGACATCCTTTTTGAAGGAAGGTTTGTATGGGGTATTGTGTTTTGTTCCCGAACACATCCCACTAACTTTAAAATCTTTTGAACATGATCTTCAACATCATGCTGGTGTCAAACCAGTCCGGCAACATTGCTCCATGGCTGCCGACCTGCGCTAGACACGTTGTCACTTTGTTGAGCCGAGCTCAACTTCTTTGGATCATCATCTCGGCAAGCCGAACAAGAGTTCAGCATCGCAAAGGATAAATCATCACCAACATCGCCGCCCCACGGATTACACGGAGCGGGCACACCGGCATCGCTGCACGGTCACTTCATCAAGCCGGCATTGACCACGTCACGACCTGCATCAGCAGGGCCGCACTGTTGCTCCTTCAAACCGGTGTCCGTCATGCTGAGCTACTTCGACTCATCGGCTGACATCGAGGCTTCGACATCTCGGCTGGACCGGGGGCTTCGCCATCTCTTCATCAACCTATACTCCGGAGACTTCGGCGTCACTAGCCGACCAGCTCCATCACGTTAGCTGGACCGAGGGCTTTGCCTCGGCGAGCCAACCTTTGCCAGCATCGCCATGCCGTCGCTTTATCGCCCATCAGGCAATGGGTGTGCGGATCGAGTCCCAATTTTGGGAATCACCTTTCTTCGGATTGCTACAACAAATAAACCAGGTGCTATTAATCCTAGTATTTTTTGTTTGTTTGGGTTCATTTTTCCCAAGGAATTATTACTCTGGTTTGTCCATCATATGTACGCAGGTCTATCAAATGGTGGCCGCATTAACGACGATCGCATGGTGGTTCGGTCAGTTTCCGTACATAGTCCGTAACGCCGATCCGAACTCGGACCGACCTGTGAATTCAGGCTTTGCCACGCCTTTATCAAGATCACGCCGATGCCCCGTGATCGACATTGACTTCGGCGCCAGGCCATATTTCTTTTATTACTTACTTTGCATAAATTATTTATTATGCAACGATTTTATTATTATTACTATTATCTCCGGTTTGCACTATTTTTTGTGCACGGGAAAATGATCCAGCCGGACTATATCCTTTGGCGTCTCCTCGGCTGGACGGGGGGCTTCGTCAACACATCATTACCCCATGCCGGGGACTTCGGCATCACTATGCCGACCTGCATTGACCGTTCTATGTCACCACTTTGGAGTGCCGAGCTCTTTGCTCCGCCACCTCGGGACCGGCTTGAGGGATGGAACCTTGTCCGCATCAAGCTCGGACCGCGTCATCAATACTGAACACATTAACCAGCTAAGTTGCCTTCATGCTCAAAGTTTTAAATTTTTAACTTGTGTTCGGCTCGACCAAGCATTATACTTTTTTGGAAAAAAGTTGCTTGTAAAAAATTTCCTTGTCCAAACTTTGTTTGTGACGCACAAATTCAAATACCCCATTTACTTGGGGGCTTCCTTTATGAAGCTTTTCCTCTTGCATATGATTATACTTGTACGGCTTCATTCCTTGTTCGTGTATTACGCCACAATATGCACCATATTGACTTAAGCGATTTGCAAGCTGGGTTGCCTCGCTCCTGTGTTTACCCCTACGTTCCTGATTGTTTGGCTAGGGAGTAAAGGGAGCACCTCTGCGATTGTCACGATCGGGTCATCCGAGCCGGACCTCAGACAGGGTGAAGCCGAAAGCTAGCGCTCTTATTGTTTTCAATGATGGTCGGCACACAACGGAACTCATGAGAAAAAAATCTATTGCACAAGTCTCATAGCAACAATGAGCACCGAAGAAAGGTATCGGTGGGGGGTACTATTTTCTTCGAAGATGCTTCTTACACTTAATCGATAATATAGCATAAGTTCCACGAGCACGCTTTGTGCATTATGCCTTATGGCCTGATTGCCTGGTTATTGGAAACACCGTCGATATTCTCGACAGGTGGAGTACATAACACTTTTCGGTCCTTGACCGAAGACGGAGAAATCGACGGTCGGTTAAGACGCGTTTAAAGTTCGGGTGAACATAGATATGATATAAGTACTTCGGTACATATAATCATTCTTTTACCCAAGTCACTTCGGGGCTCTTAAGTTTATTTGAGCCGTTTTATAATAAGTGTTTTTCTTCTTAGTCATTGCAAAGTTTTTATTATTATTATTTTTATTATTTATCATTCCTTTTTTCGACACAAGTATGTGGTCACTAGCTGAGGAGCCTAGTTTCTCTCTCAAAACCGCTAGAGTTTAGTTTGCTAAACTGGCCTAATGAGAAGTACTCCGCCTTCGGGATAGGAGGTTGAAGTCGTAGGCTGGCCCGCTTGAAGTCTTGAGATAGGATGTGTCATGTTAAAGCACGGCAGAAGCACTTTTTTTAAATTCCAATTTTCGGATTGGCACCGAACACTTGATCTAGTTCGGACATTAAACTTTTGAATAAGTTTTTTGGCTTTTCGAGCCTATGGCACTTTTAAACTATTTGTGTGTTTCAGCATTAGTCTCGCGGCAACGCCGACACCTTTAGGGATTCGCAAAAGCATTCTCGGATATTGCTATATATGCATCGGTTTCGAATTGTGTCTTCGGTCAATAGTTGGGTTGCCCGGCTCCTGTGCTTGCCTCCTACGTTCCGCTTTGCTCGGCTAGGTGTGCAAAGGCAGAACCACTGCGATTGTGCTTCCAGCTCGCATGGTCAAGCACCTCAGTGAAGAAAGCAGAAAACTGACTATCACAATAGGCGTAAACTGGTCAACGATCCGATGACTATGTTAAATGACGGGCCATTCATAACATTGGCCGAAGTGTTTACGGCTTGACCTCGGATGTCGCCGAACAGTAACCGGGGGCTCATAGCTAGCTTCCCCATTTTAAAGCTACTATGACTAAGCGAAAGTTTTAAAGCCCGCATATCTAATTGCCTCATTTCCGCTAACACAACCGCCTTCGGGCCCCGAGACGTTGGCTAAGGGTTGCTTTGTTATTGCGGAAACACCCTACGTAGTATCTACAAGGGGTAGAAGCCGACGATGGGCTACTTTCAACTGATAAACGGTCACAATGGAGTCAAAATAATGATGTAAAGTACTTGGATACATAGAATCATTACACATAATCTGTGATTTTACTCTGGATATCGATCCTTAATTCGGCCACTCGTGCCCACATTAAGGCTCGGGTGTTGGAAATATGACCTAGAGGCAATAGTCAAATGATTATTATTATATTTCCTTGTTCATGATAATTGTCTATTGTTCATGCTATAATTGTGTTATCCGGAAATCGTAATACATGTGTGAATACATAGACCACAACATGTCCCTAGTGAGCCTCTAGTTGACTAGCTCGTTGATCAATGGATGGTTACGGTTCCCTGACCATGGACATTTGATGTCATTGATAACGGGATCACATCATTGGGAGAATGATGTGATGGACAAGACCCAATCCTAAGCATAGCACAAGATCGTGTAGTTCGTTTGCTAGAGCTTCCCTAATGTCAAGTATCATTTCCTTAGACCATGAGATCGTGCAACTCCCGGATACTGTGGGAGTGCTTTGGGTGTACCAAATGTCACAACGTAACTGGGTGGCTATAAAGGTACACTACAGGTATCTCGAAAGTGTCATTGGGTTGTACGGATCGAGACTGGATTTGTCACTCTGTATGACGCAGAGGTATCTCGGGCCCACTCGGTAATGCATCATCATAATGAGCTCAATGTGACCAAGTGGTTGGTCACGGATCATGCATTATGGAGCGAGTAAAGTGACTTGCCGGTAACGAGATTGAACGAGGTATTGGGATACCGACGATCGAATCTTGGGCAAGTAACGTACCGATTGACAAAGGGAATTGTATACGGGATTACTTGAATCCTGGACATCGTGGTTCATCCGATGATATCATCATGGAACATGTGGGAGCCAACATGGGTATCCAGATCCCGCTGTGGGTTATTGGCCGGAGAGCTGTCTCGGTCATGTCTGCGTGATTCCCGAACCCGTAGGGTCTACACACTTAAGGTTCGATGACGCTAGGGTTATAAGGAAGATATGTATGTGATTACCGAATGTTGTTCGGAGTCCCGGATGAGATCCCGGACGTCACGAGGAGTTCCGGAATGGTCCAGAGGTGAAGATTTATATATGGGAAGTTGTCATACGGTCACCGGAAAAGTTCAGGGGCATACCGGTATTGTACCGGGGCCACCGGAGGGGTTCCAGGGGTCCACCTGCCCCGGAGGGCCTTATGGGCTGTATGTGGAAGGGAACCAGCCCCTAAGTGGGATGGGTGCCATTTCCCCCTAGGGCCCATGCGCCTAGGGTTGGTGGGAACCCTAAAGGGGGCGCCCCCTTGCTTGGGGGGCAAGCCCCCTCCCCCTTGGTCGCCGCCCCCCTCTAGATCTCATCTAGAGGGGCCGGCCCCATTCCCTCTTCTCCCTATAAATAGAGGGGCGAGGGGAGGGCTGCAGCACCACATCCAAGGCGCAGCCCCTCCCCTCCCCAACACCTCTCCTCCTCCGTTAAGAGCTTGGCGAAGCCCTGCCGGAGTACTGCCACACCATCACCACCACGCCGTCGTGCTGCTGTTGGAGCTCTCTTCCTCAACCTCTCCCTCCTCCTTGCTGGATCAAGGTGCGGGAGATGTCTCCGCTCCGTACGTGTGTTGAACGCGGAGGTGCCGTCCGTTCGGCACTAGGATCATCGGTGATTTGGATCACGACGAGTACAACTCCATCAACCCTATTCTCTTGAACGCTTCCGCTCGCGATCTACAAGGGTATGTAGATGCACTCCTCTCTCTCGTTGCTAGATGACTCCATAGATTGATCTTGGTGATGCGTAGAATTTTTTTTAATTTCTGCAACGATCCCCAATAGTGGTATCAGAGCTAGGTCTATGCATAGTTTCTATGCACGTGTAGAACACAAGTTTGTTGTGGGCGTCGATATTGTTAATTTACTTGCCATTACTAGTCTTATATTGATTCAGCGGCATCGTGGGATGAAGCGGCCCGGACCGACCTTACACGTACACTTACGTGAGACAGGTTCCACCGACTGACATGCACTAGTTGCATAAGGTGGCTAGCGGGTGTTTGTCTCTCCCACTTTAGTCGGATCGGATTCGATGAAAAGGGTCCTTATGAAGGGTAAATAGAAATTGACATATCACGTTGTGGTTTTGGCATAGGTAAGAAATGTTCTTGCTAAGAAACCTATAGTAGCCACGTAAAAATTTTCAACAACAATTAGAGGACGTCTAACTTGTTTTTGCAGCATATGCCGTGTGATGTGATATGGCCAAAAAGATGTGATGAATGATATATGTGATGTATGAGATTGATCATGTTCTTGTAATAGGAATCACGACTTGCATGTCGATGAGTATGACAACCGGCAGGAGCCATAGGAGTTGTCTTAATTTATTTATGACCTGCGCGTCAACATAAACGTCATGTAATTACTTTCCTTTATTGCTAAACCGTTAGTCATAGTAGTAGAAGTAATAGTTGACGAGACAACTTCATGAAGACACGATGATGGAGATCATGGTGACATGCCGATGACGATGATGATCATGGCGCCCCGCAGATGGAGATCAAAAGGAGCAAAATGATATTGGCCATATCATGTCACTATTTGATTGCATGTGATGTTTATCATGTTTTACATCTTATTTGCTTAGAACGACGGTAGCTTAAATAAGATGATCCCTCGCAATAATTTCAAGAAAGTGTTCCCCCTAACTGTGCACCGTTGTGAAGGTTCGTTGTTTCGAAGCACCATGTGATGATCGGGTGTGATAGATTCTAATGTTTGAATACAACGGGTGTAAGCCAGATTTACACACGCAATACACTTAGGTTGACTTGACGAGCCTAGCATGTACAGACATGGCCTCGGAACACGGAAGACCGAAAGGTCGAACATGAGTCGTATAGAAGATACGATCAACATGAAGATGTTCACCGATGATGACTAGTCCGTCTCACGTGATGATCGGACACGGCCTAGTTGAATCGGATCATGTATCACTTAGATGACTAGAGGGATGTCTATCTGAGTGGGAGTTCATTAAATAATTTTATTAGATGAACTTAATTATCATGAACTTAGTCTAAAACTTTTGCAAAAATGTCTTGTAGATCAAATGGCCAACGCTCATGTCAACCTCAACTTCAACGCGTTCCTAGAGAAAACCAAGCTGAAAGACGATGGTAGCAACTATACGGACTGGGTCCGGAACTTGAGGATCATCCTCATAGCTGCCAAGAAAGCATATGTCCTTGAAGCACCGTTAGGTGAAGCACCACCCCAGTGAACCAAGACGTTATGAACGCTTGGCAGTTGCGTGTTGACGATTACTCCCTGGTTCAGTGCGGCATGCTTTATAGCTTAGAACCGGAGCTCCAAAAACGTTTCGAGCAGCACGGAGCATATGAGATGTTCCAAGAGCTGAGAATGGTTTTCCAAGCTCATGCCCGGGTCGAGAGATATGAAGTGTCCGACAAGTTCTACAGTTGTAAGATGGAGGAAAATAGTTCCGTCAGCGAGCACATACTCAAAATGTCTGGGTTGCACAACCGCTTGTCTCAGCTGGGTGTTAATCTCCCGGATGACGCGGTCGTTGACAGAATCCTTCAGTCGCTTCCACCAAGCTACAAGAGCTTTGTGATGAACTTCAATATGCAGAGGATGGAGAAAACCATTCCTGAAGTATATTCAATGCTGAAATCAGCGGAGGTGGAAATCAAAAAGGAACATCAAGTGTTGATGGTGAATAAAACCACTAAGTTCAAGAAGGGCAAGGGTAAAAAGGGTTTCAAGAAAGACGGCAAGGGAGGTGCCGCGCCCGGCAAGCAAGCAGCCGGGAAGAAACCAAAGAATGGACCCAAGCCTAAGACTGAGTGTTTTTATTGCAGGGGAAGTGGTCACTAGAAGCGGAACTGCCCCCAAGTACTTAGCGGACTAGAAGGCTGGCAACACCAAAGGTATATGTGATATACATGTAATTGATGTGTACCTTAAAAGTAATCGTAGTAGCTCCTGGGTATTTGATACCGGTGCGGTTGCTCATATTTGTAACTCAAAACAGGAGCTGCGGAATAAGCGGAGACAGGCGAAGGACGAGGTGACGATGCGCGTCGGCAATGGTTCCAAGGTCGATGTGATCGCCGTCGGCACGCTACCTCTACGTTTACCTACGGGGTTAGTTTTAAACCTCAATAATTGTTATTTAGTGCCAGCTTTGAGCATGAACATTGTATCTGGATCTCGTTTAATACAAGATGGCTACTCATTTAAATCCGAGAATAATGGTTGTTCTATTTATATGAGAGATATGTTTTATGGTCATGCCCCGCTGGTCAATGGTTTATTCTTAATGAATCTCGAACGTGACGTTACACATATTCATAGTGTGAATACCAAAAGATGTAAGGTTGATAATGATAGCCCCACATACTTGTGGCACTGCCGCCTTGGTCACATTGGTGTCAAATGCATGAAGAAGCTCCATGCAGATGGACTTTTGGAGTCTCTTGATTACGAATCATTTGACGCGTGCGAACCATGCCTCATGGGTAAAATGACCAAGACTCCGTTCTCCGGAACAATGGAGAGAGCAACCAACTTATTGGAAATCATACATACTGATGTGTGCGGTCCAATGAGCGTTGAGGCACGCGGTGGCTATCGTTATGTTCTCACCCTCACTGATGATTTGAGTAGATATGGGTATGTCTACTTAATGAAACACAAGTCTGAGACCTTTGAAAGGTTCAAGGAATTTCAGAGTGAGGTTGAAAATCAACGTGACAGAAAAATAAAGTTCTTACGATTAGATCGTGGAGGGGAATATTTAAGTCACGAATTTGGCACACACTTAAGGAAATGTGGAATCGTTTCACAACTCACGCCGCTGGAACACCTCGGTAATGGTGTGTACGAGCGTCGTGTCGCACTCTATTGGATATGGTGCGATCTATGATGTCTCTTACCGATCTACCGCTCTCATTTTGGGGCTATGCTTTAGAGACTGCCGCATTCACTTTAAATAGGGCTCCGTCGAAATCCGTTGAGACGACACCGTATGAACTATGGTTTGGGAAGAAACCTAAGCTGTCGTTTCTAAAAGTTTGGGGATGCGATGCTTATGTCAAGAAACTGCAACCTCAAAAGCTCAAACCCAAGTCGGAAAAATGCGTCTTCATAGGATACCCTAAGGAAACCATTGGGTACACCTTCTACCTTAGATCCGAAGGCAAGATCTTTGTTGCTAAGAACGGGTCCTTTCTGGAGAAAAAGTTTCTCTCGAAAGAAGTAAGTGGGAGGAAAGTAGTGTCGGTGTCAAAACCGGCGGATCTCGGGTAGGGGGTCCCGATCTGTGCATCTAGGCCAATGGTAACAGGAAACAAGGGACACAGATGTTTACCCAGGTTCGGGACCTCTCGATGGAGGTAAAACCCTACTTCCTGGTTGATTAATATTGAAGATATGGGTAGTACAAGAGTAGATCTACCACGAGATCGTAGAGGCTAAACCCTAGAAGCTAGCCTATGATGGTATGATTGTAATTGTGATCGGCCTTCTAAGGACCAACCTCTCTGGTTTATATAGGCACCGGAGAGGGCTAGGGCTTACACGGAGTCAGTTACAAGGAAGGAAATATAATATCCGGATCGCCAAGCTTGCCTTCCACGCCAAGGAAAGCTCCATCCGGACACGGGACGAAGTCTTGAGTCTTGTATCTTCACGCTTCAATAGTCCGGACGATGTATATAGTCCGGCTGTCCGGATACCCCCTAATCCAGGACTCCCTCAGTAGCCCCTGAACCAGATGGCAGTGAGTCCGGCGTGCAGTCTTGTCTTCAGCATTGCAGGGCGGGTTCCTCCTCCGAATACTCCAAATTTGTTATCGAACACTCAAACCATGTCCGGATCTGCAAGATGATCTTCACATACCATTGTAGGGAACACAGCGCAAAATCTGACCTGTGGGCAACCTTTGTACGACGTGCCTTCGCATCGTGGCCCAGTCCAACACGAACTGGTGCTTCTCGCCCCACCTCGACCTGCACTGCGAGGCGGTTTTATTGGAACGTCCTGTCGAGGCAGAGATCGTGTCCCCCTTATTACGGGATCTTCCATTAATGCGGGCGTGCGTAGCCCCCTGACGACCGTTGGTATGACTCCGTGTGCCGTCAGGTAAACCTCAAGCGGTCACCCTAAGGACTCTTGATATTCACCCCCTTTATAAAAGGGGCCGAGGCCTATGCCTCTTTTCCACCTCCCTCGCACCTTTTCGAACCTCGAGTTCTAACACCCAAGATCTAAGCTCCGACACCCCAAATCCTCCAATATGTCCGGATCCGAGCCTCAAGGCCGGTGGGTGGCTTCCTCGATTCAAGCGGAGGACATTGCGAAGCTTAGGGAGGTCGGATATCGACCGCCGACATCCAGACACAGCTTCTGCTCCTGTGGCAGGTCATCCCTACACTGGAGCCCAATGAGTGCGTCGTGTTTGTTCCTCACTTCCTCCGTGGCTTGGGCCTCACCCTAGATCCTTTTGTGAGGGGCTCATGTTCTATTATGGGTTGGATTTTCATGATCTAGCGCCGGACGCTATCCTCCATATCTCGTCGTTCATTATAGTGTGCGAGGCCTTCCTCCACGTCACCCCACACTTCGCTTATGGCTCAAGACCTTCAATGTGAAGTCAAGATGATAGAGGGCGACACGCCCGAGTCTTGAGGCGCCGTAATAAGCGAGGAACGCTGATGCCCCATGGCGAGAGGGTTCTTTCCGTAAGTATCCGATGTATGGCAACGGAGGTGGTTTTATGTCACGGCTCCCAGAGGCACAAAGTGGGTGGCCTCTCCGAGTTCCGCCGGGCCTCCATCACAACTAGCATCTTGGACCGGCGTGGGACGGAATTGGGGGCCCACCGGTGATGTACCAAGATCGCAGAGCTGCATCCGAGAGCTTCTTGAGAGGGACATTAACCTTGTCAGCATAATGCAAGTGATGTTAATCCGACGGATGTTGCCGTGCCAACGCCGGCCTCTCCGGATGTGGGAGTTCGATCCAGATGGTCCGCGGATTGTTAAGCACTTCTTCGGCCTAAAGCTCGAAGGGATGTGCAAATTATTCTTCGGACCAAAAGTAAAGTGTCCGGACACCACCGAGGATGCGGGCCTAAGCTTCAATCGCCTAGATACCCAAGTAAGTAAACTTGATACCGGACACCGTCTTTTGTATTTGTCATAATTGTTTATTCTGAAAATCACCCGTGGCCAGGAATGGCTCAACAAGGCGGAGAGAATCAGGTGTCCGGCGCCACTTCCCGAAGGCTCGCCTGGTCCCACCATGGCCAAGATGCTTGACCGGGTACTCAGCAGAATGCCCTCAGGGAAAGACAAGGGGAAGAACGAAGAAACCGAACTTCACACGCTACGCATCCGAACCGGGGGAATTGTTGCCTCCCCTAAGGAGGATAGTTGGGAAGGGGAGGCTAAGGCCTCCTCCCCGCGCGGGAAGAAGAGGGCTGCCTCCGAAGACTCGGAGACGGAGATGCCCAAACCAGGGAAAAAGATATCACCAGGGGGCTCTGCCCCGACGGGCACCCTCACCACGTCGTGCCCACCAATGGGCCAGCCCTCCACCGAGCTGTAAGTTAATTTTTAATTCGAAGGTACTGCGTTTCTCCTAGATCAATAGCCAGGATTCGTCTTTCGCAGTCCAGCTAGCAGCCCTTCTCAACAGAGTTCGTCTTCGAGGGATCTTCCTCTGGAGATGATGGAGAGCGAGACCCCACCCACCTCTCCGGCTCATGAAGCGGGCGACACCGAGGTGTCGTCATGGAGGAGTCCGGATCTGCCAAAGCCAGAAGCCAATGCGTCAGCCCCCCTGAGCCCGGAGCGTTTGGCTCCCACGAGGGGCGATGGGAAGGGTCTGGCACAGTTTGATGTCCGGCCGGACGTACTGACGGGCCCACTGGAGCGAGCTGCGCTCTCGGAGGAGCACCGCTCATTAATGAGCGTGGTGCTCAAGAAGATTTCGTCCGCTACAAGCGGTTTGAATGAAGCATTTACAAGTCTGCTCAGAGGCTTTGAGGTATGTAGTGAAGAATACACTGTTTTTGGCTGTGAGGCACACGTTAGGTGTGCTCCATATAGATAGTAGCCCCTGAGGCTCTGGTTGCCCGCCCTAGGCGGCAAATGGGGGATCATAAATCAATGATTGCACTGTAAATACGTGTAGGTACCTGCGGGTCCGGCCGCCGACCAGTCCATTGAAGTTGTCGAACTAACCATGCAGATTGGATCGATTGATGCCGATATCACGCTGGTGAACGAGCGGCTGGACAAATCGCAAGTTATGTGCTCTGCCTTCCTTTGTATAGGAAAATATGGAGGCGGCATGATATTAATGTAATTTGTTCGGACTGCGGATGGTGCTGCTGCCGTGGAGGCCCTGAGGGCAGAACTTGTCCAAGCTAAGGAACAAGCTCGGGTTAGCAATGTGGCTGCCCTAAAGGCGGCCGAAGAATTGAGAGCCGAACAAGCTGCTCATCGCCGAAGCGAGAAAAAGATGGCCGAAATGGCTGTGGAGTTAAAAAATGCCGCTGACCGGTATGAGCTCCTTAAAAAGGAGCATAAGGATAGTTTGGCCGAGCTAGACAAGGCACGTAATGCCACCAAGGAAATACGTACCGCGCTCAGGGGTGCGCGGGAGGAACTTCAACAGGCCGGTAAAATCGCGGCTGGAGGCTCCTACTTGCTGCGGACGAAGTTTTTCGATCCGAAATCGCGCCCTGGATGGACGCCGGAGTCCTGCGACGCCAGAGTGCGGATTTGGCGAAGAGTACGGCTGATGCTGCCAAGTTCTTCGAGGATCAGGGGGATAAGGAAGTGGAGAAGCTTTTCTGGTCGCAATTCAATGCTCCCACTCGCCCGCTGCCGTTAAGTGACAAGATGGCTGCTGTAGCGGAGCTTCACAGGCTGTCCGGGCTTGCAATGCGGGCTGTGATAGACCATCTTTGGCCGAAGGGGCCTAAGCCGGACAGTTATTTTGGCTTGGTGTAGCAATTCCTTGGGGCCGTGTCGCGGATTGACGTCATGAGGAGGTCGGCGTGCATAGAGGGTGCACGAATGGCTCTTGCCCGCGTTAAAGCCTATTGGACGGATATGGAGGCCACCATTATAGCGACCCAGGATCCGGCGGGGGGCCAATATCCGGCCGAGCACTACTTGGCGCAGGTCACAGAAGGTGCCCGCCTAATAGAGGCGCAGTGCTCGAAGAATGTCTTGTTCGAGTGATGAATCATATCATTGTAAAAAACAATGTTATTTTGGTTATAAGGCTATATTTATACTTTGTGCCTGAAAGTATTATGGTGTCCCCTGTGCGGCCGTTTTGTATATATATACATTTAATCCGAAAGTTAGCAGTCGTTGGCTTCAGCCCCCACGCATATAATGCGGGGGTGTTCGAGAAAAAATATGCATAATCACACTTGATCCAACGTCTTGGTCCATTAATATCAGGGATATACCCCGTGGCGCAAACCGGCCGGAAGTATAACCCGGCCGAACTGGACGACTCACTGGTAACCCGCCCGGAGCTTGGCGGTTCACGGGCTACCCGCCCGGTCTTGGCGGTTCATTAGTAACCCGGCGGGCGGGTCAGAGGAGCGACAAGACCCGGTTGCCCAACTGGTGGTTCATGAAGGCCGGTTCATACTATGGTGGGCCGGTTTAAGAGGAAAGGCATGACGAATATTTACCTTAAAAGGAATTAAGACCAGGACTTGTATCCGGTTTGTATTGGAGACAGACTAGTCCTAATCCTAATAGGACTCCACATATAACCCGCCCCTTCAACATATATAAGGAGGGACAGGGCTCCCCAAAAGGGGGACAAGCTACAAGCAAGAAGAAACAATCTCTAGGGCTAGACACAAAGAGCCGGTTTACGGCGTCTCCCTCGTGATGATAATGAGACCTAGCCTCAAACAGCATGTAGGGTTGTTACCGGATGATGTTTCCCGGGGCCCGAAGCAGTCTAAACCCTTGTCTTGTGTTGCGTCTCTCGATTCAGCTCAACCCCTCTCAAGATACCACATAGATGCGTTGGCCTCGCGACTAAGTCCTAACACTAAGGACATCTGCCATGACAAATCCACGACAGTTGGCGCCCACCGTGGGGCCTGTGCGGTGGTGTTCAGTTCTTGGAGGGCGCTATCCTAGGGATCGAGAAGCTCCGTCCGGCTCAATGAAAAAGTTCCGGCCGGTTCATCGGAGAGTTCCAGCCGGCTTGCCGAAAAAGTTCCGTCAGGCTCATTGAAAGGTTCCGCCGGTTCGTCGGGAAGTTCCGGCCGGATCATTGAAAAGTTCCGACCGTCTCGACGAAAGGTTCTGTCTGAATCATCAAAGAGTTCCGATTGCCTCGACGAAAAGTTCAGTCCGAATCACCTAAGGGTTCCAACCGCATCGCCGAAAGGTTCTGTCCGAGTCGTCAAAGAGTTCCGATTTAGGCTACAGAAAAGTTCCGAATTATCAAATACTTCCGGATTAGCAAAAAGTTCCGGCCGGATTATCAAGACCTTTCGGTTCAAAGGTTCCGGATTATCAAAAGTTCCGGCCGGATTATCAAGAGGTTCCGATTCAAAGGTTCTGGATTATCAAGAGGTTCCGATTCAAAGGTTCTGGATTATCAAGAGGTTCCGGTTCAAAGGTTCCGGATTATCAAAAGTTCCGGCCGGATTATCAAGAGGTTCCGGTTCAAAAGTTCTGGATTATCAAAATTTCCGGCCGGATTATCAAGAAGTTCTTGTTCCAGAAATTCCGGCTCAAAAAGTACCAGCCGGGTTATACGGAGAGCTCAGGCACTAGAAGATACAGAACCAATCAACTCTTTTGTCAAAAACAAAAGCAGCACTATGCATTATCCAGCGCCAGCATCCGGCAAAATATACCAGGTGCTATCCTTTCTATGTATTTTACCAGTACATGTTAATTCATTCGACAACAATTACTCTGGCGTGTAATATTTTTACACAGGGCAACTATTAAAAGAAAAAAAGGGGGTGGTGTTATACCACGGATGCATGTTCGGCTGTATCGCGCGGCTTCACGGACAGGTGTCGCGGTCCGGTTTGCGTCATTGTACCGGCTGACTCGCCCGACCGCACCACCTTACAACGCCACGGACGACTCGCCCGTCCGCCCCCGCGGCCGGTTCACACGCCGGCTTACAACTCGAGGACAAATTGCTCGGCCGCACCGGCTTACAACGTCGGGCCGACTCATCTGTCTGCTTCTACAGTTAACTCGGCTGTGATTAATTTTAGCATCACTGTGGTGATCATCAACTCCATGGCAGATAATTTCCGGCCTAGCACATCACATGATATCCATCTAAAAAATATTTTATTAACACATATTATTTTTGTCAAAGAACAGTTTACCTTTGCCTTGGTCTGCAATATTGTTTATGCAGGACAGTTGTTCACTGCAAAAGCTATGGCTGTGTCATGGATGTATAAACTCGCACCACCATTATGAATGCGCTAGTATGTTACCATGCCATCAAGCTCGATGAATATATATGCAAACCGCCATTCTGCAGACCGGTTTGCATCAATATGGCGTGGTTAATTCGTCCGTCCACGCCGGTTTACAACGCTGCGGCCGACTCATCTGTCTGTGCCGCCTCTGATACGGCGGACTTCTTTACCATCCATCTCTCGCGATTTGGTCTACATCAACACACCGGGCCGCACCTGTCCGCATGAGCTGTTTATTGAGTATGAGCAAGTCACAGCTTGGGTAGCCCGGTTTTCTTTCAACAAAATGGAGGCAAATTATCATATACTATTAACCGCCGCCCGACTTTGGATGGTTTCATCGGGCAAAGCGCACAAGTCGCCGCCACTACAGTTTGGTTAACTTCAAATCATTAGTTGGAAGGAACCATTGGCCGAGTTGCTGACACGGCTCATATGGGATCATTTATAACCCGCCACAGTCACCTCAATCTTCTGTGGATTCACATCGGGCTATCAACACCGATGATATACAACTTATGCCGGTTTACATCACGGTCACATATGGAGAGTCTCAAGCCAACTCCTCGAGTCACCTTTGAGGCTCGGGGGCTACGATGACATGACTCAGCAAATCTTGCCAGTTTTAGCAAAATTAAGAACCCTAGGACGATGGAGGGAAAGATAACCCGGTCCCAGAGGCTCCTGTTATATTGATGAAAACTTAAAAGGCCGTCAGAAAATTTCCGGCTTAGAAAGTATATGACAGTTACAAAATCCGGGCTCAATGAAGAAGTCCCGGGTCATCAGAAAGGATTCCGGTTTAAAATCCGGCTCAAGGGAAGTCAGTCTCACTGAAGCTCTCAAATATCCCGGTTACAATCCGGTTCAAGAATCCGGTTTAAAAAATGTCCGGTTCAAAAAGGAATTAACTTCTCACAAGTTCGAGTTTAAAGGCCGTCAGAAAATTTCCGGCTGAAAATGAAGATTCTGGTTTAAAATCCGGTTCAAGGGAAAGATGTCTCCCACAAAGCTTTGAAGCTCTCGATATTCGGTTCAAAATCCCGGTTCAAGAAGGATTTATCTCTTGCAAAAAGTTAGAGGGTGCCAAAAAGGACCTGCTGCCATGATGCGCGGTTCAAACATGGGTATCATGCCTTATTGGCTTATCATATTATTGATCACTTGGGGGCTTGGTCATGTCTGAACCATAGTCACACCTCTTGATCGGCTCAATGCCACAAAGATCACTTGGGGCTTGGTCGTATCCGAACCATAGCCACGCCTCTTGATCGGCATAATGCCACGATGTCATTTGGGGGCTTTGGTCGTGTCCGAACCATAGCAACACCTTTTGATAGGCGAAAGCCACAACATCACTTGGGGACTTGGTCACGTCTGAACCAGTCATGCCTCTTGATCGTCCTAGTGCCATAGCATCACTTGGGGGCTTGGTCGAACCCGAACCATAGCTACACCTCTTGATCGGCGTAATGCCAAAGCATCATTTGGGGACCTGGCTGACTTGAACCATAGCTACGCCTTTTGGGGGCATGGTCTTGTCCGACCATGGTAATGCCTCTTGATCGGCTCAAAGCCTCATTTGCAATGGTTTTATCTTTGCCTTTGCTTGAATTCTGTTTTTCTTTTGATAAACATTTATTTGTTGCGTTTTCAAAACGACATTGTTAATCTGGTTCAACTGTCAATTACAAATTAACGGAACGCGGTCAAATCTTAATCCGGAGACTATTTGCCCGGTCTGATTTTCTGTTACCATCCTATTATGGAGTAAACCGGTGTTTATTATAACCCGGAGCGGTTTACATTGTAAACTGGCCTTATATTAACAGGAGCTGTTTTCTCCAAAGTTTGGGATTTCAACCCCGCTTCAAGATTGGCCAGCCAACATCATGCCTCACGGTGGCAGGGCCTTTTAAGCTTCTTAACTGCAGAAAACAGTTTGGAAACATATGATTCAAATAGGCATCAGTTGAAGATAAATATGCACGAAGGCACACCAAGACCAGTGGTCTAAACCGGCCTCCGGTTCACGCTTGGTTTAACTACAAGTCACCAGTATTCTATATGGTTAATCCGGTGTCTATCACAAACCCGGTACGGTTTTATCATAAACCGGCACAGTATGAAAGGAATTATTATTACTCAAGATTGGGGTTATCACTCTTACTACAAAAAGTTGGTAAAACAACGATGTGATTCAATGTCACAGAAACAGGTTGAATAAAGAATGATTATAAATCACCGGCGTTTACTAACCCGGCCTGGCGTTCGGTTATAAGTCGCCAGTATGATGATAAATTATCCGGTGTTTATTAAACCGGCCTGGCTTTAAGACGATAAGTCGCCAGTATGATGATAAATTATCCGGTGTTTATTAAACCGGCCTGGCTTTAAGACGATAAGTCGCTAGTATATGATGAGAAATTATCTGGTGTTTATTAAACCAGCCTGGCTTTAAGACGGTAAGTCGCCAGTATATGATGAGAAATTATCCGGTGTTTGTTAACCCAGCCTGGCTTTGAACTATAAGTCGCCAGTATATATTTGGATTGCGCCATTGGAATCATGCGCTTATAAATCATTGGGTTATATTATTCAAATAGCCAAACTTGGCTGAATTTTCATCATGATATTGAATGAATAAGGTTCTCATACCGGATTATATTATCTTGAATAGCCAACATGGCTGGATTTTATTATGGTTATTAATAACCGGTATTATTGAGGTTGTCAAAGTCGCTTTAGCGCAATGGCTATTTTTTATCAGAGGATATGATTTATTCTACAATGGAAGGAATAGTCCCGAGTCGCTGCAGGCTTACAACCCGGCATTTGGGGGCTACATTATTTAAATTGAGGTTATATGCAAGTCCCATGTCGCTGCAAGCATGCACCATGACACTTGGGGGCTAATGCAAAGTCATTTTTTGCTCCTCTTATTGAAGACCCGACTCATCATATCATAATGAGCCGGCCCTTGGGGGCTACCGATTGCTCCTGTCAAACATTCAAGGTATACAAGCCTTAATCCATTATATTAAAGGGTTAATTGCTCGGTTGGTAAAACACAAAGCTCTTAACCTTGTGGATGTGGGTTCAAGCCCTACGATGGAAGCTACATTATAAGATGTTATTTTCATTGAATTATATATCAATTTCCAGTTCAGTATTATCTTACTAAGCCAACCCTTGGGGGCTACACATCACTGCTCAAATCTATATGATTATATTTACAAAGTCCCTGCTCATTATTGCATAATGACCCGGCCCTTGGGGGCTACACTGGTTGAAGTTTTTTGAGCATCAGGCAATTACAAGTCCCAACTTTCTGCAAGCATGACAACCCGGCACTTGGGGGCTACAGGTAATATGCATATAAGGAGAAATATTTTCAAATTCTTAGTTTTGAGCAAACCAGATTGACCCGGCGTCACCAATTAATCATTACAACCCTGTGGCTGCAACCCGGCATCATCAACAATCATGAACCGGCATTGGCAACAGTCATGGCCCGGAATTATCAGTTTTTATAACCCGACAATGGTGGTTATCATAAACCGACAAGTTCTACATCTTCAAACCGGCTGAATATCAGATGAGTATTTCAAGACCAACATTTCTTAAGCCGGTGCTTTGGAAGCCGACTCAAGTGGATTATTCTTCACAATATTTTTTATGAGAAACCAACGTCAGCCATTTGAGTATGAAGCTAGTTATTGACCTAGATTTTCTAGAAGGAGGAAATGACAAAGACTTAAGGATGATGAGGAGCCGGTTTACAAGAATTCTTAACCGGAGCACAACTTTGTCAAATTTGTTCTTGGGTTTATTTACAGATCAGTTTAACATGGATAAATCCAAATTAAACTGGGGCTAATATCGAGGATATACCCGTGGCGTAAACGGCGGAAGTATAACCCAGCCGGATCGACGACTCACTTTGGTAACCCGCCTGGAGCTTGGCGGTTCACGGGCTACCGCCCGGTCTTGGCGGTTCATTAGTAACCCGGCGGGCGGGTCGGATGAGCGACAAGACCGGTTGCTAAGAATCGGTGGTTCATGAAGGCGGTTCATACTATGGTGGGCGGTTTAAGAGGAAAGGCATGACGAATATTTACCTTACAAGGAATTAAGACCAGGACTTGTATCCGGTTTGTATTAGAGATAGACTAGTCCTAATCCTAATAGGACTCCACATGTAACCTGCCCCTTCAACATATATAAGGAGGGACAGGGCTCCCCAAAAGGGGGACAAGCTACAAGCAAGAAGAAACAATCTCTAGGGCTAGACACAAAGAGCCAGTTTACGGCGTCTCCCTCGTGATGATAATGAGACCTAGCCTCAAACAGCATGTAGGGTTGTTACCGGATGATGTTTCCCGGGGCCCGAAGCTGTTTAAACCCTTGTCTTGTGTTGCGTCTCTCGATTCAGCTCAACCCCTCTCAAGCTACCACATAGATGTGTTGGCCTCGCGACTAAGTCCTGACACTAAGGACATCTACCGTGACAAATCAACGACAATTAAGGAGGTGACCGCACGTCGAACTAGGCAACCAGAATATATAGCTGTAACGCTTTCGCTTAGCCATGGGGGTCTAATGGTGGGGCTACTATGTAGCCCCTGGTACATTCGCTTGCATCCGAATACGGGCGCGTGTGTACATGACCGGGAAACGGTCCTTCGTTAATCTGCGGGATCCTAAAGATTCCGATAAGTCTTGAGTGGTTGAACAGTCTCTCATTTGTATCATGATGATCCGCCGCTTTCTCTCTTGAGGTGCTCGTCCGGAATAACCAGGCACGATCGCAGAGTTCTCCTTTGGCCACCTTAGCCGATAATAACGGAACGTAAGGCGGCAAACCCAGGAGCCGGGCAAACCCAACATTTGACCAAAGACATGATTCGGAGCTGCTGCATATAAGGCCAAACTCGTGACGCCGAACACTCCCGAAGGTATTCGGACTTTATAATAGACGATGGGGTCAAGAATGCCCATTCATTATAAACCCTGTGTTTCCATGTACGTGCGTTAATCTGTCGTGGCGAAATGCCAATAACGGCAATATCCTCTATGGGTTTTGAACCCATGGGATGGTTAAACAACAAGAGGTGATAGAAAGGTTTACACAGGAGCTTAATCTAAAAAGAAACTTGTTGAACGGGGCCCTGCTGCACGTCTGCGCCTTTGTCTCCGTTGTGCGTATCCTGGAAGGGTATCGCGCAAACGCTGTTTGTGGAAAAAAGAAAACTCGTAGAAGAGTACAACGTAAGTATGCGATGGATAATAAAAGTGCGAGATGTTGGCCTGCCCATAAGGTTGAGCCGAGTGTGGGGCTGTATTAAGTGTTTATAGCCCCTGGTGTCCACTATGGGATTACATATACGGTGCCCTGATTCAATTTTATCCGGGCGACCGGACTCGTCTAACCGAGTTTGTGGTCTTTAATGACCAGTCATGTTTTCTGATTTTGGAGGCTGCTAATAGTCCGGCCACTAGGGCCGTCGCGAGTTCCTCTGTGCGTGAAGAGTGCTCTGTGATTCCGTTAACGATGATGACGCCACGTGGACCGGGCATCTTGAGTGTAAGGTAGCCATAGTGTGGCAATGCGTTGAAGCGGGCGAAGGCCGTTCTTCCAAGCAATGCATGATAGTTGCTTTGGAAGGGTGCAATGATGAAGAGTAGCTCTTCGCTTCTGGAGTTTCCTGGAGAGCCGAATGTTACCTCCAGTACGACGGAGCCCCTGCTGTGGGCTTCAACGCCTGGTATCACCCCTTCAAAGGTGGTGTCGCTTTGGTTAATTCTGGATGGGTCCATCCCCATCCTGCGGACAGTGTCCTCATATATTAAATTGAGACTGTTGTCGCAGTCCATAAGGACGTGGGTGAGATGGTATCCGTCGATTATTGGGTCAAGCACCAAGGCCTTTGATCCTCCGTGCCGAATACTAGTTCGGCCGTCCCAGTGATCGAAGGTGATCGGATAAGACGTCCCGTGGTTAGGTGTGAGTACGATGGGCTCTATATCGAGCGCGTCTCTATGCACGCGTTCATGCCTTCTCATGGATGTGTGAGTCGCGTGGATCATGTTCACTGTTTTAACCTCTGGTGGGAATTTTTTCGTCCCCGTGTTGGTGGCGAGGTTCATCCTCGTCTTCACTTGGTGTTCCCTCCTTGTGTTCGCATTTAATTTGCGGCCTGCTTGAAGACCCATCACTCTCGTGCGTGTGGTTTGCAGGTTTGTCGAGGTGCCATGAATTTGGCACAGTCTGTCTAGGACTCTATTCAGACCGGACGGTCCCTCTTTACTGCCTTTAGATGGCTTCTTTTGCTGATCAGGTCGAGAGCCCCTAAATCCGGCATTAACCGTTGTGTTATCCGGGCTATCTTCCTTGTTTGGGCGTTTGTTTTTATTACGCCGTGGCTTCCCGTTGCCATCCCTTATTTCGGATGTGCTGGGTTCGCTGGTGCCTTTACGGGCTAGCCAGCTATCTTCACCCGCGCAAAAGCGGGTCATAAGGCTTGTTAGGGCTGCCATTGTCCTTGGCTTTTCTTGGCCAAGGTGTCTGGCGAGCCACTTGTCACGGATGCTATGTTTGAATGCCGCTAAGGCTTCGGCGTCCGGACAATCGACAATTTGATTCTTCTTAGTGAGGAATCTGTTCCAAAGCTTGCGGGCGGACTCTCCGGGCTGTTGGATTATGTGACTTAAATCGTCAGCATCCGGAGGCCGGACATAGGTCCCTTGAAAATTGGCCCTGAAAGCGTCCTCGAGTTCCTCCCAACTCCCAATTGAATTTTCGGGGAGGCTTTTCAACCAGTGTCGGGCTGGTCCCTTCAGTTTGAGGGGAAGGTATTTGATGGCGTGGAAGTCATCCCCACGAGCCATATGTATATGCAGGATAAAATCCTCAATCCAGACACCTGGGTATGTCGTTCCGTCGTATGCCTCTATGTTCACAGGTTTAAAGCCCTGTGGAAATTCATGATCCAGTACTTCTTCCGTAAAGCACAGGAGGTGAGCAGCCCCTATGTATCTGGACGTGCTGTGGCATGCCGTTGGCTGTTGTTGTGTCCGGTGTTTATTCCGAACTGGTATTCGATTGGCATAATCGTTGTGGTGACCATAGTCCCTCGCCGGGGTGTGTCCTTTAGATCAATAAATGGACCTGGCCGCACCGGCTTTCTTATCCAGGTGCTCACGTGAATCGTGCGCGGCGTCGGTAGCCGCTTCATTGCGGTTATGAAGTGGCACGGCTTCGTCGTCGAATTCTGGCAGTAGCTTGCGTTTTGGATAGCTCTTTGTATGGCGATCATCCCCGTATCTTTCTTCAGTGTCTAGCACTTTATTCCATCTACGATTGAGCGTTTCCTGTGCGGCTTTGAGCCGTTGCTTCTGCTTCTTTAGACTTCTTGCAGTGGCCATAAGCTTTCTGTGGAGGTTATCTTGTTCCACGCATTTTTCCAGGATGATGAATGCATCGTCGTCCGGACTGTTTGTCACGCCCAAGATGCGACCCTATCCTAAAGGAACTCGAAGGTCCCACCAAGGATAGAAGCGCATCTTGAAGACGCTTTGCAAGGTGGATATCATTACATCAACATTACATAATAGTGGGGGTACATACATAAGGCATACAATGCCACACGAATACAACATCACATCATAAACAAGATCAACATCCGACTACGGATGAAACATAAACAGAAACTCAAACAATATCCACCCTCGCTAGCCCAGTGCTGCCGACCGGAACCTATCCCCGATCGAAGAAGCGAGAAGAAGAACTCAACATAAGCAAGCACCGCTCTCGCGTCATGATCATCGCATAACCTGTACACGCTGAATCGGTATTGTAGTAATCTGTGAGCCACGAGGACTCAACAATCCCATTACCATGGGTATCAAGACTAGCAAAGCTTAATGGGAAAGGAAGGGGTAAAGTGGTGAGGTTGCAGCAGCTGCTAAGCATATATGGTGGCTAACATACGCAAATGAGAGCGAGAAGAGAAACAAAGGAACAATCGTCATCTAGTAATGATCAAGAAGTGATCCCGAACTCCTACTTACGTTAGACATAACCCGAAACCGTGTTCTCCTCTCGATCAACCCGAAAAGAGACACTCACGGTTACGCTTTACGGTTGGTGTTTCTTAGAAGAGTTTACTTCAAGTTTACTACAACCGGATATTAACAAATTCCCATCGCCACATAACCGAGCACGGCTCTCGAAAAGTTTATACCTGCGCAGGGTGTCCCAACTTAGCCCATGATAAGCTCTCGCGATCAGCGAAGGATATTCCTTCTCCCTGGAAGACCCGATCAGTCTCGGAATCCGGCTACAAGACATTTCGACGGTAATAAAACAAGACCAGCAAAGCCGCCCGATCGCGCCGACAATCCCGATAGGAGCTGCACATATCTCGTTCTCGAGGGCAACACGGATGAGACATCCTACGAGTAAAACCAATCCTCAAGTTGCCCCAAGGTGGCCCCATGATCTGCTTTCGTTTTGAACCAGCACTTAGAGAAGCACTGGCCCGGGGGGGCTAAATAAAGATGACCCTTGGGTTGGCCGACCCAAGGGAAAGGTAGGTGGTGGTGAGGCAAATGGTAAAACCAAGGTTGGGCCTTGCTGGAGGAGTCTTATTCAAAGCAAACTGTCAAGGGGGTCCCATAAACCACCCAACCGCGTTAGGGACGCAAAATCCGGGAACATAATACCGATATGACGGAAACTAGGGCGGCAAGAGTGGAACAAAACACCAGGCATAAGGCCGAGCCTTCCACCCTTTACCAAGTATATAGATGCATTAATAATATAGGAGATATTGTGATATCCCAACAAATAAACATGTTCCAACAAGGAACAACATCTCCATGTTCCAACAAGGAACAAACTTCATCTTCACCTGCAACTAACAACGCTATAAGAGGGGCTGAGCAAAGCGGTAACATAGCCAAACAACGGTTTGCTAGGAAGGGGACAAAGGTTAGAGGTTCATGGCAATTTGGGAGGCTTGATAAGCAAGTGATAGGTAACGCAGCATAGCGATAGAACGAAGCAACTAGCATAGCAATGATAGTAATGAGATCCAAGGTAGCGGTCATCTTGCCTGAAATCCCGCAAGGAAGAAGAACGAGTCCATGAAGAAGATGAACGGGAGTAGTCGAACGAATCCTCACAATCGCAACATTACCGGAACCGAGAAGCAACACCGGAAAGAAACAAACAACATGATAAATGCACAAGCATAAACATGGCATGATGCACAAACAAGTATGATGCATGTCCGGTTTAATGAGCATGGCATGGCAAAGTGCAACAAACAATACTACCAATTAAGTGGAGCTCAATATGCAACGAGTTGCATATTGACAAAACACCACATTGACATATTTAGTTTAATCTCGCTTAGGTACACAACAATATTAAATGTTGTTAAACATGGCAAGAGGTGACGCATAAGTAAACTATCTATTTAGGCAAATTTAAATGAGGCCGGAACAACAAACAACAATTCCGGAAAATCCCCATGTGCATATTTTAGATTCGGTACTGTTCTGCCCTAAACACAATTTTAGAGTTATTAAACAGGAAAATAAAGTCCACCATGTTAAACTAGGCATTTTTCCACCCCAAATACATATAAAGTTTATTTAAAACCGAGCTACGGTTAATTAGTTATGAAATGAAACATTTTAGCATGGCATTTGAGCAAATTTAATCAAACAGCATTTTTAACATTCCAAACATGGATGAAAGTGGCATATTATGAAAGTGTATGAAAAACTGAGCAAGTTACATATATGACATGCTTAAATCCGATGCACGGTTATTTAGTTGTGAGTAGTCTAAAATCATAGCATTTTCTGTAAAACTGGTAAATCACAGGATAATAGCTAAACTCGCAGGCAGGGAAAAAACACTATACGGGCCGAAACTTGCCGGCCCGACAGGGTACAGGAGGGGGACTAGATGGGGCTGCTCACCCATGGGCTCGGCCCATACGGTGGAGCAGGAGGCTGGAGCCGGCGTGGCTGGATGCGGCCAGGTATGGGCGCGAAGTGGGGGGGCTGGAGACGCACTGGGCCTTGGCGATGCTGGGCTGGCATCGTCAACGCGGGCAGGACCGGTCGAGCGAGGCGCCGCTGCTGGAGCTCGATGCAGGAAGCAGAGGATGCAGCGGCGATGGACTTGGCGAAGGGCGGCGCTGGACAGCGGCGGCGCCAAGCGGCGAGGAGGTCCGCAGGGCGCGGGTCTCGGGATTTACGGATCTGGCCGGGAACGGGCTTGAACGGCGGCTGAGACGAGCAAATCCGGGCGCATGACAGCGATGCGTTTCCCTGTCGAAAGACATGAACTATGAGAAAGAGAGACGGAGGGATGGAGGGAAACAGGGGAAGGGAGCAGGGCTCTCGGGGCACTCATCTGCTGGTGGTGCTCGTCGGCAGAGGGAGCTCCAGTGGTCGGCCGGTGCGAGGGAGACGAGGTGAGGAGGAGGCGCTCGGGACAGGAGCGTTGCGAGAGGCATCGGCTTGGAGCTCCATGGGGGACGCCATGGCGTAGAGCAAGGCACAGCAGGGGCTCCAACATGGCGGTGGCGGCCGTCGGGAAGGAACTTCAAGGCGCACGCTGAGGCGGGGCGCTGGATCGAGAACCAGAGGATGGTGCTGGGGGATTCTCGGTGGGGAATAGAGGAGGCAAGGGGAGCAGGGAGACCTGGCGCTGCGGTGCCGCTGGTTGGCTCGGGGCTGAAAACGAGGGGAGGAGCTCGGGCACCGAAATGGAGGCGGTCGGAGGCTGCGGTTGGTGGATTGGATTGGGATGAGATCCCAGGAAGGCAGTACAAGAGGAGTGGCGGCTTGGAGGATCCCTAGAAATCAGGGATTCGGTCTCGAGGATAGGCTAATATATATATATATATATATATATATATATATATATATATATATATATATATATATATATATATATATATATATATCTTGAGTGAGTTAGATTAAAAGGCGATCTAGTCCCTCAGATCAAAATCGGACGATCGAAAAAAAATAGGCTAGTTAACCCAAATAAGAAAATGGAGATGTTTTAGAAATGTTTGGAGATGATTCGGATTCATCGGTCATGACCGTCTTGGTCGGGTTCGGAAGAGGTTTGGACATGGTTGCGAAGGGGTTCGATGCCTTTGTGCAAAGAGGGATTAGGTGGGCATTTAGATGAGAGGGAAAACAAAGACAATGGGGTCTGCGACGAAGGCCACGGGACAAGGGGTTTTGTTGGTCTCGGAGAAAGAGAGAGAGAGGGGTCCAATTGGTGCGAGAGAAGGTCAACAAGGACAAGCGATCGACAAAAGGTCAACGAAGACAAAGAGAGAAGCGGTCACTACAAGCGGCTACGAGGTTTTATGAAAACATGCGGATGCAAAGCGGATGATGCGATGAGATGAAATGCAAGACATGAACAAAATGCAAAACAACAGACAAAACCCAACCACGGAGAAAATAATATATCACATAGCCGAAAATGGCAAGAGTTGGAGTTACGAATATGGAAAGTTGTATCCGGGGCGTTACACTGTTTTCTTGTACTAGTTTGGTTTGATGACCTCGTCCGTCGGGATCATTATCCTCGGGCGTCTGCTCCGAACTGTGTTCGGGGTGGCCTGGTTCGCCCTGCTCCATCGCTGGGTCCGTATGGTCGTTGTTGCCTTCGGAGTTGAATGTAGTATCGATCCCTCTGGCGCTTTTGTCGCTATTTTTGCTGTTGCTGGACTTAGAACGGCGACTGCGCCGTCGCTTTGGCTTTTGACCGGGGGTTTTATCTTCCGGATTGTCGCCTTTGTCCTCTTTGGGCGTATCCACCATGTATATATCGTGTGACGAGGCAGAAGTCCAGCGCCCCATAGATTCTGAATCTTCTCCTGCATCGTCATCCATACCGTCGATGCCTTCGGAGTCGAAATCAGGCACGTCGGTTAAATCATCGATCGTGGCTATGAAGTGGGTGTTGGGTGGGCAACGAATTTCTTCATCGCCTGCTTCCCACTCGAGCCGGACATAGTTTGGCCTAGAATTTTCTGTCAAAGAGAGAGTTTTCAACGAGTTCAGCATGTCGCCAAAGGGCGAGTGCTGAAAGATGTCCACATCGGTGAACTCCATTGCCGGAGCCCAACCTGGCTCGACTGGCTCAGGAGTGCACGGACCGGAACCAACATCCGGATACGAATCCGGGGGTCCGAAATCATAGGCCACCACAGAGGTAAGGCCCGTGTTCGGCTCCACCGCCGATAAGTGTGCGACCTGCGGGGCGGGGTCCAGCCCTCCGTCCCTAGGCAACGTGGCCTGCTCCGGATTTAGGTCTGAGGCTACTACGGGGGTGATACCCCGAGCTTTGTCCGACAGCAGGTCTAAGCCGTGCTCGTCGTGTCTGTTCGGTGCCCCTGGCATAGGACGAATCCGTCGACGATCCAGTCTCCGCGGATATCCGTCGTGTAATTCAGGTTTCCGATCCTGATCTGGTGGCCAGGGGCGTAGCTATCGATCTTCTCCAGATGGCCAAGCGAATTGGCCCGCAGGACGAAGCCGCCGAACACGCAAATCTGTCCGGGGAGAAAGGTCTCACCCGGGACCGTGTTGTTGACGATGGTTGAAGGATCCATCGAGCCTCGTAGCGACAACACAGAGGAACTCTCAATGAAAGCACCAATGTCGGTGTCAAAACCGGCGGATCTCGGGTAGGGGGTTCCGATCTGTGCGTCTAGGCCGATGGTAACAGGAAGCAAGGGACACAGATGTTTACCCAGGTTCGGGCCCTCTTGATGGAGGTAAAACCCTACTTCCTGCTTGATTAATATTGAAGATATGGGTAGTACAAGAGTAGATCTACCACGAGATCGTAGAGGCTAAACCCTAGAAGCTAGCCTATGATGGTATGATTGTAATTGTGATCGGCCTTCTAAGGACTAACCTCTCCGATTTATATAGGCACCGGAGAGGGCTAGGGTTTACATGGAGTCGGTTACAAGGAAGAAAATATAATATCCGGATCGCCAAGCTTGCCTTCCACGCCAAGGAAAGCCCCATCCTGACACGGGACGAAGTCTTGAGTCTTGTATCTCCACGCTTCAATAGTCCGGACGATGTATATAGTCCGGCTGTCCGGATACCCCCTAATCCAGGACTCCCTCAAGTAGAACTTGATGAAGTACCGCCTCTTGAAGCAGAAAGTAGCGCAGCTCAGGAAGATGTTCCTTTGGTGCCTGCACCGGCTAGAGAGGAGGTTAATGATGATGATCAAGGTACTTCGGATCAAGTTGCTACTAAACTTCGTAGGTCCACGAGGACACGTTCCACACCAGAATGGTATGGCAACCCCGTCCTGGAAATCATGTTGTTAGACAACGGTGAACCTTCGAACTATGAAGAAGCGATGGCGGGCCCAGATTCCAACAAATGGCTTGAAGCCATGCAATCCGAGATAGGATCCATGTATGAAAACAAAGTATGGACTTTGACAGACTTGCCCGATGATCGGCGAGCAATAGAAAATAAATGGATCTTTAAGAAGAAGATGGACGCGGATGGAAATGTTACCATCTACAAAGCTCGACTTGTCGCTAAGGGTTATCGACAAGTTCAAGGGGTTGACTATGATGAGACCTTCTCACCCGTAGCGAAGCATAAGTCCGTCCGAATCATGTTAGCAATTGCCGCATTCTACGATTATGAGATATGGCAAATGGACGTCAAAATGGCATTCCTTAACGGCTTTCTTAAGGAAGAATTGTATATGATGCAGCCGGAAGGTTTTGCCGATCCTAAGAATGCTAACAAGGTATGCAAGCTCCAGCGCTCCATCTATGGGCTGGTGCAAGCATCTCGGAGTTGGAACATTTGCTTTGATGAAATGATCAAAGCGTTTGGGTTTATGCAGACTTATGGAGAAGCCTGCGTTTACAAGAAAGTGAGTGGGAGCTCTGTAGCATTTCTCATATTATATGTGGATGACATACTATTGATGGGAAATGATATAGACCTCTTGGAGAGCATAAAGGCCTACTTGAATAAGTTTTTTTCAATGAAGGACCTTGGAGAAGCTGCTTACATATTAGGCATCAAGATCTATAGAGATAGATCGAGACGCCTCATAGGTCTTTCACAAAGCACATACCTTGATAAGATATTGAAGAAGTTCAATATGGATCAGTCCAAGAAGGGGTTCTTGCCTGTGTTGCAAGGTGTGAAATTGAGCTCAGCTCAATGTCCGACCACGGCAGAAGATAGAGAAAAGATGAGTGTCGTCCCCTATGCCTCGGCCATAGGGTCTATCATGTACGCCATGCTGTGTACCAGACATGATGTAAACCTTGCCGTAAGTTTGGTAGGAAGGTACCAAAGTAATCCCGGTATGGAACACTGGACAGCGGTGAAGAATATCCTGAAGTACCTGAAAAGGACTAAGGATATGTTTCTCGTTTACGCAGGTGACGAAGAGCTCGTTGTAAAGGGTTACGTCGACGCTAGCTTCGACATAGATCTGGATGACTCTAAGTCACAAACCGGATACGTGTATATTTTGAATGGTGGGGCAGTAAGCTGGTGCAGTTGCAAGCAAAGCGTCGTGGCGGGATCTAAATGTGAAGTGGAATACATGGCAGCCTCGGAGGCAGCGCATGAAGCAATCTGGATGAAGGAGTTCATTACCGACCTAGGAGTTATTCCCAATGCGTCGGGGCCGATGACTCTCTTCTGCGACAACACTGGTGCCATTGCCCTTGCCAAGGAGCCCAGGTTTCACAAGAAGACCATGCACATCAAGCATCGCTTCAACTCCATTCGTGAAAATGTTCAAGATGGAGACATAGATATTTGCAAAGTGCATACGGATCTGAATGTCGCAGATCTGTTGACTAAACCTCTTCCGCGAGCAAAACATGATCAACACCAGAACTCTATGGGTGTTCGATTCATCACAATGTAACTAGATTATTGACTCTAGTGCAAGTGGGAGACTGTTGGAAATATGCCCTAGAGGCAATAATAAAATGATGATTATTATATTTCCTTGTTCATGATAATTGTCTATTGTTCATGCTATAATTGTGTTATCCGGAAATCGTAATACATGTGTGAATACATAGACCACAACATGTCCCTAGTGAGCCTCTAGTTGACTAGCTCGTTGATCAATGGATGGTTACGGTTTCCTGACCATGGACATTTGATGTCATTGATAACGGGATCACATCATTGGGAGAATGATGTGATGGACAAGACCCAATCCTAAGCATAGCACAAGATCGTGTAGTTCGTTTGCTAGAGCTTTTCTAATGTCAAGTATCATTTCCATAGACCATGAGATCGTGCAACTCCCGGATACCGTAGGAGTGCTTTGGGCGTACCAAACGTCACAACGTAACTGGGTGGCTATAAAGGTACACTACGGGTATCTCCGAAAGTGTCTGTTGGGTTGGCACGGAACGAGACTGGGATTTGTCACTCCATATGACGGAGAGATATCTCTGGGCCCACTCGGTAATGCATCATCATAATGAGCTCAATGTGACCAAGTGGTTGGTCACGGGATCATGCATTATGGAATGAGTAAAGTGACTTGCCGGTAACGAGATTGAACGAGGTATTGGGATACCGACAATCGAATCTCGGGCAAGTAACGTACCGATTGACAAAGGGAATTGTATACGGGATTACTTGAATCCTCGACATCGTCGTTCATCCGATGAGATCATCGTGGAACATGTGGGAGCCAGCATGGGTATCCAGATCCCGCTGTTGGTTATTGGCCGGAGAGCTGTCTCGGTCATGTCTGCGTGATTCCCGAACCCGTAGGGTCTACACACTTAAGGTTCGATGACGCTAGGGTTATAAGGAAGATATGTATGTGATTACCGAATGTTGTTCAGAGTCCCGGATGAGATCCCGGACGCCACGAGGAGTTCCGAAATGGTGTGGAGGTGAAGATTTATATATGGGAAGTTGTCATACGGTCACCGGAAAAGTTCGGGGGCATACCGGTATTGTACCGGGGCCACCGGAGGGGTTCCGGGGGTCCACCGGGAGGGTCCACCTGCCCCGGAGAGCCTTATGGGCTGTATGTGGAAGGGAACCAGCCCCTAAGTGGGCTGGGTGCCATTTCCCCCTAGGGCCCATGCGCCTAGGGTTGGGGGGAACCCTAAAGGGGGCGCCCCCCTTGCTTGGGGGGCAAGCCCCTCCCTTGGCTGCCCCCCTCTAGATCTCATCTAGAGGGCCGCCCCCTCCCCTTCTCCCTATAAATAGAGGGGCGAGGGAGGCTGCAACACCACATCCAAGGCGCAGCCCTCCCTCCCAACACCTCTCCTCCTCCGTTAAGAGCTTGGCGAAGCCCTGCCGGAGTACTGCCACTCCATCACCACCACGCCATCGTGCTGTTGTTGGAGCTCTCTTCCTCAACCTCTCCATCCTCCTTGCTGGATCAAGGCACGGGAGACGTCTTCGCTCCGTACGTGTGTTGAACATGGAGGTGCCGTCCGTTCGGTGCTAGGATCATCGGTGATTTGGAGCACGACGAGTACGACTCCATCAACCCCGTTATCTTGAACGCTTCCGCTCACGATCTACAAGGGTATGTAGATGCACTCTGCTACTCTTGAGCTTGCGTTGGTTTTCCCCGAAGAAGAGAGGATGATGCAGCACAGTAGCGTAAGTATTTCCCTCAGTTTTTGAGAACCAAGGTATCAATCCAGTAGGAGGCCACGCACAAGTCCCTCGTACCTGCACAAAACGATAGCTACTCGCAACCAACACGATTAGGGGTTGTCAATCCCTTCAAGGCCACTTACGAGTGAGATCTGATAGAGATAATATTTTTGGTATTTTTGGTATATATATGCAAAGTAAAAAGTAAAAGGCAAAGTAAAAACAAAGCAAGTATAAAAGTGATAGAGATTGATATGATGATAATAGACCCGGGGGCCATAGGTTTCACTAGTGGCTTCTCTCAAGAGCATAGATATTCTACGGTGGGTGAACAAATTACTGTTGAGCAATTGTGAAATTGAGCATAGTTATGAGGTTATCTAGGTATGATCATGTATATAGGCATCACGTCAGAGACAAGTAGACCGAAACAATTACGCATCTAGTACTATTACTCCACTCATCGACCGCTATCCAAAGATGCATCTAGAGTATTAAGTTAAAAAGAGTAACGCCTTAAGCAAGATGACATGATGTAGAGGAATAAATTCATGCAATATGATAAAAACCCATCTTGTTATCCTCGATGGGAACAATACAATACGTGCCTTGCAACCCTTTACATCCTTCGGGTAAGGACACGCAAGATTGAACCCAAAGCTAAGCACTTCTCCCATTGCAAGAACTACCAATCTAGTTGGCCAAACCAAGCGGATAATTGAAGAGACTTGCAAAGATAACTCAATCATACATAAAAGAATTCAGAGAAGATTCAAATATTATTCATAGATAAGCTAGATCATAAACCCACAATTCATCGATCTCAACAAACACACCGCAAAAAGAAGATTACATCGAATAGATCTCCACGAGAGAGGGGGGAACATTGTATTGAGATCCAAAAAGAGAGAAGAAGCCATCTAGCTACTAGCTATGGACCCGAAGGTCTGAAGTAAACTACTCACACTTCATCGGAGGGGCTATGGTGTTGATGTAGAAGCCCTCCGTGGTGGATGCCCCCTCCGTGAACTCCTAACAAGCCCCAAGATGGGATCTCGTGGATACAGGAAGTTGCGGCGGTGGAATTAGGTTTTGGCACCTGTTCGATCGTTTGAAGTGCGTGAGGTATATATAGGAGGAAGGAGTACGTCGGTGGAGCTTCGAGGGGCCCACGAGGCAGGGGCGCGCCAAGGGGGGCGCGCCCTCCACCCTCGTGACCGCCTCGTGGCTTTCTTGACGGAGGGTCCAAGTCTCCTTGGTCTTATCTGATGAGAAAATCACGTTTCCGAAGATTTCATTCCGTTTGGACTCCGTTTAATATTCTGTTTCTTCGAAATACTGAAAAAGGAAAAAAACAACAATTCTGGGCTGGGCCTCCGGTTAATAGGTTAGTCCCAAAAGTAATACAAAAGTGGAAAATAAAGCCCATTATAGTCCAAAACAATAGATAAAGTAGCATGGAGCAATCAAAAATTATAGATACGTTGGAGACGTATCACACTCCTCTCTCTCGTTGCTAGATGACTCCATAGATTGATCTTGGTGATGCGTAGAATTTTTTTAATTTCTGCAATGATCCCCAACATCGGGGGCTACTGGGCTTTGCGCTCATTATTTACAAATATTAAAGGGGCACATCGATCCCCTGATCTGGTGTTGCCACCCGACCAGTGTCTCGGAGGCTACTACATTGCCTATTCAATGCAGAAAATTCAAAGGGCTCAGTGTTCGGCTTGATCGAACTATGGGAAGCGCATCTTCGGACAGCAATATGTACCATCTGGACCTATCTGGCATCAAGCTATATATCACGGCGACTTCTCACGACCCTCTCTCAGGGGCCCGTTCGCCGATCACTATTATCTCTAATATATTACACTGCGTTTTTATGTATGCTGTCGAGCTAGGAGTTGATCCTCAGGCCGATTTCGCGCATCGACCTGAGTCTCAGGGGCTACTGGGAATAGCGGTTTTATGCTTGCCTTCAGGTGCATCTCGGGTTTTAGACTGATACACACCTTGAGGGCTACTGGATATACATCGGCAGAGAATAAACTACACCAGTTTAAAATATTCACAAAAAATCAGCCCATGGTCGGGGTGGTGCACCACCTTGGAAGCAGTCTGGCATAATGCTTGGGCGCTAGCGGCTAGCTCCATAGAGGGCATTTCCGGCATTAAGCTCGGCTAAGCTCCTTCAACTTTTTTGAACCAAGGTGATCTATGACACCTCGGATATAGTCCGGCATTGGAGCTCGGATACAGTCCGGTGTTGGAGCTTGGACACAGTCCGGCATTGGTGCTCGGCTGCAAAAGATACCTCGAATGCAGTCCGGTGTTAGAGCTCGGGTGCAAGAGGACACTGCCTCTCGGGAACAACTTCAAACCCGAGGTGTGGCATAAAAATAACAAGGCATTGATAAAGGCCGGAAACTTAAAGGGGCTCCTCGGATACCCGACGTGTAAACTCTTCGGATGCACTTCGGCGATCCTCAAGATCAAAGATGAGAAGATTTGTTGAACCAGTTTTCAAGACCGACGACCGAAGATGAAGAACAGTTCAGAAGAATCGAGGAGCGTTCCTAACTTGAAGAACGGTTCAAGGGCTCTTGACGGTGTCTGGACTAGGGGTACTCACCACGTCATCTCTCGATCGTTAGATTGGGCCGAGGAGCCCCATGGCCGTATACTCATGGGCCAGTCCGGACAGCTGCCGCATACAAGGAAGATTCCACAAGACTTGGTGATCAATACAAGGACTCCTCCCCCACCGGCGTATTCGGCTAGGACTCTTGTTATCCTAGGCCTCTGGTGCATTACATAAACCGGGGCCGGGCTAGTCGATAGAGGAGGATATACAACAATCATAATCATAGGCTAGCTTCTATGGTTTAGCCTCTACGATCTCATGGTAGATCAACTCTTGTAATACTCATATCATCAAGATCAATCAAGTAGGAAGTAGGGTATTACCTCCATCGAGAGGGCCCGAACCTGGGTAAACATCGTGTCCCCCGTCTCCTGTTACCATCGATCCTAGACACACAGTTCGGGACCCCCTACCCGAGATCCGCCGGTTTTGACACCGACACTCGGCACGGTAGGTAACATTGTCTAGTTACTAAAGCATCCCTCTGTTTTTCATCGGTAGTCATTATGGACCGGGGACATGAGGGGAATTTCCTAGGGCTAGAATTCCGGCCGCCAGATATTTCGACTCGAAACGCGAAGGCTCGACTGGTTGGGGTTGCCTAATGTGCGTACCACGCACGCCACCAGAAGGACACGAGCCCGGTTTTTTTAGGATCAACACGAGCCAAGGTCTGGCTGGTACACCGTTGGGTCCTACCATTTGAGAATACGAAAGGAACCTTTTAAATTGCCGAACGAATCTATGTGTATTACAATGTCCATATTTTCCTTGCAAATACTAATCTCAACATGGTAATTGATTTATGACGAGTTGTTGAATTAGAGTGAGTTTGTGATATAGTGATCTCAACGTGTATTTCACATTTCATGGTATCCCTGGTAAGTTTTTCAATGCAAATTCAAATTTAAAAGATGAACAATATGGAGGTGAGAAAACTTTGTATGTATCAAGCATATGACCACACACGCACACACACACACACACACATACACACACAGAGACACCCACACACGAACACAACAACAATCCAATAAGTATAGTGCATCTATTTTTCCAAACCATGCATGTATGACACGAATTCAAAAATACTCCTTCTGTTCCTAAATATTAGTCTTTTAGAGATTTCAACAAGCGACTACATACGGAGCAAAATGAGTGAATCTACACTCTAAAATATGTCTATATACATCCGTATGTGCCAGTCCACTTGAAATCTCTAAAAAAGACTAATATTCAGGAACAAAGGGAGTAAAATGTAAGACATGCATGGTCCTCAATTCAATATTTTAAACGAACATGAAACTGAAACATGAATATTAAGTCTAGTACTATAGTACATGCAAATTTTGTGTTTAATTAGGCGGAGCTATGTTTGTCGGGGGTCACCCCCTCGACCTTAGATAAAATTGTGAAGCTCTATTTAGGGTTGTTTAGATTATATTTGTCCCCACCCTCCCAACCACCGATTGGTTGTGCACCCCCCACCCTCCTCCCCGGGAGAATATCATGTGCCCCCATACCTTAGATATGCCGATACGAGTTGCTTGGAGCTTGTAGATCTGAGATATAGCAGCTCACATGATGTCTTAATATTTTTACAGGAAACCTTGATGCGTTTGAGAATTGCACACAATTTGTACAAAAACTACTCAGATGCCCTTGGATCCCATATCCACGACTCGAAGTCAGATCACCGTAGCATCTAAGATGAAGGAGGACATCATATTCTCCTATATGTAAGAATATCATGTGCTACCACACCTTAGATGCTTTGGTGATACAAGCTCTTTGGAGCCGTTGGATTTGTGACCCAACACCTCCTCGGTTGTTTGAATGTTTTTTGCAGAAAAGCCCCCAAAGAGTTCGGCCACTGGTTACAAGCACAAAGACTGCTCAGATGCCATTGGATCTCAGATCAAACGACCTTGAAGCTCGTATCACCGTAGCATCCAAGCTGTGAGAGCACCTTATGTTTTCTCGCACGGGAGAATATGAGGTGCTCCCGCACCGTAGATTCTATGGTGATACGATTTCATGGAGATCTAACGGCCCACAGTAGGAGGGTTGAATGTTTTTGCAATATACGACTGAGAGAGTTTGGGAACTGCGCAGAAAGTACAAGTACTACGCATGTGCCATCTGATCACTGATCATACGAACTAGATGCTAATATCACCGTAGCGGGTAATTAAGCTACGGGGAGCACCTAATATGAGCAACGGGCAGCCGCTGGATCCAAGATGCAGCGGAACACACGAGGCCTGAATGTTTTATTTGCAAAAAAAACTTTGGAGAGTTTGGAAATTGCGCATAATTACAAAGACTACTCCCAAGCCATTGGATCTCACTTCCAACGATGTAAAAACTCGTATCACCATAGCATCTAAGCTGCGGGGTGGATGTGATATTCTATGCCGCTGTCATTTTTGTTCGTAAACTTGCAAAATACGTGTAACTTGTGCCGTTACTTGTCTAACCGCGCAAAGTGTTTGTTCAAAAAAACCATCCTACACTGAAATATCGGAACAACACACGGGGGTCCCACTTGTCATTAATCAAATTTGGACCTAAAACTAACAAATTTGAAAGACGAGATTCGAATTGGCAACCTGGACTACAAAGCGTAAGTCGATAGCCTGAAACAACAATGGTTGTTGGCTTTGTCCCATAACTTGATTTTATACAATATTACGTTGAGTAGAGTAGAGGGAGTGCCTCGTCAACACGTGCATGACCGTTGACTCACTTACTGGTGGGTCCCAGGTCTGCGATCTCTCTCTTCTCTCCATCGTCTAACCTTTGCACGGGCACACACGAAGAGCGGCGCTAGCTTGCCGTGGTGTTATTACAACTAAAAAAATCTTGGAAAATAGAAGAATCGCCTAGAACAAGAGACATTGTGGCTGGTCGAGACGGAGCTAACCACACCTATCCTTCGTGCCATGTTAGCATGATGAAGCTGTGTGGCTAGTGGGGTGTTTTCGACCGACTGGCTGGGTCCCGAGGTCGAACCATAGGTACTACGTCGATGATGAAATTTTACACGCACATTTTTCCTCCGTGCGAGACATGGCACACCCTACCGCTGGTTTCGGGTCCTCCCGGTGGTGCACGATATATTCTTCTGGCGACGGGACGCCCTACCGCGTTTTACCAAGCAAGTAAATGAGTCATCAAATCACGAAAGACCGCTTTTCCCGCCGAGTACATCAGTGAAGCACGGTGGCTAGCTAGTTGGGCTAGTTCGACCGATTAGCTAGGCCGCCGCCACATTTGTTTCTTCACCCCTTTTTTATCTACTTGCCGGCAGGTAAATTTAAATATCCACCGTGGCGTTGCTCTCGTGTATGAGTGCGGCAGGATTTTTAATTTTTTTGATTGATGGGAGCAGGCGCGGTAGGATTTTTAATTTTTTGATTAACGGGAGCAGGCGCGGCAACAATTAGTCACGATGACTCCACCTGTAAAACCCACTGCTCCCTGATGTGAGAAGTCGTGGACTGGTGTTTTACCATGGTGAAATCCAAAAGATTCCCCGCTCCTCGGCTGGCTCCCTCCGCCTTCCCGTAGATTGCATTGCCTTTCAGCCGTTTCGCCCCTGCATCACCAACGTCATGCGCCTCGAGAAGCAGAGGGACTTCGGTGGTGTTTAGGCGCCCTCTGCATGGGCATGTCCATGTCTCGGCGCAACATGACCATTGGATCAAACTCAGACGGTGCAGATCAGTCACTGTAGCACAAAGCGTGTGGGTGTGTTTGGTTGCATTCTCATCTCAATATACTCCTCTGTCTAGGTGTGTAAGTCACCTTACGAAAACCAAATAATCCCAAAACACTTAGGCACGGTACATTAACTCCCTCCTCGTTTCTTGTTTTGTGACATATCAACCAATAAGAGACATGGGCCGTGCATGCTTTCAATGACTTGAGACTAATAAACATGACATGCAGTGGTTAGTTCATTGCATGCAATGCTATTAATTAGCAAAAAGACATTAAGTTTTCTTGTTTTCCTCTCCGCCGTGGTCGCAGTTGTTTCCTCTTCGTGTATTTGTGTTAACCTACTAGTGTGGACTCATGCACCCTTCATGCACTCTGCCAAACACCCAAAAGTGGGTCGAGAAGGGAACTTTTGCTCCCATCCCGTGCACCCTTCATACACCCTGCCTAACACTATTCGTGCTTCATATGGTTCATGTTTCGTGGAGTCTTGTAGCACCGCACTCTCCGTCTTGATGTAGACCTAGTTCGTTAACATTGATCTCACTGCTCATTCTCGACCGGACAATGAGAAAGCGGTACTATGTTACTACATTACTGTTCATATAGTTGACATGCGCACAACATCATTTGTTGTCGTCATATCTTACTACACTAGCAACAAGATTATGTAGTACTAACGTATGAACCACTACACATGCCTAGTAGTAGGAGCACTGTGTATGTTCAAGTGGCTGCCGTGTTTCGCACTCCTCCGTCGTAAGAGTGGAAACGATTGCTGTAATCATTTTTTTTCTTCAGAAAAACAGTGGACACACTCTACCGTGTGGATCCTCCTCCAGCCATGCACTAAATTACTCACTTTCGCCGACGTGTGGGACAGCCAGCATCGGGGTCCACCAGCCATGCACTAAATTACTCCGTAGTAGAGTGATGGTAGACTACCCCGATCGAAGCGCCACAGTAATGCCCAATGAGCTGTCAAATCACAAAACCCCCTCCTTTCCAGTAGTAAGTTGGACGGACGAAGCAACCATCATTTCACTCTTCTCTCTCAGCTTCCTCTCTACCCAACCCTCGCTTCTCCCTCATCTTGTTCCTCATTTCTTCAAGAAAAACCCCGACCTTCTTTTGCCATTGTTCTTCTCTCCCAAAGAAGGAAAGGTGAGCGCATCAATGGTGTTGATTCTGGCCAAGGCCTGGTCTTGCAACCCCGAGACTGGTCCTATAACTCACTCTCCTTTCTTCTTTTGGGTTTGTGATTATGGTTTCTTTTCTTTTATTTCTATTTGACAGTTTCTTGATGGACGCTGGAGCACTGGCCGAAGTGATGTATATGGCTTTGGCCAAAACTGTTGAGGCTCATGGTACGAAGAAGCACAAGCACCCCGCCGAGACTACCATAGACAAGCTCAAAGCCATTGCCCTGTCCAAGCCCCCCACTCCGGGATCCCTCATTAAGCAAGTCCAGGTAATATCTCTTCTTGACAATCTTTTTCTCGATCTTGATCGTGTTTTTTCATCTAACACACAGTACTAGTACTAGTAGTACAACTTTCTGGGTGATCTTGCATGTGATTTTTGTGTGCCAAATGACGGTTCCAAATTCCTCTTTTGACCAAAACATGCGAGAGGTTGACACTGATTTCTTATAGTACTTTCAACTACTCCCTCTGTCCCAAATTTCTTGTCTTAGATTTGTCTAGATACGGATGTATCTAATACTAAAATGTGACTTGATACATCCGTATCTAGACAAATCTAAGACAAGAATTTTGGGACAGAGGGAGTACTTTATGAACATCAATGCTACCTTTGAAGAGGGTATATTTGCCTCAGTAACTTGTGTTATGGATATTGCAAGTAATCCCTCTGCTCTCATGCCTTTGAAGACATGTTCTAGTGTCTTTGTTCACTCATTTCTGTGCGTATATGTAGTCATATATGGAGTATAATATCGAAAATCATCTTATATTTCTGAACGGAGGTAGTAATAAAATATGGTTTCTGTTTGAATTAGAACCAGGTCCGCGGTGGAGATGAAGTTCTCAAAGTCATGCCGTGTGAACTGGAAGACCTAAGGATGAGTTCTACTGCTAAACTATCCAACTGATGTGTCCTTGTCGCCACGTGTCCTGAACTAGTATTTTCCTGTAGCATTGTTTTCAGGCGTGTTCTCGAGGCTGTACTTGACCACAACAATTTCCTGGTTGTGCCTTCGATTACGAAGGGTGTGGTTCTTGTAAAGCTTCCCAACAAATCTGATGCGGCCTGTCTTCATGATCATGTTTATGAGTGGAAAGACCACTCTGTTAGGTTCTCCAAGGTTGAGGAGATGGTGATGGTGCATGTAGACATCTCTCACGAAGTCCATGGCCTAGTCAGTTATGCGGGGTTCATCCCGTAGGTCGGTGGAAAGTAATAGTCTGCAGAGTTTAATTAGTGCAACTTTGCTTGTCTGTAGTAAGTACTATTGTTCAGTACTTGATTTGTGTTTGTGAACCCTGTATTGTTTATTAGTACTGCCACTTTTGGTGTGTGGTCAGTCCTGAGAACATTCTATGTTAATGTCTGTCCACTCAATTCAGTCTGTATATTTTGAAGTATCCAGATCATATTTTTTGTGAGGACGGTTTATCAATTATGGTTACACTCCAATATCTGTATGCATTGCAGGGTTTATCACACCCACCAGGATTTCCAGTCCCATGGATGTTCGGTCCATACGATTTGTCACGACCTTTGGATTGTCCTGCTTGTGGGAGTAGGCGAGGCCCCTGCATGCCACCTGTAGTTGGACGATCAATCTTCTGTTTAGTACTTCAACATAGTGATTTCCTGGTAAGGATTCACTCGTGTCACATCAAGTAAATCTTATTGATTTACTGTCTAAATCTTATTGATTTAATGTCATGTTTTCTTTCTTTTCCTACAATTTTACGATGCAGGTTTTTCCATGTGACATTCATCGAGAATAAACCGCTTGGTTTGCTCTCACGATGGCTATTTTGCAGGTTTCACTTCTTATGTCGTGTCAAGAACGAAGGCACCGCCCATCACTTATATTATCGAAAAATGGATCGCATCGTTGTCCGAGTACAAGCTGAATCCCTATGATGAACTGCATTTTGGTTTAACAAAACGCCACAATTAGTCCTTCTCGCATTTAAAAGAAATGAAGAAAAAACTGGATCACGGTCACGAAGCCTAGTCAAGTTAGAAAGCTGATCATAGCAGACCAGACATGATCGCCGTTGTCTCGCACATCGGTACCACCTTCAGCAACGGATCGAGCATCGACAGCTGTTTCTAGCACCGACATGGCAGCAGCAGCTCACCGATCCGGTGAGGATTGGGCACCGACCACGTCAGCGGATCAGGCTGATCTACCGAAGGATCGGACATTGACACCGGCACCTACTCCGACACCGGCACTAGCTCTACAAGGAGCACCATCTCCGGCAGCAGCAGCGGCTTTGGCACCTGCACCAACACTTGCACTTGCATATACTCCGGCCCGTGCAGCGGCAACCGAACGAGCAGTTGCACCGGCAACAGACTGGGCTATAGTTCGCACTTCATATACCAAAGTCCTTACAGAAACCTACATGTCCACCTTCTTGGTAAGTGTTGGTGCACGTGATGGTGCAGCCTTGGTAACTATTTGGATATTGGATCATTGGCCGCCCAAGTGTTTCGTTCTTTTTTATTTCCATGTTGTTTCGCATGATTCACTGTGTTGATCTAACTGTTTGGGTATGTCTTCTTGTCTGCAAACAGAGAATTCCTAGAGCAACGAGGGAGTCGTTCAACAATCCGGGCGACAGCGGCCAAGTTTCTCTTACCATGCGCAGCCTTGGTGTGAATGAACCTGCTCAATATATCGTAAGTACAAAGGATGGTCGCATGATGATTGATGCTAAAGGATAGTCAAGGTTCAAATCTAAATCATATCTTGCGTAGGGGATGATCTCAAAATCGAACTTTCTTGGCAAGGAGAGCTGGTCCAAATCAACTTTGAAATTCTTCAGTAGCAACACGCAACTGCCGAACTGATCTATCCTACGAGAGATTTTGATGTAATAATCTGGCATGTTGAAACAAGTGTCCTGTGTGTATAAGTAATACGACAGTATTATTTATCACATGGTATATCGTTGATAGAATTGCAACTCTCATTGCTGGTTAGGAACTGTCGTTTGATTTCATTCCAACAGTTGCCGTGCTTTATTCAATTTTGTGTATTCGCCTTGCGAGAGCATCTAAAACGTCGTACTAATCACTTGCAATATGAAAAGCGCTGAGGTAGAACACATGGGCCCCCAAACATGCAGGGTGGGCCTGCGGCCCAAAGTCCAGAACCATGAGCCTGTCTGAGTATTATATTCTCAGCTGAACCCCCATAATGCCCGTGCGTTGCACGTAACATCAAGATGCATTTGTATGAGTATTTTATCTTGTGAGAGAAAAGGATGAACGAGGGAAGGCCTTATTTTCAAATGTGGAGAGGTGTGTGGGTACCTTTTTTCAAAATTGCCATAGTTTCCTTCTTATCCGTTAGATATAAATCAGACGGCCTATATTGCAGGATGGCAGGCACACCATCATCACCAACTCGTCTATACTGTGTTAAAAACAACTCTATTTTTTATAATTATATATGTTATATATATTCCCCTTGATTTTTCTTATGTATAAAGTTGTGATATAAAAGATTTTATATTTCTTTACAGACAGAGTATCTCTCTGTCAAAAATATATTTTTGTGTAACTAGTTACTCCTGTCTTTCTACTTCCTTTCGCTGATATGTGGGGCATCCGGCAACGGGGTCCATGTGCCATATGCACAAATTAGAGTGCACAACTGCACGATAGACACACCCCGGTCAGAAGCGCCGTGAGAATGCCCAATGAGCCGTCAAATCACACCCCCCCTTCCAAATTTTTAGCGAAGAAGTCGGACGGACGAAGCGACAATATTTCACTAGGCCTGAATCCCCTTCTCCCTCGTCTGCTTGTTCAGAGACAACCCCCTCTCGGCGATTGCATAGGGTTTTCTCATGGAGAACTACGTACGAATTCTTCATCCATCCCCGATAAATCTAAGTCCCTTGGTCGTGGGTAATCCTAGGATGGCAGCCGCCGCCGTTGATGCATTTTTCTTCCTACTCAATCTAGTGTGTTTCATTTGCAATTGCCCAAAGTGCGAGGACCCTACAGGTTTTGCGCCCTCGTAGACGCCACACTTGTTCCTTCTCATCCTAACACAGGATTTTAAAACGCGCACAGTATGTTCCTAGAATCCTCTTTTCTATCCGGGAGGGTGGGGGTTTTTTTGAACATGCTGTCGACTAATTTGGAAATTTGGATTGCTATATTTGGATAAAAGGTACTACCAGTACGATGGTCAACACTGACGTGAAGGAGGAAGTTATTTCTAGATTTGGTTAGGGAATACATTGTGTTCTCATATTATTTTTCCTGCTGTACATTATTTGCTGTGCCAGAACACATGTACTCAAGATGCTCAGCATTGCCATAACTGAATACACCAGTTTAATGGTCACAGTGAAGACAGGCCATGGATATAAGTTCTGAGTTGGGTTCATGAACCAAGAAGATCGCTGCTTTTTTTATGGCCGAACTTGGATAAACTTTCTCAAGTGTTACGGACTGAAAGTTGGCGCACGAATGTTGATGGAAATAGCAGAACCTGGTCTCATCTTCACTGTGATCTTCCACCCCGACGTCGTTCCAATTGTTCATCCATGTTAGTTTTGTATCTGGTTCTTGCTTGTTGCCTCGATTACTTCTTAATCCACCTATTCTGTCTAACTAATCACAATTTAACTTTAGAAGTAGCAACGAATCTCTCACGAAGATGCTACTTCTAACTAATATTTTCTTATAGTTGGTGGCACGTGTAGGTTTATTCAGAGTTAAGCAGGCTGCTCGTTTGTTATTCTGTAACAACTCGGCTGTTACTGATGGCACTGAAATTGACTGGGACGACATCCACAAGTTCCTACACTTTACTGATTGTCTTGAGGTCCTTGTGGGGCGTTTCAATGGTGGAAGGCCACGTCGGATATGTGTGGCACTGCTGCACTCATTGAACAGGTCCAACTGTGTCGAGAAACTTATGGTACGAGCTGTTTTCTGTTATATATGTTGTTCATAAACTATTGCTTATACACAGTTTTACAGCTGTGATCTTCTTGAAATGTAAACTGCCCAGTTCTATTGTTCCTATACGATGCTCGCCATGGTCGGGTCGACTTGCGCTTGGTCACAACATGATGTTTATGTCGACCTACTCCATTCCCTTGGAGGTGAAAATATACTTATTCATGGGTGGTCTCAAATAATGAAGGCCCGCCCATCTTGGAGAATAGGACAGAAGATTATGTTCTGCTTTTCCATGGCTCTAAAGTTTAATATCCTGTTTATTGACCACATTGCAAGATGAAGCCGCTTCGGAAGGTTGTGGATGCGCGGGCTGGCACCTGGGCCTTGTCCTGGGGCTTGGCGGCCTCACCCTTGGTTAACTATAGGCAAAGTAGCACTGTTTGAGACATGCTTTGTACGGTTGAACCTGTATAAGTACTCATACTGCTTTCAACTATGGTTGTTAAGTGCAAGTGCTGGTTTCAGCTAAGGTTGTTAAGTACTCCTGCTGCTTTTACAGTCTGTCGTGTTTCTTCAGTCATGTCTTCCTCCAGCCGCCAAAACCAAACCAGCGCCGGCGGGGCCGCCTGTTTCCGCCTCCCACGGCTGGCTGCGCCGGCGCATGCATCGCCGCCCCACCGTTTCCTAAATCGTTAACGCCAACGTCCGAGGCCTCGCCGTCGTCCTCCGCGCGCTTTGGTGCGCTCGCTGCGGCACCGCCCTCTCGCGTTGTCAACATGGTCAACAAACAACAAGAATTGGCAGAAGTACGTGGAGAGGATGACAGTACGGCCCACCATGTCAACGTATGGAAAAATAAAATGCTTCCTCCTAGTGTTTTCCTGACATCTGGGACCCACGGCATTGTGAGCGTATATAGTCAATAGACAAGAGAACAGCACAAGATCGGCTGATACCTGGGACGTAGCTGCTCGAGCAGTATTTTTTTAGTTATTGTTGAGACGGAGCAGGGTTTGAACTGGGCTGTGGCCCGTCTAGCCCAGGCTTATATTTTATGTTCACCATGTGACCAGCCCAGCTATTTTTTCTTTGTGAAAATGAGCCCAGTTTATTTTTTCTGAAGAATACCCAATCCAGGCCTATTTATTTTTCTACGCCCTGATGGGCTGCAACTCTTTCAAGACGCCTGCAAATCTTGAACGTATTATGAAATTGGTTGTCAATATAAAAATAGATGACAAATTGGCAATTACTTTATAATTTCTGAATTTTTTCACATTTTCAGATTCCTATTTCACTGGGCATTAACCTAATTTAAATATATCTTCAAAGTACTTTAAATCTGGCTCGACATTTCGGTATTAAAAATAGTTTGGAACCCACAGAAATATGCGAAATTGGCCCTGGCCAACCAAAAAATGGACTGCAATAAATTGCATAAGAAGTCACAATGAGCTATATATAAACTATTAAAAAAAGGGGGAATGGTCTGACTTATGGGCCTATTAAGTTAACGCGTATGCAAGATTTTTTTAGTTATTATATACGTCAACAAACGATTCTAGCAGACGTAACCATTGGATTGACCCGTCGTGTTTCTTGAATGTCTGATCTTCTTGCTCCAGCCACCAAATCCAGCGCCGGCGGGACTGCCTGCTCCCGCCTCCCGTGTAGGCCTCACCGCCCCTACTACTCCCACCGCTGGCCAAGGCATCCCTCTACTCACCCACACACCCTATTATTCTGCGGCGACGGCAGCCTCACACCACAGCCGAACCAGTGAACCCTCGTACTCCTCTCCGCGTGGGCATCCACTGTCGCGTCTTCCCCGGCTCTGCGTCGTCCCCTTCCTAGGCCTCGCCGTCATCCACCGCCCTGGTGCTCTCGGCGCAGCGTGCTCAATGTGGTCAAGGAACGACTTCCATCGGAAGAGTATGATACGTCCATTTTGCATCATGCTTTTATATCGATATTTATTGCATTATGGGCTATTATTACACGTTATGTTACAATACTTATGCTTATTCTCCCATATTTTACAAGGTTTACATAAGGAGGGAGAATGCCGGCAGCTGGAATTCTGGGCTTGAAAAGGAGCAAATAGTAGAGACCTATTATGCACAACTCCAAAAGTCCTAAACTCCACGAAACTCATTTTTGGAAATAGAGGGGGGCCCACATGTCCACGAGGGTGGGGGGCGCGCCCTATCTCCCTGGGCGTGCCCCCTACCTCGTGGCCCCCCTGTTGGCTCTCTGATGGCCATCTTCTACTATATGAGGTCTCTCATCGAGGCAAAAATCATAAGCAACCTTTCGGGACGAAACTCCGCCGCCACGAGGCGGAACCAATCTAGGGCTCCGGCAGAGCTGTTCTGCCGGGGACACTTCCCTCCGGGAGGGGGAAATCATCGCCAACGTCATCACCAACGCTCCTCTCATCGGGAGAGGGCAATCTCCATCAACATCTTCACCAGCACCATCTCCTCTCAAAACCCTAGTTCATCTCTTGTATCCAATTCTCATCACCAAGTCCGGGGTTGGTACTAGTAGGTTGCTAGTAGTGTTGATTACTCCTTGTAGTTGATGCTAGTTGGTTTATTTGGTGGAAGATCATATGTTCAGATCCTTTATGCGTATTAATACCCCTCTGATTATGAACATGAATATGCTTTGTGAGTAGTTACGTTTGTTCCTGAGGACATGGGAGAAGTCTTGCTATTAGTAGTCATGTGAATTTGGTATTCGTTCGATATTTTGATGAGATGTATGTTGTCTAGCCTCTAGTGGTGTTATGTGAACGTTGACTACATAACACTTCACCATTATTTGGGCCTAGAGGAAGGCATTTGGAAGTAATAAGTAGATGATGGGTTGCTAGAGTGACAGAAGCTTAAACCCTAGTTTATGCGTTGCTTCGTAAGGGGCTGATTTGGATCCATATGTTTCATGCTATGGTTAGGTTTACCTTAATACTTTTGTTGTAGTTGCGGATGCTTGCAATAAAGGTTAATCATAAGTGGGATGCTTGTTCAAGAAGAAGAGCACCCAAGCACCGGTCCACCCACATATCAAATTATCAAAGTACCGAACGCGAATCATATGAACGTGATCAAAACTAGCTTGACGATATTCCCATTTGTCCTCGGGAGCGCTTTTCCTTATATAAGAGTTTGTCCAGGCTTGTCCTTTGATACAAAAGGATTGGGCCACCTTGTTTCACTTTATTTACTTTTGTTACTTGTTGCTCGTTACAAATTATCCTATCATAAAACTATCTGTTACCACTTATTTCAGTACTTGCAGAGAATACCTTGCTGAAAACTGCTTATCATTTCCTTCTGCTCCTCGTTGGGTTCGACACTCTTACTTATCGAAAGGACTATGATAGATCCCCTATACTTGTGGGTCATCAAGACTCTTTTCCGGCGCCGCTGCGGGAGTGAAGCGCCTTTGGTAGGTGGAATTTGGTAAGGAAAATTTATATAGTGTGCTGAAATTTACTATCACTTGTTACTATGGAAAGTAATCCTCTGAGGGGCTTGTTCGGGGTATCTTCACCCCGACCAGTAGAGCAAAGAGTTGCTCCTCAACCTACTGAACCTACTGAAAATGAAAATATTCCCTTTGAAGTTCCTTCGGGTATGTTAGACAAACTGCTAGCTAATACTTTTACAGGAGATGGAACAAAGCATCCTGATGAGCACCTAATACATGTGGATGAAGTTTGTGGATTATTTAAGCTTGCAGGTATACCCGATGATGTTGTTAAGAAGAAGGTCTTACCTTTATCTTTGAAGGGAGACGCATCGACATGGTATAGGCTATGTGATGATACGAGGTCATGGAACTATAAACGAATGAAATTGGAATTTCATCAGAAGTATTATCCTATGCATCTTGTTCATCGTGATCGCAATTATATATATATAATTTATGGCCTCGCGAAGGAGAAAGCATCGCTCAAGCTTGGGGGAGGCTTAAATCAATGTTATAGTCATGCCCCAATCATGAGCTCCCAAGAGAAATAATTCTTCAAAGTTTTTATGCTCGGCTTTCTGAAAACAATCGCACCATGCTCGATACTTCTTGTGCCGGCTCCTTTATGATGAAGACTATTGAATTCAAATGGAATTTATTGGATAGAATTAAACGCAACTCTGAAGATTGGGATCTCGACGAAGGTAAGGAGTCAGGTATGACACCTAAGTTTGACTGTGTTAAATCTTTTATGGATACCGATGTTTTCCGTAAATTTAGCACTAAATACGGACTTGACTCTGAGATAGTAGCTTCTTTCTGTGAATCTTTTGCTACTTATGTTGATCTCCCCACGGAGAAGTGGTTTAATTGTCATCCTCCCATAGAAGTAAAAGTAGCTGCACCTTCTAAAGTTGAAGAAAAGATTGTCACTTATAATGATCCTATTGTTCCTACTTCTTATGTTGAGAAACCACCTTTCCCTGTTAGAATAAAGGATCATGCTAAAGCTTCAACAGTTGTTCATAAAAGTAATATTAGAACTTATACACCTCCTGAGCAAGTTAAAGTTGAACCTAATATTGCTATTGTTAAAGATCTCTTGGCTGATAATATTGATGGGCATGTTATTCAATTCTGCGGTGAAACTGCTAGAATTGCTAAACCTTGTCCTAAAGATAAACATAGACATGTGGTAGGCGTGCCTGTTATTTCTGTTAAAATAGGAGATCATTGTTATCATGGCTTATGTGATATGGGTGCTAGTGCTAGTGTTATACCTATTGCCTTATACGAAGAAATTAAGCATGAAGTTGCACCTGCTGAGTTAGAAGATATTGATGTCACAATTAAACTTGCCAATAGAGATACTATATCAGCAATGGGAATTGTTAGAGATGTTGAAGTCTTGTGTGGGAAAACTAAATATCCTGCCGATTTTCTTTTTCTTGGTTCCCCACAAGATAGCTTTTGTCCCATTATATTTGGTAGACCCTTCTTGAACACTGTTAATGCTAAGATAGACTGCTAAAAGAATGTTGTTACTATTGGCTTGGATGATATGACTCATGAGTTTAATTTCTCTAAATTTAGTAGACAACACCATGAAGAAGAATTTCCTAGTAAGGATGAAATTAATGGTCTTGCTTCTATTGCTGTACCTCCTAGCGATCCTTTAGAACAATATTTGCTAGACCATGAAAATGATATGTTTATGAATGAAAGAAGGGAAATAGATGAAGTATTCTTTAAGCAGGAACCTATTCTAAAATACAATTTACCTGTTGAAATCCTAGGGGATCCTCCTCCACCCAAGGGTGATCCCGTGTTTGAGCTTAAACCGTTGCCTGATAATCTTAAATATGCTTATCTTGATGAAAAGAAAATATATCCTGTTATTATTAGTGCTAACCTTTCAGAGCATGAAGAAGAGATTATTGAAAACTCAAGAAGCACCGTGCTTCTATTGGATATACTCTTGATGATCTTAAGGGCATTAGTCCCACTCTATGTCAACATAAAATAAATTTGGAAAAAGATGCCAAACCGTTCGTGATCATCAACGACGGCTGAATCCTAAGATGAAGGAAGTGGTAAGAAAAGAAATACTAAAGCTTCGGAGGCAGGTATAATTTATCCGTTCTGTTGATAGTCGGTGGGTAAGTCCTGTCCATTGTGTCCCTAAGAAGGGAGGTATTACTGTTGTTCTTAATGATAAAGATGAATTGATTCCGCAAAGAATTATTACAGGTTATAGGATGGTAATTGATTTCTGCAAATTAAATAAATCTACTAAGAAAGATCATTACCCCTTACCTTTTATCGATCAAATGCTAGAAAGATTATGCAAACATACACATTATTGCTTTCTAGATGGTTATTCTGGCTTCTCTCAAATACCTGTGTCGGCTAAGGATCAATCAAAGACTACTTTTACATGCCCTTTTGGTACTTTTGCTTATAGATGTATGCCTTTTGGTTTATGTAATGCACCTGCAACCTTTCAAAGATGCATGATGGCTATATTCTCTGACTTTTGTGAAAAGATTTGTGAGGTTTTCATGGATGACTTTTCCGTCTATGGATCCTTTTTTGATGATTGCTTGAGCAATCTTGATCGGGTTTTGCAGAGATGTGAAGAAACTAATCTTGTCTTGAATTGGGAAAAATGCCACTTTATGGTTAATGAAGGTATTGTCTTGGGGCATAAATTTTCTGAAAGAGGTATTGAAGTTGATAAAGCCAAGGTTGATGCTATTGAAAAGATGCCATGTCCCAAGGACATCAAAGGTATAAGAAGTTTCCTTGGTCACGCCGGATTTTATAGGAGGTTCATTAAGGACTTCTCAAAATTTCTCGACCTCGACTAATTTATTACAAAAGATATACCATTTGTCTTTGATGATGATTGTGTAGAAGCATTTGAAATACTTAAGAAAGCATTGGTTTCCGCACCTATTGTTCAGCCACCTGATTGGAATTTACCCTTTGAAATTATGTGTGATGCTAGTGATTATGCTATAGGTGTTGTTCTAGGGCAAAGAGTTGATAAGAAATTAAATGTTATCCATTATGCTAGTAAGACTCTAGACAATGCTCAAAGAAACTATGCTACTACTGAAAAAGAATTCTTAGCAGTTGTATTTGCTTGTGATAAGTTCAGACCTTATATTGTTGATTCTAAAGTAACTATTCACACTGATCATGCTGCTATTAAATATCTGATGGAAAAGAAAGATGCTAAACCTAGACTTATTAGATGGGTTCTCTTGCTACAAGAATTTGATTTGCATATTGTTGATAGAAAGGAGCTGAGAACCCGCTGCGCATAACTTGTCTAGGTTAGAAAATGTTCTTGATGACCCACTACCTATTGATGATAGCTTTCATGATGAGCAATTAAATGTCATAAATGCTTCTCGTAGTACTCCGTGGTATGCTGATTATGCCAATTACATTGTTGCTAAATTTATACCACCTAGTTTCACATACCAACAAAAGAAAAAGTTTTTCTATGATTTGAGACATTACTTTTGGGATGACCCACATCTTTATAAATAAGGAGTAGATGGTGTTATTATATGTTGTGTACCTGAGCATGAACAGGAACAGATCCTACGCAAGTGTCACTCCGAAGCTTATGGAGGGCACCACGCTGGAGATAGAATTGCACATAAGGTATTGCAATCTGGTTTTTATTGGCCTACTCTCTTCAAGGATGCCCGTAAGTTTGTATTATCTTGTGATGAATGTCAAAGAATTGTTTATATTAGTAGACGTCAAGAAATGCCTATGAATTATTCGCTTGTTATTGAACCATCTGATGTTTGGGGCTTTGATTATATGGGACCTTTTCCTGCCTCTAATGGATATACACATATTTTAGTTGTTGTTGATTACGTTACTAAGTGGGTAGAAGCTATTCCAACTAGTAGTGCTGATCATAACACTTCTATTGAAATGCTTAAAGAAGTCATTTTTCCGAGGTTTGGAGTCCCTAGATATTTAATGACTGATGGTGGTTCACATTTTATTCATGGTGCTTTCCGTAAGATGCTTGCTAAGTATGATGTTAATCATAGAATTGCATCTCCATATCACCCTCAGTCTAGTGGTCAAGTAGAATTGAGTAATAGAGAACTCAAATTAATTTTGCAAAAGACTGTCAATAGGTCTATAAAGAATTGGTCCAAGAAACTTGATGATGCATTATGGGCCTATAGAACTGCATATAAAAATCTATGTCTCCATATAAAATGGTTTATGGAAAAGCATGTCACTTACCTCTCGAACTAGAACATAAGGCTTATTGGGCTATTAAAGAGCTCAATTATGATTTCAAACTTGCCGGAGAGAAGAGGTTATTTGATATTATCTCACTTGATGAATGGAGAACCCAAGCTTATGAAAATGCCAAGTTGTTTAAAGAAAAAGTTAAAAGATGGCATGACAAAAGGATACAAAAGCGTGAGTTTAATGTAGGTGGTTATGTATTGCTATACAACTCTCGTTTAAGATTTTTTGCAGGAAAACTTCTCTCTAAATGGGAAGGCCCTTACGTTATCAAGGAGGTCTATCGTTCCGGTGCCATAAAAGTCAACAATTTCGAAGGCACAAATCCGAAGGTGGTAAACGGTCAAAGAATCAAACATTATATCTCAGATAATCCTATAAATGTTGAAACCAATGTTATTGAAACCGTAACCTCAGAGGAATACATAAGAGACACTTTCCAGAATGTTTCAGACTCCGAAAAGGAATAGGTATGTGGTACGGTAAGTAAACCGACTCCAAAACAATTTTTAAGGCAATATTTCCCCGTTTTGGAATATTTAGAAAAATATAAAAATAAGTAGCAGTCCGGGAAGGACATGAGGGCCCCACGAGGGTGGAGGGCGCGCCCCCTACCTCGTGGGCACCTCGTGTGCCTTCCGGACTTAGTTTTCTTGCACGATACGTATTTTGGTCGGTAAAAATTCATTATATATTATCCCGGAGGTTTTGACTCCCGTATCACGCAAATATCCTCTGTTCTTGTTTCAAGCTGTTCTCTGTCAGGGTTGCCAAGGCCAGGCATCATGTCGTCCCCCTCCTCCAACGATGGTGACAAAGATGCTTGGCTAATGAAGATAGAGCTGAAGAGGTAAGAACCCATGGAGATTAACAAGGATGAAGGGATCAAGAAGGCCACGGAGAACCAAGTTCCAGCAGCAGAAGACATCCTTCAACTTGATCACAGTCTTCTTACCCCAACTGAGATCGAAGCTTTCAAGATCATTGAGTTAGCTCGCATTCAAAACAAGTATCTCACAAGTGAAAATGTTTTATTGAAGGAGCATATCGTTGCACTCAAGGGCATTATTCGCAAGTTGGAGGACCTCTTACGCTCGATGTGCGACTATCAATCACCTCCACCTTCTTCACCAGCAAAGGAGACATAATCACATGGGTATGGGCACTCGCCTTGGCAACTGCCAAGCTTGGGGGAGGTGCCCCGTATCGTATCACCATCACATCTCCTATCTTTACCATTTTTCTTAGTTCGATCCTATTAGTAGTATCTTGATCTAGTAGAATAAAGTTTATGGCATGATCTAGTTTTGAGTTTTGCTTTATGATCTCTCTATGTAATCGAGTCTGTGAGCTATATAATAAAGATTAGTGTTGAGTCAAGGGCTTGATTATTTTTTCATGATCTTGAGTGAATAAAAGAAAGAGAAAAGAATAAAAATAAACAAAGAGATCATATTGATCTTATCGAGAGTGATGACTTCAGATAGAAAGAGTATGATGATTAAAAGTTTTTGGGAGTTGGCAAACATAGCTTTGGTCATCGTTGCAATTAATAGGAAGTAATAAGGAAAGAGAGGTTTCACATATAAATATATTATTATTGACATCTTTTATGATTGGGAGCACTCATTAAAATATGACATGCTAAAGAGTTGATGTTGGACAAGGAAGACAACGTAATGGGTTATGTTTTCTTATATCTGAGATAAAGTATATTGTCATGGATCGTCCAACATGTTGAGCTTTCCTTTCCCCCTCATGCTAGCCAAATTCTCAGCACCAAGTAGAGATACTACTTGTGCTTCCAAAACCCTTAAACCATTTTTGCCATGAGAGTCCACCATATCTACCTATGGATTGAGTAAGATCCTTCAAGTAAGTTGTCATCGGTGCAAGCAATAAAAATTGCTCTCTAAATATGTATGATTTATTAGTGAGGGATAAAATAAGCTTTATATGATCTTGTGATGTATAAGTAATAAAAGGGACGGACTGCATAATAAAGGTCTATATCACAAGTGGCAATATAAAGTGACATTCTTTCGCATTAAGATTTTGTGCATCCAACCATAAAAGCGCATGGCAACCTCTGCTTCCCTCTGCGAAGGGCCTCTCTTTTATTATTATCCTCTACCTTATGCAAGAGTCATGGTGATCTTCACCTTTCCTTTTTACATTTTATCCTTTGGCAAGCACAGTATGTTGGAAAGATCTGATATATATATATATATATATATATATATATATATATATATATATATATATATATATATATATAATTGGATATAGGGAGCATGAGTTATTATTGTTGACATTACCCTTGAGGTAAAAGGTTGAGAGGCAAAACTATAAGCCCCTATCTTTCTCTGTGTCCGATTAAAACTCCGTAACCACAAGTATCGCATGAGTGTTAGCAATTATGATAGACTAAATGATAGTTGAGTATGTGGACTTGCTATTAAGCTCTGACATAGACTCTTTCTGATGTTATGATAAATTGCAATTGCTTCAATGACTGAGATTATAGTTTGTGGCTCCGGCAGAGCTGTTCTGCCGGGGACACTTCCCTCCGGGAGGGGGAAATCATCGCCAACGTCATCACCAACTCTCATCTCATCGGGAGAGGGCAATCTCCATCAACATATTCACCAGCACCATCTCCTCTCAAAACCCTAGTTCATCTCTTGTATCCAATTCTTGTCTCCAAGTCCGGGGTTGGTACTAGTAGGTTGCTAGTAGTGTTGATTACTCCTTGTAGTTGATGCTAGTTGGTTTATTTGGTGGAAGATCATATGTTCAGATCCTTTATGCATATTAATACCCCTCTGATTATGAACATGAATATGCTTTGTGAGTAGTTACGTTTGTTCCTGAGGACATGGGAGAAGTCTTGCTATTAGTAGTCATGTGAATTTGGTATTCGTTCGATATTTTGATGAGATGTATGTTGTCTAGCCTCTAGTGGTGTTATGTGAACGCCGACTACATAACACTTCACCATTATTTGGGCCTAGAGGAAGGCATTGGGAAGTAATAAGTAGATGATGGGTTGCTAGAGTGATGAAGCTTAAACCCTAGTTTATCGTTGCTTCGTAAGGGGCTGATTTGGATCCATATGTTTCATGCTCTGGTTAGGTTTACCTTAATACTTTTGTTGTAGTTGCGGATGCTTGCAATAAAGGTTAATCATAAGTGGGATGCTTGTTCAAGTAAGAAGAGCACCCAAGCACCGGTCCACCCACATATCAAATTATCAAAGTACCGAACGCCAATCATATGAACGTGATGAAAACTAGCTTGACGATATTCCCATGTGTCCTCGGGAGCGCTTTTCCTTATACAAGAGTTTGTCCAGGCTTGTCCTTTGCTACAAAAGGATTGGGCCACCTTGCTACACTTTATTTACTTTTGTTACTTGTTGCTCGTTACAAATTATCCTATCATAAAACTATATGTTACCACTTATTTCAGTACTTGCAGAGAATACCTTGCTGAAAACCGCTTATCATTTCCTTCTGCTCCTCGTTGGGTTCGACACTCTTACTTATCGAAAGGACTACGATAGATCCCCTATACTTGTGGGTCATCAGAGTACTGTCGTGGAGAGGCTGACAGCTGGGTCCATGGCAGCCGCAAGGAAGTGCCTCCTTATTACGCGGAAAATAAGTATTCCTCCACCTGACAGCAGGGACCCACCGGACAAGCCATCGTATTTGGCAAAAAAATGTTTCCACCTGACTGCTGGGGCCCACCGAACGGGCCATCGTATTTCGCAAAAAAACGTTCCCCCACTGTCAGCTCGGACCCACCAGAAGTGCCTCCTTATTACGCATAAAAAATGAATACTCCCCCTGCTAGCTGGGACCCAGTATAGTGGGAGGCTGACTTGTGGGCCTACTAAGTTGATGGGGACGGAGGGCTTTGTCAACTTAGGCAATATGCATGATTCTAGCTCCATTGTCCGTACGATGTCCATCCAACGGCCGTAGTGCTTCTTCAACCTCTGGTCTTCTTGCTCTAGCCGCCCAAACCAGCGCCGGTCGTGCCTCGCGCTCCTGCCTCCCATGGCCGGCTGCGATGCCGCGGAGGCCTCACCGCCCCCTACTACTCCCACCGCAGGCCAGGCTATCCCTCTACTCACCCACACCCCCTGTTATTCTGCGGCGACGGCAGCCTCACACCGCAGCCGAACTAGTGTACCCTCGTACTCCTCTCCGCGTGGGCATCCATTGTCACGTCTTCCCTGGCTCTGCGTCGTCCCCTTCCTAGGCCTCGCTGTCATTCACCGTCCTGGTGCTCTCGGCGCGGCGTGGTCAACATGGTCAAGGAACGGCTTCCATCGGACGTGGATTGTACGTGGAGAGGCTGACAGCTGGGTCCACGGCCACAGCAAGGAAGTGCCTCCTTATTACGCGCAAAATAATTATTCCTCCACCTGACAGCGGGGACCCACCGGATGGGCCACCGTATTTCACGAAAAAAAACATTTCCCCCTGACTGCTGGGACCCACCAGCTACATCTTCGCACGCAAGGAAGTGCGTCCGGGCAAAAAAAATGATTCGCCCCCCTGACTGCTGAGACCCACCAGCTACATCTTCGCATGCTAGGAGTGCCTGATAGTCGGGACCCACTGGTCGAAGCGTATGTAGCATTGTCATTCTGGTCGCGAACGTGTACATACATACTGGTCGATGTAGAGTCGCGCACGTGTCGTAGTAGAGGTGCGCACGTAGCATGTACACGTACATACAGCGGCAAGTGTGCAACAAAGAAAATACGGCCACGTACGTACATACGGGCAGGGTCTCGAACGCCTACTCGCGCATACGTATGCCCAGGGCTCGTGTACATGGCTGGGTTGGAACGGAGAAACTGCGTCGTCGTGTTCATGGGGAGCCAACTGGTTGGGTCGGAACGGAATGCGTCGTCGTGTTCATCGGAGGGCTTGGACGGAACAACCAATGGAAACGAGGCCTGGCGTACCGTAGAACGGAGGAAACGGCCTTGTGTTCGACCGGCCACGTTTGAAACGGGATCCTGTTCATCGAGAGGGGTCTGGCGTACCGCAAAACGGAGGAAATGGACCTCCTACAGTCAAAACGGGGGTCCTGTTGATCGGGAGGGGTGTGGCGTACCACAAAACAGAGGAAACGGACTTGTGTTGGAGCGCTACGGTCGAAACGGGGGTCCTGTTCATCGGGAGGGTGTGGCGTACCGCAAAACGGGACTCCACGGGATAATGTTCATCTCCACCGTCGACTCCCTCCAGCCTCCACGGGCTACTATTCATCCACCGTCGACCTCCTCCAGCCTCCACGTGCGACTGTTCATCCACGGGCTCCTGTTCATCCAGCCTCCACCACGCGCTACTCCACCGGCTACTGTTCAACCAGCCCTCTCCACGGGCTCCTGTTCAACCACCCCTCCACGGATTACTGTTCATCCATCCCTCCACCGTCTACTGTTCATCCTGCCCTCCACGGGGTGGTCCTGTTCATCCTGCCCTCCACGGTTCCTGTTCATCCAGCCCCAACCAGCTCGATCGATCGGGGTCCTATTCATCCAGAGGCAACACCACGGGGTCCTGTTCATCCACCCGACCGGGAACTGTTCATCCAACCCCCCCCAGCAACGCTCACTGTTCATCCAGAGGCAGCATCGATCGGCTTCAGTTAGTAGCAGTAGCAAAGGAATCGCTCGATCGGGTTCAGTTAACAGCCATCGATCGATCGCTCGGGTTCAGTAACCATAGCCTGCAGTGCAATCGCTCGGGTTCAGTTAGAGCCCAACGCCTCGCACTCACGCGCGTGCGTGTACGAGAGAAACGCGCATTGCTCGGCCCTGACCACCCACCGTAACCGGGAACACCCCGATATTTTCCTCGCCCTCGTTTCTACCACGGTTTTTTCCGTCATGGACGGCCCAAAGAATGTCATGTAGCTGCGTCTCCGGCCTGCCCAGGACGAAAAGCCCATTTTTCTGTCATGATTTTTTGTCATAGAAGTAGGACCCCACCACATCTATGATGATACCGGGTTTTTTCATGATTATCGTTATAGAAGTGTCATAAGTATGACAGAAAAAAATATCGTTCGGCCCAAAATGTCACGGATGTGTCTTTTTTTTGTAGTGCATGCTTTCATCATAATAAATTTGCTCATCAAAACTTGGGGGACTAAACATATCATCTTTATCAAACATAGCATCCCCAAGCTTGTGGCTTTGCATACCATTAGCATCATGGGTATTCAAAGAATTCATACTAACAACATTGCAATCATGCTCATCATTCACATATTTTACGCCAAGCATTCTATGCAATTCTTCCTCTAGTACTTGAGCACAATTTTGCTTCCCATCATTTTCATGAAAGACATTAAAAAGACGAAGCATATGAGGCAACCTTAATTCCATTTTTTTGTAGTTTTCTTTTATATACTAAACTAGTGATAAAACAAGAAACTAAAAGATTCGATTGCAAGATCTAAAGATATACCTTCCAGCACTAACCTCCCCGGCAACGGCGCCAGAAACTGCTTGGTGTCTACTACTCAACCTTCTTCTTGTAGACGTTGTTGGGCCTCCAAGTGCAGAGGTTTGTAGGACAGTAGCAAATTTCCCTCAAGTGGATGACCTAAGGTTTATCAATCCGTGGGAGGCGTAGGATGAAGATGGTCTATCTCAAGCAACCCTGCAACCAAATAACAAAGAGTCTCTTGTGTCCCCAACACACCCAATACAATGGTAAATTGTATAGGTGCACTAGTTCGGTGAAGAGATGGTGATGCAAGTGCAATATGGATGGTAGATATAGGTTTTTGTAATCTGAAAATATAAAAACAGCAAGGTAACTAGTGATAAAAGTGAGCACAAACGGTATTGCAATGCGTTGAAACAAGGCCTAGGGTTCATACTTTCACTAGTGCAAGTTCTCTGAACAATAATAACATAATTGGATCATATAACAATCCCTCAACATGCAACAAAGAGTCACTCCAAAGTCACTAATAGCGGAGAACAAACGAAGAGATTATGGTAGGGTACAAAACCACCTCAAAGTTATTCTTTGTGATCGATCTATTCAAGAGTCCGTAGTAAAATAACATGAAGCTATTCTTTCCGTTCAATCCATCCTAGAGTTCGTACTAGAATAACACCTTAAGACACAAATCAATCAAAACCCTAATGTCACCTCAAGTATCCGTGGGTATGATTATACGATATGCATCACACAATCTCAGATTCATCTATTCAACCAACACAAGGAACTTCAAAGAGTGCCCCAAAGTTTCTATCGGAGAGTCAACACGAAAACATGTGCCAATCCCTATGCATAAGTTCACATGGTCACTGAACCCGCAAGTTGATCACCAAAACATACATCAATTAGATCACGTGATATGCCATTGTCACCACAGATAAGCACATGCAAGATATACATCAAGTGTTCTCAAATCCTTAAAGACTCAATCCGATAAGATAACTTCAAAGGGAAAACTCAATCCATTACAAGAGAGGAGAGGGGGAGAAACATCATAAGATCCAACTATAATAGCAAAGCTCGTGATACATCAAGATCGTACAAATCAAGAACACGATATATATATATATATATATATATATATATATATATATATATATATATATATATATATATATATATATATATATATATATCAAACACATAGCTACTGGTACATACCCTCAGCCCCGAGGGTGAACTACTCCCTCCTCATCATGGAGAGCGCCGGGATGATGTAGATGGCCACCAGTGAGGGATCCCCCCTCCGGTAGGGTGCCGGAACAGGGTCCCAATTGGTTTTTGGTGGCTACAGAGGCTTGCGGCGGCGGAACTCCCGTTCTAGGTTATGTTCTGGAAGTATGGGTATATATAAGAGGTTTTTGTTGGAGATATGCCCTAGATGCAATCATGTATGATGATATTTCTTATGTGTTTATGAATAAATATAGTCCTTGGACATTATCAATGATGTGTATCAGCAAGTATGTGACTTGTTTGTGGGACTATGCATTGTATGATGACTGTCCTAAAAGGTCCCTAGTCGAAAGGGTTGTGTGGACGCGCAGCCGACTAGACTGGCATATGACACGGTCGATGGCTTGGTCTCACTAGCCATGAAGCATTGGATGCTAACCGGATAATATGGACTTGGAAAGGTATGGTCGGATTCTACGTAGTCGGATCCGAGTCGAGATAAGGTCCGAGTCGGACAGACCCAACTATGAGATGCAACGATATGTCATCTGTGAGTCTCTAGTACAACATACGTTCTATGTCCTAACACCTGAGCTAACGCATGTACTCGGGATGGTGACAGACTTGCTTTGGGCCGACCAAACGCTACTCCGTGACTGGGTAGTTACAAAGGTAGGTTTCGGGTTTGTTCAGTCCCATGCTGCAAGACATGGTCGAGCAAGATGGGATTTGCCCTCCGATCGGAGAGATATACTGGGCCCCTCGCGTGATCCGACCAGGATAAGCATGGCCATGCGACAAGGATTATGAGATAATCCGGATAGTGGTCGGTATCACTGGAACGAGAAAGAGGTCGGGCTAGCACAAGGATGACAGAATCGCCTTGAGCTCGACAACGTATATCGTGTGGCAAAAGGAATGGAAGTGTGATGTACAGGTTCGCCTAACCAGCTTCATAGTCTGCTTGGTGGTCAGCACGCCTTGCTAGAGGCCGCTACCAACCGTGCAGGTCGGAGGTGATCCGAACTGTGACCAAGCCGACTTGAACCTAAGGGGTCGCAAGGCAAGGGAAGGAACCTACGAGGTCGATTCATAGGACACTGGTCGGATGTGATCCGAACTGGACTAGGAACGTGACCGAGTAGACTTTGGGCTTTAGGGTCCGTGTAAGGCCCAAGTGTTGAGCCTGCGACGGATGCCTATATAAAGTGGAGGTGCGGCACACTCATGGATTTTGATTGTTTTGGCTGCGACTAGGGTTTGCATGTGTTGCGAATAGCCACCTCCACTCGCCGCCGACTGTGTGATCGGACCTAGCAGTCCGCCGCACGGTGTTCCTCCTGCACGCGCGGATACCGTTAGAGGCGGTGCACTTGCGCCGCTCCGACGAACTCGTACGTGGGATCGAACGACCGGCTGTTCGAGGGAGATCGAACGAGGAGGAGACGATCCACGCGGACGCGCTGCTCAACTCTTCTTCCGCTGCACGGCACTGCGCGTCTAGTGGTAACGAACTGTGATCCATCTCCCGTAGCATGTTCCTGGATGTTCTGCGCGTAGGAAAATTTTAATTTGCAGTCGACGCACCCTACCGTAGAACCCAACAGTTTTGGCATCGGGAACAAGTCAGGGGGGTCTCCGAGGCAGCCATGGGGTAGGGGGGCGCGCCCAGTGGGGTAGGGCGCCCCCCCACCCTTGTGGGTGCCTTGGGACTCTCCTGGCCTATCTCCGATACTCCGTGGGCTTCTTCTGGTCCAATCAAAAATTATAGATACGTTGGAGACGTATCACGGCCACAAGGGGCGCGCCCAAGGGTGGGGATTCTACTCCAAGTAGGAATAGGTTCCCCCCTTTCCTAGTCCAACTAGGAGAAGAAGGAAGGAGAGGGTGAGGGAGAGGGAAAGAGGGGCCGCGCCCCCCTCCCCTATTCCTATTCGGACTCTCCTTTGGGGGGGTGCCACCTCTTGGCTGCGACCCTCTCTCTCCCCTAAGGCCCATAACTTCCTGGGGGGGTCCGGTAACCCTCCGGCACTCCGGTTTTATCCGAAACTTTCCGGAACACTTCCGGTGTCCGAATAACATGGTCAAATATATCAATCTTTATGTCTCGACCATTTCGAGACTCCTCGTCGTGTCCGTGATCACATCGGGGAGTCTGAACAACCTTCAGTACATCAAATCACATAAACTCATAATACGAATCGTCATCGAACGTTAAGCGTGCGGACCCTACGGGTTCGAGAACTATGTAGACATGACCGAGACACTTCTTCGGTCAATAACCAATAGCGAAACTGGGATGCTCATATTGTCTCCTACATATTCTATGAAGATCTTTATCAGTCAAACCGCATAACAACATATGTTGTTCCCTTTGTCATCGGTATGTTACTTGCCCGAGATTCGATCGTCGGTATCACCATACCTAGTTCAATCTCGTTACCGATAAGTCTCTTTACTCGTTCTGTAATGCAACATCCCGCAACTAACTCATTAGTCGCATTGCTTGCAAGGCTTATAGTGATGTGCATTACCAAGAGGGCCTAGAGATACCTCTCCGACAATCGGAGTGACAAATCCTAATCTCGATCTATGACAACTCAACAAACACCATCGGAGACACCTGTAGAGCATCTTTATAATCACCAAGTTACGTCTTGACATTTGATAGCACACTAAGTGTTCTTCCAGTATTCGGGAGTTGCATAATCTCATAGTCATAGGAACATGTATAAGTCATGAAGAAAGCAATAGCAACAAACTAAACGATCATAGTGCTAAGCTAACAGATGGGTCTTGTCCATCACATCATTCTCTAATGATGTGATCCCGTTTATCAAATGACAACACATGTCTATGGCTAGGAAACATAACCATCTTTGATAAACAAGCTAGTCAAGTAGAGGCATACTAGGGACACTTTGTTTGTCTATGTATTCACACATGTACTAATTTTCCAGTTAATATAATTCTAGCATGAATAATAAACATTTATCATGATATAAGGAAATGTAAATAACAACTTTATTATTGCTTCTGGGGCACATTTCCTTCAATTGTTGTGTATCTTTGCATTGATAGGTTGGAGAAGTTATAGTGTGTAGTCCTAGGGGTCATACGCTAGTAGGCATCCCACGGGGTGCAATTGAGCATGGAAGGGGTTGCTCAGCCTCGATACAAAACGCTCAGGATGAGGGAATCAGTACTTCTAATCCTTTAGCTCTGGCATGAGCCCACAAGCGAGCCTCGTCCTGGATAGTGTGAGCAAGGTCATCATTCGATAGTTGTAGGTTGTCTAAGACTATGGTGTTACAGTGCTTCCAAAGGGACCAAGCGACAAGAGCTCCACTCACTCCACACACGTGGCAAGGATGTTTATCCAGGTTCTGGCCACCCGCGGCGGTGTAACACCCTACTCCTGCTTTAGTGTTCTTTGTATTTGTCGAATGAATACTCCCCTTGCAAATGCACTTCTTAACACCTTTTATATACTTGATGGGCCAAAGTTGACCCTTTTCTTTTGTACGCTAATGATGACGAAGTGAACAGGTTTAGCTGACAATCCCTGTGGTAGATTTCACCATGTACTTTTGCACTAGACGCACATTGTCGAACGTCAGCGGACAGACCCCGACATGGCGGGGTTGTACCGGGAGCATGCGAGATGATTGTGTGCTCATTCTTTCATGGGAAACGATGGAACAGGTAACCCGAAGAGTGGAGTTCTTCATCTCCTCGGGTAACCTTGGGAGCTAGGATTTGTTGTGTGGCCTGGATCCTTCTCCTCAACCCTAACACCAAGCGGCCGACATGCCTTAGAAGATGAGAGGATTAAACCCGAGAAGCACCTTTCCCTTGTTGATGTTGCGCCAATCTTCTAGCAAGATGGACTGCCAAGACGACATGTTCCCCGAGAGCGAGGGAAGTCCCATTCTCGTGCATCTGACAACATTGAGGATCTCCAGCTCAGAGAATTCCAAGCACACATCAGTTGTTGTTCCCCCTTCAGCAATCACGACAAAGAAAGGTTAAGAGGAAGGACATTTGTTACGCATAAGCTAGAACTCCGGCGATCTTATTGGGTGAAGCTTCGACAAAACAGACACGGCGTCCTGAGTAGGTGGGGGGTCTAGACAAATCTCTGATGACTGTTGTCCACCACAGAAAGTAGCTGAAAGTAACAAATAGCGACCTCCCAAAGATGCTCGCGTGATAGGCACAACGATGTCTCGATTTTTCGATGAGAGGTAAATTTTTGATTTGCATGGAGTTGGCTTTGATGATCTAACTACAACGCATGATGACGTTGTGCCTTAGCAATCTCTAAACCAACCCCAAGAGGTTACTAACCATATCGGTGCAAAATCAACATGGCCACGATTTCATGAAGGTCTAATTCCTGCATGAAATCAAAGAAGAAACAAGATTTGTGATTTACAATCTGGATACTACGGATATAGATGAAGTACTGATGAAAGTAGTGGTTCTGTAAGCAGTCTTGCTCTGGTAGTTGGGCATAAACGAAGTAGATGAAGTTGCGGCCATGGAGAACTTTAAAATAAACAGAACCCGAGTCTAAATGATGGCCTAGCTGGAGTACTTATAGTGGGGTGGAGGAGCAATTCAGCGGCCATGCGAGGGTGCTGAAATCCACCCTAGGTTGGTTTCATCAACTAACACAGGTTCATAAAACTATCTATGGTCACTTCAAAATTATATGGGCTTGGCCCAAAAGTAGGTAGCGTAGCACCTATACAAGCCCATGGACGAAAATGTGAAGTGCCATCTTGTATATTTCGTCGATGTCTTCATGGGTCATCATGGTGGCTTCAAACTCCTAAAACATATACTTATGGCTCCACTTTCATTCCATGCACGTTCACTTTCATCTCCATGCTTGATCATGCTCCAGTGCTCGTCTCTCTTATTCATGCTGGGCCCTTCATTCCTGAGGAGTACAAGCATGTCTAATTTAGACATCATCACAATTCATGAACAATAGACATATTCCCGAGAAACAAAAGTACATAATTATTTAATTCATGTGCGCTAGCTCCAACAATTGGTACTAGTTTTCTAAAACTTAGTGGTAGGGGTTCTTAGGTGTAACAGTGGTTAGGATGTCCTCAACGTTATCTCCTTACTTAATTGACGTTGTTCTCAACGGGGGCTCATTCGCCTCTCCGAAATATGGCTTAAATATGTAATATTAAGTTTGGGACTAACCCCAAAATGTGCATGCACGGGTTTATATGTAGTGTCGTTTATTTTTCCAAGACCTTAAAGGGACCGTCAAGCCATGGCATTAGTTTATACTTGCGCAAATCAAGAAACCTACATTTGCGAAAATAAAACCAAACAAGATCTCTAGGTTAAAACACAACATTTTTTCACGTTTACCATCAACAAGCTTGTATTTCACATTCATACGATCAATATTTTCCTTGGTTTGCTCATGAATTCTCAAAATCAATTCAGGAAATTGTTTAACATCAAAATTTACCTTCTCTCAATATGAAAGATGCAGTAATAGGTTGGTGCATGAGGTAGAAAATTGTACACAACTTCAAAAGGGGCCATCATAGTGGTAGAATGAAACAAACGATTTGAAGCAAATTAAATATTGGGTAAACATTCTCCCCATATGAAGTTATTCTTTAGAATATCCCTAACCATGGTAGACAAGGTTCTATTGACTGCTTCATTTTTTGTCCATCAGTTTGGGGATGACATGATACTAAAAGCAATTTAGTCCCTAGCTTAGCCCATAAACATCTTCAAAAGTGGCTAGAAAATGTACTATCATGATCTAAAAATATAATACTGGGCATGCCATGCAAGAAAAATAATTTCATGAAAGAACAAATCAACAGCATGAGCAACATTATCGCTTTTATGACATGGCATAAAGTGTGGTTCTTAGAAAATCTATCCACGGCAACAGAGATGTTATCCCTTCCCTTCTTTGTTAGAGACAAGCCTAAAACAATTTGCATGGATATATCTTCCCAAGAAACACCAGAAACGGGTAAAGGTGTATGTAAACCAGTAGGAGTGTGTCGTGACTTAGCTTTTTGAGATGTGGTGTAGTGAGTAACAAAATGCTCAACATTTTGCCCCATCTTCGACCAAAAGAAAATACGGAACACGCTCATGTTTCTTCTTCTTTATGTCATAGTGTCCCATTAATGCTTCCCCATGCATCTCCTACAACAATAAAAGATGAACAAAGCCAGTTGGATGCATATCTTGTTGGCATGCAAACCAAATCCAACATTAGTGATGATATTGTTCCATGCTCTCCCTTCTTTACAATGATGCATCACATCTTTAAATTTGACATCATGCAAATATTGATCTTTGATGGTCTGCAAACAAAAAATATTGAAGTGAAGTTGCGAAAGCATTGTATGACAACGAGACAAATCATCATAAATATCATTTTATTCACACTTTCTTGTGTTTTAATAACATAAGCGAAAGACTTAATGGATTCAGACCACTTAGCATAACTACAATTCAGTTTGTCTTGACTTCTCTTATGTTTCAGAGATGCATGATCAAAATGCATAACAAATTCATTCGGCCATAACAATGTTGCCATGTCTCTAAAGTCCAAACAAGAGCATATAAATCTTTGTCGTAAGTAGAATAGTTAAGACTAGGCCCACTCAGTTTTTCAGAAAAAGATGCAACATGTTTGTCATCTTATAATAACACACCTCCCAGCAAATTCCACTAGCATCACATTCAAGTTCAGAAGTCTTACTAAAATCAAAAAGTTGGAGCAAAGGAGTACGTGCTAACTTATCTTTTAGTATCATAAAGCATCTTCATGTGCATCGCTCCAAGGTTTGACACATCCTTTTTTCTATGCTCCTAAGAGGAATTGCAATGGTGTTGAAATCCATATCAAAGCACCTATAGAATCTTGCAAGATTAAGGAAAATCCTTGATACGTCTCCAACGTATCTATAATTTTTGATTGCTCCATGCTATATTATCTACTGTTTTGGACATTAATGGGCTTTATTATTCACTTTTATATTATTTTTGGGACTAACCTATTAGCCGGAGACCCAGCCCAGAATTGTTGTTTTTGCCTATTTCAGAGTTTCGCAAAAAAGGAATATCAAACGGAGTCCAAACAGAATGAAACCTTCGGGAACGTGATTTTCTCACCGAACATGATCCAGGAGACTTGGACCCTACGTCAAGGAAGCTTCCAGGAGGCCACGAGGTAGGGGGCGCGCCCTCCCCCCAGGCGTGCCCTCCACCCTCGTGGGCCCCCTGTTGCTCCACCGCCGTACTCCTTCCTCCTATATATACCTACGTACCCCCAAACGATCAGATACGGAGCCAAAAACCTAATTTGACCGCCGCAACCTTCTGTACCCACGAGATCCCATCTTGGGGCCTGTCCCGGAGCTCCGCCGGAGGGGGCACCCATCACGGAGGGCTTCTACATCAACACCATAGCCTCTCCGATGAAGTGTGAGTAGTTTACTTCAGACCTTCGGGTCCATAGTTAGTAGCTAGATGGCATCTTCTCTCTTTTTGGATCTCAATACAATGTTCTCCCCCTCTCTCATGGAGATCTATTCGATGTAATCTTCTTTTTGCGGTGTATTTGTTGAGACCGATGAATTGTGGGTTTATGATCAAGATTATCTATGAACAATATTTGAATCTTCCCTGAATTCTTTTATGTATGATTGGTTATCTTTGCAAGTCTCTTCAAATTATCAGTTTGGTTTGGCCTACTAGATTGATCTTTCTTGCAATGAGAGAAGTGCTTAGATTTGGGTTCAATCTTGCGGTGTCCTTTCCCAGTGACAGTAGGGGCAGCAAGGCACGTATTGTATTGTTGCCATCGAGGATAACAATATGGGGTTTTTATCATATTGCATGAATTTATCCCTCGACATCATGTCGTCTTGCTTAAGGCGTTACTCTGTTTTCATGAACTTAATACTCTAGATGCATGCTGGATAGCGGTCGATGAGTGGAGTAATAGTAGTAGATGCAGGGAGGAGTCGGTCTACTTGTCTCGAACGTGATGCCTATATACATGATCATACCTAGATACTCTCATAACTATGCTCAATTCTGTCAATTGCTCAACAGTAATTCGTTCACCCACCGTAAAATACTTATGCTCTTGAGAGAAGCCACTAGTGAAATCTATGGCCCCCGGGTCTATCTTCATCGTATTAATCTTCAAACACTTAGTTATTTCCTTTGCTTTTTACTTTGCTTTTATTTTACTTTGCATCTTTATCACAAAAATACCAAAATATTATCTTATCATCTCTATGAGATCTCACTCTCGTAAGTGACCGTGAAGGGATTGACAACCCCTTATCGCGTTGGTTGCGAGGAGTTATTTGCTTTGTGTAGGTACGAGGGACTCGAGCGTAGCCTCTTACTGGATTGATACCTTGGTTCTCAAAAACTGAGGGAAATACTTACGCTACTTTGCTGCATCACCCTTTCCTCTTCAAGGAAATCCAACATAGTGCTCAAGAGGTAGCAGAGAAGATTTCTGGCGCCTTTGCCGGGGAGTCTACGCAAAAGTCAACATACCAAGTACCCATCACAAATCCCTTATCTCCCGCACTACATTATTTGCCATTTGCCTCTCGTTTTCATCTCCCCCACTTCACCCTTGCCGTTTTATTCGCCCTCTCTTTTTCGTTCGCCTCTTTCTCATTTGCTCGCCATTATGGCCAGTCCTCTATCTTCTCCGTTGTCTCTCGAGAATGAAGTTCTTAATTTTAAGCAAAGGGAGGGAGAAAATTTAAAAGACACTTGGTATAGAATTTGCAATGCTCAAAATAGATCTACCAGGAAGAAATCTACTTCTGTTCTTCTCCGCAATTTTTATGTAGGTGCTAATCCTTGGTATAGATATATCCTTGATACCATTACCGGAGGGAATTTCTTAGGTAGCCATACTTTTGATTCTTATAATGCTTTGATAGATTTTTTTGGCTCACCCCCTCTTTTCGTTAATGGAACTATGTTAACTTTGGAGCATATAATGCAAAGACTTGAAATTATTGAGAATAAAGTTGCCCGTTGAGTTAACTGAAAATCTGGATAAAAAGATCCACAACCAAATTACACAATATGGATCTAAGGTAGGAGTAATCCTTTGAAAAATATTAAGGAGAAGGAACCCATAGTTAATGAGAGAATTAATCAAGATTCCACTAGAATCGATAAACTTGAGGGTATCATTACCAATTTGGGAACCACTTTTTCTTCCGTAAAGATAACTCCAAATCCTCCTACTAAAATTTCCAAGCTTATGTATGTTCCTAAAAATAAGGGTGAATCCTCTAGTAAGGAAACTGCGGATCTTAAATCTATAAGTATTCATCCCGATCTTTTTGCTATCATTAAGGAACCATTTGCTACGAATGAATTTTTTGATCTTGTGCCTAAAAGTTTGATCATTACTAAAAGTAAAGAAATTTATAAGGAAGATAGATGTCTCATTGAAGAATTGCCTACCAAAGATGGCAATACCTAGATCTATCCTTGCTCTTATGCCTAGCTAGGGGCGTTAAACGATAGCGCTTGTTGGGAGGCAACCCAATTTTATTTTAGTTTTTTTTGCTTTTGCTTCTATTTAGGAATAAATATTTGTTCTAGCCTCTGGTTAGATGTGTTTTTATGTTTTAATTAGTGTTTGTGCCAAGTTAAACCTATAGTATCTTCTTGGATGATAGTTGTTTGATCTTGCAGAAATTTCCAGAAACTTTCTGTTCACGAAAACAATTGTTAAAAATCACCAGAACGTGATAAAATACTGATTCCAATTGCTGATGATCAATAAACAAATTGCCTAGGTCTTACTATTTTTGCTGAATTTTTGGAGTTCCAGAAATTTGCTTTAGTTACAGATTACTACAGACTGTTCTTTTTTTGACAGATTCTGTTTTTCGTGTGTTTTTTGCTTATTTTGATGAATCTATGGCTAGTAAAATAGTTTATAAACCATAGAGAAGTTGGAATACAGTAGGCTTAACACCAATATAAATAAAGAATGAGTTCATTACAGTACCTTGAAGTGGTCTTTTGTTTTCTTTCGCTAACGGAGCTCACGAGATTTCTGTTGAGTTTTGTGTTGTGAAGTTTACAAGTTTTGGGTGAAAGATTTTTGATGGATTATGGAACAAGGAGTGGAAAGAGCCTAAGCTTGGAGATGCCCATGGCACCCCCAAGATAATCTAAGGACACCAAAAAGCCAAATCTTGGGGATGCCCCGGAAGGCATCCCCTCTTTTGTCTACTTCCATCGGTAACTTTACTTGGAGCTATATTTTTATTCACCACATGATATGTGTTTTGCTTGGAGCGTCTTGTATGATTTGAGTCTTTTTTTAGTTTACCACAATCATCCTTGCTGTACACACCTTTTGAGAGAGCCATACATGATTTGGAATTTGTTAGAATACTCTATGTGCTTCGCTTATATCTTTTGAGTTATATAGTTTTGCTCTAGTGCTTCACTTATATCATTTAGAGCATGGTGGTGGATTTGTTTTATAGAAACTATTGATCTCTCATGCTTCACTTAGATCATTTTGAGAGTCTTTAATAGCATGGTAATTTGCTTTAAAAAATCCTAATATGCTTGGTATTCAAGATTTGTAAAAACTTTCTTATGAGTGTGTTGAATGTTGGGTTCTACGGTAGGGTGTGTCGACTGCAAATTAAAATTTTCCTATGCGCAGAACATCCAGGAACATGCTACGGGAGATGGATCATAGTTCGTTACCACTAGACGCGCAATGTCGTGCAGCGGAAGAAGAGTTGGGGCAGCGCGTCCGCGTGGATCGTCTCCTCCTCGTTCAATCTCCCTCGAACAGCCGGTCGTCCGATCCCACGTACGAGTTCGCCGGAGCGGCGCAAGTGCACCGCTTCTAACGGTATCCGCGCGTGCAGGAGGAACACCGTGCGGCGGACTGCTAGGTCCGATCACACAGTTGGCGGTGAGTGGAGGTGGCTATTCGCAACACATGCAAACCCTAGTCGCAGCCGAAGCAATCCACCGCATGAGTGTGCCGCACCTCCACTTTATATAGGCGTCCGTCGCGGGCTCAACACTTGGGCCTCGCACGGACCCTAAAGCCCAAAGTCTACTCGGTCACGTTCCTAGTCCAGTTCGGTTCACATCCGACCAGTGTCCTACGAACCGACCTCGTAGATTCCTTCCCTTAAGCGCGCGACCCCTTAGGTTCAAGTCGGCTTGGTCACAGTTCGGATCACCTCCGACCTGCACGGTTGGTAGCGGCCTCTAGCAAGGCGTGCCGACCACCAAGCAGACTATGAAGCTGGTTAGGCAAACCTGTACAACGTGTCACACTTTTGTTCCCTTTGCCACACGATATATGTTGTCGGGCTCAAGGCGAGACTGTCATCCTTGTGCTAACCCGACCTCTTTCTCGTTCCAGTGAGACCGACCACTATCCGGATTATCTTATAATCCTTGTCGCATGGCCATGTTGTTCCTGGTCGGATCACACGACGGGCCCAGAGTATATCTCTCCTGATCGGAGGGGCAAATCTCATCTTGCTCGACCATGTCTCGCGGCATGGGACTGGACAAACCCGTAACCTACCTTTGTAACTACCCAGTCACGGAGTAGCGTTTGGTCGGCCCAAAGCAAGTCTGTCACCATCCCGAGTACATGCGTCAGCTCAGGTCTTAGGACATAGAATGTATGTTGTACTAGAGACTCACAGATGACATATCGCTGCGTCTCATAGTTGGGTCTGTCCGACTCAGACCTTATCTCGACTCGGATCCGACTACGTCGAATCCGACCAGACCTTTCCAAGTCCATATTATCCGGTTAGCATCAAATGCTCCATGGCTAGTGAGACCAAGCCATCGACCGTGTCATATGCCAGTCTAGTCGGTTGCGCGTCCACACAGCCCTTTCAACTAGGGACCTTTTAGGATAGTCATCATACAATGCATAGTCCCACAAACAAGTCACGTACTTGCTGATACACATCATTGATAATGTCCAAGGACTATCTTTATTCATAAACACATAGGAAATATCATCATACATGATTGCCTCTAGGGCATATCTCCAACATTGAATACCATGAGAAGTTTGATGCTTGATAATTGTTTTGAGATATGAAGATGGTGATATTAGAGTCATGCTAGTTGAGTAGTTGTGAATTTGAGAAATACTTGTGTTAAAGTTTGTGATTCCCGTAGCATGCACGTATGGTGAACCGTTATGTGATGAAGTCGGAGCATGATTTATTTATCTATTGTCTTCCTTATGAGTGGCGGTCGGGGAAGAGCGATGGTCTTTTCCTACCAATCTATCCCCCTAGGAGCATGCGCGTAATACTTGGCTTTGATAACTTGTAGATTTTTGCAATAAGTATATGAGTTCTTTATGACTAATGTTGAGTCCATGGATTATACGCACTTTTCTTCCTTCCACCATTGCTAGCCTCTCTAATACCGCGCACTTTTTGCCGGTATCGTACACCCACCATATACCTTCCTCAAAACAGCCACCATACCTACCTATCATGGCATTTCCATATCCATTCCGAGATATATTGCCATGCAACTTTCCACCGCCCCGTTTATTATGACACGCTCCATCATTGTCATATTGCTTAGCATGATCATGTAGTTGACATCGTATTTGTGGCAAAGCCACCATTCATAATTCTTTCATACATGTCACTCTTGATTCATTGAATATCCCGGTACACCGCCGGAGGCATTTATATAGAGTCATATTTTGTTCTAAGTATCGAGTTGTAATTGTTGAGTTGTAAGAAAATAAAAGTGTGATGATCTTAATTTTTAGAGCATTGTCCCAAGTGAGGAAAAGGATGATGGAGACTATGATTCCCCCACAAGTCGGGATGAGACTCCGGACGAAAAAAAATAAAAATAAAAAAGGGAGAAAAGAGGCCTAAAAAAGAGAAAAGGCCCAAATAAAAAAATGAGAGAAAAAGAGAGAAGGGACAATGTTACTATCCTTTTACCACACTTGTGCTTCAAAGTAGCACCATGATCTTCATGATAGAGAGTCTCTCATTTTGTCACTTTCATATACTAGTGGGAATTTTTCATTATAGAACTTGGCTTGTATATTCCAATGATGGGCTTACTCAAAATGCCCTAGGTCTTCGTGAGCAAGAGAGTTGGATGCACACCCACTTAGTTTCTTTCGTTGAGCTTTCATATGCTTATAGCTCTAGTGCATCCGTTGCATGCCAATCCCTACTCACTCACATCGATATCTATTGATGGGCATCTCCATAGCCCGTTGATACGCCTAGTTGATATGAGACTATCTTCTCCATTTTTGTCTTCTCCACAACCACCATTCTATTCCACATATAGTGCTATATCCATGGCTCACGCTCATGTATTGCGTGAAGATTGAAAAAGTTTGAAAATGTCAAAACTATGAAATAATTGCTTGGCTTGTCATCGAGGTTGTGCATGATTTAAATACTTTGTGTGGTGAAGATAGAGCATAGCCAGACTATATGATTTTGTAGGGATAACTTTCTTTGGCCATGTTATTTTGAGAAGACATGATTGCTTTGTTAGTATGCTTGAAGTATTATTATTTTTATGTCAATATTAAATTTTTTTTCTTGAATCTTTCGGATCTGAATATTCATACCAAAATTAAGAAGAATTACATTAAAATTATGCCAAGTAGCACTCCACATCAAAAATTATCTTTTTTATCATTTACCTACTCGAGGACGAGCAGGAATTAAGCTTGGGGATGCTTGATACGTCTCCAATGTATCTATAATTTTTGATTGCTCCATGCTATATTATCTACTGTTTTGGACATTAATGGGCTTTATTATTCACTTTTATATTATTTTTGGGGCTAACCTATTAACCTGAGGCCCAGCCCAGAATTGATGTTTTTGCCTATTTCAGAGTTTCGCAAAAAAAGGAATATCAAACGAAGTCCAAACGGAATGAAAACTTCGGGAACGTGATTTTCTCACCGAACATGATCCAGGAGACTTGGACCCTACGTCAAGGAAACTTATAGGAGGCCACGAGGTAGGGGGCGCGCCCTCCCCCCCCCCCCCCAGGCACGCCCTCCACCCTCGTGGGCCCCCTGTTGCTCCACCGACGTACTCCTTCCTCCTATATATACCTACGTACCCCCAAACGATCAGATACGGAGCCAAAAACCTAATTCCACCTCCGCAACCTTCTGGACCCACGAGATCCCATCTTGGGGCCTGTTCCGGAGCTCCGCCGGAGGGGGCAACCGTCACGGAGGGCCTCTACATCAACACCATAGCATCTCCGATGAAGTGTGAGTAGTTTACTTCAGATCTTCGGGTCCATAGTTAGTAGCTAGATGGCTTCTTCTCTCTTTTTGGATCTCAATACAATGTTCTCCCCCTCTCTCGTGGAGATCTATTCGATGTAATCTTATTTTTGCGGTGTGTTTGTTGAGACCGATGAATTGTGGGTTTATGATCAAGATTATCTATGAACAATATTTGAATCTTCTCTGAATTCTTTTATGTATGATTGGTTATCTTTGCAAGTCTCTTCGAATTATCGGTTTGGTTTGGCCTACTAGATTCATCTTTCTTGCAATGGGAGAAGTGCTTAGCTTTGGGTTCAATCTTGCGGTGTCCTTTCCCGGTGGATGAGGGGCAGCAAGGCACGTATTGTATTGTTGCCATCGAGGATAACAAGATGGGGTTTTATCATATTGCATGAATTTATCCCTCTACATCATGTCATCTTGCTTAAGGTGTTACTCTGTTTTCATGAACTTAATACTCTAGATGCATGCTGGATAGCGGTCGATGAGTGGAGTAATAGTAGTAGATGCAGGCAGGAGTCGGTCTACTTGTCTCGGACGTGATGCCTATATACATGATCATACCTAGATACTCTCATAACATCACATTATATACGTGATGCCTATGCTCAATTCTGTCAATTGCTCAACAATAATTCATTCACCCACCGTAAAATACTTATGCTCTATGGCCCCAGGTCTATCTTCGTCATATTAATCTTCCAACACTTAGTTATTTCCTTTTCTTTTTACTTTGCTTTTATTTTACTTTGCATCTTTATCACAAAAATACCAAAAATATTATCTTATCATCTCTATCAGATCTCACTCTCGTAAGTGACCGTGAAGGGATTGACAACCCCTTATCGTGTTGGTTGCGAGGAGTTATTTGCTTTGTGTAGGTACGAGGGACTCGAGCGTAGCCTCCTACTGGATTGATACCTTGGTTCTCAAAAACTGAGGGAAATACTTACGCTACTTGGCTGCATCACCCTTTCCTCTTCAAGGAAATCCAACGCAGTGCTCAAGAGGTAGCAATCCTCGCTTGGGTTACCATTTTAGAAGTCGTCCAATTCTTACTGGCTTCGATCTTGACTTTATCAACTTCAATACCGTGTGGAGTGACAACATAGCGAATGAATGAGGGTCAGTCAGTGCAAAAATAAGCACTTCCCGAGGTTATAATCAAATGTGCATCAAATAGAGCATTAAAAACAACACTAAGATATGCTATATTCCACACCAAAACAATATTGGGCAGAAGTATTGAAGGAAATATGCCCTAGAGGCAAAAATAAAGTTGTTATTTATATTTCCTTATATCATGATAAATGTGTATTATTCATGCTAGAATTGTATTAACCAAAAACTTAGTACATGTGTGAATACATAGACAAACAGAATGTCCCTAGTATGCCTCTACTTGACTAGCTCGTTAATCAAAGATGGTTAAGTTTCCTGACCATAAACATGTGTTGTCATTTGATCAACAGGAACACATCATTATAGAATGATGTGATGGACAAGACTCATCTGTTAGCTTAGCATAATGTTCATTTAGTTTTATTGCTATTGCTTTCTTCATGACTTATACATATTCCTCTGACTATGAGATTATGCAACTTCCGAATACCGGAGGAACACTTTGTGTGCTATCAAACGTCAGAATGTAACTGGGTGACTATAAGCTCTATAGTTGTCTCCGAAGGTGTTTGTTGAGTTGGCATAGATCGAGATTAGGATTTGTCACTCCGTGTATCGGAGAGGTATCTCTGGGCCCTCTCGGTAATGCACATCACTATAAGCCTTGCAAGGAATGTGACTAATGAGTTAGTTACGGGATGATGCATTACGGAACGAGTAAAGAGACTTGTCGGTAACGAGATTGAACTAGGTATGATGAAACCGACGATCGAATCTCGGGCAAGTAACATACCGATGACAAAGGGAATGACGTATGTTGTTATGCAGTTTGACCGATAAATATCTTCATAGAATATGTAGGAGCCAATATGAGCATCCACGTTTCGCTATTGGTTATTGACCGGAGATGTGTCTAGGTCATGTCTACATAGTTCTCGAACCCGTAGAGTCCACACGCTTAACGTTCGATAACGATTTGTATTATGAGTTATGTGTTTTGGTGACCGAAGTTTCTTCGGAGTCCCGGGTGAGATCACAGACATGACGAGGAGTCTTGAAATGGTTGAGAGGTAAAGATTGATATATTGGAAGGTTATATACGGACACCGGAATGGTTCCGATAAGGTTCGGGGATTTTTCGGAGTACCGGGAGGCTACCGGAACCCCCCGGGAAAGTTAATGGGCCTATTGGGCCATAGTGGAGAGAGGGAGGCTGCCACAGGAGGTGGCGCCCCCCAAGCCCAATCCGAATTGGATAAGGGGTGGGGGCGGGCGCGGCCCCCCTTCCTTCTCCCTCCCCCCTTTCCCATTTCCCCTCTCCGTTGGAAGGAAGGAGGGGGGGCCGAATCCTACTTGGACTGGGAGTCCAAATAGGACTCCCCCCTTGGTGTGCCCCCCTTTGGGCCGGCCACCTCCTCCTCCCCTCCTTTATATACGTGGGCAGGGGGGCACCCCAAAGGCACAATAGTTGTTTCTTAGCCGTGTGCGGTGCGCCCTTCCATAGTTTACACCTCCGGTCATAGCGTCGTAGTGCTTAGGCGAAGCCCTGCGCGGATCACATCACCAACACCGTCACCATGCCGTCGTGCTGATGGAACTCTCTCTCGACCCTCTACTGGATCAAGAGCTCGAGGGACGTCATCGAGCTGAAGTGTGCTGAACACGGAGGTGCCGTACGTTCGGTACTTGGATCGGTTGGATCATGAAGACGTTCGACTACATCAACCGCGTTAACATAACGCTTCCGCTTTCGGTCTACGAGGGTACGTGGACACACTATCCCCATCTCGTTGCTATGCATCTCCTAGATAGATCTTGCGTGATCGTAGGATTTTTTTTTTGAATTGCTATGTTTCCCAACAGTGGCATACGAGCCAAGTCTATACGTAGATGATATGCACGAGTAGAACACAATGAGTTGTGGGCGATAATAGTCATACTTCTTACCACCAACGTGTTACTTTGATTCGGCGGTATTGTTCGATGAAGCGGCCCATACCAACATTACATGACCGCGTTCATGAGACTGGTTCTACTGACGTGCTTCGCACACAGGTGGCTGGCGGGTGTCTGTTTCTCCAACTTTAGTTGAATCGAGTTTGACTACGACCGGTCCTTGTTGAAGGTTAAAACAACACACTTGACGAAAAATCATTGTGGTTTTGATGCGTAGGTAAGAACGATTCTTGCTAGAAGCCCGTAGCAGCCATGTAAAACTTGCAACAACAAAGTAGAGGACGTCTAACTTGTTTTTGCAGGGCATGTGGTCAAGACGTGATGAGATATAAATTGTTGTATGAGATGATCATGTTTTTTAAAAGTTATCGGCAACTGGCAGGAGCCTTATAGTTGTCGCTTTATTGTACGAAATGCAATCGCCTTGTAATTGGTTTAATTTATCACTAAGCGGTAGCGATAGTCGTGGAAGCAATAGTTGCCGAGACGACAACGCCACTACGATGGAGATCAAGGTGTCAAGATGGTGACGATGGAGATCATGATGGTGCTTTGGAGATGGAGATCAAAGGCACAAGATGATGATGGCCATATCATTTCACATATTTTGATTGCATGTAATGTTTATCCTTTATGCATCTTATTTTACTTAGTACGGCGGTAGCATTATAAGATGATCCCTCACTAAATTTCAAGGTGCAAGTGTTCTCCCAGAGTATGCACCGTTGCTATAGTTCGTCGTGCCGAGACACCACGTGATGATCGGGTGTGATAAGCTCTACGTTCACATAAAATGGGTGCAAGCCAGTTTTGCACGTGCAGAATACTCGGGTTAAACTTGACGAGCCTAGCATATGCAGATATGGCCTCGGAACACTGAGACCGAAAGGTCAAACGTGAATCATATAGTAGATATGATCAACATAGAGATGTTCACCTTTGAAAACTACTCCATCTCACGTGATGATCGGACATGGTTTAGTTGATATGGATCACGTGATCATTTAGATGACTAGAGGGATGTCTATCTAAGTGGGAGTTCTTAAGTAATATGATTAAGTGAACTTTAGTTTATCATGAAATTAGTACCTGATAGTTTTTGCATGTCTATGTTGTTGTACATCAATGGCCTGTGCTACCGTTCTCTTGAATTTTAATGCGTTCCTAGAGAAAGCTAAGTTGAAAGATGATGGTAGCAACTACATGGACTGGGTCCGTAACTTGAGGATTATCCTCATTACCGCACAGAAGAATTACATCCTGGAAGCACCGCTAGGTGCAAGGCCCGCTGCCGGAGCAACTCCGGATGTTATGAACGTCTAGCAGAGCAAAACTGATGACTACTCGATAGTTCAGTGTGCCATGCTTTACGGCTTAGAATCGGGACTTCAAAGACGTTTTGAACGTCATGGAGCATATGAGATGTTCCAGGAGTTGAAGTTAATATTTCAAGCAAATGCCCGAGTTGAGAGATATGAAGTCTCCAACAAGTTCTATAGCTGCAAAATGGAGGAGAATAGTTCTGTCAGTGAACATATACTCAAAATGTCTGGGTATCATAACCACTTGACTCAGCTAGGAGTTAATCTTCGAGATGATAGTCTCATTGATAGGAGTTCTTCAATCACTGCCACCAAGCTATAAAGGCTTCGTGATGAACTATAATATGCAAGGGATGGAAAAGACAATTCCCGAGCTCTTCGCGATGCTAAAGGCTGCGGAGGTAGAAATCAAGAAGAAGCATCAAGTGTTGATGGTTAACAAGACCACTAGTTTCAAGGAAAAGGGCAAAGGGAAGAAGGGGGACTTCAAGAAGAACGGCAAGAAAATTGCTGCTCAAGGGAAGAAGCCCAAGTCTGGACCTAAGCGTGAAACTGAGTGCTTCTACTGCCAAGGGACTAGTCACTGGAAGCGGAACTGCCCCAAGTATTTGGCGGATAAGAAGGATGGCAAAGTGAAAGGTATGTTTGATATACATGTTACCGATGTGTACCTTACTAATGCTCGTAGTAGCGCCTGAGTATTTGATATTGGTTCTGTTGCTCATATTTGCAACTTGAAACAGGGGCTAGTGATTAAACAAAGATTGGCTAAGGACGAGGTGACGATGTGCGTCGTAAATGGTTCCAAGGTTGATGTGATCGCCGTCGGCACGCTACCTCTACTTGTACCATCGGGATTAGTTTTAGACCTAAATAATTGTTATTTGGTGCCAGCGTTGAGCATGAACGTTATATCTGGATCTTGTTTGATGCGAGACGGTTATTCATTTAAATCAGAGAATAATGGTTGTTCTATTTATATGAGTAATATCTTTTATGGTCATGCACCCTTGATGATTGGTCTATTTTTGTTGAATCTTGATTGTAGTGATACACATATTCATAATATTGAAGCCAAAAGATGCAAAGTTAATAATGGTAGTGCAACTTACTTCTGGCACTGCCGTTTAAGTCATATTGGTGTAAAACGCATGAAGAAACTCCATGTCGATGGGCTTTTGGAATCACTTGATTATGAATCAATTGATGCTTGCGAACCATGCCTCATGGGCAAGATGACTAAGACTCCGTTCTCCGGAACAATGGAGCGAGCCACTGACTTATTGGAAATAATACATACTGATGTATGCGGTCCGATGAGTGTTGAGGCTCGCGGCGGGTATCGTTATTTTCTAACCTTCACAGATGATTTGAGCAGATATGGGTATATCTACTTAATGAAACATAAGTCTGAAACATTTGAAAAGTACAAAGAATTTTAGAGTGAAGTGGAAAATCATCGTAACAAGAAAATAAAGTTTCTACGATCTGATCGTGGAGGTTAATATTTGAGTTATGAGTTTGGTCTTCATTTGAAACAATGCGGAATAGTTTCGCAACTCACGCCACCTAGAACACCACAATGTAATGGTGTGTCCGAACGTCGTAAGCGTACTTTATTAGATATGGTGCGATCTATGATGTCTCTTACCGATTTACCGCTATCGATTTGGGGTTATGCTTTGGAGACAGCTACATTCACGTTAAATAGGGCACCATCTAAATCCGTTGAGTCGACATCATATGAACTGTGGTTTAGCAAGAAACCTAAATTGTCGTTGCTTAAAGTTTGGGGCTGCGATGCTTATGTGAAAAAGCTTCAACCTGATAAACTCGAACCCAAATCAGAGAAATGTGTCTTCATAGGATACCCAAAGGAGACTGTTGGGTATACCTTCTATCACAGATCCGAAGGCAAGACTTTCGTTGCTAAGAATGGATCCTTTCTAGAGAAGGAGTTTCTCTTGAAAGAAGTGAGTGGGAGGAAAGTAGAACTTGATGAGGTAATTGTACCTTCTCCCGAATTGGAAAGTAGTTCATTACAGAAATCAGTTCCAGTGATTCCTACACCAATTAGTGAGGAAGCTAATGATGATGATCATGAAACTTCAGATCAAGTTACTACCGAACCTCGTAGGACAACCAGAGTATGATCCACGCCAGAGTGGTACGGTAATCCTGTTCTGGAAGTCATGTTACTAGACCATGATGAACCTACAAACTACGAGGAAGCGATGATGAGCCCAGATTCCGCAAAATGGCTTGAGGCCATGAAATCTGAGATGGGATCCATGTATGAGAACAAAGTGTGGACTTTGGTTGACTTGCCCGATGATCGTCAAGCCATAGAGAATAAATGGATCTTCAAGAAGAAGACTGATGCTGACGGTAATGTTACTGTCTACAAAGCTCGACTTGGTGCAAAAGGTTTTCGACAAGTTCATGGAGTTGACTACGATGAGACCTTCTCACCCGTAGCGATGCTTAAGTCTGTCTGAATCATGTTAGCAATTGCCACATTTTATGATTATGAAATTTGGCAAATGGATGTCAAAACTGCATTCCTTAATGGATACCTTAAAGAAGAGTTGTATATGATGCAACCAGAAGGTTTTGTCGATCCTAAAGGTGCTAACAAAGTGTGCAAGCTCAGGCGATCCATTTATGGACTGGTGCAAGCATCTCGGAGTTGGAATATACGCTTTGATAGTGTGATCAAAGCATATGATTTTATACAGACTTTTGCAGAAGCCTGTATTTACAAGAAAGTGAGTGGGAGCTCTGTAGCATTTCTAATATTATATGTGGATGACATATTGCTGATTGGAAATGATATAGAATTTTTGGATAGCATAAAAGGATACTTGAATAAGAATTTTTCAATGAAAGACCTCGGTGAAGCTCCTTATATATTGGGCATCAAGATCTATAAAGATAGATCAAGACGCTTAATTGGACTTTCACAAAGCACATACCTTGATAAAGTTTTGAAGAAGTTTAAAATGGATCAATCAAAGAAAGGGTTCTTGCCTGTCTTACAAGGTGTGAAGTTGAGTCAGACTCAATGCCCGACCACTGTAGAAGATAGAGAGAAAATGAAAGTCATTCCCTATGCCTCAGCCATAGGTTCTATCATGTATGCAATGTTGTGTACTAGACCTGATGTGTGCCTTGCTATAAGTTTAGCAGGGAGGTACCAGAGTAATCCAGGAGTTGTTCACTGGACAACGGTCAAGAACATCCTGAAATACCTGAAAAGGACTAAGGATATGTTTCTCATTTATGGAGGTGACAAAGAGCTAGTCGTAAATGGTTACGTCGATGCAAGCTTTGACACTGATCCGGATGACTCTAAATCACAAACCGGATACGTATTTATATTGAATGGTGGAGCTGTCAGTTGGTGCAGTTCCAAGCAGAGCATCGTGGCGAGATCTATGTGTGAAGCGGAGTATATAGCTGCTTCGGAAGCAGCAAATGAAGGAGTCTGGATGAAGGAGTTCATATCCGATCTAGGTGTAATACCTAGTGCATCGGGTCCAATGAAAATCTTTTGTGACAATACTGGAGCAATAGCCTTGGCGAAGGAATCCAGATTTCACAAGAGAACCAAACACATCAAGAGTCACTTCAATCCCATCCACGATCAAGTCAAGGAGGAAGACATTGAGATTTGCAAAATACATATGGATCTGTTTGTTGCAGACCCATTGACTAAGCCTCTTCCACGAGCAAAACATGATCAGCACCAAGACTCCATGGGTGTTAGAATCATTACTATGTAATCTGGATTATTGACTCTAGTGCAAGTGGGAGACTGAAGGAAATATGCCCTAGAGGCAATAATAAAGTTGCTATTTATATTTCCTTATATCATGATAAATGTTTATTATTCATGCTAGAATTGTATTAACCAGAAACTTAGTACATGTGTGAATACATAGACAAACAGAGTGTCCCTAGTATGCGTCTACTTGACTAGCTCGTTAATCAAAGATGGTTAAGCTTCCTGACCATAAACATGTGTTGTCATTTGATCAATGGGATCACATAATTAGAGAATGATGTGATGGACAAGACCCGTCCGTTGGCTTAGCATAATGATCATTTAGTTTTATTGCTATTGCTTTCTTCTTGACTTATACATATTCCTCTGACTATGAGATTATGCAACTCCCGAATACCGGAGGAACACTTTGTGTGCTATCAACGTCACAACGTAACTAGGTGATTATAAAGATGCTCTACATGTGTCTCCGAAGGTGTTTGTTGAGTTGGCATAGATCGAGATTAGGATTTGTCACTCTGTGTGTCGGAGAGGTATCTCTGGGCCCTCTCGGTAATGCACATCACTGTAAGCCTTGCAAGCAATGTGACTAATGAGTTAGTTACGGGATGATGCATTATGGAACGAGTAAAGAGACTTTTCGGTATTGAGATTGAACTAGGTATGATGATACCGACGATCGAATCTCGGGAAAGTAACATACCGATGACAAAGGGAATGACGTATGTTGTTATGCGGTTTGACTGATAAAGATCTTCGTAGAATATGTAGGAGCCAATATGAGCATCCAGGTTTCGCTATTGGTTATTGATCGTAGATGTGTCTCCGTCATGTCTACATAGTTCTCGAACCCGTAGGGTCCGCACGCTTAACGTTCGATAACGATTTGTATTGTGAGTTATGTGTTTTGGTGTTAAAAATTTGTTCAGACTCCCGGATGAGATCACGGACATGACGAGGAGTCTCTAAATGGTCAAGAGGTAAAGATTGATATATTGGAAGGTTATATACGAACACCGGAATGGTTCCGATAAGGTTCAGGGATTTTTCGGAGTAGGAGGCTACCGGAACCCCCCGGGAAAGTTAATGGGCCTATTGGGCCATAGTGGAGAGAGGGAGGCTGCCACAGGAGCTGACGCCCCCACCCAATCCGAATTGGACAATGGGTGGGGGGGCGCGGCCCCCCTTTCCCCTTTCCCCTCTCCGTTGGAAGGAAGGAGCTCCTCCTCCCCTCCTTTATATACGTGGGCAGGGGGCACCCCAAAGGCACAACAGTTGTTTCTTAGCCGTGTGTGGTGCCCCCTTCCACAGTTTAATCCTCCGGTCATAGCGTCGTAGTGCTTAGGCGAAGCCCTGTGCGGATCACATCACCAACACCGTCACCAGGCCGTCGTGCTGACGAAACTCTCCCTCGACTCTCTACTGGATCAAGAGCTCGAGGGACGTCATCGAGCTGAACGTGTGCTGAACACGGAGCTGCCATACGTTCCGTACTTGGATTGGTTGGATCGTGAAGACGTTGGACTACATCAAGCGCGTTAACATAACGCTTCCGCTTTCGGTCTACGAGGGTACGTGGACACACTCTCTCCGTCTCGTTGCTATGCATCTCCTAGATAGATCTTGCGTGATCATAGGAATTTTTTGAATTGCTACGTTTCCCAACAAGTATTACCTTGATTCCTAGCCTTTGATCCTCGTATAATGACAAACAAAATAGGAAAAATACTACATATTGCATAACAAGGTCCACAAAACACAGATAAACATAGTTTTTTGCAAACATAGTGCTAAGAATAGGCCCGATTTACCGGCAGGTTCCCGATAAATCCCTTGTCAGAGCGATAAACCGCTCCAAACGAAGAATGCTGAAAATAAGACATAATCTTATCAGTCACCCCCAAGTAGCGATAAATCGGACGATAAATCACTGAATCAGATGATTATTTGAACAGTGCAAGTTCTAGAAGATTTTTTACTTAAAGAAAACTATACACACTACGTTTTTTTGCGGGGAACTATACACACTACATAATGGAATGGAGAGCACATTTAATTTAAAATATTTTCAAAACTTAATTCAAATGAATAAAGAAAATACGCACACACACACACACATATGTATATATATCGTTGTCTTTTAAAAAATGTATAAAATTATTCATGTATTGGAAAAAATGGTTCTTGTATTTGAAAAAGAGTTTGTGTAGTAAAACAAAAAATCCATGCTTGTCCAGATATATGTTCTTGAACTTTGAATAATAAAATACAATATTTTCCCCAAGAACACAACAGGAAAAAGTCAACTACAATAGCGAAAATAAATTAAAAACAAAAATAGAAAAATGAAAATAATGAAAATAGAAAATATAGAAAACGACATGATCCGCAGATGCGCGATAGTATCTGCGAAGGCCCACTTGAACTTCGAACGCTGCTGTTTTGGATCAAAATTTCCCAAATGCTATTCAGCGTTTATGCGTCAGCTAATGTGTTAGCAGTACAAATCGCCCAAGCGCTCCCCGACTACCACTTGTAATGGATCGGCCCATTAGTGTCCATAGGGTGCCGGGTTTTGGAGGCCAGATGTTTTTTGTTCCTGAGTTTTTTGGGCCGGGTTTTGTTCGTTTTTCACTTGTTTCTTTTTTTCTTTCTTTTCTTTTTTATTTATTACTCCCTCCGTCTCATAATATAAGAGCGTTCTGGACACTAGAGTAGTGTCAAAAACACCCTTATATTATGGGACAAAGTGAGTATTTTTTCTATCTGATTTCATTTTCTTCCAAATTTGTGATTTTTCTTCAAATATATGAACTTTAATAATTCGTAATAAATTTTCAAATTACCTAACTTTTATGAATCTGCAAACCTTTTTTTTCAAATTCAGAAACTTTTTCCATCTTCATGAACTCTTTGCAAATGTACGAACATTTTTTTAATGTATAATTTTTTTCAAATACACAACTTTTTTGTCAATTTTATGACTAAATAACGAACATTTTTTGAACTTTGCAAGGTAGATAATTTTCTCTTCAAGATTGCCACATCTCTTTTTGGGAGATGGTGGAATTTTCCCATTTTTTCTTCTGCTCTTAAGTCTCTAAATTGAGAAAGTCTAGTTTTCGTAATCGACCAATTCGTTAACATACCACAGAAAGCAGTCTCCTTTATTCGTATCTGGGGAAAGGTTTGGTTCTCCAAATTCTCTTTAAAGAATGTTAAAGCAGTACTGTAATTTTCTGGTGAATAGAAATAATGAACTTTTGCCAAATTTGTGAACTTTTTTCAAATGCACAAACATTTCTTCTTTCACAATTTTTTAAAGTAAACTAATGGATAGCAAAGCAATAGTAAATGTAGTACTCTCTCTATTAAAAAATATAAAAATAGTGATCTAAACGCTCTTATTTTTTTACGGAGGGAGTATAAAATAAGAGAGTACTTTTTTTGAGGGAAAAATAAGAGACTACTGGCTAGCGACCGAGAAGAACAACTTAGCTATTTTTGTCTTCATTTTTTGGAATCCAGAGACTTTTTACAAATGGGCAAATTTTTTAAAGTTATTGGATTTTAAAAAATGCCTAACTTTTTAAAAATGCGTGGTTTTTTAAATTCACAAATTATTCCCAAATTCTTGATTTTTTTCAAATGCATTTTTTTCCTTTTAAATTCACAAAAATTGGCCCATGAACAATTATTTTTCAGAATCATGAAATTGTTTCAAATAAATATTTTTAAAAAAATTCACGATCATTTTCTGGTTTCACATTAAAAAATAATTAGACATTAAAGCAACAACAAAAGTATTTTGAAAAAGAATGATGGTAAGCAACAGAGTCGAACAGCCTAGCGCCCCGAGGCTCTATTGGACTGTAGCCCGTCTAGTCTTGCGCGAGCGAGATGCGAACGAGCGCTAAGGGCACCGAGGACGGGAGCGGTTGTGTCTCGCTTATATCAAACACACAAGCTCGTCTCGCTTCAGGCGTCGCTCGTAATGGGCCAGCTCAAGTAGCTTTGTGCAGATTAGTTTATTTTTCTTGTACTACGTAATTACCCGTGTGTTGCTACAGGTGTAAAAACATGTTGATTATTCCATACCAATTCTGATTATTGAACTATATATTAGAAATTGGTATTTATTTGAGATTGATTTTTAGAGATTCATTTAGCACCTTGGTTAGGAAGGTGGCCCTGTAACATTAATTACAGAGTTATTTTGCATTACAAATGAAAAAATAAAACCATTATTGCAAAAGAAAAAAAATCTGCTATTGTCTTTTAATACATGGCAGACATATTATTGGTGATTGAAGAGGCTCCCTGCATGCAGGGGGAGTTGAACGAAACTGTCTTTGCCGGCAGGAAAAGGAACACTACACCTATTTTAGGCAGTAGAGATGTTTTCATTCATTATTTTTTCTGTATTTTCTTTTGTTCATATATTAAAAATAACATTTTAAATATGTTCACAAAATTAAATTTACTTTCAAATTTCAAAAATGTTAATGTTTTGTAAACAACTTTTTAGCGTAATGTTTAAGAATGTTCAAAGAAAATTTCCTACATTGAAAATTTTGTCACATAATGAGAATAAATGTTTATACAATGTAAAAACGTTCAATTAATTATAAAAAAGTTTGGTACCGTTCAAAAATGTCCATTACATTGAAAAATGCCACGATTTATGTTCAGGATTTTTAATTTTTCTATAAAATAAAAATGTTCACATAGTTTTATAAAAAGGTTGTATCATTAAAAAAATAACAACGTGTAATAAAAACAATTAGCGAAAAATAAATTTTAGAAAATATTTATAATATATTTAAAAAATATTAAACATGTATAAAAATGTTTTAGTTGTATATAGAAAATATAGAACGTGGAAAAATAGAAGTCAAAACATATGTTTAAAAATTCTAATCATATAATTTAAAATGTTAAACATCGATGAAAAATGTATAATATGTATAAAAATGTAGGCATGTATTGGAAAATTAAGTCAATAGAAAATAAAAAATAAAACAAAGAAAATCTGTCAAAAGCGATGAGAGAAAGAAAGAAAACCAAAGGAAAAAAAGAAAGAGAAAAAAAAGTAATGAAGAAAAATTAAGTACACCGGAGAAAATCCGAAGAAAATGATGCAAACGGAGAAAAAAATTCAATAAAACCCACTAGAAAAAAACTCACGTCCAGCTACAATACTGTGTCGGCCTAGTAGCACAATGCCAGAGGCGGGACAGAACTAAGTCGTGCAATTAGCGAGAAATAACCTTGGCGCTGCGGAAGAGCTCTCAGTACCCATGCTTAGACCTTTCTTTACACGGGCCTAGGGCCAGTTTGGTTTGTGTCCTGGACACCACGCGTGGGAAATATTGGTGCCTCGCACTGGCGTGAGAACTTGAATTTTTTTTGCCTGGTCAGGCCACTATAGTAAGCACTGTTTCGTTGGTGACCTGGCCCGAAGAGTGCTAAAAAAGTCGATCTGGCCTCTGACACCGCGATTTGATTCCTCCTCTAACGCCTTGTTTCTTGGGCCCTGCAATTAATAAGCTCAGGCTGCTGCTCCAGGCAAGCCCAGGCGTCCAGTTTGCCTGGAGCAGGCAGCAGGCTAACCAACTTTCCTTGTTTTGGGGCCAAGCTAATTGCGTTGTCATGTTTTGCAGCTAGGCTAGCTCCCCTGTCCTAGGACTTTAGGCCATGCTTGAATTCAAGGGACTACTTTTAGTCTGATTAAAACTAGTCTTTTTTAGAGGCTAAAGTTCCAATCATCCCTGACTAAAGAGAGGCTAGAACTAGTCTTGAGACTAAAACTTTTTAGTCAGGGGAACCCTACTAAAATATGGATTAGTCCTCTCTCTCCTCATTTAACTCCTCTCCTTTAACACATGCGAGTTCGGGATTGGAGGGTTTGGAGGATAATAAATGCTCATTGACTCATTTTAGTCTATTTAATATTTGTATCCAAGCATGTGTGAGGCTAGCAAGTTTTAGTCCCACTACTTTTAGTCATGGGACTAAAACGTATCCAAGCACCCAGGGAGGCACCAGACTAGGCATGAAACCTTCTGAACGTGAACCAAACTAGCCCTTAGTCGTTCGTGCACTGCAATGGCGACTTAGCGAGGAGAGCGGTGAATTGGTGCCCGGGCTCGTATGAGCCCAAGCATGAACAGTACCGCCATTGAAAATAGAAAAAAATCTTAAAAGATTTTTTTATGGTGCAAGATGCTCCTGTATGTGAACTTTTGTAAAATTTCGTGAAGTTTGGACATTTGAGGAGCTCGTGGCAAAAAACAAAATTTCGGATGTCTGAGAAACTTTTGAAAATCGCACTGTTCATGCCTGATTTTATCTTTTTTGCCGCGAGCTCCTCAAATGTCCAAACTTCAAAAAAAATTGCACGGAGTTCACGCATAGGAGCATCTTGCACCATGAATTTTTTTTGTTTTTTATTTTTTATTTTTTAAATCAAGGTACTGTTCACGAGGCTCATCTGGGCCCGGTCTCCGGGTTGAATTATCGCTTAGCGAGGCCTTACCCTATCTATTTTTCTTTTTGATGAGAATGAGACCTTAACCTACCCTATTTTTCTTCTTGTTGTGATGAAGCCTTAGCCTATGTTTTTTCTGTGACTTAAAAACCCCCAATGTTTTTTCTTTCAGAATATTGGCACAGTATCGTTTCAGGCTCACGTTCAGAAGGTCTCATTTAACTCCTCTCCTTTAACACATGCGAGTTCGGGATTGAAGGGTTTGGAGGATAATAAATGCTCATTGACTCATTTTAGTCTATTTAGTATTTGTATCCAAGCATGTGTGAGGCTAGCAAGTTTTAGTCCCACTACTTTTAGTCATGGGACTAAAACGTATCCAAGCACCCAGGGAGGCACCAGACTAGGCATGAAACCTTCTGAACGTGAACCAAACTAGCCCTTAGTCGTTCGTGCACTGCAATGGCGACTTAGCGAGGAGAGCGGTGAATTGGTGCCCGGGCTCGTATGAGCCCAAGCATGAACAGTACCGCCATTGAAAATAGAAAAAAATCTTAAAAGATTTTTTTATGGTGCAAGATGCTCCTGTATGTGAACTTTTGTAAAATTTCGTGAAGTTTGGACATTTGAGGAGCTCGTGGCAAAAAACAAAATTTCGGATGTCTGAGAAACTTTTGAAAATCGCACTGTTCATGCCTGATTTTGTCTTTTTTGCCGCGAGCTCCTCAAATGTCCAAACTTCAAAAAAAATTGCACGGAGTTCACGCATAGGAGCATCTTGCACCATGAATTTTTTTTGTTTTTTATTTTTTATTTTTTAAATCGAGGTACTATTCACGAGGCTCATCTGGGCCCGGTCTCCGGGTTGAATTATCGCTTAGCGAGGCCTTACCCTATCTATTTTTCTTTTTGATGAGAATGAGACCTTAACCTACCCTATTTTTCTTCTTGTTGTGATGAAGCCTTAGCCTATGTTTTTTCTGTGACTTAAAAACCCCCAATGTTTTTTCTTTCAGAATATTGGCACAGTATCGTTTCAGGCTTGGAAAGTATTCAGGAGTTTGGCTCCCCCCCCCCCCTCAAAAAAAAACTATTCAGGAGTTGACCACCAGTTGGAACTTTTGGCTTTTCACCTTTTTCTGATTATTATATACGGGAAACGTTCAGCATATATGGCATGGTCAGGTCAATGTCAGGTAAAGAAAAATGGCAGTGGTATTTGTCAGGTTAAAACAATCAAGGAACCTATACTAGGCGTTGCATTGCACTCAAACGAGAGATTCAGATGAAACGCCGCCTACAGATTTCAGTTCTCAACGAGCCTGCCAGGAAGAGTGAAGAGAGGACGTTCCATTTTTTCTTCCAATGCAGTGGCACCTGTCACAGAACATATTGATCATTAAAAAATGGAATAGTGCATGCATGCAAAAAATACTCCTTGGAGAAGTGCCTAGTGCATCTCTACATGTCGCATCAACGCGTGATCCAGCGTGTTCGAGTGAGAACGCGCTGGGCGAGTCCAAGACGGCTGCTCAGTCGACCATCCCGGTCAAACCCAAACAGATGATGTGTCTAAAGTCTAAACCCACAACACCGCGTGCCACTCTAGCTAGAGCAGAACCTTCCATCGCATGGGCCTTCTTGCTCGAAAATGACCACCCCATCTGTTTGTTTAATTACTTCAGAATGGTCCTTTTTTGCGAGATACTCCCTCCATTCGAAAATACTTGCCATTAAAATGGGCAAAAAAGATTGTATCTATAACTAAAATACATCTAGATACATCCTCTTTTATTCATTTTGATGATAAGTATTTCTGGACGGAAGGAGTAGCAGTATAAAAATAACAGCCTTCCACTATCAGAAATATAAGTGCCATGCAGTCCCTTCATAACTATTTAACCTTATTATCGGGCAGCATCGAGCCGTCAAGATTACCGACGGAGCGGGTGGCATTGGTCATTTGGTTGGGAGATAGCTGCAGCCGCTTGTACAAAGACCAGACTACGGCACGGAGTCATTGTTCTTCACGTGTTCGTTCGTGGCCAACTTGGACTCGAACTCGGAAAAGCAATTGCCTCGCTAGCTGCCGCCACTTGCGAGAGAGCCAGCAAAACCATGCTCTGATGCGTGGAACGCGCCGAGTTGCCGGCTTGTCATTAACCATCGCTTACGCACGTGGTGTGCTTGGCTTTTCTTATCGGCGTTGAAGGGTTATCAAGATCAAACCAAAATCTTTCTACACTAATAAATTCAATTAGCGGCAACTCTGTTGCTACGAGGAATAATGTAATTAGTTATATGCTGTTCTAAATAAAATGAAGCCTGAAAGAAACATTAGTAATTAACAAGGTCGTTCGGCAAGAGATGGGTTCAGTTATGCTTGTTAGAAGGGATAGAGAAGGATTGGTGAAATAATTGTTGCGGAATACGATAGTTGTATTATTAAGCCTCGAGGGCGAGTATATATTGAGTACAAGACTTGGAGGATAAGACTCCTCCTAGAGATAAGATGGAAATAATTTTATCTAATCCCGGACAATCTCTACTACCAAATACAATCTCTACTAATGAAGTGGTCGGGGTAGATGACGGCGACGCTAGCGACGGGCTAGTGCTGGAAGAAGACGAAGGGGGGTGGACCGGCGCCGGCGGCGGCTACAGAGGTAGCAGCAGCGCCGGCCGAAGAAGAGCGCCGACGGCGACCTGACAGCGTTGGCGGCAACTAGGTTAGTATCGCGGCGACGGTGCTCGAAGTAGGCGAGGAACCCTGACAGTGTGACAAAGACCGGCGCGGACGGCGACGTTCCCGCGCCGAGGGAGATGGCACGACGCATACTACGGGAGGTTGACGCACTGTGACGGCGGAGTGAACCGCGTGCCGCGGTGCTACGGCTCGAAGGGGCGACGCAGCAGCGGCGGGCAGGTCAGGGCGACGGCAGGAAGACCTCGGGGAGGCAGCAGGGACCGCGGGCCGCTACACAGCGGCGAAACCCGGGTCGGTGCAACCTCGGAAACGGTCTCGGGACGGCGGCGTGGACCGCGTGCCACGCTCGCTACGGCCCGATGAGGCGACGCAGTGGCGGTGCGAGGGTCAGTGCAGCCACGGGGACGACCTGAAGCGGACGGCCTCGGTGCGGTGGTAAACCGCGGGCCGCGGCACTGCGGCTCGAAGGGGCGACGCAGTGGTGACCCGGGTCAGTGCAGCCGGGAGAAGAACCACGGAGCGGCGGCGCTGCGGCCCGACGAGGCGACACAACGGCATCCCGTTGCTCGATCGGTGTAGGGGCGCGCTGTACTCAGAACGGTCTACACGGGGCCTGCGGAGGCGCGCGCAACCGATGGGCCAGGTCGGTCGCACGAGTAGATGAGGCGGATCGCGGCGGCAGGTGAGTGATCAATCCAATCACGTGCGAGGTCGGGGACGCCACTCGGTGGAGGCGGGGTGGTCGCGGGGTCCGAGATGAAGCCGACAGTGACGGACGGTATGGGACATCACGCGGACGAGCGCATCAGCACCGGCACCCGGGTTGCCAAAGCAGTCACGGTGCCTAGGCAGCGAGGCCCGAGCAACCAATGTAGCAGTGGCGCCCGAGCTGAGGCAGTCGACGAGCCTGACGCAGTCGACCCGACGTAGCCGGGGATGAGGCCGACGAGGTAGACTGTAGGGCCGCCGTGCAGACGCGGCAGAGGCAGGTGACATGGATCGATGGACGGGTCGACGCGTGAACGGCGGCTATGATGGGCCACCACATGGCGCGAGGCCGCCGGGTCGGGGCAGGTGTCCCGGTCGGAGCAGGGCGGTGATGGCCGGCATAGATCGACGGATGGGCCGGCGCGCGGATGACGGCCGTGAAGGCCGCCGGGTCGGTGAAGAAGCCGGCCGGTGGCGCGGTTGTGAAGTAGAGGCGCGTGGATGTAGACGACGGCAGCGGATGACGCAAACCGATCAAGCATAGATTGGGAAACCAGAAAGTAGATACCGATCAAAGCGACTGGCGAGAGAGAAAACTCCGATCAAAGGATCGGGAAAAAGACACTCTAGGACAGCCGGTCGACACGACCGACGAACGAACCCTAGGTACGGGCGGCGCGGTCCCCGGCAGCGGTCTTGGAGGCCGATTGCCTCAGGGGCGGCGCGCGGGTGCGGAACAACGACGCCTAGGGTTTATGATCGATTAGGTTGATACCATGTTAGAAGGGATAGAGAGATTAATGAAATAATTGTTGCATAATATAATGGATGTATTACTGAGTTTCGAGGGTGAGTATACATTAAGTACAAGAAAGACTCCTTCTAGAGATAAGATGGAAATAATTTTATCTAATCCCGGACAATCTCTACTACTACCAAATATATCTCTAACAATGCTCACCTCGCGTGGATCGAGTTTTGACTGCTTACGATGCGCCAGCTTCATCAGGCTGGTTGTAGTGGTAGTATCATAGCTAGTATCATGCATGCCAACTAGACAATTGTGATGAGGTATCATAGCATTAAAGGAAGAAAGAGAGGGTGTAGTATCATATCATGATACTATATCATATTAAATGCTATACTACTTTGTGTCATGCATGGCAATAAATAGAGTACTACATGATAGTAATATATGATACTATGCATTAGGGAGGTAGTATCATACACTAGTATCATATGCATTATACTAATATATGATACTCCCCATTACAACCAGCCTCAGCGTGCATGTTTCTTAGGAATAACATCGGGGAAGCACATGGTTTAACTACATCGGAGAACTTGGATAGCCGGCTCATAAAATCCATTTGCTAACCCGCAAAGCGATGGATTCAAACGTCAATGCGCACCAACGCGGCTGGTGACAATAAACAAACTAATCAACCACCATTGCGGTGTGGACCGCCTTGCTGTGACGCCGCACCAATTCAGCGACACTGTAGCCACCGTCATCCACCACTGTCACCAACCGCTAAGCAGCCTATGCTCCATTGACCTACATATATGTATGCTCCTAGCCCAACATAGTTAACTACTGGAGAGAGAGAGAGAAAGAGCAGAAAGATCACAAGAGAACCGCAATCAGTTTTGTGTCAATGGGTCCTTACTTTCTTTTGTTATTATATGAAATTATTAAAACTTTTTAGATTCAGCCTTGATATATTTTGTTATCAGTGTGTCTATTTTTTGGCACTTGACTCTTTTTCCACGCGACAATTGTTATTTTCTGACGAACCCTGGGATCTTGATCAAACTCATATATCATTAATAACTCTCATCATCTCTCTATTGCACTCCTGGTCGCATAACGAGGTCTTCGCCAACTTGTACATGCACCACCGCCATCCATCATTCACATGTGTTGCCAACCTGAATAGGCCAACACTCACAAAGTCACAAGGCCATAGCCACCCCTCCCTCTCCGGCAACCCCCCCCCCCCAACTTACTCCCTTCTCTGAAGCCATCTGCATTGTGTTTTCTCTAATGGATCTCGTGCCATCACCTTTCATGGCTCCTACCGTGAACTAATGTTGTTGTTCCTCTCCCACCTCAACAAACCGTCTACACGTCAACATGGCCCACCAGTCACCTTGCCATGTTCAACTACCATTGTTGCTAGACAATCCTCTAAGTTTGAATACATAGAAAGACCTCTGCTCGAACCCCTTAACCTTAACCTTGCCCGCAGTAGAGTAATGTCAATGACAACACCATTGGTACTTGGGGAGCACATGAAGAGCAACCACATGCAACAACAAAGAAGCAGAAGAATAAGAAAGCAAGAAGTAGGACAAGAATTGTGAAAGGACAAATTTGTCCCTAAGTGGGTGTTGGTGTTAGACAATCGATTAGGGAACTAATAGTATTCATGAGTTATATGAACACATCTATTCCCATGAAAATGGACGAAATGTAGTAAAAGACCCTCTACACAAAAATCAATATAGGAAGATGACATATAAAAATTATGCTATATTTTTCTTCTCTATGTTAGTGGTAGGAAAGCCATAATGTATGTATGCTTGGGGAAGCAAAGAGGCTCGAGGTTGTACTCTGGATTGTCAAGATTGGCTACCGGACATCCTAGAATATTAATCACAGGGTTCCAAATCTTCGGTCCCCGGAGTGAGCTCGGAGGCTTTGAGCTTATTTCGGGTCATCTAGTCCCACTACTATAAAACCAAATTATTTTTTGCCTCAGAACTCTAGACTTGACCCAGAGGTTTCAGGTGACGCACACAAAAATCCATATAGCAAAAAATTGGGGGGGGGGGGGGGGCTATTGTAGGACGTTTATGAGTTTTAAGGGGAGGGGGAAGGTCGAATAGACTACTTTGAAGTTTTAGTTGGCCAAATTTAAGCATAATCTACGGATGAATGTATTTAACACCCATATTGAAGTATATATCCTAAGATATTTTCTTTGATCATCACTTCAACTTGTCCACTAATCACTAATAATTGCTTAACCTTAACCTTGCCCGCAACAGAGTAATGGCAATGACAACACCATTGGTACTTGGGGAGCACATGAAGAGCAACCACATGCAACAACAAAGATGCAGAAGAATAAGAAAGAAAGAAGTGGGACAAGGATTGTGAAGGACAAATTTGTCCCTAAGTGGGTGTTGGTGTTAGACAATCGATTAGGGAACTAATAGTATTCATGAGTTATATGAACGCATTCTAGTCCCATGAAAATGAAAGAAATGTAGTCAAAGACCCTCTACACAAAAAGTCAATAGGAAGACGACATATAAAAATTATGCTATGTTTTTCCTTCTCTATGTTAGTGGTAGGAAAGCCTTAATGTATGTATGCTCAGGGGAAGCCCAGAGGCTCTAGATTTTACTATGGATTGTCAAGATTGGCTACCGGACATGCTAGAATATTAGCCAGAGCGGTCCAAATCTTCTGCCCCCAGAGTTAGCTCGGAGGCTTTGAGCTTATTTCGGGCCATCCAGTCCCACTAATATAAAACCAAAATATTGTTTGCCTCAGAACTCTAGACTTGACCCGGAGGTTTCAGGGGACGCACAAAAATATCCATATAGCAAAAAATAGGGAAGCCTATTGTAGGACGTTTATGAGTTTTAAGGGGAGGGGGAAGGTCTAATAGCCTGAAGTTTTAGTTGGCCAAATTTAAGCATAATCTACGGATGAATGTATTTTACACCCATATTGAAGTATAAATTCTAAGATATTTGAAAGTGCAACTAATCCCCGGATGGTTTTGGTATTTAATAACAACATATATGTCATTGAACTAATGGCTATTCAAAGATAGATTCTGATACGTCTCCAATGTATCTATAATTTTTGATTGCTCCATGCTATATTATCTACTGTTTTGGACAACATTGGGCTTTATTTTCCACTTTTATATTATTTTTGGGATTAACCTATTAACCGGAGGACCAGCCCAAAATTGCTGTTTTTTGCCTATTTCAGAGTTTCAAAGAAACGGAATATCAAACGGAGTCCAAACGGAATGAAACCTTCAGGAACGAGATTTTCTCACCAAATGTGATCCAGGAGACTTGGACCCTAAGTCAAGGAAGCTTCGAGGAGGGCACGAGGTAGGGGGCGTGCCCACCCCCCAGGGCGCGCCCTCCACCCTCGTGGGCCCCATGTTGCTCCACCGACGTACTTCTTCCTCCTATATATACCTACGTACCCCCAAACGATCAGATACGGATCCAAAAACCTAATTCCACCGCTGCAACCTTCTGTACCCACGAGATCCCATCTTGGGGCATGTTCCGGAGCTCCGCGTGAGGGGGCATCCACCACGGAGGGCTTCTACATCAACACCATAGCCTCTCCGATGAAGTGTGAGTAGTTTACCTCAGACCTTTGGGTCCATAGTTAGTAGCTAGATGGCTTATTCTCTCTTTTTGGATCTCAATACAATGTTCTCCCCCTCTCTCATGGAGATCTATTTGATGTAATCTTCTTTTTGCGGTGTGTTTGTTGAGACCGATGAATTATGGGTTTATGATCAAGATTATCTATGAACAATATTTGAATCTTCTCTGAATTCTTTTATGTATGATGGTTATCTTTGCAAGTCTCTTTGAATTATCAGTTTGGTTTGGCCTACTAGATTGGTTTTTCTTGCAATGATAGAAGTGCTTAGCTTTGGGTTCAATCTTGCGGTGTCCTTTCCCAGTGACAGTAGGGGCAGCAAGGCACATATTGTATTGTTGCCATCGAGCATAACAAGATGGGGTTTTTATCATATTGCATGAATTTATCCCTCTACATCATGTCATCTTGCTTAAGGCATTACTCTGTTTTCATGAACTTAATACTCTAGATGCATGCTGGATAGCGGTCGATGAGTGGAGTAATAGTAGTAGATGCAGGCAGGAGTCGGTCTACTTGTCTCGGACGTGATGCCTATATACATGATCATACTTAGATATTCTCATAATTATGCTCAATTCTGTCAGTTGCTCAACAGTAATTCGTTCACCCACCGTAAAATACTTATGCTCTTGAGAGAAGCCACTAGTGAAACCTATGGCCCCCGGGTCTATCTCCATCATATTAATCTTCCATCACATTATTTATTGCCTTTTCCTTTTACTTTTCTTTATTTTACTTTGCATCTTTATCATAAAAATACCAAAAATATTTTCTATCATATCTATCAGATCTCACTCTCGTAAGTGACCGTGAAGGGATTGACAACCCCTAATCGCGTTGATTGCGAGGAGTTATTTGCTTTGTGTAGGTACGAGGGACTCATGCGTAGCCTCCTCTTTGGATTGATACCTTGGTTCTCAAAACTGAGGGAAATACTTACGCTACTTTGTTGCATCATCCTTTCCTCTTCAAGGAAATCCAACGCAGTGCTCAAGAGGTAGCAAGAAGAATTTCTGGCGCCGTTGCTGGGAAGTCTACGCAAAAGTCAACATACCAAGTACCCATCACAATCCCTCATCTCTCGCATTACATTATTTGCCATTTGCCTCTCGTTTTCCTCTCCCCCACTTCACTCTTGCCGTTTTATTTGCCCTCTTTTTTCCGTTTGCCTCTTTTTCGCTTGCTTTTTGTTTGCTCGTTTGTTGGATTGCTAGTTTGTCGCGATGGCTCAAGATAATACCAAATTGTGTGACTTTACCAATACCAACAATAATGATTTTCTTAGCACTCCGATTGCTCCTCTTACCAATACTGAATCTTGTGAAATCAATACTACTTTGTTGAATCTTGTCATGAAAAATCAATTCGCCGGCCTTCCTAGTGAAGATGCCGCTACTCATCTAAATAACTTCGTTGATTTGTGTGATATGCAAAAGAAGAAAGATGTTGATAATGATATTGTTAAATTGAAGCTATTTCCTTTTTCGCTTAGAGATCGTGCTAAAGCTTGGTTTTCGTCTTTGCCTAAAAATAGTATTGATTCATGGAATAAGTGCAAAGACGCTTTTATCTCTAAGTATTTCCCTCCAACTAATATCATCTCTCTTAGAAACAATATTATGAATTTTAAGCAACTTGATCATGAACATGTTGCACAAGCTTGGGAGATGATGAAATTAATGATACGTAATTGCCCTACTCATGGTTTGAATTTGTGGATGATTATACAAAATATTTATGTCAGATTGAATTTTGCTTCTAGAAACCTTTTAGATTCGGCCGCGGGAGGCACTTTTATGGAAATCACTTTAAGATAAGCTACTAAACTCCTAAATAATATTATGGTTAATTATTCTCAATGGCACACTGAAAGACCTACTAATAAAAAAGTGCATGCGGTAGAAGAAATCAATGTTTTGAGTGGAAAGATGGATGAACTTATGGAATTATTTGCGACTAAGAGTGTTTCTTATGATCCTAAGGACATGCATTTGTCTACTTTGATTGAGAATAATAATGAATCTATGGATGTGAATTTTGTTGGTAGGAATAATTTTGGTAACAACGCGTATAGTGGAAACTTTAATCCTAGGCCTTATCCTAGTAATTCCTCTAATAATTATGGAAATTCCTACAACAACTCTTATGGAAATTTTAAGATGCCCTCTGAACTTGAAACTAGTGTTAAAGAGCTTATGAATTCGCAAAAGAATTTTAATGCTTTGCTTGAAGAGAAATTGCTTAAAGTTGATGAATTGGCTAGGAACGTTGATAAAATTTCTCTTGATGTTGATTCTTTAAAGCTTAGATCTATTCCTCCTAAGCATGATATCAACGAGTCTCTCAAAGCCATGAGAACTTCCATTTATGAGTGCAAAGAAAGAACCTCTAGGATGCGTGCTACGAAAGATGCCTTTATTAAAGCGTGTTCTTCTGGTTCCTATGAAAATAAAGATGAAGATCTAAAAGTTATTGATGTGTCCCCTATTAAATCTTTGTTTTGCAATATGAATCTTGATAATGATGGGACTGAATATGATCCACCCTTACCTAGAAGGCGTTCAAAAAATTCGGAGTTTTTAGATCTTGATGCTAAAATTGATAAAAGTGGGATTGAAGAAATCAAAACCCTAGATGTTGCTAAAACCACTATTTTGGATTTCAAGGAATTTAATTATGAAAGTTTCTCTTTGATTGAATGTATTTCCTTGTTACAATCTGTGCTAAATTCTCCTCACGCTTATAGTCAAAATAAAGCGTTTACTAAACATATCGTTGATGCCTTGATGCAATCTTATGAAGAAAAACTTGAGTTGGAAGTTTCTATCCCTAGAAAACTTTATTATGAGTGGGAACCAACTATTAAAATTAAGATTAAGGATCATGAATTTTATGCTTTATGTGATTTAGGTGCGAGTGTTTCCACTATTCCCAAAACTTTGTGCGATTTGCTAGATTTTCGCGATTTTGATGATTGCTCTCTAAACTTGCACCTTGCGGATTCCACGATTAAGAAACCTATGGGAAGAATTAATGATGTTCTTACCGTTGCAAATAGGAATTATGTGCCCGTATATTTTATCGTTCTTGATATAGATTGCAATCCTTCATGTCCTATTATTCTTGGTAGACCTTTTCTTAGAACGATCGGTGCAATTATTGATATGAAGGAAGGGAAAATTAGATTCCAATTTCCATTAAAGAAAGGCATGGAACACTTTCCTAGGAAGAAAATAAAATTACCATATGAATCTATCATGAGAGCCATTTACGGATTGCCTACCAAAGATGGCAATACCTAGATCTATCCTTGCTTTTATGCCTAGCTAGGGGCGTTAAACGATAGCGCTTGTTGGGAGGCAACCCAATTTTATTTTTAGTTTTTTTGCTTTTGCTTCTGTTTAGGAATAAATCTTTGATCTAGCCTCTGGTTAGATGTGTTTTTATGTTTTAGTTAGTGTTTGTGCCAAGTTAAACCTATAGGATCTTCTTGGATGATAGTTATTTGATCTAGCTGTAATTTGCAGAAACTTTCTGTTAACGAAAACAATTGTTAAAAATCACCAGAACGTGATAAAATACTGATTCCAATCGCTGATGATCAATAAACAAATTGCCTAGGCCTTCATATTTTTTATGAATTTTTGGAGTTTCAGAAGTTTGCGTTAGTTACAGATTACTACAGACTGTTCTGTTTTTGACAGATTCTGTTTTTCATGTGTTGTTTGCTTATTTTGATGAATCTATGGCTAGTAAAATAGTTTATAAACCATAGAGAAGTTGGAATACAGTAGGTTTAACACCAATATAAATAAAGAATGAGTTCATTATGGTACCTTTAAGTGGTCTTTTGTTTTCTTTCGTTAACGGAGCTCACTAGATTTCTGTTGAGTTTTGTGTTGTGAAGTTTTCAAGTTTTGGGTGAAATCTTTTGATGGATTATGGAACAAGGAGTGGCAAGAGCCAAAGCTTGGGGATGCCCATGGCACCCCCAAGATAATCTATGGACACCAAAAAGTCAAAGCTTGGGGATGCCCCGGAAGGCATCCCCTCCTTCGTCTACTTCCATCGGTAACTTTACTTGGAGCTATATTTTTATTCACCACATGATATGTGTTTTGCTTGGAGCGCCTTGTATGATTTGAGTCTTTGTTTTTTAGTTTACCACAATCATCCTTGCTGTAAACACCTTTTGAGAGAGCCATACATGATTTGAAAATTATTAGAATACTCTTTGTGCTTCACTTATATATTTTGAGTTATATAGTTTTGCTCTAGTACTTCACTTATATATTTTAGAGCACGGTGGTGGATTTGTTTTAAAGAAACTATTGATATCTCATGCTTCACTTAGATTATTTTGAGAGTCTTAAATATCATGGTAATTTTCTTAAATAATCCTAATATGCTAGGTATACAAAAATAGTAAAAACTTTCTTATGAGTGTGTTGAATGCTAAGAGAAGTTTGATGCTTGATGATTGTTTTGAGATATGGAGGTAATAATATTAAAGTCGTGCTAGTTGAGTAGTTGTGAAATTGAGAAATGCTT